>CM055095.1:32179731-33383802 GCA_029204225.1 Diphasiastrum complanatum
TCCTTCACACACTCTCCAATCGCCGCTCCGTGTTCTCATACCACTCATTGCCTCCATCAACAATGCAGTCGCCTGGCTCCAAATACCTGGCCAAAGTGTCGATTGTCTGATCCACAGGACGCCCAGCCTTGACAAGAATGATCACAGATCTGGGCCTCTGGATGGAAAGTACGAAGTCCTGGGGGCTATGGTGGCCAGTGAGAGGCAAAGCCCCCTCACGCACTGCACGATCCACGGTTTCATCAACCTTGCTAGCTGTTCGATTGTATACAGAGATGGGGAATCCCTTCTCAGCGATGTTGAGGGCCAGGTTTTGGCCCATCACGGCCAGCCCTGCCAGCCCTATCCTCGACAACGCAGCTCCCTCCATGATCGCCTTCGCCTTTCCTCTGCCTCTCGCGGATCGCTCGAGATGGCGATCGATCTCGCGAGCGCAAGGACGAGCAGAGCAAGCAGAAAAGAAGCAGCAGCAGCAGCAGCAAGAATAATGAGAAGAGAGGAGGAGAAAAAGGGACAGAGAAAATGGAGAAGAAGAAATGGTCGTAGGTAGGCAAGGGGCGAGGGCGAGAGAGAATGGTGGTTGGTTGGGTCCCAGCATGGCGGCTTGGGGCACTGCTGCATATTTTGGCAATGAAAAAGTCTTGGTGTACTTACCTAACCTCATTGGGCGGAAAAGCCGGGTGCTAGGGCGGAGTCCTTTTTTAGGGCGGAATGTCCTGAGGAGGCGTATGCACTATGTACCAGTGTTGGGCGGATATATAGGTGCCCGGGTGGTATCAGCAACGTTACGTCAAAGCAATTTTAAAAAATTTCTTTCTTGAACTTTCGAGAGTTTCTTTCACTTTTTATTGCACGCCCTTTCCTGCTTACTGAGTGCGTGCCTATCCTGCCTCGTTGAAGGATTGATGGAGCGCAGGAGTTGGTTTTGAAGGAGTGATGGAGCTTGTTTTAAAGGAGTGATGCAGGTGTGATGGAGCGCTGGCTGTGGATCTTATTATGAAGAAGTGATAGAAATTTGTTTACTGCTGGTAAAAACAAATGTCATTTTACTTGTGGTAAAACAGCTTTTACATTACATATTTGTAAGGTTCGTCTGATGTGTCAAGTTGGTATAGATGTTATATTCTTCCAACTTACATTACTTATAAATACACATGAAATTTTTTTTGAAGTGCTTTACGATTTTGTGATACTACGATCGATACCCGATCTGGGCTGGTTTTAGCCCATCAATGCGCATATAGATACTCGGATTAGGGGCAAAAAATTTGAATTTAACATGGTATCAATATAGTATTCATTTTTAGTTAGTTTCCAAAATTTTACATATGTGATAAATATTATTTATGGTGTCCCAAAGACATTGGTGGGCACCAACAAAGTATTGGCCTTTAAAATCATATGCATTTTACATTTACAAAAGTCATGCTTTATTAATTTTTAAAAAAAAATTATATTCTTATAGCCGGGTGTATACTTGGCTGGTATCACCCCTGCAATACCCAGGTCGGTTGATACCAGCCACCAATTTACAAACATGATGATACTGATACGACTGGTATCAAAAAATTTAAAAAAATATAATACTAGGACCTAGGTGGTATTAAAAATATCAATACGTGCCACCCAACACTGGTATGTACTTCCCTGTTGTGATTTTTGTGTTTTTTAAAATATGTTTTTGTCGTAAATATATTTTTATGCACCTTCCGATGGAAATTGCATGTAAAAACCATCAACCAGAAGGTGCATGTAAAAAGATTTTGTCATAAATTTTTTGCTCTTATAGATTCTGCTCTGAGAGGCATCACCATTTTTTTTCATTAAAATGTTAAAACTAATATTACGGGTGAGGTGGGCAAGGTCGCCTTTTGAGAGGGCTTTCCGCCCAGTGCCACCCTTGGGTGGACGCTCTTTCTCGCGCAGAAGAGCTCAAGAAAGGCCTTATGCAGTAAAAATTTTTTACTTTTTTTTATATAAAAGAATTACATGCACCTTTCAAAACCAAAAAGTGCACATGAAAAGAAACAAAAAAAATTTAACAACACAAATTGGTAAGGTGAAATATGTTTTCTTTGTTAAAATGTAAAAATGATAATGCATGTTAAAATATGTATAAGCCCAAGGGCAGGTAGAGTTTTCACAAGCGCCCGCAGGGGCATAAAGCCTTGCTCTTGGGGCTTTCTAAAAACTCCATTGTGTGAATTTTAATGCCTGAGCCATTATGACCATAATGTTGTAGTTGGGCACGAATTTCACAAAATTTATGGGGTTTTCATATAGGTAAAAGCACCCAAAAGCCTGATAACTTTATTGTGAATTTTTTTTGGTAAATTCCCTTACTGGGACTATAATTCCATACCAGATAACCTATTCGAGTAATCATGGCCATGTTGCCCTACCTGGACCAGGCTTCAAAAACACACAGGACATTATGTGGTAGGTAATGGCCATTGGGAGAGCCATTATCACAAATAATTCGGGACCCGGCAGTGAGTGGCGGATGCCACGAGCTGCTCGGGGACCGAATTATTTATGGTAATGGCCCCCCGACCAATGGCCATTACCGTGCGTAATTGACTTTCACCTCATTTTTGTGTTGATTTTTTTGTCTCGGGCACAGTCAAGAAGACTGGTCATTTTTCCATAATGTGCTACCACATGGGACGGCCATTTAAAATTTTTTTAGCATACCAACTCAGATTTTGGATAATGTTCTTCGGGTGGCCCTCCGAGTGGCCTAGTTTCAGAATGTTCTATCCCTGGTTTCCAGAATGTTCTCCCTGGTTTTGGAGACGGGCGCTCGTTGCCCGCGGATTCGCCTTCGATGCTCGTGGAGATGGCACCCTCAATGCCCTCGTTGCCTGTGGAAATGGCGCCCTCACTGCCCTTGTTGCCGACATCTTGTGACTCTGCCTTGTTTCCCTCTACAGTATTGGCAGCCATGTCGTTCACCCCAAGCTCCTTTGGAGTGGTCACTTGCTCAGCTACCCAGGAATTGAGCCAGGTTCCATCGCTCCGTTTGATTGTGATTATGGCAGGAAGCCCCCTCCCCACAGCTCGTCGCCCTCTCTTTCTGCCCGAAGCATTCTGATTGGTGGCAATCCCCTTTTCCGAACTCGGTTGTCGTCCTGCCTGGATCAGATAGCAAAGATCAAACCAGAGATTGAAACTATTCGAACGATAAAAGTGGCAATAATATTGCAAAGCTGGAAAATCCGCTCACCTTTGGAGATTGCTCTTTGGAACTAGTTGCTTTTGATGGAGAGTTGTGAGAATTGCAGATGAATAACTGCTTCTGCTTGCAGAAACCGCACCAGTGAGCCATGGAAAATTCCAGCATTTTTTAACTAGACAGTCTGCTTCATCAAGCCCATCTCATCACTATTGGCATCAGTCTCAAACCAAGCTAACACTTCAAATTCTGTAAATGCTTGAGAGCATCCTATCTAGACTAGAATATTAAGAAAGGAGAGAGAGAGAGAGAGAGAGAGAGAGAGAGAGAGAGAGAGAGAGAGAGAGAGAGAAGAATTGCTAGTATTTGACAGTGTTTGGAGGCAGAGTAGAGGACAAAAAGGAAGCATGAGCTGCTGAAGCCATATAATATTTGTTGTGATTGACAACTTATTTTTTTTATGGATGATCTCCTCTGCTTATGGTTGGAGGAGTTTCAGTTCCAGCAGTACAACTTTGAAGAATTATGGTCATGGAATATTCACATTATGTACTAGGGAATGGTTCCATTGCTCTTATCAAACTTTTCCATAATATATCCTCTCTCTCTCTCTCTCTCTCTCTCTCTCTCTCTCTCTCTCTCTCTCTCTCTCTCTCTCTCTCTCTCTCTCTCTCTCTCGCACGCGCTAGGCAGGATAGGGAGGATGATACGTGATAGTCAGAAAAGTAGACGCTGGTAGACACGCAATAATCATGGCCCTATATTATGCAAAATAATATAGGGCCCAAAAATGAGGTGAAAGTCAATTATGTATGTCGTAAAGCCCCATGTTGGTGCTCAAAGGAGTGTAAAGCCCAACACCAAGTCTTTAGCTAACCTAAATTCTAGATGCCATTTGTTCTCTATTATGCATGTCAGGCTTTATGAGCATGATACCCTACATGGGCCCTAAGTAAGGCACTATGGAGCACAATGTCTTGCATTTTGTAATGGCCAACAAAGGCAGAGTGGTTGGTATACATGAGGGCTAAAGCTCCTTATTTAAGGCCAAGATGCCAAGGATAGCACCCTTTGCCCCACGATGTCCCCTATGTGGGTGTTGTAACCAACATAAAAAATGAAAGTTTTTTGGTTCACTCTTTTGTTGTAGTTGTCAAGATAGTTATGCATTTAGCATTTGACATAGTCATAATGTGTTGGTTTGTCTCATCAATTATGAGGCCTTTGGCTAATTTGTTTGTGCATGAGGCCTTTGGCTAATTTGTTTGTGCATGAGGCCTTCGCCTAATTTGTTTTAGTTGCCTGGACATTTTTAAGCATGAGGCCTTGCCTAGATTGTTTTAGTTGCCTAGACATTGATAGACATGATCTTTTGCTAGGGCAATTATGAGTGTCATGATTTCATAAGATATTTCAAGGCATTATGCCATATTATGCCTTGAAGACTTGAGCTTGAAAAAAAAAACGGTGATTTTTGAGCTCAAGACAAGCTTGGCCTCACAAGGCATTATCCCATGTTATGCCTTGAAGATTTGAGCTTGAAAAAAAGTGTTCTTTGACGTCATGACATACTTGGCCTCACAAGGTATTATCCCATGTTATGCCTTCAAGATTTGAGTTTGAAAAAAATGTGTTCTTTGAGGTCACGACAAACTTGGCCTCACAGTAAAGGAATCAATCACATGTTGGAGAATGATAATAAAAAATAGATCTTAATCTAAAATGATTTTAATAAATATTTTAGTTGCTCAAACTCAGCACTCAACATCAACAACAAGTCAACTTTGAGATTATTTTCACAACATCTAAGCACTTCGCAACAAAGCTAATAAGGAGATATCTTCGATATGCTCATTATGCTTTGCCATAGGTTATAAACATTTGACTAAAACACCAATTTTGAATACTTCAAGGAAAACTTTAATGCCCATCAATAATAAATAAAAATACATTATACCATCAAAGTCCCTCTCACTAACACTAGTCATCAATTCTTTAATGGGCCTCTCCCTTAGTGGAGGGCACAAAGCTAATAACATATATATCTATCTATCTATCTATCTATATATATATATATATATATATATATATATATATATTTAAACTTATGTACATTTTTGGGCATGTGTATGGGTGCACCCATGCATCCTCCTCTCCTCACCCATGCATACACACTTTCTTAACTAAAAATGATGGGGAGGGGGATGCATGTATGGGAAAAAGTGCATATCCTCATACATTTGCACATTGTGTGCATTGAGGGGTTGGCCCCAAAAAAATTTCCCACCCCCTCCCTCCCACTCATTAAATTCAAATATTTGAAGTTTGAAGTTAAGGTTTTATTTTCGTCACACACTTCAATGTGCTTCAAACTTTAGCCAATAATCTTTATTACATAAATCATAAACATAAAAATTTTCCACCTTCAACTGCTTTTTTTTTTTTTTCAATCCTCAAATCCCTATCTTAGCTCGCCATTTTCAAGAATGTTGAACCACAAGCCCAAACTCAGTAGCTTTAACTCCTAAATCGTTACCCACAAGCTTTTATCCATGGGCCAAAAAATGCACAATTGAAAAAAAAGGAAGGGGATGGGATGAGGGGAGCAAAAGAGACAATAAAAAGAAAAAAATAGGGGGGGGAGAGGGGGATTTGGAACACATGTGTGTGTGTGTGTGTGTGTGTGTGTGTGTGTGTGTGTGTGAGAGAGAGAGAGAGAGAGAGAGAGAGAGAGATTTCCCCAACACATCGAATGCGTGTGTGTGTGCGCGCACACACACACACATCTCCATATAAAAAACTTTGTGGATGAGGTATATTGTATGGATGAAGTATAGAGTCTAGAGTCCTTTTTCCTCCTTCCCTCCCCCCCACGGGCCCCAGTTCTCTCTCTCTCTCTCTCTCTCTCTCTCTCTCTCTCTCTCTCTCTCTCTCTCTCTCTCTCAGGCTGACCAACCAGCCATAGAGGGAGGGAGGTGCCTCCATGCCCCTAAAAAAATTAAGAAGGTTGGAGTGCCTCCATTCCATTAAAAATAAATATATGTTCCCACCCCATATGTTCCCCCCTTCTCCTGTCAGTCCACCTAAAAAAACATCATCGATGACCCCCGTCCGCCAGCTCGCGCCGTCTGCCATCCATTGCCCGTCAACGACGGGCACTCTATAGTAGTAGTATATATATATATATTTAAATTTATGTACACTTTTGCACATGGGTATGGGTGCACCATGCACGCTCCTCCCCTCACCCATGCATGAGCTTTTTCTAAATAAAAAACTTGGGGAGGAGGATGCATGTATGGGAAAAAGGATGCATGGCCCTCCTCCCATGCATGCATCTAAGGGGCCCACTCCAAATTCAAATTATCCTTTACCAACACACATAATGTTTTGAAGTGCGTATAAAAAAAATTATCAGACTTTTCACGGAAAAGGTTGAAATAAAGATGCATTTCTATGAAGATTGGCCGCCATTGCCCGTCAACGACGGGCACTCTTTACCAGTATATGTGTGTGTGTGTGTGTGTGTGTGTGTGTGTGGCAAGGGTGGTTTCACATGAGGTCCCAAACTCCAAAGTGTGCAATACTCACATAATAGAAGGACTTTTTTATGACCTTTCCCTACATAAAGACTCGCAAAGCAAGGTCATTGGCTTAAATCAAAAACTCTAGGGCCTTACAACTATACGGCTCATCGAAAATAGTAACAAAGGTTAGACATCATATTGTGTCCAAGGGATGCTCCTCTAGGTACACAATAAAAACTATAGGAGTGTTTGGACTGCCCCTTACATTGATAGAATCATGGCACTTTTACCTCAGGCCCATTTTTTAGAGGCAAGTGATCCAAATCTAAAATGGAAAATAAAACCATGACATTGATTGGATTGTGTGAATTCTAGAAATTTTGTCATGCCAAATTGAGCTTTGCATGCTAACATCTCCGATTGTACAAGGAATTGAGAGCTAAATCAAGCAAAAAAGCAGTTTTACACTTTTTCTCACCTTTTTCTAAAGTGTGTTTGGATCAAATCGAATTGGAACTGAATTTTCAAACCTGAAAAGTGGTAGTACGGAATTCTGGAATTTCGCACGTGTGAAAATCAGAGATTTTCAGTCCCTTCTATCTCCTTGCTTGTCGATCCAAAGATAGTGGTCTTATAGCTTGATGGAAAGCTTATGATGTGTACTTTCCATAGAAATTGAAATCAAATCAATTTGATGTGTCTATCAAGAGTTATAAGCTCTTAAATAAGATAGGGATAGGTCCAAAATCTGAGTGACTACATTTTGATTTGATTCAATCTTGCTTTGTTCTGAATCCATGGTTTTGAGCATCCTACACAAGAAACTGAAGATCAAGACTAAGTTTGAAGTAATTGAACACCTTTTGAACCTTTTGAGTGTCAATAGTGTTTTCTTTTGAAGCATTTCACATGTGCCAAAAGTAGGATTTAAACTTGCCAAAGTGTCTCAATCCACTTTGTGTGTCTGATCTAGATAATCTTGTCTTGTGGAATATTTGAGATCCATCTCAAATACAGTTGCAAGTTTTCACATGGGAAGGTAGAACATCCTTGAAAATATCTATAGTGAAAGAGAGCAGCAACTTTAAGTCTGATTGGAACAAGCTCAAACATATTGTAGTCCAATAAGTAAGAAGTCTTCATCTAAATGGCACCTATGGGAGGATATCTTCTAGAAGCAAATGGAAGACTAAATACTTCTAATTACTTAATTTGAAAGTTCATAATGGAGTCTATTTTGATACTCCAGGATGTTATGGACATTGTGCTTGGTGTTGAGGAGGAGCCTCAAGCACAGGCTGAAATTCCTAAGTATAGGAAGAGAGCTAGAATGGCTCTACATTTCATTAAGATGAATGTATCTAATGAAATTTTGAGAGAGATAGGATCTTGCACAACAGCTAAAGATGCTTGGGATGCACTTAAGTCCATCTATGAAGCAAAGAATACTCACTCTTAGGAATCAGATTTTCCAAAGTTTTCAAAGAAGTGAGGAGAGTGCATCAAACTATCATTCTGAGACTTAAAGATTTACATAGAGAGCTTTCCTTTGTTGGTGTTACTATTAACCCACACTGCGTTGAAATCATTAGCAACATCCACTTCTAAAATGATCCAGTCAAGGTGAAGATCTAAAGTAGCTCTGAAAGCATGAATGGAAATCTCGCATCGACCATAAGTAAGCACAACCAAGTTGAAACCAAAAAAAAAAAAAAAAAACCATGAAAATTTTCATGAAGCTAGAAATAAAGTGTCCTTGCAATCAACCTATATAAAACTTCACCCATTGTGATCGCATGCACACCACTAGAGGATTTATCCAAGGCTAAAAGATGAATGGCACCTAATACATGAGCAACATAAGGAGGAACATGCCCACATGCTATGAAGGAGCGCACTTTGAAAAATAAGCCAAAGAGACAATTTTAATTGTTCACTAGTTAAGTGCCGCACTCAACTACAGTAGATAGGCATAAAAACCATTCCAACAAGACTTGCATTATTCTTGGCTATTATTGATCACATAAAACAAGAAATGTCATCTTTAGTTGACAGATTATAGAATCCTCAACTGATAGTGAAAGGTACTATTACCTTATAAAACTGATTGATTTCATATTAGTAAGTCATTCACATTATAAGCAATTTCTGTTTGATCAAAACCAACATGAACAAAATCCAAACATCCACAGTTCTTTCAAAATTTTACGTAACTGGGATTTTCAAATATCGTTCGATATAAACCAAAACTATGAAAATCAATTTAAAGCTTAGACTTGGCAATTTCATAGTTACCATCCCATTTTGAAAAGGATTTTGAAACATTCGGCATGCATCAAACATGACATGCAATGATTTCTTAAAAAAATCAAAAAAAATTCGTAAAATACCTAGTAATTGGGAAATTTGCTTTTTGACTAGCTTATTTTTTAAATTGTATTCAAGCATGAAATTACGCTGATCAACCTACTGTACCTCCTTGTATCAGGCATTCAAACATGCATACAGGTTCATCCAAACATTTTCAACACTAGAAAAGGACTCTACTACTTCACATGCATGCATGCAATCAAAACAATTTGGAAAATTTTCAAATTTTACTCTAAAAATTGCCAAAGTTCCGACGACCATAACTTTTGCTATAGGACTCCGATTTGGTCACTGTAAAGCACAATACAAAGGGAGATGGAGGGCGCACTTTTTTGTAGGTGGTATTGTAAAAAAAATCCAACTCCAGCCCAATATGCATCCAATCAGAGGCTACAAGTACTCTTATAAGGTTCATTAGAGAGGCATAGAGGCTTCCATCAGGTTCAGTAAGCAATCATAAGCCCAGATCATGCAAAAATTGCATTTATGGAGTCCTTCAACAAGCAAAACTTCAAGATATTGGTGCCTAAGCGCCACAATTCCAAATTGGGTGCATGATGGCTCAAATAAGAGGCAATCCATCATATCTTTAAGCTTGTAAATGCATCCAATGGATTCAGACCACCTATTAAGAGTTATTCAAGCTCAAAAAACATTAAAAAAAATACACAATTTTTTTTGACTTCTTGAGACCCTTAATGGTGTCCAATCCTAATCAAACTTCATGACAGCCTTAGGACAACATCATTACACCTCTGAAAATGTACATGAAAAATATTAGCCATGGATTTTATAAATATCCGGAATGACGTTGCGTAACTAATAATCTCGTGCACTGGAGTACCAGATATCCAAGTCTAGGATTATGCCGAATCCTATATACATGAGGTGGACATAACACAAGGGTTGTGATGTAAAGCATAAATCTCTAAATGATAGAAATTAGAATGATCCTAAAAGTCTTTTACAAACAAAGGGAGACTAGCATTGTCATATGCATGAAGTTGTTTTTTTGCCTAAATAGCATTTGAGGAAGACATAGCTGCAACTGAAGGGGCGAGGGCATGATCCGCATGAGAAAATTTGCCAACTTGCCCAAGCAAAACACAAGAACTATGAATAGGAGAAATGGAGGCCGAGTTTGAGACATAATCAAGCTCATGTTTTGTTGCAAGTGCATTGCATTGAAGAACAAGCAATATAACTCAAAACAAAAATTTCCAGTGAATTCTCTTCACACTCCAGGTGTAGTTCTTAATTGTACCAGTACAACACCACATTCAGATCCATATCCAAATCATTTTTAAGTTAAACCAGTAAATCTTTCATGACAAGATTTGTTAACTCTGCAAGTAATTGTTGTTGGATTTATCTCCTCTACTCTCCTAAATCCCATGTTAATCTAGCTCCAACTTAATCTTGTGTTCGCCTATTGTTACCAGTAGTGCACTAGATGTGTTCACCAAGGCATTTAGCATGGATGCACGCCTACTGTTACCAGTAGTGCACACATCGAGAGACATCCGTTCCCCAACAATTGTCCATTACAATACTTGATCATATGTCTATTTTCAGCTACTAGGTTAACTGCACCAAAAAACCCTAGTAACTAGGAATACATAGTATATCCATACAAGATTAATCCTATACATATGAGAATAATCTCACTATGACCCAATACATTCACATATGTCCATATCTGACAGAGTCCTTCAAAATCTGCATATGTTACTCACATATCACACTAAGAATCTTGTAACTCAACTACAAAAGAATTCTATTCCTCATGAGCAAATAACATATGTGGGAAATCTCTGAGACTGAGACTGAGAACACATTCTCTCTCATGAGCCAACTTACCTCTTACCACCAAATTTCTCCCACTTAATCAGCCTTTTTGGAAATCCTACTATCCACTAAGATTAGGTTGATCCAAAACAAACATTCATTAATCAAACTTACTCCTATCCCAAACAAACTGGAATTAGTAATTTTATATCTTACTTAGTGTTGGAATTAATCTTACTCCTACTCACTCTAAGTGCCTTCTGAATCCCTCAAGGAAATTACTCTCTTACATAAGTCTACAAAAATGAATTGTTTCTCCAACAGGTGCATTTTTACACGCATACTTCAACAGGCAGACACCGCCAAAGCACCACCCAAGGCACTGTAAGGAACCGGCCAAGGCACCGTAAAACACCGGCACCTGCCAAGGCACCGCTTGCGGTAGTTAGAAATCAGGTTGTGATCTGATTCATTAGTATAAGCTCTAAATGTGATGATGTAATTACTGTACAGTTTATTTGGTTTACTGTATATGGTTGTGATCGGGACATGACCCGTTAGGATATATTGATTGGGCACTGATCTCGTAGCTAGCTACTTGGGTTAGCCGAGTAGCCACACATAGGAAAATTAGCCTGTACATAGTTATTTACAGTACTTGCTATACTTGGGGGCATGTCCCAAGTTTGTCGGTCGAATTTGGCCATATTGGGCCCGACCTTAGTTTTTGACAGGTGGTAGGCCAGTTTTAGGACACCTGCCTTTTCATGCAGTTTGTGAATACTCTATATGTACAGTGTTTCTTTGTAATCTATTAGCTTTTTTTGTGCCATCTTTGAGAGCTTGTGAGGCATGGCTATGGTGATTGTGTGATGTGATCTGCATACTGCACCAGATTCTATCGGAATTTTTACTTGGTATCAAAGCGTCAAGGTGTTGCAGGTATGCACGATCCGGTGGAGCTATGGGTTAGCATCTTTCACCAGAAGAAATAGCACTCAGAGCGTCTCAGGAGAGAAGACTCCATACGGGGTATCGGCAGTCCGGATAGCAAGAGACAACAAAGTTCCCTCGATTGGAGCTTTGAGGAAGATCAGAACGATCGTCATAGGTGGTTTCCGGGGAGGATTCATGGAAAAACTTGCAGTTTGGTGGTTTCAAAGAAATCATCGGTGATGGCTTCATGATTCACTATAAGGACAACTGTTCGGCATAGCAAGGATTTGCAGAGGAGCTGCAAAGAGCAGTGAATGACAGTCATAGCAATTTACAAGGATCAATTCGGTGCAAGGATGAGAAAGTTCCTATTTCTCGGTTTTTTGAGCTATATACCGATTTCTCAAGAAAGCGGACTGTTTGCAGTCAATTGGGCACCAATAGATGAGCTGTAGATTGTATCAGAATGTGAGAGGCAGGGCGACCTCAGTGTGGTAAAGAACTGCAAGTGGAAGCTCACAGAAAGGCCGAGCAAAGCTCAAGAAAACTCCATTCTACTCACAACTAGGGTTTTGTGGTGAAAAACCCTGGATCATTGGCTGTAGGAGGTCCTTTATGGATCTGTGAAGTGGCACAGACGGGCGCCCTGGTGAGGAAGGGAATATGTTAGCTGGCCATGGACAGCCATCATGTAGGGAGAGCGCTAGATCGATCCAAAAGGGCGGCCATAACTGGGAAAAATCCTCATTGAAACTGCCATAGCTGTGAAAGGAGGAAGAGAGACCTCGCGGGTCTGCTTGCACATAGAAGAGGAGTTCTCTCATAGTGCATTAAGGGGTCCAGCGAACCTAAGGTTGTGGATCAATACACATAAGAAGACATGATCGTCAGAACGAGGAGATCGTGAATCCATAGTGGGGATCGCGAGCAAGAAGGGCCGTTGGATTGGAAGAATCCGTTGGATGAAGGTTGAAGTGGGCCCCTGGAAATTGAAAGGAAGAAATATTTATTTCCTCATTAAAAATCTTCAACCAGAAATGCAAGAAGGGACCTGAAGTCCAGAATGGATTCTTCTTCATTAAAAATCTTCAAAATGAAGATACAATTCAAATTTGCAAGCCAATTTGGTTTTGGGCCTATCTTTCGCTAGAGGGCATTTTTTTTGGACATCCTTGGGCCAAAATGACCCCTAAAATTGGCTACTCAAGGCCAGCGGACAGAGCAACGTCACAGAATAGGGAGAAACATGTTTAAGGATGTTTTCATCACCATTTTAATGAGCGGAGTGTGGGTGACCTAGTGATGGGCTAGATTCGCCATTTGGGTATCGTAGGGCCAAATTTGGGGCAAATTTTGGCTGGTGAAATCTGTTACAGGGCAGTACAATGAGGCATAGTCACTTCTAAATCATTATTACTTACTCTTGATAGGGTAATACGGAGTTTGGAAGCGGTAAATGCAGTATGGGGGTGAATGGTAGTGGAGCTGTGGTGAGAGGTAGGCATGGTATGCCGATTACGGGTGAAAAATTCTCGTGATCAGGTTCAACTTTTGGATTTGAATCAAAAAAATGTCAAGTTTGTATCAAGTTTGTCATGAAAGAGATACACTTCAACCACCTATTCTGGGTAAGTCAAGTCAATTTGTCATATCATGATTGCATCAAGGATGCAGATTCTAGTGATGACAGGGTGAATATCGTTTGGTTTGGGCCATGGAAGATCTCACAAGTTCACTTGGAGGGATATTGGTATGTCACGTTATGTGAGGGACTTGATGGTGGCTTTGGAGTTCACATCTCAGTGTATTCTCATGGAGTGGTTTGGAACCATTCATAGGAGCAGCTTGGAGCTAGCTTGGGGGAATATAGGTGGGCACTATAGGGTAGATGCTCAGATCTTTGTGATCAGGGATGGCATTGGGATACCTGGTAGGGATAGCACTGCAAGATGACATGGGATGATCATCAGAGGGCAGCTATTTCATATTGGACTTGAGTCATTAGCATGGACAGGACTTACATGAGTGATTCATGATGGAATCAGGAAGCTGCAAATGCAAATGGGCAAAGCATGAAGCTTTGGGAGCCAGCTCTATGTTGGAGAGTTGATGGAGATCACATGGGGTGTGATCGGAGGGCAAACACTTGGTGAGTGTTTTGCTAGTGATCTACTAGAGGGGACACTGATGGTGAGGACTTCATGATGTGCTCATTTGGGAGTACAAGATAGCATTACAGCAGGGGGCCAGTTTTGGACATTGGCATCGATGAGGAGACATCTACCATCATGGGCGTGGATAAGCTATCTATAGCTTTCATGTAGTTGGTTGTATTTGCAGGAGTCTAGGCTTGGCACAGGTGTTGGAATTTCCATGGTGTAGATTCTCAGGTTGTGAGATCAAGGATAAGCCTAGAGGGAGTCACTCAGAGCCATATACCTCAGTATGATCAGGGAGACAGTAGTCTCAGGATCCCATGAGCTGCAACTCAGGGATAGGCTTGCGTTGGCATGGTGTCGGGTGGCACATAGCCAGGGAGAGCGAGTAGATGCAAGGAGCCAGGTGGAGCAGGTGATTCTTTGGAGTTCGGCTTGTCTAGCAATATGGTGACCAGGATCGGAGACATCAGGTGAGCATAGTATGTGGATGACGAGTCCATTTGGGTGGCACTCATGAAGATGCTACAGTTGCTCAGGTATGACATGTCATTTGATGTATGGATGATGATCTTCAGTTGGTGCATCATGTGGTGACCTAGGGATGGGTCATGCCTACTTGGAGGTAGGTGGCATGGAGTGTACCTGGGATGGTACATATCCTGAGGACATGGAATGCATTACGGGGTGATGTGGATCCAGCATGCCCATGGTTGTGAGCCAACAAGGATGGAGATGGTTTCTCAGGGAGTGATAGCTGATACTTTGGCGAGTGATTAGGTGAGCTGCATGGTTATATGCACATTTGTCTCCAGGTTGGCATCACATGTTGTTTTCTATCCATCGTTATTTGGTAATCAGGATGCAACTTTTGGTTAGATCCAGTTGGAGTCTAGTTGCACTATAGGTGGACATATTCTTGGGAAGCTATTAGCGGGTAATGGATACTTGGTGTTTAGATGGTATAGGATACAAGGTTCTGGAGCTATCCTACCTGATATGCTATGAATCATGGGTGAGTTGTTCATCACGATAGTGGATCTAGTTTGCATTTGCTTTGGCTTGGACGCTATGATGGATACAGTGTTGGTGAGATAGGCTCCTTGGTGGGACGCCTATGTACTAGTCAAATCGAGAGGAAGAACATATAGAAAGTCTGTTCTCAGCTCATATCCCCGAAAAGGAGCAATCCCTACAGGAACTTGAAGAATTTTCTGACCTCTTGCAAGCTCAACTCACCATGCCGTTTCATACTGCAGTAAAATCCTTCACTAGGCTTCAACGTTATATCCATCGAAATTTTCAGTTGCCTACTATTCCTGATGAACAGCGAGAAACAGAAGAGATTCCTAAAATTTTCTAGATTCCTATGAATCTGTTGAATATAGGTGTTGCTAAGGGGACTAGCATCACCCTACCTTTGTCCTATAAAGACTATCTCGCAGTATCTACTATCCTAGATAGCGGATCAGGCGTTAATATCATGGCTTTGTCATTAGCAAAGTCATGGGGCTTTCATACCCTTGATCAACCACAATATAAACTTCGCATGGCTGATCAACGAGTTACTGACCCTGCTGGTCATTTATCAAATATAAAAGTTCGCATAGCAGGTGTCAAATTTGTGCTAGATTGTGTCATCTTAGATTTACCAAAAGATAACAATACATATAAACTCCTTCTTGGTACACCCTGGCTCCAGATGGCAGGTGTCCTCCAAGATTGGAAGCATAGCAAAATTACCTTTGGTAACCACGATAAATGAGTCACGATTGACTCAACAGGCCATGTCAAGCCCACCAAGGTATACGATGATTGGTCATCCACAACATATGATGAATCAGATAGCGTCCCGATCCAAACGGTCACTATACAAGATCCACAGACATAATCAATTGGGGTCACGCACTAGCCACTGTGGACTGTACTGATTCCAATTGATGTCGTATAGAAACTATTGCTGCAGATGTGGATATTCTCCCATCCTCTATAGACACTGACACACCCATCATCCCACTTATGATGATTGACCCGATTCTCAGAGTGTGGTGCCCAGGAGAACCTAGTGTCTCTACCGCCCATGTTTCGGAAGAAGGTATTCTTTCCATGGATTATGTAGACATGACGGATGAACATGTACTCCTATATCTAGATGCACAACCTTATCTGCCAAAATCAATTCCTAAGGAGATAACGATACCAAGACCGTTGGCTCACGTCCAACTGACATCCAACGTACCCAACACACAAACATACAAGCCCAAACCCAAAGTATATACATGGGATGTGTATCCCGACGAAGTCTGGGATACAATCGACGACAATCTGATAAGTGAGGCACCAACACCGCCCACTCAAAAACAACAAAAACCTCGGTTACAAAAAACTAGAATTATTGATACAAAATTAACCGAGCGTCAAAAACATATACGTGAGAAGCCTAAACAGCTGATTAAGCCCTTGTCAAAAGGGACAGAAAACTAAACAATCCGACCAAGCTTCCACGTCCGGTAGTGAATCACCTTAGATGATTCCCAAAGTTCCCGAACCTTTTGTCGACCCACCTTTTGATCTTCCACAGAAGTTCAAAGACTTTACACTGGATGACGTTGTTATCCAGTTACCACAACCACATCGGGAGCCTACACCAAATTCCAACTCCTTTGAAGGACATGCTAAGACCATTCCACTAAACCTTAAAGATCCTACCGAGGAGATAGATCGAATAGTTCATGTTGGTGCACATTTGTCATCAACCCAGCTTGTTGATCTGGAAACATTACTTCGCAAATACAGGGATGTATTTGCATGGAATTATACAAAAATGGAAGGAACCCCACCTGAAATAGTCATCCATAGGATTCCTTTAGAAGACAATGCTAAGCCTATTAGGGCTAAACCCTATCGATCTAACCATGTCTATCGTGAGAGGATCGACGAAGATATTAAGAAATTGTTGGATATCGGCTTCATTTATGAAGTTCAACATACTGATTGGGTATCACCCATTGTGGTTGTACCCAAGAAAAACAGCAAGCTTCATATCTGTGTCAATCTCAAAAACCTTAATGTGGTTACGAAGAAAGACCATTTTCCCTTGTCTTTAACGACTCAAATCCTAGAGGAAATGGCAGGAGCTAAAGCTTTCAGCTTCTTAGATGGATTCAACGGGTATTTTCTTGTTCAAATAGCCCCTGAAGATAAACATAAAACAACCTTTGCCACAGAGAACGGGGTTTACGCTTATGACGTTATGCCTTTTGGCTTATGTAACGCCCCCTCAACATTCCAACGGGTCATGCAACTGGCCTTTCAAGATCTGTTACATCGGATCGTGGAGATTTATCTCGACGATCTAGGTGTACATTCTTCCGCTGCTACACACCTTGACCCGTCAAAAATCAAGGTTATAGTGGACATGCCCTTACCTGCAACAGTGAAGGAAGTATATGTCTTCCTCGGTCATACCAATTATTTTCGCATCTTTATAATCGACTATGCCGGCAAGACACGCCTCATTTATTTAGTTGTGGTAGATCCTCGTTGGACCGAAGAACGAATTAAGGCCTTTGAGGATCTGAAAACAGCCCTCACCACGGCTCCCATACTCTACTCGCCAGATTACACGAAAGAGTCCCATGTACATATTGACGCAAGTAAGTATGCCATTGGAGGTCTTCTTGCACAACCGGACGAGTATGGCAAAGACTACCCAATACGTTTCTTGAGCAGGCAATTGGTGCCTGCTGAAGTAAACTATACAACCACCGAGAGAGAAGCATTGGCGATGGTCTATGTTGTGCAACAACTAAGACTTTATTTATTAGGCTAGACCTTTGTGTTCTACACAGACCATCAAGCCCTTCTATATATTTTTAATAAATCCTGTAAAACGAGACGTATAGCTCGATGGCTGTTGATTTTAGAGGAATTTAATTTCCGCGTAGTCGTTCGGAAAGGGACCCAACATTTCATGGCGGACCACCTTTCCAGACTACCAAGTGCTGAAAAATCAACTACACCAGTCAACGATGATCTCCCTGATGCATGCCTTTTTCAGATCGATGCTACACCCTTATGGGTTGAGGAGATCACCCAGTTCCTCACAACAGGCAGACTCAAAGACGGCCTGAGTACGGCGGCAAAATTTTTTTTTTGCTAAAAGCAACGCCCTTTCAGTTAATTGCGGGACAACTTTACAAAAGGGGCGTTGACGGTATCATTCGCCGATGTGCTTATGAATCTGAGATACGACCTATCATATCTCAGGCTCATGAGGGCATTGGAGGTGGCCACTTTTCTGCTGAAGCCATAGCAAAGATTATCCTTCGAGCAAGACTGTGGTGGCCATCTTTGTTTAAGGACACGTTTGCTGTCATTAAAGCGTGTGATGTCTGTCAACGAGCCAAGAAAAACACCAAGCAGATTTCATGTCGTTGACTCCCATTATAGAAGGCAAAGCCTTCCATAAGTGGGGAATTGACTTTGTTGGACCAATCAGTCCAGCAGCAAAACATACTCAAGCTCGTTACATCCTCATAGCCACAGATTACGCCACTAAGTGGGTGGAGGCTTGAGCAACGAAGGACGCCAATTCAAAACAGTTGCGCGTTTTCTTTACGAAAACATTATTACACATTTTGGCTGTCCCATTGACTTAGTTAGTGATCGTGGCACACATTTTTTAAATGCTATCATTGATAACCTCCTACGCCATAACCTTGTTGTTCACAGAAAAAGTACACCGTACTACTCTAGACGTAATGGCCAGGCTGAATCAACTAACAAGACGATATGTAAAATTTTGACCAAGATAGTTGAAACCAGTCATTCTGATTGGAAAACAAAACTTTTCCCAACTGTTTGGGCTTACCGCACCACCCCAAAAAAAGCCACTGGGTGGGTTACCCCTTTCCACTTAGTATATGGTCAAGAGGCGATAATGCCAGTAGAATTCTTAGTTCCATCATTACGAGTCATGGAAGTTTTTTCAACAGATCTCTGTGAAAAAGCTGCAATCGAACAACAACTCAAAACTAGGCTATTTACGTTAACCCAGTTATGCGAGACAAGACTTATATCTTATCACGCACAACTGGTTAATAAACGACGCCAAAAGGCCTGGCATGACTGTCACCTACGCAATAAAGATCTACATTTAGATGACCAGGTGCTTCTTTATACATCCAAGAAGCACCCCGACAAATTGAAATTCAAAAGTGAGGGGCCGTATGCTATTAATAAAATCTTTCCTAAGGGTGAAGTCCAGTTGCAAACACTTGACGGAATCCTCCTAGCCACTATCGTAAACGGTGGTCATCTAAGGCGGTATTACAAAGAGTTGTTTTTTGTTGACCCAATTTAACATCTTTTCCCTAGTATAAATTTTATATTTTTTATTTCTTTCTTTCTATTTTTCTTATGATCTTGCTTGTAGTTCTAGTTTTCCATGTCTATTTTTCACCTCATTCCTTGTTTATACTTCATACCATTACTTATGTACTTTCTATGCATTCTCTTCTTCCTGTACATATTCCTGGGTCATGGATGTTCTAGGTCAACAAATGATAGGCTACACCATCAGAAATGATTCTCATACTTTAGCCACCTCATCTCTGTCTCACTGCTATATCTGGTATATAGGCTTTATATATACACATTTTATATTAGTAAAAACTAACTTTGATTATACCAATCCTACATAAAAATTGGAGCAGTTTTGCTTTTTGGACCATCTCAATCTGAGCAATGGTAAGAAAGTTATAATAGTTCAACGTTTTTTAGACTAGAAAACATTTTTCCCTTGGAACCTAAAAGGGGATAGCATGCCGACGTGCTATCAATTTGAGTTAAAGACTAAAAGCCTAAATTGGTAGCACACTGGCGTGCTATTCCTTTCAAGCTCCAAGAAAAAAAATAATTAGCCTAATTTTTTTTTAAGGGCGATAACTTTCTTAATATTGCTCGGATTGAGATGATCCAAAAAGCATAGGCTTGGCCACAAACCATCATGTCTTTTTATGTATGGTCATACATCAATCCTTGGCAATAGACAAAAATGTTTTAGCTTGATAAATGTAAAACTAGAGTGATCAAGTTTTCTGCGTTCTCAATGATATAGCATACTATGTACAATTTGTAGACAACATGATTTGTAGACATATCTTTTAGCTAGTAAGAAAATAAACAACATGATAATGAAGTATATAAATAAATTTCACCCCCAAAAGCAAAGTAGAATAAATTTTCAAAATCTAAAAACAATGTAGCATACCATGTGCTATCAATTTGATGTAATTTAAAAACACTAAACTCGCAAAACTCGTAGATGATTTACTCGCAAAATGCCAAACCCCTATTGAGATATAGGATAGCTAGTTAATCTTTTTTATTTTCTGGTGGACAGAAGCAAAGAACTTTCTTGGAGAAAAATCTGATGGTATGGGACATCAATGATCTCAAAAAAAAATTCTTGCACGAGAGTGATCTATAGACTAAGTTTTAGTAATTAGAGTAATGGTAATACTGGCGGGTGAATCCATTGCCTAATTGTTTCAGGGTATTTGTACAAATTATGAGATATAGATTCGGATCTCTAATGGCAGCTCATAATTTACAAATCAAAAACCCTTAAAGCTATTTCTCACCTTCTAAGAAACCCTTACATCTTTTGAATTTCTTGAATACTAGACATCAGATTAAGCTCATATGATCCTTCCAACGTGAAAACTACTTGTATGTATGGTTAAGGCTTGGAATTTGAGACCTTCCAAGATAGTTGTATTTCAATTTCTTAAACCCAAATTGTCTCTTATGCATAGATAGATCTCAGATGGATGATGGTTATAGTGATTCATGTTGAAAATGTTTCGAAGAAAAGTCTTATGTATAATAGAGTTAATAATTTTCTGGAAGACTCTTATTATTGACTTTTCATGATTTAGATATTTTCATGTGTCATCTCTCTAACTAATTTTTATAAGAAATTTGTAAATTTCTTTAAAAAGGAGGGGTGAGATTCTATTTTAGGATCTATCAGTTGCATAGTCTTCAAGTAAGAAAAATTCTCTAGGGATTGTGTGGAACAATCTGAAACTAGAGGTGGTTTGAGATTTGAATTCATTATTAGTAGTATTTGTTGGATTCTCTTGTGATTGTGGAATAGGAAAGAGAACTCAACATAGAATTATAATAGAAGATTTACCAAACTATAGTTTCAGACCTTAACTTAGATCGACAAGAGGAATGTCTTGTAGGTGTCAAAGACAACCAACAAAGATAGCCAGACACTCAAAGATGCCTTAGACTCAGTTTGTAGCCATAGAAAGTTTTGAAGGGAGCCTTTGAGTCGATTGCTTTGGTACTCAAATAGTTATGCAGATAGCAAGCTGTTGAACAGCTTCAGCCCAAAAATTCTTGGTGAGTTGAGCGTTCATGAGAGGCTCTGGCAGAATCAAATCCTCCATCCTGTTGCATCTTCTTCTTTGCTTCATTGTGCTTGAGAACTCGACAATCCTTGATGTCGTGATTGGCTCTCTTGTAGTACTTGTAGAAGAGTCTGTTATTAGGCTTTTGATGTTGTCAATTGTGTTGTTGTGATTGCTGGCCTGAATCAGTTTGCTCAACTTTTGTCTTCTTGTCCTTCAAAGCTTTCTTCTTCTGGAGCTATTGCTTATTCGAAAAGAGAGCGACTGTCTTCGAATTCAATGTAGATAAGCTATTCATTCTTACTTCTCCATGCAATAAACCTATTGTCACCTTTTGCAGAGACAGGTCAGGAGCATTGCTAAGTAGCAATACTAGATTAGAGTAAGAGGGAGGAAGACTGGACATAAGAGACATGTTAGCATCTTTGTCCGATACTAGCGAACCTATTGCAGCTAACTGATTGAGTAGTTAGTTTGAATTCATTTAGATGATTAGTGACTGAGGTTGCTTCACTCATCTTGAGTGACAAGAACTTCTTTCTCAAGAAGAGACGAGTCAATACATCTGTCATTTTGTACAGACCCGTAAAAATGTCCCATGATTCTTTGGAGTTGGAACAATTAGCTACATGAGCTATTTGTGAATCTTTAAGATTCAGAGATACAATGGCAAGGGCTTTGCCATCCTCAGCTTCTCAGGTGGTCATCATGTCAGGTTCAGTTGGCTTGGCTATCGAACCGTTGACATATCCCCATGGTTTTTTTTTAGTGAGTGTCATCTTCATTTTGAAGTTCCACATGTGGAAGTCATCACCGTTGAACTTATTGATCAAGCAGATTTTTGAAGATGTACTTTCCATGATGAATGATCTAAGGAATTGTAACACAATCTCGAATACTAATAGTAGTTTGGAATGATGGCTACGATACCACTCTGTTGGATTCTCTCATGGTTATGTGCGGAATAAGAAAGAGAACTCAACATAGAAATTATAATAGGAGCTTTACCGAACTGTAGTTTCATACCTTAACTTAGATCGACATGAGGAATGTCTTGTAGGTGTTGAAGACAACCATAAAGGAGCAAAATAGTTAGGCGTCTGAGACAACCATGTTTCCTTCAAGATTAGACATTCCAAATGGAATGAGTATCAATGAGAGAAAAAATATCAGAAAGCATTTACAGTGGAATATACACAAGAAAATAGAGAATCTAAATTAAGCTGTTGTGAATACAAAGATCAAATCATGATCTTATGTCGTCGAATGGTTCACATTAATAGCGCACTATGTGTTGTGATCTTACTTAGCTAGGTATAGATTGAATAACTATCTCTACTTCTTAAATAGCTTTCACTCTCTCAAACATCTCTGATCCTATAGAATCGGATAATTAAGATACAATGGAGTTTGCGAAAAAACACTGAATCACACTAAATTATTATTTGTGTTCTTGTTGCTCACCCATGCATTCATCACTCTTCTCACTTACATCTATATTCGTGAGTGGCCATTATGTATATATATACTTGAAACAGTTACAATGATTGTGAGGGCAACGAGCGTGAAACAATGCAGTTACTAAAAGGTACTGAAATAAACTATAACATATTGTGCGTCGGACATGGAAGAGCATGACATGATGGTAATGATGTGGATCTCAAACTCGAAGACTTCAAAGTCGATGTCGTGGACCTCAAACTTGAAGACCTTGGTCTCGAAGATTTTGATGTCGATCTTGCTTCTGTTTTAGTCGATTGATTGCACAGACGTTTGACTTTAAAGAGTAAGGCTGCAATGTCGTTGTGTATAGAGAGAATACATATTTACATGGTATACTGGTGCTCAGGAATCGAATTCGAGTGAGTCGAACTCGAATGACTTGAATTCGGGTGTGTCAGAATGAAGCTTAATTCCAATAGTACTAAGTGTTGGTGTGGTAGTAATACCAATCTGTAAGGGATATGGTACTTCAATCAGCACTGATACCACTCTATTGGTGATGAAGGAATTGATAGATTCTAGGCCATAGTGGAGTGAGAGGTCGTCGTCCCTAAAAGACAGAGACAAAAACATATTTCCTTGAGAGATTCAGAGGGCACTTAGAGTGAGTAGGAGTAAGATTAATTCCAACACTCCCCCTTAAGCTGACTACTATGAATTTGAATCTGAACTGAGATCTAACATACCTACCAAAGTAGCAAGTTCCTCTCTTGACAAAGGTTTTGTCAAAATGTTATCCAACATAGTATCTCTATGACAGTAACTTAGCACAACTTCTTTACTCTAAACCTTCTCTCTAAGAAAATGAAATTGAACTTCTATGTGTTAGTTCTAGTATGAGTTCGTGGGTTCAGAGATAGAGCTATACAGCTCTGATTGTTGCATTGGAGGACCGATTTGTGGTTACTGCAGATTATATAGTAACCTTTTGATCCAAATAATATCCTTCACTACCGATGTAGCTACAACATATTCTGATTCTGTAGAGCACAGAGAAATGTATTTCTATTTTCTGCTATTCCATTAGATGGGTGCTCCTGCAAGGAAACAAATGTAACTAGAAGTGGACCTTTTGGTATCAACGTCCCTGGCCTAGTCTGAATCTGAATAGGTGACTAATGTGAGTGTAGCTTTTGTGTTTCCATTATAGCACAAAGCATAGTGCTTCGTATCTTGAATGTCCTTCAATACTCTTTGAAGAGCCTTCTAATGTTGTAGGCCTGGATTGGAAATGTATTATAACAATGTGCTTACTATAATTCAAAATCAGGTCATGTGCAGAGCATAGAATACATTATTGATCGGATTATCGACTGGTAAGGATATCTGCACATTTCTTTCTGTTTTGCTTCGGTTCAGGGGCACATGTCTTTTGATAGTTTGGATTCGGGATCTATGGCTGAATCTATCGGCGTACAGTCCTCCATGCCATACCTGCAAAGTAAATTGGTTAGATAGACTATGACCTAATTAGTTATCCTACTATTGGACGTTGTCGCATTTTGCTTATTATAAATAGCTGCTCATATTTCTACATTTGAAAAGGCATTGAAACAAGAAGAACGGTTAGCTCTCTCTCTCTCTCTCTCTCTCTCTCTCTCTCTCTCTCTCTCTCTCTCTCTCTCTCTCTCTCTCTCTCTCTCTCTCTCTCTCTCTCTCTCTCTCTCTCTCTCTCTCTCTCTCTCTCTCAAACCTGCAAACTTGAACACTCTTGAGCATTCTAGTTCAGCTCTTTAAAGTTAATTAGAAATTGCTATATATCCATAAAGGCTCCAAGCAGTCTACAGTGAATCAGAAATAGACTCAAGG
This sequence comes from Diphasiastrum complanatum, assembly GCA_029204225.1. NCBI lineage: Eukaryota > Viridiplantae > Streptophyta > Lycopodiopsida > Lycopodiales > Lycopodiaceae > Diphasiastrum > Diphasiastrum complanatum. The sequence goes on from CM055095.1 coordinate 32,204,423, forward strand.
TCAAGAACAATCATCGAGTCCACATTCGTCAAAGAAGAAGATGTTTTGCAGGTATTGCAAGCGCAATAACCTTGAGATCCAGGATTGCCGAATTTTCAAAGTGAAGAATGTAGCCAAGCAATCTGATCAATAAGCAAATATAGATACAACATCTCCTGAAGTCGAAATGGATGAAGGCACTTTTATGGTCAAAGACAAACATGCGAATTCGGATGGTTCGTGGTTTCTGGATTCTGGAACTACTCAACATATGACCGATCATCATGAGATTTTTCATTCCTATACACCTTACTGCACAAAGAAGTATGTTCATCTTGGTGATGATAGCACTCACACTATCGAAGGTGAAGGTACTGTAAGATTAAGGTTCTAGCATGGTTGATTCAAACTATAGTCAAAATTCTTGTATGTTCCTAAACTCTCTACAAATCTGTTATCAGTAAGTAGAATCACAGATTTAGGTCATAAGTTGGAGTTTGAGTTTGACCGATGCAGAATTATCGATAGGAATAATAAGATCCTTGCATTCGACAAGAGACATGGATACTTATATAGATTTGCATATTGTTATTTTGATTCTAGTCAAGCTCTGAAAACATCTGTTCTTGTCAATAAAGCATTACTATGGCATCATTGCTTAGGACACTTGAATTATGCATCTATTTCAAACATGTCCAGACAATCCCTAGCACTTGATCTCGAGTATCCGTCTGGCAAAATCGATCTCCGTGTGTGCCATTGCTGCATCCTTGGAGAGCAGACTAGGATTCCTTTTAGATCGAGTCATAGACATGCAGCAAAAGGTCTGTTAGATGTTGTTCATACAGATATATGTGGACCTATGCAAACTCCATCATTACTAGATGCAAAGTATTTCATTACCTTTATTGACAAATTCTCCAAAAGAACAGTTGTTTACTTCATCAAGCTTTCATTAAGTTCAAACAATTCAAAGAGCATGCAGAAAATTAAACTGACAAACAAATTAAATCACTGAGGTCTGACAACGGGGTAGAATACATCTCCACTGAATTCAAGGAGTACTGTCTTAACAACGACATTGAACAACAATACATTTCCTCCTATTCACCTTAGTCAAATGGTCTTGCTGAGAGAAAGAACAGAACTTTAGTCGAATCGACAAAGTGCATGTTATCACATGCGACACTTCTAAAGTCCTTCTGGGCTGAAGCTATTTCAACAGCAACCTATATTCAGAATAGATATCCTACTAAAGGTCTCTCAAACAAAACACCATTCGAAGTTTGGACATGTACCAAACCTTCTCTATCGAACTTACGAGCTTTTGGATGTACTGCTTATGTGCAGATTCCTCATGATCTCAGGAAGTAGCTTGACTTCCAGAGTATCAAATGTGTTTTCATCAACTACACTACTTCAGATCAAGCCTACAAGTTGTTCGATCTCGTCAAGTCGCTAGCTGGGATGTCATCTTCATCGAAGGTCAGTTTATCGACCTGATGGAAAAAGACAAAGCCCATATAGCCGACTTGTCCGACTCATCCGACATATTGAACTTCGAGGTTCCCCAGTCGACTATTCCCATTGAAGGTCCAAGCTCATCTACTTTCAACAAACAACATAGAAATAGCAATTCCAAAGATGATGATGTTGCATATCAACAACTACAATATGATAAAGATGATCAACTTCCCAGACCACCTATTAGGTATCTCGATGAGTCTGCAGCCTACCTTTTTCAAGAGAAAACGACTGTCGAAGAGGCACTCAGTCAGCCCGTTTCTGATCTCTAGAAAGAAGCTATGGAAAAAGAGTATTTATCTCTTATCAAGAACCAAACATGGACGATTGTCAAATTACCTGCTAGCAGAAATGTAGTTGATTGCAAATGGATTTTCAAAGTCAAGTACAGGACAGATGGAAGCATCGATAGAAGAGAAGCTCAACTTGTTGCCAGAGAATTTTCTCAGGTATACAACGTTGATTACACTGAGACCTTCAGTCTAGTAGTCAAGCATTCTTCTATTCGACTTTTATTATCATTTGTTGCTGCAGTATATTTGGAAATACATCAAATGGATGTACAAACAACATATCTAAATGGAGTCATCAAAAAAGACATTTACATAGTGCAACTTGAAGGTTATATTATTGAAGGTAAACACAATCATGTGTGTAAACTCCATAAAGCACTTGATGGCTTGAAACGATCTACTCGAGCATGGTTTCAAAGGATCAATACTTTTCTTATTGATCACAGCTACACACCTAGCTCTTCAAATTCAAATGTTTACTTCAAGGCAGTGCAACAGTCTTTTATGATTATCACTCTATACGTGGACAACACATTGCTCTTCGACAACAGTATCAATTTGATAAAAGAAGCTAAGCCAATGTCATCTTCCGAATTCGACATGACCGATCTGGGCGAAGCTCATTTTTGCCTAGGTATTCAAATCCATAGAGACAAAAATCGAAAGTTGATCTACATTACTTAACAGAGGTACCTCTGCAATATGTTAGTCAGATATAATTTGGTTAATTGCAAGTTAGCTCTCTCACCAATGGAACCAAGTCTCAAATTGTCAAAGGACCAGTGTCCTCAAACAATTCAAGAGAAGGAGCATATGCATGAGTATCCTTATCATTTGTTAATAGGATCTCTTATGTACGCAATGATCTGTACCAGGCCAGACATAGCTTTTGCAATCAGCTCCCTAAGTCAGTTTATGACTAACCCTGGTATAACACATTGGAAGGCTCTCATCAGAGTCATGAGAGATCGTCGAGCTACTATGGACTTTTGCATTTGTTATAGAGCAGTCGACAATGACAACCTCAATTTACTCATTGGTTACACAGATGTAAGTTGGGCAGGAGATAGAGACACTCGTAAATCCACTTCTAGATTTACAGTCTTCTCAACAATGGTCCTATTTCTTGGAACAGTTGAAAGCAATCTTCGATAGCTCTATCTTCTATAGAATCAGAGTATATCGCAACTTCGCAAGCTACAAAGGAAGCAATTTGGTTGAGGAACTTACTTTCATATATCAGTTGTCAAAGTACAGCAAAAAGGACCAAGAATGGATCCAAAACAGATCCACAAGTGTGATTGGGTGTTAGATTAGATCAATCTATCAATCTACACAAGATTAGATAGCTTTTAGATCACATCTACTTCAACAAATCTAACAAGAACAATCAAATATGATCAAAACTTGTACTTGCTGGTTTCACACGTGTGAATACCTATCAGAGTATGGACTACCAGCAAATAATGAAGTACAATAAGCTTAGAAACCATTAGAAGCATAAAATCACAAGACAAATGGAGAGATTACTCAAGAAATGCACCAAAACCAAGATTTAGCTTTCTTGTCAATTATGGCCAAATGAGCCACCATATATACACAAGAGCTGATGCTTACTTAGCTGATTTGGCACGTGTGAGAGTGCCTACTCATTAAAGGATCCACCAATAATCATCAATATGGCACATGGACCAAGTTTCCTAACTTATAGCCACCTCCCTTGATTTTAGGCAATTTTTCTAATTTACAGAGACTTGCACAAATATCTACTACAAGTTGAATCTCACCTACTACTGATGTTTTCACACATGTGAGCAGTCCTTGGCACGTGTGATATCACTCCTATCCATGTGAAATAGCTTTTCCTACCAATAAAATGATGCCAAGTGGCATATAGCTAGAAAACTAGATTTTGGCCATTTTAGCCACTAGATCTCAAATGAAATGGTAGGTACAACCTATATGACTCATCTAAATGATAAATGCATTTATTTCACATGTGGGAACAGGCTCCACACATGTCTAATGATGATATGTACTACTCATAATGGTATTTACAAGATTTGATCAAGTTAGCTTTTGCCAATTTTAACACTCCTCCTCAAAACTAACTTGATAAAAATATGATGATATTGAGATTGACTCCATGGGCTGAATTGGTCTTCAAATATGGATCCTTGCTGGTTCAAAGGTGTGAAAATCAGCCAATGAGCTTGATGTCGATCCGAAATCGCCGTATCCATGATAATGCCTCTTTGATGTTGACTTTTTTGATGAACTTGAGAGCTTTGCACCATCCTAGCACCTCTTTCATTGATTTGTTCCATCCTTGAAGCATAGGATTGATCCAAAAGCTCCTCCTCCTTGAAAATAGCTGCAACTCCATGAGAAAATAAAGAGTCCTTCTTGACTCATGAGGATCACAAAGTTCCAACATCATGTTACCAAGATCTCGAGGATTAGGCTCGTCAACATTGACAAGACTATGCATGCTATAATAACAAAGAGTTTGTATCATATCTTCATGCTTGGTTTCCATGCTAATCTCAGATCTAATGAGGCTAGATACTTCATGATGGAGATAAGTTTCCTTAGAGGATGATTCACTTTCTCTCATAAAGAGTTTACAATTTGCCTCAATACATGAAAAAAGACAATTTTTCACACTATGAGTGGACAAATCACTCTTGCTCTTGCAAGACTCAAGAGCATACATTTGAAGAAATAACCATTTGCTTTCTAATTGATCTAAAATCAATTTCAAATCATTAAGAACATCAACTATGTTCTCAATAGAGACATCATACTCAACTAGTATGGCTTTACTCCAACTTTGAGATGCAAAAGTCTCACTAAAGCAAATTGATTCACCAAATGACATAAGAGAAACAAGCATGAGATGTATACTACTTGAAATGTGCTCCTCTTTCCCTTGAAATGTGAGCCATATGAGCTCAACCATGTCTCTTGATATTCTTCTTGGAATCATAACTTGAGAAGGACTCTCCTCCTCAATCCTTGGCACACTTGAACCTTGAGATGACTCCTCAAGATCAACTTCTTGGTGCTCCTCCTTGATGGGAATCCAAGACCTCCATGTCTCAAAATGATCACAACAAACATGATCATATAATGTGCTCTTCATATGATCATCAACATTACTTATTCTAGAAACATAAGTCCAAAAATCACCACAACTTGGCTTGATTTTTCTAATATTGAAATCAAGAAGTATTTCCATCTCAATAAGGCTAACTACTTGCTTATGGATATAAGTGTCCACTTTGGATGCTTCACTTATTCTCATAAGAATTTTACAACTTGCCTTTAAAATTGAAAGTTTACAATCTTCAACATTATGAATGAACACATCATTCATGATCTTATTGAAACCAACAAAAAATACATTATGAAGACATTTCCATTTCCTTGACTTCATATTCAATGTAATTTTACAAGGAAAACATGATTTGCTATTTATTAAGGCATCACACTCAACTAGTATTGCCTTCATCCACCTTTGAGATACAAAAATCTCTTCAAAGCAAAATAGTTCTTCATAAGATTTCATGAGAGCATAAATGAAACTATTTTCATTTTGTGATTGCTCCTCCTTAATATTTCTTGGTTTCTCTTGGATCATAACAATAAATTTGAACTTTTCTAAAGTTCTAAGCAAAATGCTTTCCAAGGACATGAAATAAATCCAAGTGACATTTATCTTTGCATCTTGAGCCAAACAATGCACTTCCAAATGAAAAACTTCTAAAGGTTTGAAATGTGTGATGATGGACTTTTGAAGACAAATCTTGTAAGTCCTTGTGAGACTCCAAGCCTCATGCATCTTTCCACAAAGAAAACACCTTTCCTTGGATTTGTCCTTCTTTCCTTTGCACTTTGAGATTGAAGCTCCATCCTTCACCTCGGCCCCCTTGCTTTGGTTCTCCTTGGATGGATTGGTCTTCATTTTGTAGCATCTTGAGACAAAATGATCTCTCTTGCCACAAAGGTTGCATTTAGGATCCTTACTTGCCTCCAATAGGTTGCCACCTATTGATGCCATGATGAGGAAGTAAAACCTAGTGATATGACTTTTCAAAATGTTATTTGTGACTCTCAAGAAACTAGATTTGAAGACATTCAACAATCTAGAAGGATCTACACAAGATCTAGACCACAAATATTGAATCATATCTCTTTCAACATAGTCAATTGGAAACTAATCTTTGCTTTGATCACTAAGACAAAAGCACTCTATCAAGTCACAAAAGTCAGATCCAAACACCCCTATTGAACTCAAAAAATACCAATGAATCTTCCTCTTGAGAGTTGGAATGGATTTGAAAAGATTTGACACCTAGATTTTCCTTTTCTCTTGACTAGTTCTCTCAACTTTTGAGATTCTTGAACAAAGTATGGGTTTTGTTTCAAATACTTGAAAATCAAACTTAGTCACTCCTTTTGGATTCACTCTTGACCCAAATAATCTCACTCTTGAGATTTGGATTGAATTTGATTTGATTTGACAACAAATCAAACCACTAATTTTCACAAAAAAAGGATCTACACTAGATCACAAAAACTTGACATGTATACTTGATTCAAACACACAAAGATCAGATCCGATCACCCCTTTTGGAATCCCTCTTGACCCAAAGAATCTCACTCTTGATATTTGGAATGGACATGAAATGGTTTGATAACGATCTATGTCAATAATTTTGCACCAAGCTTAAAATTTAGACATCTAGAGATTCACAAAGATCCCAACCATGCATGAACACTCAAATATGGACTCCTCCATGTTCTAGACTCCCAATGGGATCACAACTTGACCCTCACACTCTCACAAAGAAAGTTGAATAGAACTTACTTGAGTTTCATACATATAATGTCAAAATTTTGCTCAAAAATTTGAATTCATTCACCCCTATTGGACTCCACCAAGTACCAATGACTCTACCTCTTTAGAGTTGGAATGAAATTCAAATTTCCAGAAATGTGAAACTTTTCTCTCACTAAGATATGTGCTTACAAAGAGCTAATGCCACTTAGCAAGATTTGATCACAATGAAGAAGACAAATTTTCCACCAAAGTCAAGAATTGAGTTACTAGTTTTTGCCCTCTACAAAGGAAGGATCTCTTGGAAATTTTGGATCAACCACAACACATATGCCTCACTCACCTTTATGACTTTAATTCAAGCCAAAAAAACACACTCACACACTTGAGTAGGGGTGAACAATGTGATTTGAATCTCAAATTTTTCTCCTAGTACTTGCCAACAATTCTTATCACATAGGTAGATTTTGCCTTTATGAGTGTTTGTGCTTTAGAAATTCACTAAGATTTCACTTGGAGGACTGATCCAAGAGTGTCTTCTAGCATTTAGATGCTTCTAGACTCGGCCCTTTCACTCTTGAACAAATCTAGAATGAAGGTATAATAGATTTCAATCACTCCCCTTGCAAATCACTCCTTAATCTTTGGTTTATAGCACTCTTTATCTCTCAACTTCAATGTACACTCAAAAAATCAGAGAATTAACTTCAATGTACTGTAAACAAGCTTTAATCCATCTATATGATTGATCTAAACCAAGAACAAATCAATGGAATAGAAACAATGCAAGTGAAAGCTTGAAAAATGCACTAAATTGAGATTAGATCAATCTATCAATCTACACAAGATTAGATAGCTTTCCGATCACATCTACTTCAACAAATCTAACAAGAACAATCAAATATGATCAAAACTTGTACTTGCTGGTTTCACACGTGTGAATACCTGTCAGAGTACGGATTACCAGCAAATAATGAAGTACAATAAGCTTAGAAACCATTAGAAGCATAAAATCACAAGACAAATGGAGAGATTACTCAAGAAATGCACCAAAACCAAGATTTAGCTTTCTTGTCAATTATGGCCAAATGAGCCACCATATATACACAAGAGCTGATGCTTACTCAGCTGATTTGGCACGTGTGAGAGTGCCTATTCATTAAAGTATCCACCAATAATCATCAATATGGCACATGGACCAAGATTCCTAACTTATAGCTACCCCCCTTTATTTTAGGCAATTTTTCTAATTTATAGGGACTTGCACAAATATCTACTACAAGTTGAATCTCACCTACTACTGATGTTTTCGCACATGTGAGCAGTCCTTGGCACGTGTGAGATCACTCCTATCCATGTGAAATAGCTCTTCCTACCAATAAAATGATGCCAAGTGGCATATAGCTAGAAAACTAGATTTTGGCCATTTTAGCCACTAGATCTCAAATAAAATGGTAGGTACAACCTATATGACTCATCTAAATGATAAATGCATTCATTTCACATGATGTGCCATGAAGTTTTAGAAATCATTTGTAAATAAAACTCGCAAAACTCGCAAAAAATGTACTCGCAGATTGTCAAAACCCATCTAAACATAGGATCTGATCTTCAACCAATTCCAAAAGATACTCCAAGCCATGGAATTCTCTCATGTTTTTTAAGTAATTCACTGTAGATGAAGATATTATCTAAGAATACCAGGGACGAGAAATATCGTTCATATATTCTTGAAATAACACAAGTGTATTCATTAACCAAAAGAAAACATGAAGAATTCAAAACAATCAAAGAATTACAATAAGAGATGTCCAGAACTATATCCGAATCGGTACAAGAAATTTCATTCCTTTCAAAAGATCCTTAGCCACCATAACCGATATACTAGAGATCTTAAGAGTCCATCTGGATCTCCCATACTATATAGGCCCCACACATGGCTTACTACCAACCCATTCTGGTTAGTAATAAGCTTTGCAAATCCCTCCATCAGAGAACACTATCTCTTGGTAAAAGCTTTTTCCATTACTAACAACTTGAATGTGATTCATGTGCTAACTAAGTCTTTTTCCATCCAGGTCATACCAAATTATATAGTCATTCTCAATGTCGTATAAGATATCTCTTATGAATTCAACTAAATGAATTCTTGTTTAACGAAATGAAAATTACTCAATAACTGATATTGGGCAGATCTCCTTCAAAGATACACAAAAATTCATAATACAAATACATTTACTACCTTGGATTTTCATTATTCTTCCTCCCTTAGATGTTTTGGTCTCCCAAAAAACTTCATCGGCTAATGAGCTGTCATGGACGTATAGTAAAAGCAAAAAGTAGATCTGGTTTTCCTTTTTCATTTATCTGGCTTTACATTACTTCGTTAAGATCTATCGATTTATTGCAACTAATGAGATTATATAAATGGAAACCCCACAAAAGTTGGATTTTTCTGTATTTAACAAAAATCTATTTGTTGAATAAAGAATTTACCTCCATTCATTACCATCACTTCATTAGTCCAACTAAATTTCACCTTCAACTAGTATCTTGTTAGCAGCAAATCATTGGTATCTTGTTAGCAGAAAACCATTGGTATCTTATCGATCGAAAAGGTAAAATATGTGGACTTTAAAAAATAATAGTCCATGAGCACAATTTAACTCTATTCCCAGGGAGTACTCTTACTCCAAAGTTAAAGCGTTAACTAACATAGTACCGAGAAATCAAATTTCCATTTAACCAGGTATCAGTCCGAAAAACCTTCGTTAGAAAATAAATAATTTGTCATAAATCCTAAATCCATGAACCTAGCTCATAGACATACAGTTAGGATGATAAAAAATTCCAACTTAATTTGGTTATGGTCTAGAGAATTGGTAAATCCATTTCCAATTGTCGATTTGGTAGATTATACAAAAATCACCACTCCTAACTGACTACTACTTTCACCAAAGCTATTGAATGTGCTAAGACTCTTTGAACCCCTGGCCTTTTAGCATGCGACATCCATATCATTTGCTGATAGCCTTGTTATCACAAGAATGGTCAATCTTTAAACATGCATCAAGTTTTCAAATAGAAAAAAACCATGCATGCTCACCAAAAGGCTTTCATGCCTAACATAAGGCCCCCTCAAACCCTACCAAGGGTTTCAAAAGCAAAGCTTCCCAATGGATGAGGCTCATTTTTGCCCTCACCATGGCCATTACAGCCGCACCTGATGCTCGAGTTTTCCAAGCTGCCCTTCATCGCTGATTTCATGCTATCATGGCTATTTTGCTACAACTCTATCATCCAATTGTCAAAGGTTGTTCTCTTACAAAAAGGTGAAAATATATAAACTATCACTAATTCGGCCTTCCATAGTCAAAAATAATATGGGCAGGTGACCTCCAGTTGCTCAAGAAGATCACACATGGATGCGGAACACATCTAAACTAGTGGAAATGCACTCTACCACACTTTTTCTCTTGTTCAAGTTGTTCTTAATGGCTTGTTGGATGATCATGCTAATCTTGTTTAAAGTCTTGCTATTCAGAAGACTTTGGCAAGCAGGGTGGATTTGCAAGAGATATTGGTGAATGAGGAGTTTAGGCTTCAATCAAGAGGAGGTGGGAGAGGAGGCTATGCTCATCAAAGGCAAATTCAAGGGCAAAGGCAAAAGCAAGTGGTCAAAGAGTCAAGATTAAGGTGAGCCTTCATCTTTTGTTTAGAAGAAGAAAGATAGGTCAAATTTGAAGCACTTCTATTGTGGCATCAAAGGGCATTTTGCTAGCGATTGCTTGAGGTGAGTAAAGCCTACAAGGTTTACATTCCTACTACTAATAAAGTGATTATTGGTAGAGATGTCATTTTTTATGAGGGGAATATTCCAATGGTGTCTTCAAGTGATGATGTTGTGGATGGATCTAACATTTTTGATGTTGATGTAAAGGATCCTACTTTAGATGGTGATGATGATGGACCTTCATCAAGTCAAAAGCCAAGGAGAACATCAAGGGAAAGACAAATGCCTTCAAGGCTCACATATGATGAGAAAGGTAAGCAAGTTGTTGGAGGTACACACTTTGATTTCCTAACCTCTTTTGATGAACCTACTTGTGTAGATGAAACAAGGAACAAAGAGGAGTGGATCCAAGCAATGGATCTTGAGTATCAAGCTCTTATGAAGAATGAAACATGGAGATTGGTGGAGTTACCTAAGGACAAGAAAGCTATTGGTGCAAATGGATCTTCAAAGTGAAGACAAAAAGAGATGGATCTATCAATAAGCATAAGGCAAGGTTGGTGGAAAAAGGATATGCTCATGAACATGGTATTGACTATGATGAAACCTTTTCACCCGTGGCAAAGGTGGTAAGCATTCAGGTCATTATCTCTCTTGCTACTCTTTATGGATGGGATCTATCGCAATTGGATATCGCAAATGCTTTTTTGAATGGTGATCTTGAGGAGGAAGTGTACATGGAGCAACCCGAGAGCTACATTTCACCTAAAAAGCCACATCATGTGTGTCTTCTACAAAAGAGCTTATATGGCCTTCAACAAGCACCATACAATTGAATGTAGGCCATCAATCTATTCATGGGCAATACTCACAAGTTTCATCTTGGACTCATTTAGCACTTCATCTAAAACCCACCAATCAATATAGCAAATGTAGTAAAACTTACAACATACTTACTTTTTCCTACAAGTGGCTACCCAGTTGCTCCAAGTAGCCAGCTATGGGGCATATACCTGACAAATATGTCAATGGCGACCGGTCACCATAGTGAACCACATATACAATAAACTATATTAACTATACAATTCCACATTTGATGCTTACATAGATCAAATCTTATTTCAAAATGTTTGTGATTGAGTGAGTACATGCAAGACTTATTGAAGCTTAAGATGTTGTGTATGAGAGACTTGTATTGGAAATTTGATTTCAATTCAAACATTAAAATTATGATCTTCATACAAGATGGAGGGACCAATATTGGTTAAGACTTACTACTACCTTTTCAATAAATGAGGCCCAAATGGAGCAATAGCAGTGCATCTTGTGTATCCAAGAATACAACCAACTGTCAATCATCTGTATGAGAGTTTTGAGATTCAAGTACCACTTTAGGTTGATTATAGAATTTGCACATGATGGGGGGGGGGGGGGGGGTGGCCTGCCCCCAGGGCCAGACCTGCACGGAAGGCCCGAGGGGCAGGGGCTTCCCCTGCCTAATGACCTGTCTAAAAAAAATTTCTTTAGTACATTCTGCACTTCTGCACAGAATTAGTGATGAAGTCCGTGCCCGAGGGGCAGGGGCTTCCCCTGCCTAATGACCTGTCTAAAAAAAATTTCTTTAGTACATTCTGCACTTCTGCACAGAATTAGTGATGAAGAATTAGAATTTTGGAAATATTAGCAAATTTCACATGATGCAATCAAATTCCACCTGTGGAGGTGCATCAAAAACACAAAGGAAAATGAAGACTTGGCATTACGTTATAGAGAAAATTAGCTTAGAAGTGATCATTTACTCGTTGTGTTGCTCTAAATGCAGAATGGGAATCTTGTATAGTTTCTGCTATTAGCCCAAACAATAACTATTAAGAAAATAAAAGTCTGCCACATTCAGTCCACTACGTAAGTGGTGTGCTGTTGAAGGCCTCGTTTTCTTTCTTTGATCTTTACTCATTCCCACGAAAATGAGGACAAGCAAAGGATAAAAAAGTTACATCATGATGATATCTTCAACCTTTTAACTCCTATTTCTTAAGGTTGAGTCGCTCAGGTGCGGGGAAGCTTATATTGCCCATAATGGAGGCGAGAGCTATGCTACCCTTGCGTTTTTGAAAACGGAAGAAAAATTTTGGTTTGAAAATGTTCTGAAGAAACTTATTGTCAATGTCAGTAATCAAAAGATACTAGTACTAATTTACGAAGATGCGAAAAATCAAAAAACTCTGCAGGATTCTAACCAAAGGCAGCATTCAACTGGCAAAAGGCGCTTTAAAATTCCACATAACGGGAGATTGCGGCAATGTGAACGTCAAATTTCAGTAAAAAAAATTTAATAATCTACTTTTACAGCAGTTGTAATCCAGCTCAATTCAGGCCCACAGGTGATGTTAAGCAGAAAGTAAGCTGTACGAAGAGCTACGTCCATACGGCAACGTAACATCCATTCAAACCAAAAGGAAGAGGTCCCCCTGCAGCAAGAAGTGAGGTGCCTGTGACATCGTAAGCGTGCGTGTATACAGCATGCCTTAGTTGTTGACCGTGGAAATGCCTCCTGTATACTGCATTCGCCTCCTACAGCAAGTTACAACTACAACACAAGGTTCAAGTTCTGAAGTTGAATTGTTCTCATTGGCCAAAACAAGTACAATATGTGCAATGTACATACTATAAATCAGTTTATAGCGATTACTTCGTTAGTTTTCGATTTTGCGGACTGACAGCCACAGAGGTAACGGAATGATCAGAAAAAGAGGACATACAAAAAAGCCTTTGCCAGTCTCAAAATAGAAACGATCTTTGGCAGAGTCTAGAATTCCAGTATTTGCGTTCTTTGCGGGAGCTGCACAAAGAATAAACCTCAGAAGCATGCATGCAGATTAGTGTAGTTCTAAGCTCCGTGGCCCCAGGCCAAGCCAAGATAAGATAGCTTACAAAGGACAATGTAATTTCCCGTTCGCAGGTCTAGAAAAGATAGTCGTCCTTTGCCACCACCGCAGGTAATTGTAAGGCCTCGCAAGCTCAGTGAACGGACGCCTGCTATGATAAGTAATGGGCCCCAGATTCAGAATGTGGTTTTAACTTGTAGTTACAAACCTCAATGTTTCTTTAGATTTGAAACCATAAATACAAGAACAGGTACCCCATCCATCATCCAGCGATTCGACGTGCCTGGACACGTGCCCACAACGCATATCTATGAAAGATATATATTTCTGGGAACCGACTGCAATGATAGGATACTCCATAGCAAGACATACGAGCTCTCTCTTGTAGTGCAAAGAGACGCTCGTAACCTGAAAGAGAAAGATCAACATTAATTTATACGTAAAACCTGCTTTCACGATGTAGGCCTTAAAGGTAGTAAGTTACATGTACGGTCCTAAGTCAATTAACTCTCACTCACCACTTCCATGCTGTGTGGATCCCAGATTTTACATGTGCCGTCTTGGCTCAATGTTGCTAGACGCTGCATGAACAAAATGCATTAATATGACTTCTTGTTCTCCCAAATAACCAGAGATGACTAAGGCTGATACTATTTATTTGCAAGTTTCGACGCACCAGTACTGGCGAAGGAAAAGTTGCAAAATACAATCTAGTTAACAACTGACGAGAGTTTCTCTTCAGTTTTCTTGTTGAGGTTTGGGGTTCTACTCCACTGATCAGCCACACAATGAGGAAATACATGAATTCTACTCAAATTTGATAAGAAAACATTACGACAACATATAACAGACCGTAACATAGGTCTTTGTAGAAAGTGCAAGTGACGCGAAGCTCATACAAAACACAGATACCTCCGAATTCATGCAGTATTTCAGATCTCTCACTTTGTCTGTATGAACTCTACAGTCAGCTAATGGATGCTCATTTGTGAACGGTAAGCCAGCCTTAACTGACCATAGCTTCACAGTGGAATCACGAGAGCCTGTCAAGTTTCAACAATGCATATAACGTGCAAAATGTAAAAACAATGCGTACAACGAACATCAATCAATGTTAAGGCTACACATAGCTTCACAGCCTTCACATGAGTCGCAACGCAATTCCTGTCACGGAAGCACCAATTAGTTATAAAGCGAGTTTTCCAACCATACGAGCCAACGAACATACACAAGACAAACAGGACGACATATAAATGGTACACTATCTGATGAAAATCTGGTTTGAATCTTCTACCTGTGACCAGTACGGAATCTGTAAGCCAAGTAGCTGCGAAGATCCAATCATTGTGCTTCTGTAGCAAAAATTCAAGTAGCTTATCTTAAATAGCAAAGTAAGCTCCAAAAAACAAACATGCGGAACGTCAAATTACGTCCATCCTACACGGTGTATGCGAGACTCAAGTAACCCTTGTTGATGGTGCGTGAAGCAGGATATTAAGGAAAATAGACTATGACTCGAAAATCTAATAGCAACAACATCTGAACGTAACGAAAACAGGTTTCTCATACCTTTAAAAGTTGAATTGGAGTAAATGCTGGAAGTCTAAATACAGCAACATCATTTGGATCGTCTGCTCCACTGGCGATAAACCGTTTCGAGATATTCATAGCACTTTGCTCGGTCAATTAGTCACAAAACCTTTTGATGTATGACCCTTTGATGCGCGTGAGAAAGAAACATTGGCAATGATAATTACTTTCTTAAGATGGTTCCGAGCGACTGTCAAATATCGTGATGAAATATAGAAGAATGTATCCTCCTATGCGGCAAAGATATATGCATGAAATATACGAAGTCTACAAAGAAAGCTATGGAGTTTAAAGCACGTAAATGGGTCAGGATACATGGAATGGATTCCACATGACTCTTCACGTGAAATACGGGGCTGGGATCTGCATGGTAAAGATATCTCACAACTCCTATCTGTAAGCGAGTCGAGAAGCAAAAGTTTGTTATTTTTCGTGCCAAGAAGTACATTGACATTATCAAGCCATGCAGCTGCAAAAACTTTGTCATGGCCTTTTGCTCCATGTAATTCTTGTTCTCGAAAAAATCCAGGGATCTTGTGCAGGGTAATCTCCTGACATGTCCTTTTTTCCTTTCTTGAACATCAAATACACCCTCTTAGAATGGCATCAGGGTAAAGTCACTAACCATAGGATATTCCAAAACGAACTCGAAAAGAACACTGCATAGCATATATTGTAAGAGCTGCTCACGAAAGTGAATTGTATTAGACAAAATCATCTTACTCGCAATTGTTGCTCACTTCGCGCTTTTTAAGATATTGAAGCATTGTTCGATCATAACTCGATTTAGATCCTCCCCATTTCACGATTGCTTCTCTGTGAAACTGTCAATTTCGATTTAAAGAAGCTACGCAGGTGCAATATCTCAAAAACGCTTTCCATTCAATGGGGGGCCCTACGCCTAGGGAAAGGTACCCCTCACCCGTCCCCTGGGCTGAAGGGCCTGAGGAAGTGATCTTCCTCCACCTTTTTTTTCTTTACTTTTCCTTTTGGGTGTAAATTTTTTTTAGATGCATCTTTCAAGTGGAAGGTTTGTGTAAAAAACTGTAAATTTTTCATACACCTTTCAGGGGCCATGACGTAATGCCAAGTGACAAGGTGGAGAGAGGATGGCAAATTCCAGAGGAAAGATAAGCGCGGATGCATATTTTGCTCTTGGAGTCACCTCCAAAATACTCACAAAACCTGAGCACTTGGCATTATGGCAATCGTAATGTGCATGCAAACAAAAATCTACGTAAATTTCATAGGATTCAAAAGTCTTGAAAATTTGGGTGTTGCTACAAAATGAAAGATTTTGAGCAGTTTTAATATTTTTTACCCATCAATATACTTGGAACATTTTTTATTTATAAGATTAAAGCTCCCAACTTCTTGACGGGATAGGAATATTTAGGGTAAGATTTATAAAACGTTAGACTTTTTAGGGCAATATTTACATAGTGCTAGGAATATGTAACATAGAGCTTTAGAATTTATATTATATATGTAAAATATTTACACTTTGACTTTTAAATGTGACACGTGTCATATTTGATAGGTCAACCTTTGCATGTGTCACTCATTCACTGAACCAAGTGTCCTAGTGAGCATATGACACGCGGCCTATTGACTAGTCAACTCTCTTACGTTTTAGGAAGTCAGTCCACCCACTCCTAATAAATGACCCAATACTCCATACCAAAGCTAAGCACGATTCTCTGAGGTCCAATGCCAACTAATTATAGTTTATTTATAAATTACTTACAAAGGTAACCACGAGCCGATGACTTAGCCATTTCAGTAATTATAATAACTATAAAATGTAAATCTGTCACTGAAAATTGTAAATAACTAGGACAAGGAGTATAGGCTCTAACAAGCAGGCAAAGCCTGTTGATGTACAGCAGGGACCACCAGTAGCAGGTTATATTGGAAATGAAATTTTTGACTAATGATTTAATAATGATAAATATATTATATAGTGTAAATTGTACATAATATCATATAATATACACTATACTTATATTCTAAAATTCAATCTTAAAGGCTCGTTGTACAAAAATTAACTTTGTCATAAATTCTACCTTTATGGTATTGGTTATGTGTCTCAAAAGCATTGGTCCTATAGCAGCTAGTGGCCTAGCTTTTGTATGCTTTGTTGTAATTTGGCCCTAACACCAAAGACTGGGAGGCTGGCCGTTGTATCGAAACCAGGGTCCCAAAGGCTGAAAGTCATGGACTTGTCTAGAATTTGAGGCTTGGCTGCTTGCTACTTGGTTGGGTGGTTTCTCCATAGTGTATTATCATTGTGTTTGTAATTTGTAAGCAAGATCTAAGGAGCTTCCCTTATAGTGGTATCAGAGCAAGGCTTACAAGTTTGGAGAGGTGGTGCTTTTCATTGGAGCTTGGTGGTAATCAACTAGTATTCTCATCCAAGGAGAGGAGCAAGGTTGCAAGTTGGTGGATCTTCCCAATTTCAATTTGCATGATCCATATCTCTCTCAAATTCATGGTGGTTTATGAAGAATGGTGCTAGGAAATCAATTTTCTGGTGTCTTTTTGGAGTTTTAGCATGTGTAGCTCAAAACTAGTTATGGATCTGAAATTTCCAGCAAGTTAATTTACTTTGAAGTAGTTGAAATTCAGGTTGCATGTTGGATCTTCCCATGTATTTGGATTCTAGGCTCTTTTGTGGCCAAATTTGGCTTATTTTCCATGATTTTGGTAGAAAATTGATGGTAGAATTCAAAATCCAGCAAGTTCAGATCAATTGGTTGGTTATAACTCGGTATTTTGGATTGCATGTGGATTTGGAAAACGTTCTTGCCATTAAATTCCAATTGGGCATGGTGAAAAAACCTAGAAAGGGCCAAAATTCATGATTTTTGTTTGTTTTTTCATGAAATTGGATGGTAGGAGGTTGTTGAACATCAATTGAAGCTGAGAAAAGATGAATCATAGTCTTTTGAAGTTGTCCTAGAAGTTAGAGCCAAGAATTCCAGCAATTGGGTTTGTAGGAAGTCAAAAATTGACCAATTTTGGTGAATTTTGGGGGGTGGATTTCTCTAAATCGATAAGGCTGTAAATTGATGGGTAGAGGCTTATGTTTCAATTCCATCAAGTTTGTAGCAATTTTGACTACTAGAAATCAAGAATTCATGGTTCTCAGCCCATATTGCTTCATAGGATCTGTATGAAGGCTTCATGGAACTCTTAGAGACCATTTAAGACTGTTTGGATCATCACTTTTAGGCTTTGCAAATTTTTAAGCTGACCTACAGGTTATTTAGCTGGTCTGAACTCGCATGTGTGAATCCTAGGTGGTAGGCTGACGTGGCAAGTGTCTTATTCACTAGATCTCCCTCTGTACTGAGCTTTACAGCATCCAATATGGTGTCCTGTAGCCAAAGATATGATCATCTGAAGTTTTGTAATTTTGTGAGCAAAATTGGTAGAATTTGGAATTGTTCTGATTGCATGCATGTCAATTTCCTATTTTGAGGTATTTTACTTGCATGGAATGTCTGCATGTTGATTGTCAGATTGATTCTGACATGCATGAGTGGTTTAGATCTGTTTTGAGTAGTTATACGCATGTACTCTAACTAAGAGATACAAAACTAGGTTTTATAGCTGACAATTTCCGTAGAACTTGATTTTACGTAAAATTCCATAATTGTGAAAAATCAGTTTAATGTCGCATGTCTTGCATGCCTGATGGACATTAATGTAGTAAAATTAAGAATCAAACAGTGAATCGAATTTTCAACTTCGATTTCTTAATAACTGACAGAGATTTTTTACGAATTTTTAAGAAAACGTAAAAAAAAAAAAAAAAATTAAAAATAAAAGTGCGAAAACTCAAATTTTTTAGTTTTTTTCAGTTTTTAAGAAAGCTTTTATAGTTGCTGATGACGTGGACTACTACCTGAAGTTCGTGAACTGCAAAATGGGTACAAAGAGTTTAGACTCTTATATCCAAGAGTTCATGGACCATAGAATAGGGTTTCATCATTCGATACGAAGTTGGCACTTTGGCAGTTTGTCCTAGGTTTGCCAGCTGACTATTAGAACGAATGCAGGAGAAATGTGCTTCAAAACCTCGAGGATGCGTTTCAGATTGCGAAAGCATATGACTCCACAGTGGTGGCATCCAGGAAGCAATTTGCGCAAATTCCAACCACTTTGAAAACCAAGAAGGGTAAGAAGCGCGGTCCAGACCAAGCAAAATATTTTGACGAATTAGATAAAGCAGCATCGAAACACAGGAAGCCGAAGAGAAAGAGATTTAAGAAATATATGTCCCGAAAAAAGGCTAAGAAAGAGAACCTATGTTTCGTCTATAAGAAGCTTGGACATATGATGAAATTTTGTCCAAAAAGGAAGAAAGCGTATGCTCACATGATTGAGATCTTAGGAAGCAATAGACTTTGGAAATTAACCTGACTGATTGTGAGTGTGAATGTTCTTTTAGTACTATTTCTTTCTTGCCTAATGAACTTTTCTATTTAATTGGCACAGTTAAAGATGAAGAAGTGAGTATTTTATTGGATAGTGGTTCAACTTATAATTTTATTAATTCTTGTCTTGTGCAAAAACTTAGCCTGGAAACTGAAGCCAACAATCATAGATATAAAGTTTATCTAGCTTTAGGAGCAGAGTTGGAGACTTGGAACGTAAAAGTCCTGAAGCACCCAGTTTTGATGCAAGGACACACGGAATTAGTTAATTTTCATGTTTTAGACCTAGCTCGTACTAATTTAATCTTAGGTTACGAGTAATTATTTAGTAAATTGCCTTCTCTATTAATTGACTTTGATAAGCATGTTCTCACTTTCAAGGAGGGTGATAAGGTAGTTACATTATTTGGCAGTAATTTTGTACATCCGTTGGATCATATTTCTACAGTTAATGAAATGGAGACATTGGATTATTCTGAGTATGAAGTTTTTTCAATATGTGCTATTCCAGTTGTGGATGTTCCTGAAATGAATCTAAATGGTTGTGAATTCTCAGCAATTCTTAACTCATTAAATTTAGATCATGAACAAGCAGTGAAAGAACATATCATAAATGAATTTAGGGATGTTTTTCCATCTGAATTACCTCATGGTTTACCACCATCTAGGTCAGTAGACCACAGTATTGAGTTGATTCCAGGAAGTCAACCTGTCTCTAGACAACCTTATAGGTTCTCTCAGAAAGAGGAGATAGAGATTTCAAATCAAATAGAAAATTATTTGAGGATGGGACATATACAACCTAGTAAATCACCATGGGGCGCTCTTGCTATTCTTAAAGCAAAGAAGATGGAGGTTTCTAGATGTGTGTGGATTACAAGGGTCTTAATAAAGTGACTATCAAAAAGAAATATCCATTACCCATGATGGATGACCTTGTAGATCGCTTGGGTGGAGCACAGTATTTCACCAAGATAGATCTCAGGACAGGGTACCATCATATAAGAATTAAGTCGAAAGATGTCCAAAAGACATGATTTTGTTCTAGATTTGGTCATTATGAATTCTTGGTGTTGCCATTTGGATTAACGAATGCTCGAGCAACATTCCAGCAATGTTCACAGTAAATCCTTGGTGGAACACGTAGAATACCTAAAACTCGTCTTGATGAAACTCTGTCGGGAGTTACTCCAAGTGTGAATTCTTTAAGCAAGAGTTACTTTATCTCAGTCATCAGATCACAATAATGAGATCAAGATTGACGATGATAAAATCAAGATTGTGATTGAGTGGCCAATGCTGGGAAATGTGAGGCAAGTAAAGTCATTTTTAGGTTTTACACTTTTCTTCAAGAGATCTATTGAGGATTATGCTAAGTTAGCAGAACCGCTTAATAATCTGACAGAAGGGTTTGTTAATAAAAAGAATAAGAGGAATCAACCTAGTCTCGCATGTTGTTTGGAACAAGAATTCGAATCAATATTTTGAGAAACTTAAAACAATGGTTGTTTCAGCTCCTGTGTTACAAATTGCAAATTCAGATTTACCTTACATCATGAGAACAGACGCAAGTGATGTTGCAGTTGGAGCAGTTCTACTACAAATGGATAGGCCACTAGCGTTTGAGAGCAAAAAATTCACTGGTCCTCAGTTGTGTTATACTACGTAGGAAAAGGAATTGTCTGTTGTAATCCATGCACTTAAGATGTTTATATAGTTGTCAGAAGATCTTTAGCTATTCTAATTATAGTTTAAAGATCATTAACAACCCTTGTAATTGATTCGTAGATTGGTTATTGGTGCATCATGAAGACGTGAAGAAGTACAGTAAAAGGATCTCCTTCGTACGCGTCATAACGTGAGAATGTGGAGTCGTTGCAACCATAGCCTAACCGCGGGAGCGTGAAGATGAAATCGTATGTCAACCGCAATCATTTCCTTGGCGGTTTCCTTCGATCAGCTGTCGTTCGTTCACTTCATAGGTGACCGTAAGGTCCAGCTTGGCAGTTTCCTTCGGTTTGCTAAAGTATCACAATGGACCGTAGGCTGGAGTGTTGTGGTTCTGTTAGCCCCAAGGAATCCCTTGTATCTAATGGCAGCATTAGAAGAGTTACTGTGGCATGTATTTTGTAAGTCCACAAGTAAACTCAATTCTGTAAGCAATAATGCTTAGGAACCTTAGACTTAGACCCTTTTCCATTTAAGTTTAAGTATTACCAAGAAATATTTGTAATACTTTAAACTTAGAAAGTCTAAGTTTAAAGTTACTTCTAAGTTTATTTTGTTAAGTGAACTTTTTACAAGAAGTCACTTCTTAGAATAGCTTAGCAATAAGCTTTGGGAGTATCCCATAAGGATCTTAGCATATGGGCCCACCACTCATTGTATATATTTCTAGAAGTGGATTTGGGAGCCTTAAGTAACACTTTGTATAAGCCCAAGCTTTAATAGACTAATCTATTCTTGCTTAACTTTTGTTCCCACTTGTGGATATAATACTTGGTGGTAGGTTCTCGAGCCCCACTAAGCTATCCTCAATTGGTTTTATGTTATGGTGAATGTGCTTATGGGATTATTATCTCTCACCTTGTTCAGCATTCTCTTGTGGAATTAAGTAGAATTGCTTAGACTTTAGGTCAAAAGTCACTACACCCATAATGGTCATTAGGGTTAGGTTAATTTAGGATACTCTCTAGTTGGGGGAAGCCTTAGAGAGCTAATAACCTAGGACATTCCTTAGTTGGGGGGCTGCCATAAGGAACTAGTTTAGATCATTTTCTCTCTCTAGAAGGGTGAACCTTAGGGGTTTGTTATGCAAGAGAACATAGAATGGCGTGGATCAAACCCCAACACCACTATACTTCAATGTCTTTTAGGAACCCTAACCCTACTAGTTGGGAAGCCATAGTAGGAAGAAACCCTAAAAGACAACATTGGTGTTGTTGCCGCTCTATTCTCCCTTTCTTTGCAATTTTTGTTGCTACCTTTTTTCCTACTAGTTTTCTAACTTTATCTTTTTGCATATTTTGGACTCCATCTCATTCCCCTCATCCTCACACACAGCCATCTTTTTTGGTAACGGGAGAGGAACCAAGTCCCTTGGTTTAAAAATCAGGGTTTTATAGTCATATTTTTTTCATGTTTTGAATTGTTTCCTCATTTTTTGCATCAAACTTGCATAATAGAATTCGCCCATCTACACATGACCTAAACAGAGCACTAGCCTTTCGAAACTCCTCTGAGAGAAATAAAACTCTGTGGCATGTGTTTTGTAAGTCCACGTATGAGTATTTGTCAATAAACTTCTACCATGGCATGTGTTTTATAAGTCCATGAGTAGAAGCTTAAAATAATAAAATAACTTAGAACTTAGGATTAGAACTTAGACTTAAGAAACTTAGAAAATATTTGTCTTAAATTATCTCAAGTTTCAAAGCTAGAAACTTTTAAAGTTCTAAGTCCTAAGTTAGAAGTTCTAGAATGGCTAGTTTTAAACTAATCCCATAAGTTAGTGGATACTTATGGAAGACCCTCCTTGCTATAAAAGGAGAGGTATTTGTCATGTACACAACACTTTTGAGATTAAGCTTATTATGCTTCTCTATTTTGCATAGCTTGAGGGAAGGTGCTCGGGCCTCCTTGTCTCCTTCTCATTGGTTTGTATTGTGGCATGCATTTTATTGGTTCTATGTTTAGTACTAGTCGCAATCTCTTTCATTTCCCTTTGGGTGTTAGATTAGAATTAGCTTAGTCAGCTTGCTAGTTGGGTACCGCCTTAGCAAGGTTTTAATTAGTTGTATTTATGTTTTTGAGCACCAGTTGGGAAAGCCTTGGTGCTCCCGTTCTTGTTTGTTTATTTCCATTTGAAAGCTTTGGTAGGTCCTTAAAAGTTGGACGATCCTCTCTACACTATACTACACCCATGAGTAGATCTATCCATCGCGTAAACTAGAAATACTTCCAACATTGGCACCGTTGCGACTTTTTAAGATTTTTTCTACCTAGCTTTCTTTTCCTTTCGTGTTTTTGCTTCCGTGTTTGTGTGTGTGCTTGCTTACATTTTACCTTCACACCACAACACCAGACTTCTCTCCAGGTCCTCAACGAGCTGTGGAGCAACCTATCAAGCCGGGGGGGGGGGGGCAACAAAGGTGTCAACTTGTGCATTTTCTTTGAAAGAAGTGGCCCAAGTGACATTTTTTTCAACCAAACAGGTATATCAAAATTCGCTGGTATGTCTGCAGCCATAACAGACACTGATCTTCCATTTTGTCACTTCCACGAATTCTGACCCTGCTCAAATTCTCTAAAAACACTCTGATGTACTATCAAAATCCATTGTTTCCAACCAAATATTGCTATTAGAATTCGTCGACTTCACTGAGGCTAGATCTATCAAAGGTCAGTCCTCCAGCAGCTCTGCGAATTCTATTTCACAGATTTAGCCTATTTCTGTCAGAAAATCACCTTTCTCACTATTTCTCTTGTCTGTCAATAAAACCTTAGTATCAAAAATTGTCCGTCATACCACGAAATTGCCCACAGTGAGCACAATTTTTCTATACCCTCTGCGAATTCTATCCTTAAGAAAATTTCCAAAAAAATATCAAAAATTAGTATTTTGATAGAAAACACCCCTGTCAAAATTTGCAAGTACTGCAGTTGGATTCATCTGACTGTCTAGTATTGTCCACAAATTTTATTACAGCACAAAAGTCTAGTTTTTACCCAAAATTCTCCATTCTGCAAGAAAATTGCCCTTTTTGACTTTTTGGCCAGGTACAGTATTGTCTCAACCTTGAAGCTCCTGATCTCACTTCCCGAACTACCCTCAAAGACGCTCTCATTAAGTGTTTCAAACCATCCAAACTGACTCAGAGCCCATTCATCCAAATCACCCATATCAAGATGTGTCGCAAAGAGTTGGTTAGAAACTACATTGAGTGCTTTAAACATCTCAAAGTAGAATGTGTTGACGAAAATATCACTCAATGTATGGCCATCAAATTGTTCTTGGTTGGATTGCCTAAAAACATCCGCCACGAACTAAAACCAGTTGACCTTTATGATCAACTTAAAGACATAATGACTCATGTTATCCATGAAGAAGACGCAAGTTCGGATGACGACTTTGACCATCGCGAAAAGAAATCCAAGAATCCCGACCGTCTTAATCACTCGAAGTCTGAAAATGTTGCCCAATCTTTTGAACTTCTGCATCAAATGGAAACCTGGCAGAAAGCTCAACAAACTCATATGGATTAACTCACTACTGATTTCCAAACTGCCATGAAAGGTCTTGACTCATGCACAAACCCAACGCCAAGCCCCTACACTTGAACCCAACAAAACCTAGCAGCAAAATGTACCTCCAAGTGAAGATTCGACACCCATTGTCTATCCTCACCCATCTGAAGAAATTAGGCTGCATCACCAGTATCACCAGCAAATTCGCAATGCAGACCAACACTCTTCCACCTCTCATAAAGTACCTCACAAGCCTTTTGAAAACAAAACCCTTGAGGGTACTGAAGTTTGCGGGGATTTATTACAAGTCAATGTGACTCTCTCTTTTCACGTTCTCTGGATACATGCAGAAAAATTGAAACAACAAATGCAATCCACTGACACCACCACCCCTGATGAGTTGCCCAAAATGCCATTACATCTCACAAATCCACTCAGTGAAAGGGACAATATCAAAATTCCAGCTACCCATCGCCAATCTCACGAAGTCCTCATTGTACTGGATAGAGGTTCTGGTGTCAACGTCATTTCCACCTCCCTCATGATAGAATGGAATCTGAGAGACAAACTCACTAAACCCATTTGTCAGCTTAGGATGGCTGATCAAAGTGTGGTCCGACCTACCGGTTTCCTTTCACACAAGTGTTGATCAAACTAGGAGGCCTGAAGTTTTCTATAGACCTCGTTGTACTCAACATTCCTAGCAATGCCTATTCCTATGAGTTACCAATTGGTTGCCCTTGGCTCACCAATGCAAGAGTCGTTCACGACTGGAGCCAAGGCCGAGTCACCTTTGGAAATCGAGATAGCCCGTACTAGTCCACCCACGAAAAAGGTCATTATGTTAATCTACTGATATCATAAATTAGAGTCACAGTTTAGCTACCATTGATTGTGTGAATGCCAATTCTTGTGCTCAACATCAGGATGATTGTACCTATACTCTTTTGCCCTATAACGAACAAATTCCTGATATAGACACCCTTATTATTAATATCAATTTTATTGATATTCTTCCACACACTGATGAGTTGTTAAATGTTGTCTAGCTACCTATTGATGAATCAAAAAATTTATTCGTAGATGACGAGAATGTCTTACAAATTCAGAATTGCCCAGACGATTTGGACATTTTTGACATTCAGATCCTCACCTATATGGAGGCCCTTCCACTCAAGGCCTTTCCGCAGCAGTCATCCAAAGTGGAACCAGTTGCCAAAGTTACGGTCGAAAAACATGATACAAAGTTATACCGGGTCAAACGACCAAACTATCCATGGGACCTCTGTGAGGAGGAAACAATTTTTCAAATCGACGATGAAATCCTCCATGATGTGCCACCACTTTCTCATCCGCACACCTCACGTCCTCCAAAGCCACAACCTCGTGGCCATACTGACATGTCCATGACTGGTCTCGGGTAGCATGTCCACGCTAGTGACCAGTAGACCAACAACTCGTAAGTTAATTGTGACTATAAGGGAATTGGGGCTCTTATGTGTACATGGTCATAATTAATGGTTGTGGGCCTAAACACTTGATGGTGGATTTGTATGGGTCTATCAATGAGTCATTGGGGAACTGAATGACGTGGCCCAGATAGGCTGCAGAGGTGTTGAATGAGGTGTCATAGTGCACTACTAGTGGTGCATGGATCTTGGTGGGTATAAGTATACCTATTGGGCTCTCACTAGTGTATGCTTGATAGCATGATCGGTGGCAGGATGTTTCTGGTGTGATGCCTCATTCCTCTTTGTGATTGATCCATAGCTTGGGGGCTAGATCCGTTTGATCTAGGTTTGGTTGGGTTAGTCTGTCCACCATCAGGTTCCCTTGTGTTGCTTGTGATTGACATGCTTAGAATAGGATCCTTGGATTGAGGATTTTACATTGGTATCAGAGCCAATTCTGAGCATGTTTTTGCCATTGATTTGTGTTCAAGATGAAATCTCGAATTGTGTGGGGATTTTTCCGTTGTGTGATACGGAATCTCGACATTCTTTGAAAGAATCAGTGGAGTAACAAGTGGGGAAAATTTGAATGCCTCTTCCCAAAAATCACTTTTTGAGATACAATCAGTTGGGTGGTATGTGTACTACCAGGTATTAAATCGATTAGACTTTTGAGCACTTCAAATCTGTGGTTAGGAAGTAAAGTTTGGTTTTCTTGAATCACTTATGTTGCCATTTACTTTATTTGGGACACTTTCCCATTAGCAATGAGTTCAAATAGAGGAAATGCTAGTTTATACAAATTTTTCTTCTTTAAATAGTGATTTAGGTGGTTTTGTTGGCTGTCTTTTGTTTTTTATTGAGCCAATTTTGGCTTGAATCAGAAAAAAAGCAAGAAAAGAAGCACAAAAAAGACTAATCACCGGTTGTAAGTATTGGTTGCTTCTTATAGGTTTAGCATGGCGGTTTATTGGTTACAAGTTGTGTTGGATTTTTTGGCAAACCAACGAGTTTGGCAGGCTTTGGTAAATCAGTAAAGCCATCATATTGATAGTATGGTTTACAACATTGCCTATTGTATAAATAAAGATAGGCACCTGCAAAACAAGGGTTTTGGAAAGAAAAAAAAAATGGGTAGCATATACCCTGTTTTCAAGCCATAATAGAACCCTTGCATATGTAAATCTATAAGATAGCTTGCTTATACATGTAAGATTGTAAAGCAACAGTAAAAACGCCTCATTAGAATCTATGATTTGCAATAACATCATAAGGAATGCATGAATAGCTTTAAGCATATGGAAAAAGCTAGATGATGCTTTGTTTTTTGGAAAACAAAACGGCAAGGGAGTCTTCAAATCTGCTCTAGTAAGAACCCTCCAGTGCGCCCTCAAATCAACAGCGTGCCTGCTCAATCAATACTGTGAATAGCGTGATGGAAACGAGCCTGACAAGCCCTCCATCAGCCACCATCTCTCCCTCCCTCGGGTCTCTGTCTCTCTCAGGCCCCTTCTCGCGACTTGAAGGAGCCCAAACCCTCTTCTTTTTAAGGGAAAGGTGAGGGGGGGGGGCGGGGGGGGGGGATAAGGTTTAAACAATTAGTTAGTTTAAGATTTAAGTTATTGAATGTGTTGAGCTGGTAGGGAGGAGGGGTGGGTCTGGAGATCTTATCCCAAAGTTTCTGTTTTTTCTTTTTTCTTTTTCATTTTTTACTGATTCCATGGATTTGTGTTAGTCAACTTGGACTACGTAAATGCAAATGCAGTTAATGTGCTTGGGGAATCGTAATGGCTTAAGTAGTTATGTTAAATGGATTTTTGATGCATTGACGAGGTTTTCCGAATTTTTATTGCTTAAGATCTATTTGGCAATGCTCATTGGTACAAATCCTATAAGGCTCACGTTATGGTCCGATAAAAACTCTATTTTTTGGACATTGCTCCATTAGGAAATATATGCTAAGATGCTTATGGGATACTCCCAAAGCTATTGCTAAGCTATTCTAAGAAGTGACTTCTTGTAAGAAGTTCGCTTAACAAAATAAACTTAGAAATCACTTTAAACTTAGACTTTCTAAGTTTAAAGTATTACAAATATTTCTTGGTAATACTTAAACTTAAATGGAAAAGGGGTCTAAGGTTCCTAAGCATTATTGCCTACAAAATTAAGTTTACTTGTGGACTTACAAAACACATGCCACAGTAACTCTTCTAATGCCGCCATTAAATACAAAGGGTTCCTTGGGGCTAACATTATCCCCTCGTTTATAGCATTGGCGGCCCCATGCCAACGAGGTCACAATAAGATGTGACAGGCTTGTTAAGTGGTTGCACGCTTTGCTAGATGTTGTCATGCACAATGCCCTGAGGGTAAGGTTCCAAAATTGTTGAACGGCTCGGTGAAACTTGCAGAAACTTGGAGCTGGTTTGTCGAGATCATTTTCATTTGCTTGCTAGAATCATCCATTAGATAGTTTGCATGAGTTAGATTATCTTAGGCAATAACAACGATGGCAATATTGACACTGGGAGATGAATGGCAGGGAAGTGAAAGAATTATGATTGGGAAATGAAATGGAAGGGAAGTGAAAGAACTGGGTTGAAGTGCACATGTTGTTACTTTGATTCATGGGAATACATAGCTGGCAGTGGTCTTCTGAGATCACCTACTGCACCATCCTTTCTGCTATACCATTACTTCTATGAGCTGGTTGCCTTGAAGATTTTATCTTCTTGTTGGAGTGCAGCTTCTGAATTACGTTGCAGATGCATTTGCAGTATCGATGAAGATTTTATTGTAGAACCAACTACTTCTCATAGCACTTCGCATGATCAAATTAAAGCACATTTAGCGCATCCATTGGTGATGACGAACACTTGAAGTATGGGTGTGAAAATGGAAGAAGGTAAGGCTTCAAGCTTATTTATGTAGGGGAAGGTGGAGGAGGTGAAATGTGGTAGGAATAGTGAGGTATATTGTATTGCTTCCTAATTTTGTCATAGGATAATCATTGCTCATAGTGCATGTCTGTTAGCAGATTCTAAAGAATCCTCAGATGCCGAGCCAAGTTGAAGACACAAGTTATCTCTCACCCATGACCGAGGAGGTCTCAGAAGGAAGAGAGCAGAAGAAGCTGAGAGCCGAGCATGAGAGCCGAGGAAGTACTAGCTAGGAAATCAGTGAGTTATCTATGTGAGCCTACATGGTGTATCCCAAAGAAAGAATGACCATGTAGGAGCTAGTAATATTTCCTAGGCATTGTAAATAAATGTAGACCTCCCTTAAATTAGTTAGAGTGAGCCACCTTTTGATGGTGACCTTTAGTAGAAGGGCAAATTCCACATGTAATTTCTAATTTGGTGGAATTGCCACTTGGGCTCCACATGGGCAGCCTTCTTGCTTATTTAAGGGCCCCCCCTCTCTTGTGAGGGAGCTTTTTGATGTATTGTCAAGTTCTCTTGAGCTAATAAAGAGGATCCTCCACAAGTTCTTGATGATAGCTAAGCTCCTTGTTCATGGCAATGTTCTTGAGTGAGATTTCTATGAGCATGCTTGGTTCCTTTGCATTGTGGATTAACTAGGTTTTTGTTTCTTGTTTCTTGCTTAGTTGTGGATTAGAATTCAGTTCTTGTTTGCGAAATAAGGTAGTAGTCAGCATTCAAGTAAACTAGATAAGCTGGTTTGTGGTATAATTCTTGCATACTCCCTTACAGCCCAGTTCTTGATTGTTCTTGAGCAATCTAAGCATCAAGAAATGAGTGTTTCTTGATCCTTAGACTGTTAAAATGCTGCTAGGAATCTTGTTTCTTGTTTCTTGAATCTTGTTTTTTGTTCCATTAGTTAATCTTGTCTTGATTGTTTCTGATTCAGTAGATAATAAGATTGCTCCCAGTTCTAAAACGCTAATCCTCTTGAGTTGTAGATGGTTACATGGCTGGTTATGCATGTAGCTGAGTATCGAAACCATGTCTCTCATTGACAAGCTGGAAAATACATGCTGAAAACAGAGTAACGCTTCTGTTGTAACTGTTCTATTAAGAAGAAGTACCATAAAGAACCGTAACTATAGAAGTATAAGAAGAAGCAGAACACCGTGTTCACAGATTCAAGGAATCTGTGAACATTTGACATCGTTGCACAGCTCGACATACAA
The DNA here is from genome assembly GCA_029204225.1 of Diphasiastrum complanatum. Classification (NCBI taxonomy): domain Eukaryota; kingdom Viridiplantae; phylum Streptophyta; class Lycopodiopsida; order Lycopodiales; family Lycopodiaceae; genus Diphasiastrum; species Diphasiastrum complanatum. The sequence continues at coordinate 32,234,566 of CM055095.1, forward strand.
TAAACTGCCCAAACCATTCGGATCTATGCCACACACCCATCGCTCTTCGAACTTCCACGCCTTCATCACAGAGGACACCATTTTCGTCCTGCCTACCGCGAACCGCACTTCTCAATCGATGGCCTTCAGTTAGATCTCAACCGACACACTGCATCAGATCTCAACCGATGTCATCTTCTTAAATCTCAATCGATGGCCTTCACTTAGATCTCGACCGACGCTTCGGGTCAGATCTCAACCGACGGCCCTCAATCAAATCTCGACCGACGCCTATTCACTCAAATCTCAACCGACGGTCAGTATTAAATCTCAACCAACGCTTCGAGTCAGATCTCGACCGACAACCTCGCGTCAGATCTCGACCGACGATGCTTTACGTCAGATCTCAACTGACGACCTTGCGTCAGATCTCGACCGACGACCTCGCGTCAGAACTCGACCGATGCCCTCGCCACAGATCTCAACCGACAGCTTCGCAACAAATCTTGACCGACGCTTTCATGTCAGTTCTCAACTGACGGCTAATCTCATATCTCAACTGATCCTTTGACCGTCCAGTCCACCAGCATTACAGTCACTGTGACTACTTGTAACAACCGCATTAATCTGTCGTGACCATTCTACACAATGGCAACTATTTCCAATAGTAGAAAATACATTCACCAAAACAACCATTACTTTACTCCTTGCATTCTTGCGACCAAACATATCAAACCACAATAAGCCGCAATCCCACAGCCCTACGTCTACCCTCGGTCGTCATTGCCTACAGCAAACCTCAATCCTACGACCCTATGGCTACATTCGGCCGTCACAAATCGCAATAAGCCGCAATCCCACGGCCCTAATCTACCCTCGGTCGCCCCTGACCGCATCAGACCGCACTCATACGGACTACGACTCCTTCCTCACCTCCAACCACCAATCAATCACCCTTTCCCACATTTCGCATAGCAACGTTGACGCCGCACCCAGCCGTTGCTACAGCCACAAGCCATTGAGACCGCAACTGATCGCAATCGACTGCAAAAAAAAAAAAAAAAAAAAACAACACCTGCAACGGACCGTTACAACCCGTATTGCACCGCTACAACTGCATTCTATCGTTCCACCACCTTAGCCATATCCACCGCCATTAGTTGCATTACACTCGCATCTACTGTGGATCCGTAGAAACCGCATTCCAACACCCGTATCCACTGTAACCAGAGTCCAAGTGCATATTTACACAATCCTATGACACTCTACATGCTGTCATGGATCGCCCTTATGATCCGAAATCTACGGTGGACTCTCCACCAGAGATGGTTTTTCCATCCACCAAATAGGCTCAATTCAACAGATATTCTCGGATGAAATCTCAAGTCCAAGAGCCATCCACAAACCCATTCGATAGATGGGAACCTATGCGTTATGAAACTCCATATGAACGACCACAATTTCATGCTACCAAATCCTCACATGCAAGAGCTCACTTAAACGGAGCTTTCGCAAATAATGTTCCACGTACTGAAAAAAGGACCCCAAAGCTCGACTTACCTAAGTACGATGGCAACATTGATCCTCAAAGATTTCTTCAAGTCTTTGAGAATGCATGTGATGTCTATGGCGAAACATCACCAGACGCCATGATTCAACTGTTCTCGATGACCATGATTAATCGAGCACGAGAATGGTTTTTTAACCTTGATCGTGAAGATAAACGTGACTGGTCACTCTTGAAGGAGGCCTTTATCAAACGCTTCAAGCCATTTCGCTTGATAGAAAGTCCTTTTGTCAAACTAAGTAATATCAAAATGACAAAAGACGGAAAAGTGCGTGACTACATTGAACGATTTAAACGATTAAAAAGTCAGGCACAAGAGCAACCCACCGAATCCATGCTCATCATTTGGTTCCTTGTTGGACTCCCATGAATGATAAGACATGAACTTTGTTCCAATGATGAATATACATCATTGAAACAAGTCATGTCTAATGCCATTCGGGAAGAAGACGAGGGCTCAGATATCGATGAACCACGAGAACGGAGAACAAATCATGATGTCCAAGAAGCTCGCCCAAACGATGACACATGAGAACAGTTCTGGAAGACACAGATGGAGTTGCTTAACCAGCAACACCAACAACAGATGGAGAAACTCACGAAAGAGTTTTAGAACACTCTTAAGTCTATCCAGACTTCGATGTTGAGTCAGTTACCCACTGGCCAAATCCACCATAGAAGAGAGAACACGTGGTGCCCTCACTACCAAGGTGCACACACTGGCAATGAGTGCCCTTCATACCAACCGGTCCCAGATACTTCCTTGATCAAATGTGAAATCTATGACTTTATGGGCCATACCTCTCTTTATTGCTATTATAACCCGAGGAACCAGCCTCACAGCTAGTCAGGAGGATATTATCAACCTCCTAGACAACCATTTGTTTCACAACACCACCACACGACTTATCAACCACGAAACAACCAGGTCCATACGCAAGAGTTGCCCAGACAACCTAGACATGACCCTCCACCACAACTGGCGCTCTCAGGTTCACCACCAAGAGGACAACGAGATCTAGGAGCACAAAAACATAGACATCCTCGAGAATCTGCCCAAGCACATTGGGTAGAAAACTCCTACAATCAATCATATCACAATGATACAACAATTCCATCATCTAGTCATCACCATTATCAAACCGACAACTCATGCTCATGCAAACAAGCTGAGTATTCCACACCACCAGAAAACCCAGCACAGCTAGCCATCCAAGATGGTTACGCTATCGCCACGGGACCCATGAGCAACCGCTGTTTTATTTGTGGTGAAACAGAACATTTCATGGCTAACTGTAAAGTTAAAAACCAATACCATGCGGAATGTCCCGACTGTGTTCGCAAACATAGCTTCAAAGACTGTCCTAAACAACCTAATAGGATCCTTCCAGCACGTCATATCACATCCGAACCTGTTAGAGTTCTTACTAGAGCACAACGCCAACAACAAGAACAACAGCAAGACCATGGAAAATCAGCTGACCCACATGGAAGCCATTTGATGGCTTCCACATTACCAAAAGACTACCCGGACCCAAAAGTCGAACAAAGGCAATACAATGAATTTCGAGATGAATTTTTGCGAGAGGAAGAACATACGGAAAGTCCGTTATCAGCTCATATCCCCGAAAAGGAGCAATCCCTACAGGGACTTGAAGTATTTTCTGACCTCCTGCAAGCTCAACTCACTATGTCATTCCATAGTGCAATCGAATCCTTTACCAGACTTCAACGTTGTATCCATCGTAGTTTTCAACTGTCTCCTATTCTTGATGAACAGCAAAAACCAGAAGACATTCCCGAAATTCCTCAGATTCCTATGAATCTGATGAATATAGGTGTTGCTAAGGGGAATAGCATCACACTACCTTTGTCCTATAAAGATTATCCCACAGTATCCGCTATCCTTGATAGCGGATCAGGCATTAATATAATGGCTTTGTCATTGGCAAAGTCATGGGGCTTCCATGCCCTCGATCAACCTCACATGGCTGATCAACGAGTTACCAACCCTGCTAGTCATTTATCAAATATAAAAGTTCAAATAGCAGATGTCAAGTTTGTTATCGATTGTGTCATCTTAGACCTACCAAAAGATGCTAATACATATAAACTCCTTCTTGGTACACCTTGGCTCCAGATGGCAGGTGTTGTCCAAGATTGGAAGCATAGTAAAACTACCTTTGGCAACCACGAGAAACGAGTCACGGTTGACTCAGCAGGCCATGTCAAGCCAACCAAGGCATACAATGATTGGTCATCTACAACATATGACGAATCAGATAGTGCCCCGATCCAACCAAAAGGCCATTATACACGATCCACGGACATAATCAATTAGGGTCATGCACTAGCCACTGTGGACTGTGCGGATTCCAATTGATGTTGTATCGAAACCGTTGCAGCAGATGTGGATATTATCCCATCTTCTATAGACATTGACACGCCCATCATCCCACTTATGATGATTGACCCAATTCCTATAGCTTGGTGCCCAGGAGAACCTAGCGTCACTACCGCCCATGTTTCGGAAGAAGGTCTTCTTTCCATAGATGATGCAGAAATGACGGATGAACATGTACTCCTCTATCTAGATGCCCAATCTCATCCACCAAAATCAACTCCTAAGGAGATCAAGACTCTAGGACCGTTGGCTCATGTCCAACTAACGTCCAAAATACCCAACACACAAGCATACAGGCCCAAATCCAAAGTTTATACATGGGATGTGTATACAGACGAAGTCTGGGATACAATCAATGACGATATAATAAGTGAGGTAACAACACCGCCCACTCAAAAATCACAAAAACCTCAGTTACAAAAAAATAAAATCATTGATACACAATTAGCCGAGTGTCAAAAACAAATGCGTGCAAAGCTTAAATAGCCGATAAAGCCCTTGTCTAAGGAGACAGAAATCAAACAATCAGACCAAGCTTCCACGTCTGGTAGTGAATCAACTTAGATGATTCCCAAAGTCCAAGAACACTTTTGATCTTCCACAGAAATTCAAAGACTTTACATTGGATGACGTCGTTATCCAGTTACCACAGCCACATCGGGAACCTACACTAAGTTCCAATTCCTTTGAAGGACCCGCTAAGACAATTCCACTAAACCTTAAAGATCCTGATGAGGACATAGATCGAATAGTTCATGTTGGTGCACATCTGTCATCAACCCAACTGTTTAACCTAGAGACTTTAATACACAAATATAGAGATGTATTTGCATGGAATTATACCGAAATGAAAGGAATTTCCCCTGAAATAGTAGTACATCGGATTCCTCTAGAAGACAATGCTAAGCCTGTTAGGACTAAACCTTACCGTAGTAACCTCGTCTATCATGCGGGGATCAATGAGGATATTAAGAAATTCCTGGATGTTGGCTTCATTTATGAGGTCCAACATACTGATTGGGTATCACCCATTGTGGTTGTACTCAAGAAAAATGGCAAGCTTCGTATCTGTGTCGACCTCAAGAACCTTAATGTGGTTACGAAGAAAGACCATTTTCCCTTACCTTTAACGACCCAAATCTTAGAGAAAATGGCAGGAGCTGAAGCTTTCAGCTTCTTGGATGGATTCAACGATTATTTTCTTGTTCAAATAGCCCCTGAAGATAAACATAAAATAGCCTTTGCCACAGAGAACGGGGTTTACGCTTATAACGTTATGCCTTTTGGCTTATGTAACGCCCCCTCAACATTCCAACGGGTCATGCAACTGGCCTTTCAAGATCTGTTACATCGGATCGTGGAGATTTATCTCGACGATCTAGGTGTACATTCTTCCGCTGCTACACACCTAGACGCCTTGGAGAAAATCTTCATTCGTTCTCGTAGGTTCCGCATCTCACTAAACCCTGATAAATGCCAAATATGGGTCACCCGCAGGGTTGTACTCGGGCATATAATATCAAAGGACGGTATTTCTATTGACCCGTCAAAAATCAAGGTTATCGTGGACATGCCCCTACCTGCAACAGTGAAGGAAGTATTTGTCTTCCTCGGTCATACCAACTATTATAGCATCTTTATAATCGACTATGCCGGCAAGGCACACCTCATTTATTTAGTTGTGGTAGATCCTTACTGGACCGAAGAACAAATTAAGGCCTTTGAGGAGTTGAAAACAGCCCTCACGACTGATCCCATACTTCGCTCGCCAGATTACACGAAAGAGTTCCATGTGCATACTGACGCAAGTAAGTATGCCATTGGAGGTCTTCTTGCACAACCGGACGAGTATGGCAAAGACTTTCCCATATGTTTCTTAAGCCGGCAACTCGTGCCTGCTGAAGTAAACTATACAACTACCGAAAGAGAAGCATTGGCAATGGTCTACGCTGTACAACAACTAAGACATTATTTATTAGGCCAGACCTTTGCTTTCTACATAGTCCATCAAGCACTTCTATATATCATTAATAAGTCTTGTAAGACGGGACAAATAGCTCGATGGCTACTAATTTTAAAAGAAATTTAATTTCTGTGTAGTCGTTCGAAAAGAAATCCAACATTTCATGGCGGATCACCTTTCTAGACTACCAAGTGCTGAAAAAGCAACTGCACTAGTCAACGATGATCTTCCTGATGCATGCCTTTTTTAGATCGATGCTACACCCTTATGGGCTGAGGAGATCACTCAGTTCCTCACATCAGGCCAACTAAAAGAAGGCCCGAGTACAACGGAAAAAACAAAATTTTTAATAAAAGCAGCGCCCTTTCAATTAATTGCAGGACAACTTTACAAAAGGGGCGTTGACGACATTATTTGACGATGTGCTTATGAATTTGAGATACAACCGATAATATCTCAGGCTCATGAGGGCATTGGGGGTGGCCACTTTTCTGCTAAAGCCACAGTGAAGATTATCCTTAGAGCAGGATTGTGGTGGCCATCTTTGTTTAAAGACACGTTTGTTGTCATTAAAGCGTGTGATGTCTGTCAACGAGCAAAGAAAAATACCAAAGCAGACTTCACACCATTGACTCCCATTATAGGAGGCAAAGCCTTCCATAAGTGGGAGATTGACTTTGTTGGACCAATCTGTCCAACAGCAAAACATACCCAAGCTCGATACATCCTCATAGCCACAGATTATGCCACTAAGTGGGTGGAGGCTCGAGCAACGAAGGACGCCAATGCAAAAACAGTTGCACGTTTTCTTTACAAAAATATTATTGCCCGTTTTGGCTGTCCCATAGAGCTTGTTAGTGATCGCGGCATGCATTTTTTAAATGCCGTCGTTGATAATCTCCTACGCCATTACCTTGTCGTTCACAGAAAAAGTACACCGTACTATCCTAGGTGTAATGGTCAGGCTAAATCAACTAACAAGACGATCTATAAAATTTTAACCAAGATAGTTGAAACCAGTCGCTCTGATTGGGAAACAAAACTTTTCTTAGCTATCTGGGCTTACCGCACCACCCTGAAGAAAGCCACTGGGTGGAATACACCTTTCCACTTAGTATATGGTCAAGAAGCGGTAATGCTCGTAGAATTCTAAATACCTTCGCTAAGAGTTACGGACACTTTTTCAACAGATCTCTGTGAAAAGGCTTCAATAGAATAACAAGTCAAAACCAGACTATTTACGTTAGCCCAGTTATGCAAGATGAGACTAATATCTTATCACGCACAACTAGTTAACAAACGACGCCAAAAGGCCTGGCATGACCCTCACCTGCGCAATAAAGATCTACACTTAGAGGTGACCACGTGCTTCTTTATACATCAAAGAAGCACCCCGGCAAATTGAAGTTCAGAAGTGAGAGGCCATACGTTATTAATAAAAAATTTCCTAATGGTGCTGTCCAATTACAAACACTTGACGGGATACTCCTAGACACTGTCGTAAACGGTGGTCGTCTACGGCGGTATTACGAAGAGTTGTTCTTTGTTGACCCAATTTAACATCTTTTCCCTAGTACATATTCTACATTTCTCTTTATTTTATTATTTTTTAATTTAATTTTATTTTTACTTCTCGTTTTGCATGCCTTGTTTTATGTCCTTTCTATGCATTTTCCCTTCTTGTACATACTCATGGGTCATGAATGTCCTAGATCAACAAAAGATAGGCTACACCATAGGAACTGATTCTCACACTTTAGCCACCTCATCTCCGTGTCTAACTGGTATCTCAGACATACAACCATTCATGGGGATACACTCTTCTCACAAGAACTTCTCCTTTGTACCACAATCATATTTTCCCCCTAAAGTTCTTCACTTGCATACAACAGATCCATTCTTTCATATTTAGGTTTTGACAAATCTTAACCGACATGATCCACTTCAATCTCAACCGATGAGATTTACTTCAATCTCAACCGACGGGATCCACTTCAATCTCAACCGATGGGATCCACTTCAATCTCGACCGACGGAACTTCACAAGATCTCGACCGACGAAGCTTCACAAAATCTCGACCGACGGACCTTCACAAGATTTTGACCGACGGACCTTCACAAGATCTCGATCGACGGACCTTCACAAAATCTCGATCGACGGACCTTCACAAGATCTCGACCGACGGACATTCACAAGATCTCGACCGACGCTACAGACACGTCCCATCTCGTCCGCGCTCATCCAAAGGCGTCCATAAATGCCATCACTTCGACCACATTCACACCTCAGCGAAGTGCGAACTCTGGAGCTCCCTGGCGACGATCCTCTGGCGATTTTCAGACTCTCCTACATGATCCTGGTGCTCTCTCATCCGGTGCATCCGTTAGTGCTTCTACACCATCTCCACCCAGTTTCAGCCATCCTCGTGTATTTGTCATTGAGAGCACCATCACAAACCATTACCAACCCTAATATCGCCAATGGAGAACAAAGCATTTGATACATTTTGCATGCTGAGGGGTAGTGTCACACAAGCATTCCAAACACTTCTGTTACACTATTGAGCATCAACTTTTAATCTTCCACACTTTTCATCCTTTCCAAACAACCGTCTTAACCTCTTCCGCTTAATCACAACACAGTAACTCAAGCCACAGGTCAAGTAGATGAAGCCACCACCACTCCCACACTGATTACTACACCAATGCCAACAACCTCACCACTGGCACAAATTTTTTGGGGGCGAGGAGTGGGGATATCCAGTCTCCAGGACACAGAAGTGGCTCAGCAAACACAGGCCCAGCAAGTCCACACACTGGACACATCGCAATATTTTGATGTTGCGGACTTGATGGAAATAAGTGACGATGAGCCAGAAAAGGTGGAGCAACTAGAAAAAAGTCTGACCCCTCCACTAACCACCACCACCACAATCATTACTAACATCATCCCTCCACCTCCACCTCCACCTCCACCTCCACCTCCACCTCCATCTTCAGCTCTAACACCACATTTATTTTTTGGTTTAGCCTCACCATCCCACACCCCAGATCAGTACCCAACTCTCACTAACCCTGAAAAGCTCACTGAAGCAGCCAAGTGCTCGATGATAGGCCTATCCGAAATGAGCTACCACATGCATTGGTTGGTGAGCCAGCATCAAATGCTCGAGAGCAAAGTCCAGCATCAAGACCAAGAGATTGTACAATATCAAAGGCTGGCCAAAGAAAAAGAGAAAGAGACAATGGAAACCAGATTCGTGATGGCCAGGCAAAAATCAACTTTGGAAGAGGTTCAGCAACAACTGAAGCACCAGATGATCCAAATCGACCAAGTACGAGACGGATCATCAGGTGCAATGACAGTCGACGCTCCTCTAGTCAAGCTCGAGGACATTCAATTCCAAGCCCACAGGCCTCAGTCATCTGGATGAAAAAATACGTAAGGCTAATCCAAGAGCGAGAAGCCGAAAAGAGAAATTTTGAAAACATTGTGGCCAAACAAGAGAAAATCATCCTGGAGTCCCAGAAGCAGCTGGAAGACACTACAAAGGCCCTACAGCAAGTCTTGGACAAGGTGAACCAGCTATGGGACACGGCGTGCAAGGCTCAAGCAGGTGCTCAATCAACAAAGCCGCGGGATGATGATGGGAATGATGGTGCAGGAAATCAAGGTGGGCAAACCCGCCCTTCAGACGGTAGCTCGGGATCGGGTGGCCAGAGAGCCAGTGCTGCTTCCATGAGTTTTCCCCGACCCCCTCCTACCTTTAACCCTTCCTCCTACTCTGCATTTAATTTTTCTAAAACATTCATTCCAACTTACCCAATTCTTCCATCTCCCCTCTCTTCATCACCTCCTAGCAAAATAATGGGCCCATCAAAAGGTCCAGCTGACACTTACAAAGCCCGACGAGACGAGTTCCTCCAAAAACTCCACCCCCCCAGTGCTGCGTATAACTTGTTGATTCCACCTCCTCCTAAACCTATCACCCTCGCACACCTCTATCCAGACCATTCCATCTTCGACCTTCCAAAAACTAACACCGACATGCGGGGTGATGACGACTTCTTGGCAGATCAACCAGAAACGAGAAGGTTCTCCCCCAGACCAGACACAAGTGCAGCAGAGTCATCGACAAGCGAGCGAGCTAAAGAGAAAGATACAGGCACCAAGGCCTTAGATGATTATTTGGCAAGGCCATCCCAGCTGCGTAGGACAGATTCCCCTACTAGGCCCAGAGGCAAACTAGCTGACAAAAGGGAGTCAAAGAAATTTGAGAGGAAATACCCTCCCAACATAAGGGGAGGCAAAGAAGACGTTGATCAAAGCCAGGCCGAGATCATTGCCGCGCTACAACTGCAGCCAGAATGGCGGACTAGAGTCCTAAAAGATAACAGCGAGCGAAAGCAAACGACACGACGATGAGGTGAGCAGGATTCACAAGAAGTGCTCAAGAGGGCTGGTATGTAGCGGCCAATTGAGAGACTTCCAATTTTGACAAATAAATTTTGTGGATAATAAGCACCTGGTTTTACAGAAGCGAACGAAGATCCACGCTTTTCCAAGTGCCAATCGAAAGACATCACCAATGTTGCAGTGGATAATGTTAGCAGATTCTAAAGAATCCTCAGATGTCGAGCCAAGTTGAAGACACAAGTTATCTCTCACCCATGACCGAGGAGGTCTCAGAAGGAAGAGAGCAGAAGAAGTTGAGATCCGAGTATGAGAGCCGAGGAAGTACTAGCTAGGAAGACAGTGAGTTATCTATGTGAGCCTACATAGTGTTTCCCAAAGAAGGAATGACCATGTAGGAGCTAGTAATATTTCCTAGGCATTGTAAATAAATGTACACCTCCCTTAAATTAGTTAGAGTGAGCCACCTTTTGATGGTGACTTTAGTGGAAGGGCAAATTCCACATGTAATTTCTAATTTGGTGGAATTGCCACTTGGGCTCCACATGGGCAATCTTCTTGCTTATTTAAGGCCCCCCCCCCTCTCTTGTGAGGAAGCTTTTTGATGTATTGTCAAGTTCTCTTGAGCTAATAAAGAGGATCCTCCACAAGTTCTTGATGATAGCTAAGCTCCTTATTCATGGCAATGTTCTTGAGTGAGATTTCTATGAGCATGCTTGATTCCTTTGCATTGTGGATTAACTATGTTTTTGTTTCTTGTTTCTTGCTTAGTTGTGGATTATAATTCATTTCTTGTTTGTGAAATGAGGTAGTAATCAGCATTCAAGTAAACTAGATAAGCTGATTTGTGGTATAATTCTTGCATACTCCTTTACAACCCAGTTCTTGATTGTTCTTGAGCAATCTAAGCATCAAGAAATGATTGTTTCTTGATCCTTAGACTGTTAAGATGCTGCTAGGAATCTTGTTTCTTGTTTCTTGAATCTTGTTTTTTGTTCCATTAGTTAATCTTGTCTTGATTGTTTCTGATTCAGTAGATAATATTAGATGGTTACATGGCTGGTTATGCATGTAGCTGAGTATTGAAACCATGTCTCCCATTAACAGGCTGGGAAATACATGCTGAAAACTGAGTAACGCTTTTGTTGTAACTGTTCTATTAAGAAGAAGTACCATAAAGAACTGTAACTACAGAAGTATAAGAAGAAGCAGAACACCGTGTTCACAGATTCAAGGAATCCGTGAACAATGTCTCTAATGAAATAACCTTTGCTTGCATTTGAAATATCATCTCACAATTGACAATATGGTTGTTTGGCCCTTGATTGCCTGATGTGGATATTCCTCTGCATGTTGGTGTGGATTCCAAGCCTTTATTGCTTCAGTGGTGGTTGTACAATTGAAAAAGTATGGATTTTGTATCGTTTATGTAAAACCAATTGCTTATTCTGGTGATATGGGTGGGATGAGATTCTTTCCATCTTGTTGGAAAGATGGATCTTAGTCTTGTGACCTTCCGACGTCTAGTAAAATATTTGCAATAAGATCCTTGACCTTGTCGGATCCAGGTTGAATGTTGAAGCCATTTGCGTGTGCTAGAGAAATGTGTCCAAATGACAACGTTGTGCCACATCTTGTAGTATTAAGACAGATTCCATTCTAACCTTCCAAATTGAGTAATTGGAGGTTGACAATCTTTCACTTGCTTCTAATAGAAAGACACCCATTGAAGTCATAAAGAATGATGGAAATAAAAAAAGATGGATGAAAGAATTGCTTATCTTCTCACTATAGGAACCAATCAAGGGTACAAAACCAAATCCTATGTAAGACTAAGCAAAAAATTGTGAGACAGATCTCACTAGCTAAAACAAGATTGGAATTATCAAAAAAGATGAAGTATGGCAAAAGTTATGGTTTTTGAATTTCACACATGTGAAATATTCCAAAAATGTCAAATTGACTCAAATACAATCTATTTGTATGAAACAATTTGCCTAGAACCTATACATTTTGTCTAAATCACATATAGATGAGATTGTGCAGCTTCTGGATGATTTCTATGATCATTCAGGCAATAAATGACATGTACACACGATTTGCCACAGGTCTAGACACCCTACCTACGACTCTTCAAAAGCTTATAACTTTTGATTGGCTTATCCAACTGTCATGATTCAAATTGCATCAGATTCTGCAATTTCTAGCTTTCTAGTGGGCTAATTTGCAAGAAATTTGGATCTAACGTGAGAGAGAACCACCACTCTGAAAATGGGCAGATTTTACACGTGCCAGCACCTGAAATTCTCTACAGTACCTGATCTGGACCATTCAATGTGGTTTGGAGCTCTAAATCACCAGAAAACTGCAAACTAGCTAGCTAGACAATTCCTAGCTTGAAATCTGATCAAATCTGCAAACTTTTTGATTAGATTTGCTTGTAAAACTTAGGTAGGCTCTGATACCATGCTGAAATTCACACATGTGGGATGCCCTACACATGTATTTTTGATCTCCTAAGTCCAATAACACCATAAAGATCAGACTAGCATTGGTTGTCAATAGGAAAGCTGATCATACAAGCAATATTATTGTGTTACAAGCAAGATCTGTCAACAAAACATAAGAATACGCATCATAAATGCCTCTACTCGGCTAGGGAGAGAAAATAAGAAGTACAAAACTCGTGGAGAGAGAGAACACAAAGAGCTTGTCTCCAAATTTGCATTACACACAAATTTCATCATTTTCTCAATGAGAGTACATCACATATATATAGATCCATGGACTCTCCTCCTACTTTGAGTTGAATTGGAGTTGTGGATCCACCTCTCAAGCTATCTAGACTTATTCAAGCCACCTCACTATGTCTAATTGTGCCACCTAGTCTTTTCATGCATTAAATGTGGCATGTAAAGTACAAATGGCAATTCCTATGGTAGCTTGAGTTTCTACTTCTACCCGCCTTGAATATTTTATTCTAAGATAGGTCTTTACTAAGCCAAAAGAGCTCAATTCATCTTTGGCATTTTTAGGACCCATACTCACAACATTAGATAGATCTTTCAATATTTTGATAAGCCTTGTATGTCATGTCCCATAGTTGGTTCACCTTGTCCAAGACTTGTTGCAGGGCCTTCGTAGTGTCTTCCAGCTGCCTCTGGGACTCCAGAATGATCTTCTCTTGTTTGGCCACAATGTTTTCAAAATTTCGCTTTTCGACTTCCCGTTCCTGGATTAGCCTTACGTATTTTTCCATCCGAATGGCTGAGGCCTGTGGGGCCTGGAATTGAATGTCATCGGGCTTGACTAGAGGAGCGTCGACTGTCATTGCACCGATGATCCGTCTCGTGCTTGGTCGATTTGGACCATCTAGTGCTTCAGTTTTGGCTGGACCTCTTCCAAAGTGGATTTTTGCCCGGCCATCACGGATCTAGTTTCCATTGTCTCTTCCTCTTTTTCTTTGGCCATCATTTGATATCGCGTAATTTCCTGGTCTTGATGTTGGGCTCTGCTCTCGAGCATTTGGTGTTGGCTCACCAACCAATGCATGTGGTAGCTCGTTCCGGATAGGCCAATCATCGAGCGCTTGGCTACTTCAGTGAGCTTTTTAGGGTTAGTGAGGGTTGGGTACTGATCTGGGGTATGGGATGGCGAGGCTAAACCAAAAAACAAACGTGGCGTTAGAGCTGAAGATGGAGGTGGAGGTGGAGGGATGATGTTAGTAGCTGTGGTGGTAGTGGTGGTTAGTGGAGGGGTTTGACTTCTTCCTGGCTACTTCTCCTTTTCTGGTTCGTCATTGCTGATTTCCATCAGATCCGTAGCATTAAAATATTGCGACATGTCCAGCGTGTGGACTTGCTGGGCCTGTGGTTGTTGAGCCGCTTCTGTGTCCTAGGGACTAGATATCCCCACTCCCCCCCCCCCCCTCTCAAAATTTGTGCCAATGGTGATGTTGGTGGCGTTGGCGTAGTAATCAGTGTGGGTGGGGTGGTGGCTTCATCTGGTTGACTTGTGACTTGAGGTATTGTCGTGTCAGGTGCCAGTGTTGAGGTAGTTGATCTGAAGGAGTGGGATCCGGTTGAGATGGGAAGGGAGGACTTCGGGTGAGATGTCAAAGAGATATTTGTTCAAAATTTGGAGCTATTACTCAGGTCAAGATTTGAACGATGAGCGGCAGTTGAGGGGTAACTCATGACATGTTAGGATTTTGAAGCTGTGGTTCGGTCGAGAGGTATGAGGTGGTGGTCCGGTCCAGACTTGAGTCATGGAGCTCGGCTTGGTGCGGATCGTGAGACTCTGGTTAAGAAACGAACAGGACGTCGATCAAGACCGAAGTGATGAGCTCGGCAATGAACGTGTAAGAGCTCTTAGGGCGATTGTGTCACAACACATGTGAATGAGATATGGCTTGGTTTAAAGTGTGTGTAGATGTGGAACGACGCCAAATGTCCCCGACAACGGTGCCAAATGTTCATAGATTTACTAAATCTGTGAACATGTTTCTTTTTATCTCTTTCTTCTTCTTGGATTACTTTACTTCTGTTGTTACAGTTCTTTGTGGTTCTTCTTCTTATTAGAACTGTTACAGAGCGGAAGCATTACTCAGGTTTAAACATGTATTCCCAGCCTGTCAGTGGGTAACTCAAATCTGATACTCAGCTACATATGTAACCAAACAAAGCTCAAGAAGATCAACGTTCAATACAGAGAGCAATCCTACCACTAACTACTAAATCAGAAAACAATCAAGAACCAGATTAACTACTGAAACAAGAAACAAGATTCAAGAAACTAGATTCCTAACAGCATTTTAACAATCTAAGAATCAAGAAACACTCATCACTTGATGCTTAGACTACTTAAGAACAATCAAGGACTGGGTTGTAAGGGAGTATACAAGATCTATACCACAAACCAGCCTATCTAGTTTACTTGAATGTTGATTACTACAAGATTCCACAAACAAGAACTGAATGCTAATCCACAACTAAGCAAGAAACAAGAAGGCTAGTTAATCCACAATGCAAAGGAATCAAGCATGATCATAGAAATCTCACTCAAGAGCATTGCCATGAACAAGGAGCTAAGCTATCATCAAAAACTCGTGGAGGATCCTCTTTATTTGCTCAAGAGAACTTGACAATACAATCAAAGCTCCCTCACAAGAGAGGGGGGCCCTTAAATAAGCAAGACTTCTTCTGCTCTCTTCCTTCTGAGACCTCCTCGATCATGGGTGAGAGATAACTTGTGTCTTCAGCTTGGCTCGGCACTTGGAGATTCCCTAGAATCTGCTAACAACGGATCATGATGAATTGGTTTGGTAATTTGTGCATTGATTCTTTAGCGTAAACATTGTATGTTTTGGGTTTGTTGTCCTGTTACCTCCTGTACTATCAGAATAAAATACAGAATCATGTAGGTTTTGTTAGCTCATAGGTAGTGATGCAGAAGTTGCATTTTGAAGGAGTTGAAAGATCTGCAGAAAAATCCCCCCACATCGTGCAGCGTTGGTAGATATTTCCTTTTGTTTCGTTTTCCTTATTGGAGCTAGCTTAAGCAGTATCGTCAACAGTTGAATGCTTCTTGTTTTAGGTGTCTTATTTTAATTTCCAATTTGCTTTGCAGCTCCTTCTCTTGGGCAAGCTTGGGAATCACGAGTGGTTGCCACATTTCACAGAGTTCATTTATTTCTAGCTCAAGGATCTCCATTTTGCTGCACAGTTTCCTGGTTTCTCATCCAGGCCTTGCTCCAAGAACAAGAATCTCTTTCTCTTTGAGGTAAATTCATCTTTGTTTCCCTTCAGATGTGAATTGATTTTTATCAAAGGAACTGTTAGCCACATTACATTTGAAGAAAAGATTGGTAAGGCTTTCTCTTTCGTGTCAATGTAAGAAAGAGAGCTGCTGAAACAAATTCAAGTTTTTTGGTTTGATCAGCTAATTTTTACTGAGATTTTCATGCCTACAAATATATACTTGAAGTTGATATGTGTCTTTTAGATGCGGTTGCGGTTTAGTTGAAATGCGGTTTCTGCCTGTGGCAGATTCCTTTGTATTCCTACAGGCAAGTCTCTAAACCATCCATTGTTTAAACATCGTTGAAGCACTGATACGGTCTTATAGCATCCATCATTGAACCATCATTGAAACATCGTTGAAGCATTGATACAGATGTTATAGCATCCATGTTATAGCTGGCCCTTTGTGGTGTGGTTGCAGTTTAGTTGAAATGCGGTTTTTGCTTGTGGCATATTCCTTTGTATTTCTACAGGCAAGTCTCTGAACCATCCATCGTTGAGGCACTGATACGGATGTTATAGCATCCATCGTCATCGTTATAATAATAATGTTATTATGTTATAGCATCCATCGTTGAAACATCCATTATTAAACCATCGTTATAACACCAAATTGAATCACCAAATCATTGAACATCCATCGTTATAGCATCGTTGAACCATCGTTATAACACCAAATCGTTGAACCATCGTTATAATACCAAATCGAATCTTTGAAGCATCGTTGAAGCACCGATACAGATGTCATAGCATCCATCATTGAACCATCGTCGAAACATCATTGAAGCACTGATACAGATGTTATGGCATCATCGTTGCACCATCGTTATAATAATAATGTTATTATGTTACAGCATCCATCGTTGAAACATCCATCGTTAGAAACATCCATCGTTGAACCATCGTTGGAACATCCATCGTTGAACCATTGTAAAAAGCATCGTTGAACCATCGTTATAACACCAAATAAGTGACGAAATAGCCTAAAAATAATCTTCATTTAGTTTAATGCATATGTACATAAGAGGGTCTAATTGGCAAATGCCAACTATGGTCGTCCACCTTCTCACTCTCAAGGCACATAATGCGTGGTAGAGAGATTTTTGCCACACCATCATGCATAAAGGAATGCTCTCTCCCATCACCAACTCGAAGCAAATACTCGGCAAACTCCCTTTGGTTCAACACATCACCCCCCTCAAAACCCAACACCCTCATGTTTATTTTCAAATGATGGACCTTGACAGAATTCCAAATGGGAGAGTACTTTAACGATGCACCTACAACTTGAGCATGGTCTCCCCATTAAATTACAGGCAATATTTGTCTAAAGTCGCCTCCTAAAACAACTGGTATTCCACCAAATGTAAAATTGCTCGACCTAATGTGACGTAAGGACCTTTCCACACACTCCAATGGATTTATGTGAATCATCGGAGCTTCATCCCACATGATAAGACAACATGACATCAACAATTTACCTAGGTCTGATTGTTTTGAGATGTTGCACATAGAGGTTTCGTGCACTTCCGTTGGAGGTATTTTAAATCTCAAATGAGCGGTCCTACCGCCTTTTATCAACAATGCTGCAATACCAGAAGATGCCACAACCAATGCAATCAAACCCTTTTCACGAAGATACGCCAACATGACATTGTACAAAAATGTCTTTCCCGTGCCCCCTGGACCGTCCACAAAAAACACACCACCACGCCCCTGAAGTACGTGACCATTAACGACATGATAAAAAATAGCTCTTTGGTCAACGTTAGGTCGTTCTATATCGGCCTCCACACACTCCAAAATCTCATCCAAAAACATTTCTTCACAGAAAATCCAAGATCAGTAACCGTCCTCTGTAGGGAAATCCAAAGTTCGATAAAGATTTTCCTGCAGCTTGCATTATGTCCTCCACGTCACATAAAGCTTATCTATGACAACTTGACTAATGTTTTCACTGCTTCCAGTACACCCTTAAGCCTCAAATTGGTGAACGTAATCCTCAACCAAGTGACGATCAACGGCCTTCCATAACTATACGAGATTAGAGGGGGCACATGTCAACAACAAAGTTGCAAACATCAATCTCAACTGCCATGGGGTGCCCCACACAATACCCTCCTCAAAACAATCGAGCCACTCACCGTTGTCGTCGATAAGCAACCTCCTTCTACAGGCCTCTCTAAAAGATGACAAACCTCTCCATCCACACTGCGCAAATCTTCGAAGCTTTTCGCACCGCAAACATTCGATAAAAGCACCCGTAAATAGAAACGCTCCCCTTCAGAAGGATGGACAAAGTACATACAACCAATCATTGGGATTCTTTGGTCTTAAGTACGACAAATCCACCTACGCAAACCTTTGCTATATACAAATCTCCTAGGCAAGTCTTGATATAGACAACTCAACGCCTCAAGGTCTTCACTCGCATTTAACTCGAAATACTTATTTAACGTCGTCTGGGCGTTTCTCTCTAGTACATCTTGCAAATCATCTTCATCATTAAAGTACATTACGTTCTGTCCTGGAAGATGTACTGCCAAACGCACAACTTATGAGTTTATGTGCACCCATGGAATATCCGAATAGTCTCCATCCTGCTTCGCTTGCAAAAAAGTACCTTGCGTTCAAGTAGTTTTCTATCTCATTCACGCCAGAAGGTGCTTCACCGTTCTCCTCTATGACCCTCGTCGTTATCATGTCCGACTCTTTGTACACATACTTGTACAAATATTTCATGTTGCGTACATGCACACACACCTCTACATTGATGTGGCACTGAAAGTAAATGCTCAACCATCTATTATACGGCACCACCCATCGGTTGTCCAAATCTACACCCTTGCTTCTAACAACAACGCCATTGTTGCTTCTTCTATACAAAGCATAATCATTGACAATGGAAGTCTCCTGAACAAACTATCTCGGATAGTTTTTGGAGCAATGCCCATCCTTCATACATGGGGCATTTGGATAACGTGATCCACATGGTCCATGCATCATGCAAGTTTTCACTTTCTCGTACAATTGAGGATCAGTTTCCCTATCAGGAATTTCAGCGCAAACGATATTGTCAAAATCTCTCATAGTTATGGGTTTGCTAGCATGTTCGAGTATTATCAAAATATGTGCATGTGGCAGTCCCCTCTTTTGGAACTCCACAACATGCAATCTTCCTACTATGGCTCCAAATATTCCATCATCTTTCAAAAGATTGATCATACGTTGCAACTTCATATGAAACACTCGGGAAACTAAGTCGGGCCTATCAACGGGTGTTTGCTGAAACTTCAATTCCCTTTTCACTTCCTGCCAATTCGGATTGGTTGTCATTGTGATGAACAAATCAGGACTACCCATCACTCTCACAACAACCATCGCATCTTGGTGTAGTTGGCTCATGCGGCGTGGAGATCCAATATAAGAAGAAGGCAACACCACACGTTGATCCACCTCATTTGCAACATGGTCACCAACAGCGTCAACCAACCCGCATCGAATCTCCCAATGAAATTTTCGCTGATTCGTGGAAATGTAAGCCAAATGGTTTTGCACCAATTTTGCAAGTTCATCGCACATATACTCCTGCAATAATCTTCCGCCCAAATGCATGGGTGACATATGTCCAAATCTCTAACTTGTAAGTGATAGCTATAGAATTCTCGAATCGTGACTGTTTTATGCCTCCCATCATGTTCCTCATCCAAACCGCCCACACCTTCATCCTCTATGTCCATCCCCACATCCCGAGTTGCACTACACCCACTACCTATGTGGGGTATTCCAAGATTCCTGTCATGCCCATGACTGGTCTCGGGTGGCGTGTCCATGCTAGGGACCGGTAGACCAACAACCCGTAAGCCTCTATGTACATGGTCATAATTAATGGTCGTGGGCCTAAACACTTGATGGTGAATTTGTATGGGTCTATCAATGAGTCATTGGGGAACTGAATGACGTGGCCCAGATAAGCTGTAGAGGTGTCGAATGAGGTGTCACAGTGCACTACTAGTGGTGCATGGGCCTTGGCGGGTATAAGTATACCTGCTGGGCTCTCACTAGTGTATGCTTGATTTGTGATGGAGTTTAAACGCCCGAAAGTTGTTGAAGACTGGTTAAATCGTTGGACAAGCTATTTTAGCTTGCACAACGTCCCAGAAGATAAACGAATATCATCGGTTCTATTGTTTCTGGAAGGCAAAGCCTCTTCTTGGTGGAGGGAACTTTCCACGAAATCGGTGACTTGGGCTGGATTCCTAACGGGATTCTGAAAAGCTTCTGTCATGATAGACGATTTCGAGCTATATATTCGTTTTATCAACTGCAAAATGGGCAGTCGAGAACTGGACAGTTATGTCCAAGAGTTCTTGTACTCTTTGGCCAAGGTGCCGCTTTTTGATCGTAAGTTAGCACAGTGGCAATTTATTCCCGGACTGCCAGCTGATTATCAAAATGAATGCAAACGACATATCCTCAACTCACTAGAGGATGCTATCTGTGTGGTGAAAGCCTATGATAGTACAATTGTTGCATCACGGAAAAGCGTGCACAACCAAACGGCCCTGAAACCCAAGCAAGAAAAATCTAACAAGCGTAAGAATCAATTTTTTGACGAGCTGGAAGCAGAAGCGTACCAACAATCAAAGAAAAAGAAGAATAAGAAGAAATTGGTGGTAAAAGACAAAGCACGGTTGGCGGCACTTAAACAAAATCTGTGTTTCCTCTGCAATAAACTCAGGCACCGTGCTAAACAGTGCCCCGAATGGAAAGCAAAGTCGTCAAGTTTCATGACTATGGATTTACCAACAGGTAAATTGGAAGCCAATTTGTTAAATGATTGTGATTGTACTTGTAACTTTAGTGCAATATCTTTCAAGCCTAATGAATTGTTTCATGTGAGAGGCAATATTTTAGAGAAAGATGTGAATGTGCTATTTGATTCAGGTAGTACTCACAATTTTTTGAATGCTCGACTTGTGCAAAAGCTTCGAGTGCCCACCATGGCCAGTGATCACCGTTACGTGGTCCGTCTTGCCTCAGGGTCGGACACTGAGATTTGGGATGTCAAAGTCTCGAACTTAGAGCTTCGGATGCAGGACTATGTTGAGTTGTTGGATTTCCATGTCATGAATCTGGACCGGACTGATGTGATTTTGGGCTATGAGTGGTGTTTTGGCAAATCAGACTCTTTAGAGATAGATTTTAAGAATCATTCTATGGTATTTAAAGATAAGTTTGATCAGACTGTCTCTATTTCTAGAGAGACCGATGTACTTCCATCACCGATGATTTTCTTGGCTGAATTAATTGAGAAACTTCATGATTATGAGTATGAACTCTTTCACTTGCTTTTGAAATCTCGTATGTATTGTGATGTTGGGGATGTGAATGTGTTTTCATGCTTTAACACCGAAAGTTTGCATCAGGAACAATAGCTTTTGCAAGATTTAAAGCAAGAGTTTAGTGAAGTTTTTTTGAAGCAGCTACCTTATGGACTACCACCCGCTCGGTCGGTAGATCATAAGATAGATCTTTTGCCCGATAGCCGTCCTATCTTCAGATAACCATATCGGTTTAGTCAGAAGGAAGAGGAGGAAGTGGCTAGGCAGATCGAGGAGTATCTCAGGATGGGACACATAAGACCTAGTAAATCTCCATGGGGAGCACCAGGAGTGAAAAGCCGCAAAGGTAGGCCAAGTCCTCCTATTAGATGGAATGAGAAATTAGATGAGAGTTTTTGCAGACTCAAGCTTCTAATTGCCTTAGCTCCAGTTTTGAGGATAGCGGATCCAGATTTGTCGTTCGTCATTAACACTGACACGAGTGATATGGCTATTAGAGTTGTTCTCTTATAGGAGGGTCAGCCCGTTGCCTTTGAGAGTAAGAAACTAACCGATGCTCAGGTCAGGTACACCACTTAGGAAACAGAGCTTTTTGTTGTGATCCATGCTTTGAAATCATGGAGGCATTACCTGTACGGTAATAAATTTGTGGTTAATACGGATAATCAACCTTTGAAGTATTTTTGTAATCAGAATGATTTGCGAGGTCGTAAGGCCCAATGGGCAGAACTCATGCAAGAATTTGACTTTGAAGTGCAGTATATCAGAGGCTCATCTAATCCGGTGGCAGATGCACTTAGTCGAATTGGTGAAGTGAACGAACTTTCCTTCACTGAGATTAGTACGGACTTTTATCTCTCCCTGAGAGGTCTTTATGAGAAAGACCCACATTTTGGACCAATCTGGAATAGGGTTCTAGCAGTTTCATCAAGCGGGATTGATGATCATGGTGATCAGTTTGGTGGAAGGTTTGTGTGCCTGATGTGGATGTTGTTAAGAATAAATTTCTTTATGAATGTCATGACTCACCATGCGCAGGACATCCCAACATACATCGTACATTGGATTTAGTACAAAGGGATTTTTATTGGCCAAAACTCAAGCCCTTTGTAGAATCTTATGTGGTCAAGTGTGACCAATGCCAATTGAATAAAGCTGAATGCCACAAGGCGGGCGGTTTGTTGCATCCACTGGATATCCCTGATAAGAGATGGGACAGTATTTCCATGGATTTCGTGATTGGGTTACCGTGGACAAATAAACAACATGATGCAATTTGGGTTGTGGTCGACCGTCTTACCAAATTGGCTACATTTATTCCGGTAAAGACCACCGCAAAGGCTTCTGATTTAGCTCAGATATTTGTAGAGCGTATGTTTAGGCTTTACGGAGTACCAAGTGATATTGTGAGTGATCGCGATCTAAAGTTCACCGGTCACTTTTGGTCGGCCGTATTCGCTAAACTAGAGATGACACTGAGCTTGGGTTCTTTCTGAGATAGATGGACAGACAAAAAGAAAAAATCAGATGATGGAACAAATGCTTCAGGCATATGTTTCCAGACGACAATCTGATTGGGAGAAGTACCTCCCATTGATCAAGTTTGCCTATAATAGTAGTAAGCATTCAGCTACCGGTTATAGCTCGTTTATGCTTATGTACGGTTTTGAGCCTAGGTCACCCATTGTGGTTGAGTCTCGGTCGATCAAGTTTCAGAAAGTAGTAGATTTCCTACACGATATGCAAGAAATGCTACGGATTGCACGTGAAAATGTCCAGAGTGCCAAGGATAGGGATAGACATTATGCAAATCTGAAAAGATCGTCGAGAGACTTCCAAGTGGGAGGTTGGATATATTTGAGAATCCCGAAGGATTCAAGTGTAATGTGTACCGGCAAGCATTATAAGTTGTCCCCTAGATATAGAGGACCGTTTAAGATCTTGAAAATGATCGGATCCTTAGTTTACCAATTGGAACTCTCGGATGGATCGCAAGTGCATCCCGTATTTCACGTTAGTCGTCTCAAAAAGAGTCTACGTGAAGGAGAGCATCTTGGATCTGGAGATCGGTTGGACCTGTTGAATGAATCATCAGGTGTATCTCATCTTGACCCCGAAAAGGTCTTGGATACAAACTAAACTATTGACAAATCGTATAGTTACCGAGCATCTGGTTCAATGGAGGGGATGTACAGACGATGACGATTACTGGGAACAGGAAGGAAGCTTAAGGAGGAACTTTGCCAGTTTTTAGTTCTGAGGACAGAACTTGAATAAGGGGGGCAAGAATGTCATGCTCATGATTGGTCTCAGGTAGCGTGTCCATGCTAGGGATCGGTAGACCAACAACCCGTAAGTTAATTGTGACTATAAGGGAATTGGGGCCCTTATGTATATATGGTCATAATTAATGGTTGTAGGCCTAAACACATGGTGGTGGAGTTGGTATGGGTCTATTAGTGAGTCATTAGGGAACTGAATGACGTGGCCCAGATAGGCTGCAGAGGTGTCCAGTGAGGTGTCACAGTGCACTACTAGTGGTGCATGGGCCTTGGAGGGTATAAGTATACCTGCTGGGCTCTCACTAGTGTATGCTTGATTTGTGATGAGTAGCTACATGCTGTTATTGTGAATCCTCTTCCCATGACTCTGATTGATCCATAGCTTGGGGGCTAGATCCATACGATCTAGGTTTGGTTTGGTTGGTTTAGCCTCCACTGGTTTCCATGTGTTGTTGCTTTGTATGGTATGCTTAGACTAGAATCCTGTTGTGAGGACATTATAGTCCGAACCATCAGTCCCGTAAGGAAACATGAGCATGAAATGTAACGGGTCATATGAGGAATGGAGCTGACTGATTTGTTGCAAGCCATCATGCAAAGAATGAACAACAATGTTGTGTAACCCATCTGTAGGGTTGCCATCCAACGGCAGCAAAACTGCTATCTCGTATGTTGTTGGGACATTGAACTGTCTATTTTCCAAGTTTCTACCACACCCATATATGATTCGAAGATGAATATCTATCATATTGTTCACTCGCATAATTTGACGGGGACTCTTATAACTTTGCGCAAATGGATTGATCTCCAGCATCACACTCTGAAGAAGACTCAACACATCAACATGGAGATGTTGATTGAGGAACAACCATTGACTAAGTTTGCATCATCTCCATCCATTATGTATATCTGCGAGAACAAAGGACACTTACTGGGCAGTAAGGAACCTATAAGATGGCACATCCTACCAGAAACTCTAAAATCGTAAGCGCCACCCCTCGCATTGGCCATTGATTTATTGATCTTTACCCTAAGGATGCAAAGGCAAGATATTGTTCTAATGGACTTACGAAAATGGATGCCAACTTCTTCTCCTGTTGTATACAAATGTACCAAAATAGGAGGTGGAGACGGAATTAGTGGCAACCTAACTTTCTCTTTCATGTAACAGAAAGAGCTATTTGTCTCCGCTTTCCATCGAGAGAACTCACTTGTCCTTACACCCCCCAACAAAATGGGGTGGCCGAGAGGAAAAATAGGAGTCTTTGTGAATGTGCAAAGTCTTTAAGACTTGATGCATCTCTACCCATCACTTTTTTGGGGGAGGCCATAACTTGTGCTAATTACTTATGTAATAGGCTTCCTAGTAGTGCTATTGGTGGGATCTCACCATTTCAAGCTTTGTTTGGCAATAAGCCCAATGTAAAAGACTTTAAAGTGTTTGGATGTATATGTTATGTCCACATTCCTTTGGAAACAAGAAGGAAAGAAGATGCAACTTCCTTCAAAGGAATATTTGTAGGCTATAGTGAAAATAGCAAAGGATATAGGATATTTGATCCTATTTCAAAGAAAGTAAAAGCTAGCAAGGATGTCTTGTTTGATGAATTTCAAAGTTACAAGTTGTCTCCAAATTCATCTAATCTCTTAGGTGATAAGATCTTGCAACACCCGATGAGTAGCCTCTTGAAAATGATCTTTTGGAAGATCAAAATCAAGTGCCAAAGGAGCCGAGAAGATCCACAAGGAGCAAGGCCGAGCCTTCAAGGATCACATCTTTGAGAAAGGAAAGCAAAGGGAAGACACATCTCCTTCTACCTCTTACTCTTTTCTAACCACAATGCTTGAAGAACCATCATGCAAGTAGATCACAAGTTTGGAGAGATGCAATGCAAGTAGAGTTTGATGCTTTGATAGATAATCAAACTTGGAATCTTGTACACCTTCCATATGGGAAGCCACTTGCATGTAAGTGGATCTATAGATTAAAGTACAATCAAGATGGATCTATAAGTAAGTACAAAGCTAGATTGGTTGCTAAGGGGTTTCTTCAAACTAAAGGCATAGATTATGAAAAAACATTTGCTCTTGTAGCAAAACTTGTTACGATTAGATTGATCATTTGTATTGCTACTTTATTCAAGTGGAATCTATATCAAATGGATGTGACAAATGCCCTTTTGAATGGCTACTTGGAGGAGGAAATATACATGTTGCAACCTGAGGGCTTCATCAAGGATGGCGACTCTTGGCTTTGTGATTAGCTCTTATAAGCCTTCTTTGTACATCAAATGTAATGATGGAAAGATCATCGTTTTAGTACTTTATGTTGATGATATCATATTGACAAGAAATGATGGTGAAGGCATAAGAAATGCTAAAGTTTCCTTGTCCAGTGAATTCAAGATGGTAGATCTAGGACTTCTTAAGTCCATACTTGGAATAGAAGCTACTAGAGGTAGTGATTTTACTTTTATAAGTCAATCAAAGTATGCTACTTCCATTCTTGAGAGGTTTGGCATGAAAGATTGTAAAGGGATAAACACCCCTATGGAGCAAACTTGTAAAGTTACTAATGATTGTGATGAAGCATCCTTTGAGGACATCACACTCTTTAGGCAGCTAATAGGCTCCTTAATCTATTTGACAATCACTAGACCAGATTTGAGCTATAGTGTAAGCAAGTTAAGTCAATATATGCAAGGTCCCTTGATGCATCATTGGAAAAGTGCCAAGAGAGTGCTTAGATATGTCTCTTCTACTAGATTTTTTGGCATTCTCTACCAAGGATCTAACTTGTACTTGAGAGCATTTTCGGATTCAGATTTTGTAGAAGATAAGATGGATAGAAGATCCATAAGTGCATTTGTCACTTTTCTTTGTGGAGGAGTGACATCTTGGCTTTCCAAAAAGCAAGATACAATTTCTCTTTCCTCTTGTGAAGCCGAGTACAAGGCATTGACTTCAACAACCAAAGAACTCCTATGGCTAAGAAGAATTTTGGTGGAACTTCAAGTACTAAAGGCCGAGGAGGTCCCTTGCATCTATTGTGACAATCAAGCTTCTCAACAAATTGCTACCAATCCAATCTTCCATGCTAGAACAAAGCATATTGAGATAGCTCATCAGTTTGTGAGGGAGAAGGTGCAATCGAAGGAGGTTCAACTTCATCATGTGTCTTCATCCGAGTGCGTAGCTGATATCTTAACCAAACCTTTGGCTAAAGATTCATTTTTCAATTTAAGAAATGCTCTTGGAGTTGTAGATATGTGTACATTAGACTTGCCAAGTTAGAAGTGAGGAGGAGTGTTAAAATATCACTTCCAACTTGTTGTATCTTGTATATCTCAAGTTATTGAGCTTGATAGGATCTCACACGTGTGGAGTCTGTTCCCACGTGTGAAAGAATGTACATAAGTCATTTGTATTAAGTTAGATTGGTTTTAGCTTGATCTCACTAGTGTGAAATTCACCTTTGAGTAGAATCTTGAAAATGGTCAAATTGGTCAAACTTTTTGTAAATAGATTGGACTTCCATGTGAATGAGTTATTACTCACACATGTTAAGATACCATTCACATGTGTGAATAAGCTTCTAGAAGATAAGATAGGAAGATTCCATTAGATCCTATTTTATAGGAAATATTCCTATAAATGTGGAAGACTAGCATTTTGTTTTCTAGAAAAAGAGAATAGTCAACTTTGGGAAATGAGCACATATGGCTCCCATTGGTGGATCTGGATGACTAGGCACTCTTCACACGTGTGAAGGCTTGCTGGACAGTACATACGTCATGGATGTACTTGATCTATAAAGAGATCAACCATTTCAATGAGAAGTTGATGTGACATTGGCAAATTCTAGTTTTGTTGAGATTTCCACATTTGTCTTGAGTTTTGATGAATGAAATGCATTTGTAAGTTAATGTACTTTACTCTCTATAAACAGGCCGTACAGGTACTATCATCCACACGTGTGCAGCCGCTCATCCATGTGTTTGATCATTTGATCCATTGCTCTTGCTTAAATCATAGTGTAAAGCATCTAGATCAAGATCTAACATCTAGAACTCGATAGATCTTTGGATTAAGCTATCAATAACTCTTAATAATTGATAGTACAATCAATATTTGTCATTTTTCTTTGAAAATTGATAGGCATGACATTAGGTAAGTGTGACATTATGAAAGAGAGAGGGGGGACTTAGGCATGACATTAAGTGTGATGGGCAATCGCGGGCAATGGCGGCTGATCTTAGTCAACGGAGATGGAGATGACGCACATGATGGATGGAGATGATGCACAATGGCAGGCAATGGCGGCCTCTCATGTGACGGGCACTCATGCGATGGAGAGCGATGGAGAGAGGGAGGGAATGGGGAGAGAGAGTGTAGGAGGAAGGAGGGCTAATGGAGGGCAGGAGCATCGATGGAGGAAGGAGGCACAATGGGACAATGAGAATCGTGAGAGAGAGAGGGAGAGAAGAGAGAGAGAGAGAGAGAGAGAGAGAGAGAGAGAGAGAGAGAGAGAGAGAGAGAGAGAGAGAGAGAGAGAGAGAGAGAGAGAGAGAGAGAGAGAGAGAGAGAGAGAGAGAGAGAGAGAGAGAGAGAGAGAGAGAGAGAGAGGAACCATGAGAACCGTGAGTGAGAGAGAGAGAGGGAGAACATCCGAGAGAGAGAGAGAGAGAGGACCCGTGAGTGAGAGAGGAACCGTGAGAACCGTGAGTGAGAGAGAGAGAGAGGGAGAGCATCAGAGAGAGAGAGAGAGAGAGAGAGAGAGAGAGAGAGAGAGAGAGAGAGAGAGAGAGAGAGAGAGAGAGAGAGAGAGAGAGAGAGAGAGAGAGAGAGAGAGAGAGAGAGAGAGAGAGAGAGAGAGAGAGAGAGCATTGTGAGAACCGTGAGTGAGAGAGAGAGAGAGGAACCATGAGAGAGAGAGAGAGAGAGAGAGAGAGAGAGAGAGAGAGAGAGAGAGAGAGAGAGAGAGAGAGAGAGAGAGAGAGAGAGAGAGAGAGAGAGAGAGAGAGAGAGAGAGAGAGAGAGAGAGAGAGAGAGAGAGAGAGAGAGAGAGAGAGAGAGAGAGAGAGAGAGAGTTGATTGTATTTGCATTTCCAAACATCATGGAAAATTCTAGGAGTGCTGATTTTTGGAGGGGTCAATCGATTTGTACGCCATTGAATGATGATGTGGATTTCATAATTGCACAAGTGACAGAGTTGTTTCTGCGTGATGCGTGCACATTCTATAGTGCTGATAGTGTGGTCGATAGCAACAGTAATAATGTCTATCTTGTGGAGTTTTTAAACACCTTGCAGGCGAGTGGGTGTCCACCTCACAAGTTGGTGTTAAAAGAAGGTATGATAGTGATTCTCTTGCGTACGCTAGCGTATGAGAGTGGGCTATGCAATGGTACCAGAATGATTGTGCGAAAATTGGGGAGAACGAACATTGAGGCTAAGATAGTGACGGGGAAAAATGTTGGTATGAGAGTGACTATTTTGCGCATTCCGTTGGTACCAACCAACTTAGACCTACCATTTGAGTTCAGGAGACTACAGTTGCCTATGAAACCCGCGTTCACAATGTCCATAAATAAATCACAAGGGCAGACAATGGATGCAATGGGATTATATTTGCTACCTTGGATTTGGAGGACTTTCTTCCTTTTACTTGTTAAAGTGGTATCAGAGCTAGACAAAGGATGGTAACCTTTCTAAACTTCTTCAAGTTCTATTAAGATCACCATATTTTTTTTGGGGAAGATTATTGGCTTTCCTAGTTGTAGCGTGTGTTGTAGTGCAACATGGATCTTTCCATTGGTAGAGAAGTAACCGATGGTGAAATATTCGATCTCATTATAGAGACATGCACCACCAGAATTGCGCACATTTGGCTTGTACCAACAAACATTGAAAGCAAATAATCAGAAAACCAAATAACAAAACATGTTTAAAATATTAAAAAGACTTGTAAATATATATGTTTAATTACAATCACTACTTACCAAATGACATTCTCTATCCCTACATTGTAGACTTTTAGTAGGGCCTTGTGAACACCTACCTGTTGCCAACTGGAGTGAAATATCACTATCCTCCAAAGCGGAGCTATAGTCATCTCCAAAAAACCAACAACAACATCTTTCACTTCTGTGTACTTAAACGAGCAATCATCATTCCATGAGCCCGCAAGTTTAAATTTGTATGGAATATCAACAATATAGAGAGTGTAAGGTCTTCTTTTTACAAACTTGGAGATCTCTTTGGCATCACCTTGTTGTACTGTATAAAAACAAAGAGGATCATCAACAGACTTGGGAATAAATGTTTATTCGGGATCATTATCAAACCGCAAACCGCATGGTCTCTCTCTCTCTCTCTCTCTCTCTCTCTCTCTCTCTCTCTCTCTCTCTCTCTCTCTCTCTCTCTCTCTCTCTCTCTCTCTCTCTCTCTCTCTCTCTCTCTCTCTCTCTCTCTCTCTCTCTCTCTCTCTCTCTCACGGTCCCTATGCGGCCTAAATGCTCCCATTTTGACCGCATGGTCTCTCTCTCTCTCTCGCTCACAATTCTCGCTGTCTCTCACTCGGTATTTTCCATGACAATCATCCATGAAGAAATGAGTGATCCACTATAGATGGCATAGAGCACCCTGTAGGCAAATTTGCTATCTGTCTACTGGATTTTCTCTTCTGTTCTGGTTGTTAGTTGGGCATGTTTTTGATTATTTCGGTTTGGTTCAATGCCCATATTAGGCAGCAGATTCTCGGGGTTGTAGTATGGTTCAAACAGTCACAGATACTCAGATTTCGAACACTCTTGAACTCTTGAAATCACTTGCAATCATTCTACCATGCAAGCACAGCAAGAATGCCCAAAACAGGACTTCTCAAAACTCGGTTGGACATTCTTGGCAACAAAAAACAGATTGCTGGACAGAACCTTGCAAAACCAGAACCAATCTATTTGCAAGATCAAAATATTATTCTAGCATGCCTCATTCCACATCAAAAACAAGAAAACTAACCTCTATAAGCATTCAAGAACCAAGAAGCTACAATGTAAATGGATATGCAAGACCTATGCCACATTATTAGCTACAAATCTCTTGGAGGCCTGAATCCTACGTTAATCCACCAAAACAGGAAATTTAATCCATGAACTGAAAACAAGAACTAATCTAAAGCATTTTGAGATTCCAAAGATCAAGAAACACCGTTTCTTGATTCTTGGATCTCAAGAACGTCAAGAAATGGAATGCAGAGGGATTTGCAAGATTTACATCGCAAACCAAGTCATGACGGATTACCACAATGCTGAATCCTAAATTAATCTATGAAAGCAAGAAAACTAGTCCTCCCTAAATCCACAACCACACACAAAGGAGATGGAGGGGCAAGATCATTAATGCATCACTCAAGAAACAAGAATGATCAAGGAGCTCAAGAATGCATCAAAACTCATGGTAGATATTCTCATTTTAGCATGGAGTAGATACATTTACAACAAGCTCCTCTTCTACAAAGAGGGAGTCTCTTAAATAAGCAAGAGAGCTCCTTAGGTGGCATCATAGCGGCATTTCCACAATACACAAATTACAAGTGGAATTATGCTCTCCACTAGAGGTCACCATCAAAAGGTGGCTCACTCTACTTTCTTCAAGAGAGGTCTACTTGCATTTATTACAGTAGCCTAGAAATACTAGTTCCTACATGGTCATTCCATCTTTCGGGATTCACCATGAGGCTTACACAATTCTTGCTTGTCATTCTTAACTAGTACTTCTCGGCTCTCATACTCGGCTCTCAGTCTTCATTCGTCTCGTCTTCTCAGAGACCTCCTCGGTCTAAGGTGAGAGGTGCTCGTGGGTAGCTCTGGCCGAGTACCTTGGGGATTCGTCAAAATCAGCCAACATCATCCCACCTCTAATGTGTTGCAGGACCCACTACAACCCATATTGGACGATATTGCTCCGCATTGGCATCTTCGATTGTCACTTGGAAAAGCGTAGATCCTCGTTCGCTTGCATAAAACCAAATGCTTATTGTTGCCAATCTTTATCAAAAAACTGCTTTCGGCAATTTGCCGCAGTTTAACCAAAATGTCCTATTGTCGCAAATACTTGCTATCTTCAAAATTGGAGAGCTTCTAGCAGCTTCACGACTCTGCATGCTTGAGCCCTTTCTTTTTGTCTTATTTGCATCTGCCATGGATGGTTTCGTTTCTGGTTTATTGGCAGATTCTAACTTTTGGGAGGTCTGTACCCTCCATTCTGCAATCGAGGTTAAAAAATCTATCACGAGCGTTTGCGATTATGGTCATGGAAAATAGTTGGACCATAGCTTCGTTAGATGTTTCGCCATACACATCGCACACATTCTCAAAGATTTGCAAGAATATTTGAGGGTTCGAATTCCCGTCAAATTTGGGTAGATCTAACTTGCGTGTGCGCTTTTCAAGATTAGCTCCGTGGGCAGCAAAAGCTCCATTAAGGTGTGTTTTGACCTGTGAGGGGTCAATATCATGAAAATGGGCTTTGGCTCGTGAAGACTCGGCTCTATCAGGTTCTCGGCTCTCAAATGGGTTTGTCGATGGCTCGTGTACGTATGATTTTATTCAAGAGAACCTATGACGTCTGATTTCTTCAGCTCTGGGTGACACCATGTCGTCTGGATATTCCTCTATGGTATTGGGGTTATACTGGTGTTCCATTGGAAAGATCTTGATTTTTTTTTTTTGGGTTTTGGGATGTTTTAAGGGTAGGATTTTTCTAGAGTTTTGAGATGCGAAATAGCGATATAGTGAGGTATGGGGAGAGAGAGAGAGAGAGAGAGAGAGAGAGAGAGAGAGAGAGAGAGAGAGAGAGAGAGAGAGAGAGAGAGAGAGACCAATATATGAGACTTACTTCTCTCCAACTCATCACAAAAAATGAGAGATACATGATGAAAGTGTCATAGGCTATTTATAATTGTAGTGGGCTGCATCTAGAAGGTTCTACAGGTAAAATTAGGCCCTAAATCTTCACCATCCATCAAATCAATGTTTTAGATTAACTAATCTTAACAATGATCACATAATCTTATGAGATATGTAAAAAAAAACACTATAAAAATGTCATTTGGACCAACTCAGGCCCCTCCACACAATTTCCACACACGTGGCCTCCAATTTGACCCCTGGTTAAATTACTTATGTCTTTTAACCCTCAGTTAACTTATAAAGTTAACTTATAGTTAGATGAATTTAACCACCCTCAGTTGATGTTTGTAGATTTGAACTATTTTTTAACCCTAGGTTCATGTTTGTCTATATGAACTATTTTTCATAAAGCACATGATATGCAAAGTCTCAATAATAATTTCCTTAAAATCCAAGGGAATAAGAATAGATATAACGCATGCACATTGCTCTCATAATCTTTGTGTGTATTAATTATTACTTGTCACAAGACGATTCTCCTTCTCACAAGATGATTGTGTTTCTCGAGGTGCTTGCAAATTACAAAGAAAAGAAAGCCAAGACTTGGCATTATCCCAATGGAAAGCTTCCTTTGCTCACTACAAGCCTGCTGACAGAAAATGACAAGCATGTACATGGATGAATGCCTCTGTGAGACTTCGGATTAATTTTGTGGCGAGCATTCAACATTCCATCTTCATTCAGCTCTTCCAGATTCGAGTGTGTAGATCTGTGTAAGCAATGTGGGTTGCCAATTTCCTTAACAATGCGCATCAGATTTCTATAAATTAAATCTGGGTATTCCTTTTGCTGCTGTGAGAGAAAAAGAGAGAGGTGCATGCGCTAGCAGGAGACAGAGAAAGAGTGTTGTATTAGACGACAAAGAGAAATATTACTATTATGGGTTGTAGCCCAAAGTGCCATTGGACCAGGGGCACGGGCATATTTTTAGCTGTCTCTGCCGTTACGAGGATGATTTGAGCTCATATTTGTATGTATGAGGAGTGTATGTGTATGAAAATGCGATGAATGAACAACTTTTCTGATGAGCGGAAAGATTTTCCATCCACGGGATGGTTTTTTGAAAGTGTTGTTTTTGCAATTACTTGATCCTAGGTTTTAAGGAGTTTAATTTAGGTTATGGCATGCCTGGGTGAAAGATAGACTATTGTTGATCACAAATATGTGAATGAATTGTCTTCGGAGTATTGTCTGAGTGGACAAATTATATTAACTGCGGTTTTTGGAGTGTTTACAAGTGAATAATGCTTTTGCTACTCCATTTTGTTTTGCAGATGCCAGCGTGAATCAAGGGCCTGAAGCACAGCCGGTAATTGTCAGCAATTAGCTGCTCATAGCTGGGAGATGGCAAGCGAAGAGGTGGCAGCAGACTTAGCGGATGGATTATCTTCAGAAAGAGGATCTGCAACCAAGTTCATACCTACTGCCTTTCATCTTCTCTGCTATTTGTGGGTTATCAAAATGACGTAACATTTCTGGAGACGATCACTCTGAATGGAATGTGCTTCTCATTATATCTCAATAGCTGGAGAATTTTGAAGCACGTCAACATCCTTGGGTCTTTATTAGCAAATTAGTTCTGAGCTCTATACATTGTTTTCTTTACAAATAGCAACTTTTACAAACTGCCAAGTAATGGAAAGCAAATCAATATGAGCTCAAAATTCTGTCCCGTTGCTTTAGAATGTCAAAGAAAAATAGCTTACCAAGTTGTGTTTATGATTACAACAAAGAAGGCATGGAGTCAAGTACTTGGGCTGAGAAACACAATCAACCTTGAATTTGAAACAAATCTTTCTCAAAACGATGAAAGACGAAACAATAAATCACAAATTTCTAGCATCCTATTTTTCATGCATCGAAACTGAAAATTGGAAATTGGAGATAGATTCATTACCCCCATTACTGCAAGGAATCAGAATATTTACTTCACTATAAAAACGAGCAACCTTTTTTTTCTTTCTGGCTCTAACAGATGAATAGCACGAAGGATCTAAAGATGTATTGAAATTTCAAAAAGTGCCAGTATGTTTTCTCGGAAAGTGGAAGAAGACTAAGATCTGCACAGCAGATCTTCAGTGGCCTATGCTTTTGGAACTATGATCTGAGAATACATTCAAGTTATACCAGGAAGCCTGACTATACAATCAGATATGGAAAACTTCCAAAACTTATGCACCAAAAGTCGAGAAAGATGAAGCTTCGACAGAATGGATGTTTACCACCTAGCTTGTTGAACTTAAAATAACATGCTAGAAACTTCATGAGTTGCTTCTAGGAGGCTAGAAATGCTACCGGACTCTGAAATTGTGATGCTTCTGCATTCTGGACTCCAATTTTTTAAGCTAGGTTTTCACCCGTTCTAATTTGGATCTCTTTAGTTTTGTGGTTAGAATTGGCTTCTTAAGTACTCTCAAAATTGATTTGTTCAACTTCCTCTTCACTAGTGTCTATATTGTCTTCACCATTCCCTTTCGTATCCTCTAAAGTTTCCTCTATCTCCTTAAAGACAGCTCGTTTCAAATATTATTTTCGTGTAGCCCTGGTTGATAGCCTTGAGTTTCCCTAGAGCTACGGGTAGTGCTTTGATACCAAGTTACGAACACATTCTGAAGATATCTTGCACAAGAGATTAGATTGAACAATGATATATCAGAATAAGATTCTCCTACGGAGATTTCAAGATCAGATAAACAGCAGGAGGCCTTGAAGGCCTTCTTGAGTATCCCTTAAAGAAACTCACAATATCAGTACCAGTTGCTCATTGAGGACCCACACATTAATATTTATAGTCCTAGGCTCAAGACTTCAAAAAAAGTTTGCTCAGACTTCAAGAAAGTTGTTTTGGGATCAATAATCATATAGGGGTCCGTTAATTAATGAGACCCAAGCAGCTATTCATTTAACTCTATTCAACCTTCCTTAACTCCCTCCTCTTTTCAACTTATTCTTCTTTTATGCACATTGTATGAGAACAACTCAAAATGGTATCTTTGAAAAGTAAAAAGAATATCAAAACTCATGGGTATCTTGAGCTCTAGGGCTAGTACTATTTTTCACACCCTGTTTGTTCTACATAGAATCACTTTTGCATCTTTCATAAGTTCTCGATTTGAAGTTGTTGGCTTAACTAGGCCTGAAGTATATTGTGCTTGCTTGCAGGAAAGAAAAAACTATTCCACCAGCAGGACTTATGAAGGCAATTATTAGGGCTGGTGAAAATATGGAAACCCCTCAAAAAGGCAATCAGGTACACTAATATACTCATGAACGTGTATCTGTTTGTTGCATCTTTTCACTGCAAAACTTATTTGGTATCAGCCAATTGAACAACTCTAAAGGTTGGACCATATGTATTATGTATACACCAATGTTGGATTTATCCCTTCTCCCTTAATCCGTAAGCTAAGCTAGTTCCATTCATGTAGTCCTTATGATTTGAAACCTTTTAACTTCATCAATTTTTTCAAGTCATTGCCCGTAAACAACTCATAAGGAACCTGTAAGGCTTCCTATTACGAGTCATAACGATTGTTTCAAGTTCCCGTTATGAACTCGTAAAGGGTCCACAAGGAACACTTATGTAACTTGTAAGGAACGTGTAAGGCTTCCTCTTACGAGTCATTATGATCGTCGACCATAAAGAGCACGTAAGGAACTCGTAAAGAGCCCGCAATGAAACTCATCAGTAAGTCGTAAGTAACTTGTAAGTGACCCATAAGAAAAGCTACTACGAGGGAACTACGATGTTCCCCGTAACAAGCCTGTAAGGAAAGCTGTTACGAGGCAATACGAATAGGAAACAAAGACCTACGAGCAACGACGTAAGTCTACGTCTCTAATGAAGATCGGACAAGTTGTTTTGGCAGACAATGACATGCAACCACCATGAGTCTCACGAAAAACATTATGGACTAATCCATTCTTTTAATTATGCCTTGTAATTAAATTGTAATGATATAAATAAGGCACATAGATACAAAATGAAATACATCAATAGATCAAATGTCGTGTACACTCTCTTGCAATTCTAATCCAGCTATTTCCAAGAGATATTGTCTTGTGTCGTTGTGCATTTTTGTAGAGACACTTTTGAAGTTTTTGTAGAGACCGTGTTACCTCTATGGGGCTTCATGAATAAATGTAGAGACACTTTTGAAGGATAAGGTAAGATAACGGGCAAGGACTATGAGGAATTCTTGGAAATTGCTTTGCAAAATTGTGCTAATAGAACTTATCTCATATTTGAGAGGGAACTTGTCTTGCTCCTCTCGTCAACACTAAGCTCATTGTCTTGGATGCAAGGAACTAATTTTGAACATCTTGAAAAATAGAAATTTAAGTTTGACCATGGCAACATCCACTCCAAAGGATGTTACTCAATTTCGTTAGCCAAATGACCACTCAAACTTGTTAATTGTTGAAGCGCTATGCCTAATATTCAAGATTTGATCAACTATTCTTGGTGATTGGGTCTGTACTTGATTACTTACCTTGTACTTGCCAAATCGATCTCTTGTATCACTTGGAAACCAATCAGGTGGAGAATCCATATGCATATGATCCTAGTCAATGCATATGCCTTTTAGGACGTAAATGTCCACAAGAAAGCTGAGAGATAGTTGGAGATAAGAGGCACTGAAGGAAGATAAATGTTTTGTCTAGAAAACACATTAAGAACATGGAAGAACCTTCCAAACAACCCAGCAATGTCAAGGTACTGACAATATAATTGGTGCTCTTTGATGTTTGCTAACTTTCTTAGTTCTCATGTATCCGAATGATTTCTACTATGCTAGTGATGTGTTTATTGTCATCTATCGTAGTTATGATGCTATACAGGATGATCTACAGGTTTCAACATGGTCTCAAAGCCTGATTAGATCCTTGAATAAGCACCTCAATCTTGAAAGTGGGTGACCTACAAGTAGAACAAATCATTCTCGATCTGAAGTCCACAACAACAGTAAGCAGACCCCGTATCTTATCTGAAGAAGGCCCAACACTCAAATGTAATACACGTTAATCTGTACCTCATTATATAACTTATGATATTAAGGAGTAGCACAGGTCGGAGCTTATGCACTCTAGGGCTTATATTTTTGATGTAAGCATTTCATGTACTCAAAGCTAGAATTATTGAATTTACTATTTGTCATTGTGGGTGCTCTTGGGAGAAAATACTTATTTTATTGGGGACCAAGCAGAAGCAGAATATGCTATGATAGCAGTAAGCCCACATTGAAAGGACAGAAAGTGTAAGAAAAACATTACATAACCACATATTAGAAAAGGAGTCAAAGGCTGCCAATTTAAATATGTAAAACAAATAAATGCTTACCAAAACTCGATTGAAAACCCTGGCTCAAGGAGGATACGGCGCTTAAAGGGCACATGTTTGCTGTAAGGCTGCAAAACAAGATGCAAAGATATGTACATGTAATATTTAGAAGAGGCATCAGATGCAACTTAGAGCCTTGTTAGTGGATGTTACCTTTCTTGATTTTAGACAGTAACTTGGACGTTATATACTAAAATCTCAACCGTGTACAGGTTGTCTTTCATTACACAACTCGTACAACAGACGGGGTGGTTGTTGAGTCAACAAAATCAAATCTTGGAGGTATGAACTTCTCTTGATGCTCAATTTTTTTTTATCAATCTGGCTCAGGATACTTATCCGTCTAGTTGCTTACCACTGAGTCTAATTTTAGCTGCATACATGGTAAGTCTTATGATTCAAATGCAGTGAAGCCTCTAGCTTGAACTTTGGCACAGTCATGTAGGAGTTAATGAAGTGGTAAGTCCAAGCTAGCGCAACCTGTATTGCTCATATGCTAGCAGAATACCTTTCTGTAGCAGAACGCTTAGCAGTTTGCAACTTTTGTGAAGTCTACAACAATTAGTCCTAGAATTGCAACCAATTCATCCTAATTGATGGTAGTACACATTGAGAGGAGTTAGAAAATGATAAAGGAGCAATAGCAATTTGACCAGCATGAAAGAGCAGATCCTATATGACACATTGTCTTATTGATTGCCACTGAACCACATTTACTCTCTTATCATTTTCCAAGCTCTGAGTGAAAAAGAGACTATGTCCTTCAGCCAAAGATGGATGACATAAATGATGTGTTTATTCCACATAACAGGTGGCAGAACGAGTAACCATCCACTAAAATGCTGAATAAGAGGTGGTTTAATGACTTCTGTAATTATACTCCGTTCAGCCTTTGAATGGAATACTTCCTCTTGTTGACTGAAGGTGTAGTTGTACAAGAAGGATTTATTGAAAGGTGTAGTTGTACAAGAAGGTATGGTGCTGGATCACTGAAATATGTGATTGTAAAACAGGTGAGATACAATACAATGACATTGTTATATAAGGTTGTTATATCCAAATTTCCAATGTGCAATCCAAATATGTCAGTACTGGCAGAAGAGGTGCATCGTTTGCTACTGGAGATTTTGTTGCCAGGAAATTTTTCTGTAACATGGTTAGTTACTAGAGGAGGATCAATGAAATTGAGGAAGATCGATGGAATTGTCATTACCTTTCCTCAGATTTTGCAGCATTAACAACAGATCACTCCAGAGCTTGGTTGATATGTATTAGTTTGCCAGGTCGGTATGATATGATGGTTTAACTGATTTATTAGCTGTTTTCTATAAAGATTGTTTTCAAATCTTTGTTCAATATTTTTTCCAAGGTAGTTTCTATCGCAGAGGCAACTTTTGAAGCATATGAACAATCGCAGACGGCCTGATCTAGGTAGTTTATTTAGATAGCACAAATGAGCATGTGAAGGAGTAAGTAGTCATTGGCAGGATCATCTTATTTCTTCGTAATGCCTTTTTTTGACTTCAAAATGTATATGTTTCAAGTCATTCTTTCATTTGAGATATCGGCATCGCAGACACATACATGACTTTTTCATATTAGTCATTTTTGTCTGGATCACTTTCTTTCTAGTTACGAAGTTGGTTGTGGTAAATTTCTTTTGTTTTGCATGCATCAACTATACATGTTGCACATACATTTTGTTCCAAAAAAGGACCTCTTTATTGTCTGTAAAACTGCATGTAGAATTGCTCTTGTTTACAGCGGATTTACTTCAAGGTGTTTATGTGGAACTCTGTTGCTGACATGTACGGCCATATACTTTGGACTGATAGACACTGAGTTTTTACGCAAATTTTTAATCTGAATGTGCGGTGGAAACCCTCAAGTAGTTTGACTGGAGCCATGAGGAACAAGGACGGCAATTGAAGTCCAAATTAGACATGTTCATGAAACTTGTATTGGACAAGTTATATAATGCAAAAATATTACGTTTTTGAGTCCAGTTCTGATTTCAGGTAGTTAGACAAACATTGATTTGCAAAGGATCCCCAAGTTGCCAAGAAACTTCTTGTGCACAAGGCTGTAGTCCCTATACTGGTGAAGGTTTCTAGCTAATGATGAACTTTGATTTGAAAAGAAATCCCTTTGCCAAGAAGCTTCTTGTAAACAAGGCCGTGGTCCCTATTTGATGACGATTTCTAAAGGCTACAAGATGGATGACCAAGATGCAAAACGGATGGGTTGTGAAACAATCAACAATCACAGTTTTTGGGGCTTAAGTGCTTGCTAAAGCCGACATGGGAGCAGAAGCTTAGGAATCTTCACTTTGTCTATATTTTCTGACAGCATGCTGAGTTTGGGTTTGTTCACCAAAGAAGAAAAAGGTGAGGAGAGTACTTAAGAGGAAGAGAGTCATCTTCTATGGTACAGTGCTGAGAAAGTGGAATGAGCAGATTTTCGACACACGATCTTTGGAAATTACGTTCTTGTGATGATATGTTTGAGACTATATCTCCCCTTTTTTTTTTTTTTTTTGTGGGAAATCTACATCAGCCACTTAAAGATTGCCAATTTGCCTTTTGTGTGGTTCTTGTGTCTTACAGCTCAATGAGCTGTTTTGCATCATCACTGGACTTTGCAAACTTCATAACGTTTCATGGATTGAAATGTGAAATTGCATTGCTCAATTTTGGACGTCAAAATTCAGGAGCAGAAAGTTGAGTAGAAAACTTTATGAATGACTTCTTCGTACGTGTGCTTTTATCGAAAAATTGCAACTTGGTGACTGGTGACACCATCCTTTCATATAAGTAAAAATCACATCAGATTAACACTAAAACAATCGCGAACTGCAGATTCTCTGTTACCGTTCTAAGCTTATGTGATGCATTCGCTTATCATCAATAAATCTCTTATTGTTTATGTATGTTCAGTTGGAAGTGCACATTTATGACACTGTTTTGTTTGAAAATGTTTTTCCTCTTTTTGAATTAAGGATCACATGAGTTTGCCAGCATCCAAATTTTGTCTGTATTGTGGATGCAGGAAGAGATGTACCTCTTAAACTGATTTTGGGAAAGAGCAAAATGCTGAAAGGCTGGGAGGAAGGTCTCATGAGTATGTGCAAGGGTGAAGTTTCCATGGTAAGCTCCAAAACTTGGTTAATTTAAGGACTTCTAAGGTTGCCATGGTGCTGTAATCTCCATGTGGTGGTGTCAAACACAATGCAGCGTCAGGCTGTTTTTTCAGAAAATGATTATCTGTAGAAAAAGTTTCGTTCTTTTGTACAGACATTGACTACACGCAGAATGTACAAAGTTCTATGTAACTTATTTTCTAAAAGTTTGATGGCACTGTCAAAACTGAAACTGCTGAAGTATTCTCCACCGTAGCTTTTGCAACTTGTCTTTGGAATGAATCAATCTATTTTGAGTTGTGGTAGCCTGAAGCTTTTAAATTGGACATGTCAAACTTTCTCATCTTAAGATTCTTGTAAATTTCTTGAATTTGGTTCTGGACCTTCACTATGGAGATACTGAATGCCCTGAACTTTGTCAAAAGTGTTGTTGTAATCTCTTGAATTTGGCAGCTTAAAATAATCCCAGAACTTCACTACGGAGATCCTGAATGGCCTGTACCAGTGCCGGATGATTTTCCAAAGGATCAGATACTGGTCTTCGAGATTGAGTTGCTTGATTTCCGGAGTGTGAAGGTGAGTACACCTATTGCTGTATGAGACATGGCCTTTCAAGGCTGGCTGTAGTGTAATTTATTTTCTGATATATCAACGGAAGTGGGTAGAGAAATGTTTCTTGTTATGTTTTAGAAAAATAGATATTTTGCCATGGACTTGGCAGCTGCTTGAAGTCTAAGATATGTACTTCTTAATAACAAATCAAGAAGTGAAATTTTTCTTTTGGCGTCCAAGAAACACAGTAATAAATGGTGCAACTCTGGTTATTTCCTGTGGAAGGAAGATACAGGTTGCAATCAAGATCTCTTATCATTCAATTGATTGGTGACCCAGCACAGAGTCAAGAGAAGTAATCATGTATAATAATGGTCTGTGAATTGTGAGCGCTCACATGTTATGTTACTCAGTTGTAAGATCGATTCCATAACATTGACGGAAATCATTTTCTCTCTGATTCAGTATCACAGCCTTCTGTGAATCGAAATGGTAATGCTGGTAAGAAACTAGAGGTGACAAAGTTGAAAGGATTTTACAACTCTGAATGTTTTTCAATATGTTTAACCTTGAGTATGGGTGCTAAAAATCTAGCGTGTGGCCTTTGGGATAGGCAAACACACACGTTTGACTAACATGCTTAAATATACGACATTTGGTAAGAAGAAGTTTTGATCTTTTCTCTGGTTATTTGGTTTGGTGCAAAGGATGTTTTTCATGAATTTTTGTTCAAGGGAAAATCTCAGAGTACTTTGAAAAGTTAGAGCTAGCAATGATGCTGGTGCTACTTTGCTTGCATATTCTCTTTGCTTTTGTGAAAGTCTAGCCTACATAGGATTTGTGGATTGTTTGCGACTTCTTCAATACACAATGTATGGTTTGAAGTCGAACCTAAGCGAATGAAGTGGTAGGCCGTACTAATAATTGATGCTACATAGTCAGAGAAAGTGATGATTATTTAGTGCAAAAGTGCTACTATTTCATTTCGAGATGTGCATAGCATTTGAGAAGACAGTGGAAGAGAATCTATAATCCGTTATGAAAGTGGTAGGTCGCTGTCCATACGGCAGTGGTACAATTTATGTCGTTCTTAGCAAACTTATTATGACATTCCAAAAAAGATTATAAGCTTCCTGAATATCCGAATGGACAACCTGAAAAGGCTTTGTAGATCTAGATTTAGATCTAGTATATGGTAGTCTATGTGACTTTGACAGCACAAGACTCACAAACATGATTGATGCTACTTAAGGAACTTGGAAGACCTATCACAACCTTGGTCGGACCCCGTTATGGGACATTTGTCCTGACTCGCTACTAGCCGTGTCATAAAAGTGACATTGACACGAACTACATGTATAGAGTAAAGTAAGAAAACTGCTAAAAAATGGAAATATATGTCGAGTGCCCAAATAAACAGGACTTACATATTCTGACACTGTCCCTTAAGTCTTAGTCTATCTTACGTATAGCTAGCTTTTCTCGAAGAAGTCTCTTCCCAACTTTCCAATGCATGTCTCTAGGCGTAGCCATCTATTGGCTTACACGACTGATAACATAACTTATCTAAGGACGAGTAGTGGTAAGATAAATAAGACAACCAACTAACTGACGAAATAGTGTAGCATCAACTAGTTTATTCTCGTCCTCATGAGATAATTTCTTACCAACCTCCATAGGCATAGAAACTGGCTTATTGTCGTACATTTTGAAACGCTCTACAATCTCCTTCACGTACTTTGTCTGCGTGAGTGCGATACCATCATGCCTTTGCCAAATATCCACTCTCAAACAATAGTGCATCAATCCAAGATCAGTCATGTCAAAGTTGGAAGATAAATCCTTTTTGATTGCACCAATCAAACTCTCATCATTACCTGTGATTTTGAGGTCGTCTACATACAACATGATCAGGGTGATGCTAGAACCTCCTCGCGCCAAATGGTATAGATTGAAATTAGAGGAAGTGTCTACCAAACCTTTAGATAGGAGGTACTCATCAAAGTGGCTGTACCAAGCACGAGGTGCTTGCTTCAATCCATACAAGGCTTTCTTCAACCTGCCAAAGCCACTTGGCTGTTGCATATAAACTTCCTCCTCAAGTTTGCCGTTCAGAAAAGTGGACTTTACGTCCTTTGATGTAGATTCCATTCAAACAATGCCGCCAAAGCAATCACCATGCGAAGTGTGTTCCGCTTAGCCACGGGAGCGAATGTCTCCTCATAGTCAATGCCCTTACTCTGCGCGTATCGCTTTACCACAAGCCTCGCTTTGTGTTTCAGGGGTGCCATCGGCATTGTACTTCGTTTTGTATACCCATTTGTTGCCAATGGATTTCTTACCTTGTAGAAGATCCATTATTTCCAAGTAACATGGCGTTTGATGGAATTGATCTGCTCTTGCATTGCTTTTTGCCAAATCTCTTGATCCTTGGCCTCCTCAAAGCAAGAGGGCTCACTTGACTCAACAATGTGGCTCATAAGCGCTAGATTGACCCGATATTTATCGGGTTCCTTCTTCTTGCGTGTGGAGCGACGCAGCTCTCCCTATTTACTAGATTTCGCTACCTCACCATCTTTAACTTGTGAAGCAATCTCAAACTCCTAAAGTTCAGGTGACCTAAGCGTCTATGCCACAAATCACTTTGAGAAGATGTGGTTGTTACCAATCCATTGCACCTGGAAACCACAACATTCAACTTGCACAAACCACATGACTTGTTGCAGAAACCATCAACAATCACTTTGTAACCTTGTTTTGTATCCTTGACCTGGCATCTCTTATTGCTAAACTCAACTTTCAGCATGTGATCAGTCATCGTTCCAACATAAAGCAAAATTTTCTGCAACCCAGGAACATACAATGTCCTATGATAGCTAATTTGATAGCACTTTGTTTTTTCCAAGGTACCAATTGTGTGGTAGATGCACTATCTCATGTACTATATCAAATGCCATTTGTAGTCATTGAAAAGGACTTATTATATGAGATAAGAAAGGCTTAGCAAGAAGATCCACACTATAAGAGAGTGGAATAGGAAATGCAGAGTCTCCAGAGGAGAGCTCTACCTTGGTTCGCACGTATTTTAAGTATTCCACAGAAGATGGAATAGTCATGGGAAATGATATGGCTCT
This sequence comes from Diphasiastrum complanatum, assembly GCA_029204225.1. Classification (NCBI taxonomy): domain Eukaryota; kingdom Viridiplantae; phylum Streptophyta; class Lycopodiopsida; order Lycopodiales; family Lycopodiaceae; genus Diphasiastrum; species Diphasiastrum complanatum. The sequence continues at coordinate 32,279,458 of CM055095.1, forward strand.
TATTCCAGCTTGTGGAGTGTTGTGCAAGAGAATCTTACATCTCTGTCATGACAACCCTAGTGCTAGTCATCTTTGTGGGGATGGGACCTATGAGTTGATTCGACGTAACTTTGGTGGTCTCAACTTAAGAAAAAAGTAAACCATTATGTGACACATTGTTTAACGTGTCAGATTAATAAGGCTAACGAGATTAAAGTGCTTGGAATGCTATGCCCGTTACTCGTATCAGAGGGGAGATGAGAGAGTTTTTCTATGGACTTTATTACATGTTTACCACTTAAACAACAACAACATAATGCTATCTTAGTTGTTGTTGACAGACTCACTAAAATGGCTTTTTTTATTCCAACACATAATAAGATTGTTGCACCTGGTACTGCTAATTTGTTTATGCAGCATGTGTCTAGACTTCATGGATTACCTAGATATATTGTGTCTGATAGAGACCCTCGTTTAATTGGTAGTTTTTGGACTGCAGTATTGAGCAGTTAGAGGTGCAATTGGGAATGAATAATATTAATCATTTTGAAATGGATGGACAAATGGAGAAAGTCAATTAAACTTTCGAAGACATGCTTAGGGCATATGTGAGTGAAAAGCAAACACAATGGGAGTGTTACCTACCGTTGTTGGAGTTTGCTTATAATGATAAAAAGATTGCATCTACAAAAGTCCTTTCGCCCTAAGTTATGCTTTTAGACCAACTAGCTCAGTTACTGTAAGTAAGCCTCATAAGATGCCTAGTGTTGTGAAATTTCTAACTCACATGCAACAAACGTTAGAGTTGGCAAAGGAAAACGTGAGAGCGACGATGGATTGGGCAAAGACTTATGTCGATTTGGATGTACGCCAAGAAAGTAAAAGGGACATGGTTTTTCTCAAGATTAGCCTCCCATCCACCTCTCAGTTGTCCCCTTCTCCACTTCCGTCAGTTTCAGGTGAGCCTATCCGGGCTCATCCCAGTGTCTTTAAAGACCTAAAACCTCCTACTTTTATTGGGGAAGAGAAGGATTGAAACACATATATTCTACAAACCTTCCTCAGCAAATGGAAGAACATACATGCTCTTAAACAGACCCCTGACCATTTGCAAGCTATTGAGGCTAGTCTTTCCCTACGGCCCATGGCCTATAAGTGGTGGTTAAACCTCTAGGAAACTGGGCAGACCCCCCGGTCATGGAAAGCTTTTGAAGAAGCGTTCCTAAGAGAGTTTCTACCAGAAAATGAATTGGATAGAGCCTGGGAATCCTAGGAATAATTTCATCAACTACACCCTAGTTAAAAAACTCAGACTTCCAGAAGTACCTAGTCAGAAGGCAAGAAAATTTGGGAAACTATGGTAAGTGATTTAAATCTTGGTATTCAGGGGTATCAAGATGAAATAAACTTCCAGATAATGCACCTGGATTGCACATATATTGTTCTCGGGAGAGATTGGCTCTACAGTTTAGGACCTTCCCTCCATAGAAATTATCAGGAGAACACCCTCAGCTTTCAGCATAAAGGCCGAGAGATCCAGTTGCATGGGGAACATGATGTCCCTAACAGCCCTATGGTTTGTAGTTCAGAGCTTTGTCAGCTAATCGGAGACGACGACCATCAGGTATTCTTATGTGACTTTCACTTTATTTCAGAAGTTTCTATTTCTAGTTCTTTACAACAAAAAATTAGTAAATTAGAAACTTTGTTGTCTAAATTTAAAGATGTTTTTCTTGAAGATTTACCACATGGTTTACCACCTAGCAGAGAAGTAGATCATGTAATAAACCTAGTACCAGGTACAACACCTATTTTTAAACCTCCGTATCGGGTCAGCCGAACAGAGGATGAAGAAATAACTAGGCAGTTAACAGATTATCTTGGGAAAGGCCAAATTTAGACCAGTAGTTCACCATGGGCCTCACTAGCCCTTTTGGTGAAAAAGAAAGAGGGGTCTATGCATCTTTGTGTAGATTACAAAGCCCTCAATAAAGTCACAATTAAGAATAAATACCCAATGCCTCGGGCAGACGAGTTGTTTGATCAACTCGACGGGGCTAAATTGTTCAGTAAAATAGACCTCAGATTGGGATATCATCAAGTTTGTATAAAGTCGGAAGATGTCCCGAAAATAGCTTTTAGGACTTGTCATGGTCATTATGAGTTTAAGGTGATGCCTTTTGGGCTCACAAATGCTCCTGCTACCTTTATGACCTTGATGAACAGTGTCCTCAGACCATACTTGGGTAAGTTTGTAGTCGTATTTTTAGATGACATCCTCGTTTACAATAAGACGAGGAAGGAGCATCTTAAACACCTCAGAAAGGTGTTTCGACTGCTTAGAAAGCATAAGCTTTATGCTAAGAAACCTAAGTGTGAATTCTTCGTTGAAGAAGTAGCTTATTTGGGTCTTTTAGAGCTGCAGACCTTTCTAGGTTTGGCGGGATACTACAGACGATTTGTCATGGAATATGCTCAGATAGCAGTTTCTATGACAAATCTTCTTAAGGGGAAGGGAAAGGAGTTCATTTGGGAGTCTGCACAGCAGGAGAGCTTTGATGCTCTCAAAACAGCCTTAGCCACATTGCCAGTTCTAAAAGTCGTCGACCCCATTCAACCATTTGTGGTCGAAACAGATGCTAGCGACTTTTCAGTTGGTGCTGTACTAACTCAGAGTGGACGACCAGTTGAGTTCGAGAGTAAAAAACTCGAGCCAGCATAGACTAGGTATAGTGCCTATGAAAAGGAACTCTTCTCCATAGTTCATGCCCTTAAGACTTGGAGGCATTATTTGTATGGTGCCAACTTTGAGGTCCTGACAGACCATGAAAGTCTCAGATACCTTTGCAATCAGCCTGAGCTCAGAGGTCAGAAAGCTCGTTGGGCTGAGTTAATGCAAGAGTTTGATATGTCTATTAGATATAGACGGGGGAAATTCAACAGAGTAGCAGATGCACTTAGTAGAATGCCTATGATAAACGAGCTGAGTTTTACTCAAATTCGTAGTGAGTTACTTGAGTCCTTGAGAGGGAAGTGCCAGCATGATGCATTCTTCTCTACTATCTGGAACTCAGTCCAGAGCAGACAGTTACAGACTCCAGAACCAGTTCCCGAGGCTGGTGCCAGTTCATCCAAGAATACGGCAGCTTCCGTTGAGGATGATGATGAGTCCGAGTATACGTCAGATGACATTGAGGATTCTGAGCCTGTATTACCCAAGCAAACCCCAGTGGTTGAGGGTCAGTTGACTCAAGGATTCAAATGGGAACAATATTCCATTCAGGATGAGTATTTGCTCTATAGAGATAGAGTATGTGTCCCCAATTTAGAGGATTATAGGCACCAGGTCCTATATGAGTGTCATGACAGTCCTAGTGCGGAGCACCCAGGCATTCAAAAGACCTATGAGCTTCTTCGTAGGCAATTTTTCTGGCCCAGTATGAAAAAGGACGTCCAGCAATATGTAACCAGTTGCCAGAAATGTCAGGTAAATAAAGCAGAGCGTTTAAAGGTAGGAGGGTTGTTACAGCCCTTAGATATACCAGTTGGTAAATGGGAGAGTATCTCCATGGATTTTATAGTAGGCCTGCCTAAAACCCAAAAGGGTAATGACGCTATATGGGTCACAGTTGATCGTCTGACCAAAATGGCTCACTTTATTCCGACCAAAACAACTGTTAGAGCTCCAGAGTTAGCAAGGTTGTTTGTAGATGGGCTATTTAAATTGTACGGTCTACCTTCCGGCATAGTCAGCGACCAGGATAGTAAGTTTAATGGAAAATTTTGGAGGGTAGTATTCCATCATCTCCATACTAAACTTAACATAAGTACTACCGACCATCCACAGACGGACGATCAAACATAAAGAGTAAAGCAGGTGCTGGAGGATATGCTTCGTGCATACGTCATCAAAAAGCAGACTAATTGGGAGGAGTATCTCTCGATCTTAGAGTTTGCTTATAATAGTACCAAACACTCAGCTACGGGATACAGCCCATTTATGCTGATGTATGGTTTCAGCCACGCTCACCCACAACTGTAGGGTTTAAACAAGAAAAAGTTGAAGCAGCCAGAAACTTTTTAGAAGACCTAAACCAAATGATAGAACATGCTAAGCGTAGCATTAGGCAGTCCCAGGATCGAGCCAGGCATTATGCAGGTCCACACAGACGGGATGTGCAGTTCTTTACTGGTGAGAAAGTCTACTTGAGAGTCCCAGTTGACTCTAAAACCCTTAAATCAGGAGTGTGTGCTAAGTTGTCTCCTAGGTATTGTGGTCCTTTTACCATCAGTAGGAGACTAGGCGAGGTCACCTATGAACTAGAACTCCCACACAGCAGTAAGATTTTTCCAGTCTTTCATGTAAGTCAGTTACGAAAAGCCTTAGCCAGATCAGAAAATCTGGTAGGGGACAGTGTTCTAGTTCTCCCATTGGATTCTCAGCAACCTCCACATGAACCAGAGGAGATTCTTGATAGTAGAGAGACGCAGACTCGTCATATCTGGTCAAGTGGAATGATCAGCTTGTTGAGAATGCCACTTGGGAAAAAGGCAGCGTCCTTCGCAAGATTTTTCCAGACTTTGTCTTAGAGGACCAAGACGGTTCTTAAGGGGGAGGAAGTGTTACGAGCATGTAACCAGTGCCGAACCCTAGAGAACATAGGAGGTCAGATACCACAGTCAGGGTCGTGTCCAGCATACACGACCAACAGGGCAAGACAGTGTGAGTAGTGTGCCCTGGCACGGTCCATAGCCATGGCGGGCCTAACACAACCTAGGGACCCTGTCAGCAGGGTAGGGCCCCACATTGGGTCCCGACGTGCAGTTGGCCATGTCATTGCCACGTGACTGACACTTGGCAGTATGCATGCTACCAGTCCTCACACTGGGCTAGGAGGGGCTTGCTCCATATGAGGGAGTAGGCAAGGTTGGGTGGTTCAGTTATTGTTTGCCCTACTGTGGTGTTAGGATCTCTTACAATGGGTCAACAAGACACATGTCATATGCTCATTGGGAAACTAGGTCCAGTGCATGAGTGACACATGTTAGATGGTCCTCCTACTTGCTTGCCTATTGTGTGGCAAGCGCCGGCTGTGCATGGAGCTTGCCATGTGTCGATGTTAGGATGTGTTAGGGTTAAGGGGTGCTTGAGGAGAAATGGTGTGGTGCCTTGCCAGGCATTTACTCTCTTATTCGTAGACTTGCAGCATAGCTCTTATGTTTGCTTGTTCATTTATGTATAGTTACTTGAGATTAATGAAGAGACAAATTTGGTCAGTGGTTTTGTGTATTTACTTTAGATTTATGAGCTTGTGTGCAACAACCCTCGTATAGGATCCTATTCTTTGATGCATCTTGTTCATTGAGTTTTGTTGGGCTTAAAAGACTCAATCATAACATTGTAGAACTACTTGATTTAGAAAGATGTTATAGTAGGCTAAATGGGAGCTTTAGGTGTGCTTATGATTGAACTTACTTTTGTGATAACCAATAAGCAAAAAGTAAGGTTGGGCATACATGTGGATGTATTGAAATTATTTTAACAGGTCGTATGAAGGCTAACTCTAGGACATAGGGGACATTTGGGAGTATTTTAAAGAGCTTAATAAGTTCACTTATCAATGGATCTTCCATTGGTAGTTTAACTCTATACCTTGCTCCTTGGTACATATTTAAGATACAACCTTGTTGGAAGGATAGCACAGTCTATGAGAAAGGAGCTTGAGATAGCATAGTCCTCAAGCTCTTTCTCATAGACTGTGCTATCCTTCCAACAAGGTTGTATCTTAAATATGTACCAAGGAGCAAGGTATAGAGTTAAACTACCAATGGAAGATCCATTGATAAGTGAACTTATTAAGCTCTATAAAATACTCCCAAATGTCCCCTATGTCCTAGAGTTAGCCTTCATACGACCTGTTAAAATAATTTCAATACATCCACATGTATGCCCAACCTTACTTTTTGCTTATTGGTTACTCTTAAATAACTTCTAGCAGTTTGGAAATTCATATCTTTTTTTTGAGATGTGTTTTTCAAGTAAACCCCCTCAAAATGATGCACAATTGTATTTGTTAATTTCATTTAGATTTTTCATGAAGTAGGGCTGCAAAAGTAAGAAATGGCCCAATCAACATGAGCTTATGGGCATCATGATGGTTAATTGATGCCAATATATCTAGTCTTGATGTTGCCTACATTTTCTTGTAACATAGCATAATTTTGTGATTTGACTTTATGCTATCTTTTATTAAGATCACTGATAAAATGCCATCATGAAACCTTTACATCTGGTCTCTGTTCCTCAGGTGGTGACGGATGACTTCGGCATTCTTAAAGAGGTTCGTCGTTGATTCTTGATAATTTGATAAAGTGGATTGTGCCACCTCTTCTACTTTTTGATCATTACAAATAATAATGGGTGACATATTATTGATTCTTCTAAATGCGCACCGGTGACCATAGACACCCGTTCTGAACCTTTTGATTTGGATTTCTGGAATTTTTTCCAGGTTTCCCAAGGAGTTATTTATCTGATCCTGAAAAACAGAGGTGTAGGAAAAATTCAATTGTTATCATAAATTGCTTATAGTACTATTTTAACGAGTAGCAGCCTATTGTATTGTAAAGATACAGAGATAAGCTTCAACTTACAGTCATTCCAGGAGGGCTGTGCTACTTATGTAAATAAAGTTAGTACTGTTACAAAAGTCAGGTTCCATGAAATCATAGAACGGTTCACCAACGGTTCATGAACCATACCCTGAACCGTACGGTTCACAAAGCTTGAGACCCTGAACCGTGGTGAACCGTTATTAATTAATTAATTAATCAATTAATTTTTTTACTTCCCACCCCCAAAAACGGCCCGAAAGAAGCTAAAGAAAACCCGAATTGTTTAGGGAATTTAATTCTTTCTTTTGGGGGGAGTGTCCTCCCCACCATAGCATATAATTAATTAACTAGTTAATGGCTCTTTTTTACTTCCCACCCCCAAAAACAGCATACACATGAAATAGACATGTTTTTTGAACTAAAAAAAGCAACTAGAACCAAAACCTTATTTTTGACTCTCTCTAGACACACATATTCTCTCTCTAGCCTGCCTTATTCTCTCTCATCAATCGGAGCGGAAATGGCCAAAGATCCAAAGCTCCCTCTCTCTCAGTCTCTAGCACAAAAACAAGGAAATGAGGGCCAAAAATCCGTTGGGAGGGGTTTTGGGGGGCAAAGGGAAAAAAATAAAATTAATTAATTAATAATAATTAATTACATGAACCGTGGGTTCTATGCATGAAATATGATATCAATCTTATAAATCCTTCAGGGCATGCATAGCCTGTAAATACTTCCTGATAGGAAGTAAGACATTGTTTGTCCAATCAGGAAATTGAGTGAATTAGCCATATAATAATAGCCTCTTAAAGTTGACAAACAGGTTGCTGAAGGATTTAGTGCTAGTTAGTTCATGGCCTCATGGAAATGTGGCAGTAGATCTTATTCCATGCATTTGCAGTACAAACGATTGTAAGTTTCATTATCCAGCAGTTCAATCATGTCAACAGATATCAAAGCCTTCTCTGTCTTATATGCTTGTTCAAAGTAGGCCTATTAACATGATTCATTCACTTATGCTAAAGCAGCTACATAGTTGACAATATGGTTTGTTTCAAATATCCAGATAGTAAAAGGCTATGATGTTGTAGTAGTTCACAATGATTGAACCCCTTTCCAAATGCAATCTATAAATGGTTCATAAATGTCTAAACGGTCTATTTAAGGCAGCCCAGTCTCATTCCCTATTTTGAAGTGATTTCAAAAAGATTTACAGAATGTGTTTCAGATTGGTTTTTTTAGGTCACATTCCAAAACAGAATGTGTTCAGAACGTCATTCTGAAACAGTTCTGTATCGGAATTTGTATCTATGATATCCACCATCTTGCTTGCATTAACTAGATGAGCTGTGATACATTGAGTAATTTTTCAATAGATAGAAACCAAGGTTATGCCATATTCGGATGAAAACAACTTGTACCTCAATAAGCAAAGGCTTTTTAGTACTTTGTTTTAGTTACGATATTGGCTGTAATGCTAGCTTGACAGGAAATCAAGTTAATCATACTGACCACCTTGATGAGAGACATCTAGTTGGAGTTTCTATCATTTAACTTAATTCCTTTTTCTGTCCCTCTTTGACTTGGCCAAATTCTTCTTCTTCTATTCCCTTCCGAAGTTTGACTGCTCTCAATCATGCTCAAAGAGACTCTCCTATATTGATGCTGAACTGTCCAGTAAGTGTGCTCTAGTGATGCTACCATAGATTCTTGTTGCTCTTGGGCTTGGACCCTCATTGGCGGCTGTTCTTTGGCTGGGTGAACAGCTAGTTGATGTCGATATCTGGTGTTTGTTTTTTGAAGTGACTTTATTCATCACATCAGTACAGTAGTTGTTGGGCATGCAACTGTGTATTTTTTAAAACAGGGTTAGCATGCTTGAATGTCTTGTAAAGGAAAAGCACAAGATTTGATGGTTGTACACAAAAATATATAAGCTGCTGCATTTTATCTATAGTATTTGTAAAATTTCCAGAAGTCATAGACACATTTAAACCACCAAACAAGCAGACAAATTAGTATAGGACATTTCTCTTGTGTTTCAAGCCAAGACCATGTGGTGGATCATTCAGTCACAGTATGTAGGTAGGCTCAAGTGTAGTACAAGACATGTTTGTGGGTGACCATCTGCTTATTTCTACTTAAGTAAAGTGATAGCAGCCTTTTAGTCTAATGATGCTGGGAAAGAAGAATAACAAGTCTTAGCATTCACACTATTGGATTAACTGCCACCTGCATGTTAATCAATTTCTCACTTCATCTCTGATATTTTTTATAAATGCTTATTCTCCATCAAGCCTCACCTCTATTTTTCATCGTATCTTTGCGCGTGGAGCTGCTAAACTCCCTCCATTGAAATTTTTTTCACGACTCCTGTTCTGTCGATTAAAAGTAAAGCATTGCACGTTTCCACGATCACTATCTTCATAATCGGATATTTGTTGTTTTGCATTTTATGCTAATGTAACTTATCTTTCATGACAGAACTTGCATTTGCCCTTGAACTGGAGCAGAGGTGTTTTTTTGCATGCGTGGTTTTGTTTACACATAACCTCTGCAGGCAACAAGCTTATCTTACATCCATGCAGCAGAAGAGGGCAAGCATATACATATAGCCCACAAAAGTGCATCGAAGTCACTATTTAAACTGTATCCTTGTCTTTTGGATTGGATTTCAGGTGATAATTCACGGGCAGGGGTGGGAGACCCCAAGGGAGCCTTATGAAGTCAAAGTTCGGTGAGTTGCTTGCTGTTAGTTCTTTCATGGAACTTTCTACTGGAAGTAAATGCCTACTACTATTAGTTAGAACAGCTATTTGACTGCTGTTTTAACTCTGGGTAATTATATCTGAGCCTTCACTTGTGTTCTTTTATATGGATCATCTATTTCACATGAATGGCTAGTACAGGAAGAAGAGCAGTGTTGAGACTACAGAGAATGTTTGATTTGAAGCTATCAAATTTTCGTGAGGTTTTCATTATACAGGATCACTGGGAAAGTGCCAAGAGAAGGAAAGATTTTCTTCCAAAAAGATCAGGAGCCTTTTCATTTCACGTTTGGCAAAAATGAGGTCAACTAGTACTTGGCAATCTTCATCTCTGATGATGTCATGTTTTTTGCTTCAAGTTCTATCTCGCTTTTGCTACCATCAAGTTTCTAACATAAACAACTATTACCGATTCTTATGTGAGTATGACTCTTGAAAGCCAAGATATTATCGATACACTGTTTAGGTGGTTTTACCAGCTTTTGTTAGCATTGTCAGTTTCTCCCTCTTTATATCATTTTCTAAAACCTTTTGGGTCATTTTTTTTTCTATTTTGTAGTTTCCTCTTCCTTCTTCGCTCGTTTGTGGTCAGTAGCAACATTTATAGGTGGTGGATAGTCTTCTAGTTCTACTAGCTCTCATTTCTACTGGGTTTTCTTCAACATTTGGATACGCATTAGCTACTTGACAGCAATGAAGCATAAAAACGACTTTGAGAGAAACTGTAGAAAAAATCAGCTTTATATTAAACGTAGCTAGAAAAGTGGTTCTACTTAGTGTAAAACTAATAGGAGAGTTCACCAAGAGCCCCCATGAATCAACTATCTAGATATGTATCAACCATCTACAATGATAACATCAGGTAAAGTTCAAAGATACTTGTCTGAAAAAAGTCGTAGTGGATGACGATGACGATGATGATGTCATAGAATGTGCTAGACGTATACATAATTGTGGAGCATGATGTATAACTCTCAAGTTGTAGGTCTAGGAGGCTAGTAAGATTGTCTCTAGTCTCGATGTCTGAATGGGATAGTCAAATCGTCCTCTGACTTGAACTTTGTACGAGGATGACACTTGGAGAAAAAGGTGGCAATACGAGGCTTCGTGTCTCTTGGAATATAGAAGCTGCTGCAGAAAATATCCTTCTTGTGCTGAAATATCTCTCGTTTCATCAAGATTACACATCTTTGATCATCATATGCATTGATGAACGGAGCTTGATTGGCTGATCACGAAAGTGATGATGAGGCGCCTCTCTGATCTCATGATAAATAGGCATCACGAGACAAAATGATCGACTCCTCAATCTCACCCATTTTACACAAGTGGCAGGGCCCCTTGAAACTACCTGTCTCCACACGAAGGGTATGTGATAACCGCATGTCTAAATTTTGTGCTAGGATTAGGTCTCCAATTGCATCCAACTCCAAAAGTGGGTCGGATAGTGGTCTAGCTTGACCACCAAATTACTTGACCAATCTCGTTGAGTGCATGCTCATTATGTGAGCTGTTAGATATGTGAGTGAGTCCCCATTAGAAGGTGAGATATAGATCTGCCAAATGAGTCTAATAGATGTGAGTCTTGGTAGTATTAGGATGGACAATCCCCCTGCTCATGGAATGCATGTCATGATGTGAGTGCTAGGCATAACAAACTCAATCAAGATAATCTGGTGTGCAACAAAGGGCTTGCTACGTTATTAGTGGTAGCACACAAATTTGGAGATGTGAAAAGCTACCCCAATTCGATCTTGCGAGCCCATACACCATGCCTTTGCTACAAGCATCGTTGTGGGAGCGACTTCAGTGTCAAAGAGATGACGCTTACTCTGTGTCTTGTCTATGTCTTTGAAAGTGAAATTGGCCCATATTGATTAGGGAAGAATGCCCTTTTCTTAATCAACTGATGGGATAGGGCTTGTGAAGAGCATGCCCAAATTATAGGAAGAAATAATCTAAGCTGGCCAATCATCCAAATTTGAATGTCTATCTTTGCATGACAGAGATGTACTCACTCTATAATTAGATGCTGCTGCAACCCTCTCTAGAAGGAGGGACCGAGTTTAAATTGTCCACATAAAATATGATAAATACTAGTGTGCCTCTTAGCTCTCAGCTCGCAGCTTGCAACCTTGACCACTTTCCTGAACAATGGCCCTCTTCAACTCATGAAGATAGTGACCAAATAAGGCAGTAGAGTGAAAAATCTTGGTTAACTCCTATGGTACTAGTGATTGGCTCAAATATGTCCTTGCTTGACCTATAAGATCTCACCCTCTTATAATATGCCATGACAAGTTGACAACCAATATGGTACTAGATGAGAAATGAAGATCTCTCAGCCTTTAAATTAGCAGGTGCCATGGTACCGTTGTTTGGCCTCATGGGATCACCAATTTTGTCGATTGGGTGAATTACATGATACACGAAGGGGATGGGAAACCAAAGATTTTTGGGTGGCAAGCACATGGGACACAATGTCTATAGGGTGAATGAGAAGTATGGTCTTAAGGTGCTTGATATCATGAGCGTAATCACGTTTCAATTGATCAATGGCTTCACATACTATCTTTGGAGAGTATCTAGGTGAAATAATGATTGGGGTGATGATGGGTGTTGTACAGAAGGTGGCAACATGTTGGTAGGCACATAGAACAGTTGGCAGGGGGACCATGTGGAAGAAACTCACACCAAAAGGCACCTAGTGAAGAGTTGTGTACAAAAGGTCTAGAAATGTCCTATCTGCAGCTTTCATAAAAGCTGCCTTCTTGTGTCACAACAAAGTTCGGTGGAAGAGCTATTGACCTTGACACCATTTAGACAGAATTGACAAAACTCCTTGGCATATCGTATACGACGTGGGATGTATAGCATGCTTTTAGTGTATGCAATCTGGATGGGAAGGAGACGGATGCAGTTGTATGGAGACCGGAGGTGAGAAATTTGGCTTGTGTGTCCAGCAAACTATTAGATGGTATATGGTGGAGTAGCAAATGTAGTGAATATTGCAATTTTGTATGTATAATGTTCATACTATATTGTTTGTCTATTACACCATGATGCATCATAATAAACTATATTGTCTATCTGAATCATAGATCCATCGGTACCAGGATCCGCGGATCCAGTGTGGTACCGCGGATCCATACTGATCCGCGGTACCACAATATATACTATTTTTTAATATATAATATTTTTTAATATTTAATATACTAATATTTTCTTTTTTAACCTAACCCCCCCCTCGCTTCATCTCTCTCCCTGCCCGTCGCCCTACTGTCCGCGCCCTCTCTGTTGTATGCCCATCGCCCTACTGTCCGCACCCTCCCGACTGTCTTCGCATTGCACTGATCGCGTCCTCCCCTGCTATTGCTATTTCGGCCTTTATTGTGGTTTTTTCAAGCCTTCCGACTCCTATCGCACCCATAGAGATCTCTGCCTTCTTTCCGCAGTCCTTTCTACAGAGATGGTGCATTCCAACCTTGCCGATCTGTGGGACGAGGTGGACATTGTCAGGCGGGTTCCCGACAAGTCTAACAAGTCCGGTGCAAGGATAGTGCGCTGTCGATATTGCCTGACCGAGTTCGTTGCCACCCTCACTCGCCTTAAAGGTCACCTACTCAGCGCACGCGCGAGAGATGGTGGCACACTGAATGCTGCCCCCTGTGCCAGCATGTCCGTTCCCGTCAGGCAGCGACTTTTGGATACCTACGGGCCACGTCTTGTGGCGAGGGAGAACACCATTTCAGAGGGTGTTCTTCGGTTTTGCACCGCTCCTTACGTGGTTGACCCCGAGTTGCTGCCTGCTCGGCTGACACGCACGAGGAGAGGGAGTGCATCCTCGTCCAGTCCCTTTGCCCCTCGTCCCTCTCAGACAGTTCCGCCTCACGCACCCCCATCTGCACCCATTCCGGTGGATCCTGTCCCACTGCGTCCGCCAGTTGCCACTGTGGTTCCACCACCACCTACTGTTGCTCGCACCCCCCCAGTTTACGACTTTCTCATGGACTCTCCGCCTCCCGAGCAGGAGCAGGCCCCGGATGCCAGTGACGAGGCCTTCCAGGATGTTGAGGAGATCCCTTCCTCCCTCCCTTCACATCCGGATGACCTCCCTACCCAGCAGTTTTCGTATCCCATGCCAGATGTCCACCCTCCACCAGTGTACCCCACTTACACTGCTGCACCCATCCCGGCCAGTGCATCCCACTCTCCCCATTCCACGTCTACAGCTGATGCATCCACTAGTGCCCAGCCTGTCGCGTCATCATCCATTCCCGTCACGTTTGGTGCACCGTGCTGGAGGTCCGCTACCCGTCGCCCAGCTTGGAGAGTTCTTAGGCAGCAGAGCATTCGCGGCGCGCATCAGCCGCACATGGATAGAGAGGCCACACAGGCCGTGGCCAGCCTGATTTATGAGCTGAACCTTCCATTTGCCATCACCGACTCCGAGCCCTTCAGAAGGGCCTTCCGCCTTGCACAGTCTGTCAGCCCTAGCTGGAGAGTCCCTAGTTCAGAGGTTGTCCGCACACACATGCTGAGGGATAGGGTCAAGTCACTGTCTAGAGAGATGGAGCCTCTACGTCGCCACTGGGCCACTTACGGTTGCAGCATCATGTCCGATGGCTGGACGGATGTCAGGAGGAGGCCGATCCTCAACATACTGGTCTCCAGCTGCATGGGCACACAGTTTTTGAGGGCAGTGGATTGCAGCAGGGGGGGGGAGAGTCATATCTGCAGAGTTCATGTTTGATGTCATCAGGTCTTCCATCCTGTCCATAGGCCCACAGCATGTCGTCACAGTGGTGACGGACAATGCCACGAACTGCATTCAGATGGGTGTACTGCTAGAGGCCGAGTTCCCTCACATTGTTCATACCCCCTGTGCCGCGCACAGCATAGACCTTCTGATGGGGGACATAGGTGCACTTCCCTGGGTTAGAGCCATCGTCCGTGAGGCCCTCTTCCTGGTGACCTCACCAGGAAGAGGCGTGTTCTTGCCATGTTCCGGGTGTTCAGCCATCTAGACCTCCGTAAGCCAGCCCCCACACGCTTTGCATTCGACTTGGTGGTCATCGACCGTCTGATCAGGTGCAGGGCGCAGCTTCTACAGATGGTTGCCAGTGATCTTTGGTGTGCCAGTACATTTTCGCACACTGAGGATGGAGAGCACTTTTCTTCCACGGTGAGGGGAGACCAGTTCTGGAGGGATGCACAGACATTGTCAGGACTGCTTCGACCACTTTACATTGTGCTCCGCATGGCTGACAGCGAGGGGTCGACACTTGGACTGGTATATAAGCTCATGGACCGGATTGGACAGTTCCTGCAGCTGCCCATCTTGCAGCAAGAGAGGTAAGCGGTATAGTAATGTAATTGGCCTTTATCTTTTTAGTAATTGCTAGTTTGTTTCTCTGTCAATGTTAAGTTTTTTCGTAATGCCCTACACCACATGCCTCTCACCTGCAGGTTGACAGAGCTGAAGTTCATCTGGGAGACGCGGTGGAACTACTTCCACAGGAGTATCCACAGCGTTGCACACATGCTGCATCCCCTCTTCCTCTCTCCGACACAGATTGCAGACAGGGAGCTCGAGGCGGATTGGCTTCAGTACATTCATAGGGTGGGTCCACACATAGGTTTGGATCCTATCAGGCTCATGGAGGAGCTCGCTGCATTTCGTTTCGGCATGGGCACATTCGGCCACCCGGCTGCTCAGGATCCAGAGAGGAGGCAGCTACCCATTACCTGGTGGACCATGTTCGGTAGCACATACCCATCTATACAGCGTCTTGCACTGCGTGTCCTTTCTTAGGTATGCATCTCATTTTATCCTCCATTGTTGTGTTTCGTTGAAGACAATGTGCTGAAGTATTTCAATGCACGTACCACAGGACTGTGCTGCCTCCGTGTGTGAGCGTAATTGGAGCACATGGGCACTCATTCACACGAGGAGAAGAAACCGGTTGTCAGTGAGTCAGTTGGAGCGGTTGGTGTTCTGTAGCACCAACGCACGTCTCGCTAGGAGACTTCCGACCATTACGAGCGCATTGCAGGTGATAAGCTAACCTTTCATAGCATGTTGGTTGACTCCTGGTATGTTGGTTTAATTTCTTGATAGAGTTGTTTCCCTGACATGCCAATTTTAAACCTTGCAGACGAAGATATCTGATTTGGAGCGCCAAGTTGACTTGCCTACAGACAGCACCCATCCCATGCCTGCAGATGACCTGGGCACACAGTTGATGGCAGAGAGAGAGAGGGAGCTTGCCGAGATGAGAGAGAGAGAGAGCTTGGGCTTGAGCATAGAGAGCCTCCATTGTACGAGGCAGATGATCCAGTGTCAGAGGATGATCAGGATGAGGATGAGCCCATTCGGGTTGTGTTTGCCAGATCAGAGCGGGATGAGGCATATGATACAGGTGTTGGGCACACGCCTAGAGCAGGGGTCACAGGTGCATCACGTGGTAGAGGTGAGACACATGCCACAGATTATACCGGGAGATGGGCAGGGCACACAGGGGGGAGCAGTGGCATACCTTCTTATGTTGATATGATGGAGGAGGCTCTTGATAGGGGGCAGAGTGATTTGGGTTTACCTTCCGCAGCTGCTTGGATGCGTGCATCACAGAGCCATAGGCATTTCTATGACAGCACACCAGAGGAGTCACCAGATGACTTTGATTGTACCGATTGGGAGGCCATGCAGGGTCCGCATGGTGCACAGGATGAGGCACGAGATGTTGCAGAGGATGGTGCTCATGATGAGTCCCAGTGCCCAGAGCATTTGTATTCGGATGCCCAGCTGGACGACTTGATTGCAGACTTGGATTCAGAGGCCCAGCAGAAGCGTCAGGGCACCCCCATCCTCTCTAGCCAGCATGCCCTACACAGAGTCTCAGCCAGAGCAGCTACACGAGGTGCCTGCAGTTCCTCCAGTTCCTCAGAGGGTGTATGTGCGCCGCACAGCACCTCCAGTGCCACCGATACCGTTGAGGCCTGCAGCCCCTTCATCGCCATCCACTTTTGCAGCAGCAGGTCTCCATGGTAGGCCACCATCTGTGCCCAGATCTTCTCTTGCAGCACCCACATCTACAGACGCTCCTCCAGTGGCAGCACCCACAGCACATCCTCCTCCATTGGCAGCACCCACGGCACCGGCTCCTCCTTTGGCAGCACCCACAGCACATCCTCCTCCTTTGGCAGCACCCAGGATGTACCAGTACCGTCCACCACAGCGCCCCTTTTAGTACTTATCGCCGCTGTACTTGCCTCCTGCAGGGACGGCCCCTCCACATCTAGTTCCTCCACCAGCAGCAGGCCCACGGGCACACACTCCTCGGACCTATCCTCCACTATCAGCTGCACGGGACACCCATCTTTAGCTACTCTATCCCAGCCGGCCGCAGCTTGGGCCTAGCCTAGTCAGCCAGGTGATCTGCATGGGGGTGATGAGGCATTTCGGCTCCCCTCGTCCGCAAGAGGCCAGGAAGTCCCAAGGGTGCACCGAACAAGAAACGCAGGGCACAGAAACTGCCAGGGAAGAGAGGACGACCTCGCAGGGCTCCAATTGCTGGTAGAGGTGCAATATTACAGCCAGCCGCAGCAGGTGTTGTTGGTTTAGCCTGCTTGGGGGCTGATGCGGAGGCAGATTGGGAGGATGAGGATGACGAGTCTTCCCCCTCGGATACACAGCCCATGCCAGTACCAGACAGACATAGATATCAGTTGTGAGAGTCAGCTCGGGGCCCTGAGTTGTCTCCGGAGCATTCATCTGAGTTTGAGGCAGAGCATTGATTGTAGCTCCGTCATTTTATTTTTAGCAGTTTGATATCATGTTCCATGTTTGGCGGCCAGATGGTTGAACACTGTATTCAGACCATTTTTCATATTATATTTAGTGTTGGACGTATTCCATTCACTGCACAATGTGTATTTGTCAATTTGTAATTGTGATGTTCTACTTGCAGTTTTACTTCAAATGGTGTGTGCGTGTTTTCAATTAGTTTTCACTACAGAGTTTGAGAGCATATGCAGAACATAGAAATACAACCCCCCTGATAGCATTTCATAATCACATACATCAGATTGCAATACACAAGGCACGCATTGCACAAAAAACACACTGTACATTAATTCATCAGATGTATCAAAATTACAATACGTATTCCCGCCGCATACGGCTGGGGCTGTTCTTTACACCATGCTAGACACTAAATACTGCCTCATCTACTGATGAACATTACATAACAACAGTCAGCCACATACGGCTAGACCCCATCTATGCTAAACATTCCTATGGATCCTCCACTGACTCCTCGCCCTCATCAGGTGCATTGTTCTGACGCTCTCGCTCTGCCTCCCGGTTAGCCTGTGTTGCCTTCTGGTCAGCCCGACGGCGGGCAGCCCTTTCCCTGACCATGATGAGCTGCCGTCGTGTGAAGTTCATTCCGATCTGCTCATCCAAATCCAGCTCGACAGCGGGGGCGGGGATCTGCAGCTCTAGGTGTCTCTGCCGAGTCTCTCGCAGCATCTCTGCAATGTCTGCCTCTTGCTTCCGATGCCTTTCGTTGTTCCTTCGGACATCTTCCTCGAGCTTCCTCGAGCTTCGCCCTCCGCCATCTCACGACACCCTGTTGCTCGAAATGACCCTCACAGCCTCTCAATGGCTCTCACTGGCTCTCTCACAGTCCCCCTCTCACAGCCTCTCACTCGGTCTGTCACACAGCCTCTCACAATGCCTCTCTCTCACAGCCTCTCACTGGCTCTCCCTCACAGCTTCTCACAATGCCTCTCACCCCCTCTCACTGGCTCTCTCACTGTCTCGTGAGTGCCTATTTAACCCCACAGGCTGTTTCCCAATTTGCTTTTGTTGATGATCCCATGTGCTACTGTACTTGCCCCTTGTGCTAATCCCCCACATGCTGCACTGCGATTGGGTCCATGGTCTGCTCCTCCACTGTGCCCATGTGACGGTGTACCTGTCCGGATGTATTGCTCCCCCACGTGCTGCACTCCGATTGGGTCCATGGTCTGCTCCTCCACAGTGCCCATGTGCTACTGTAGCTGCCCCATGTGCTGATCCCCCACATGCTGCACTGCGATTGGGTCCATGGTCTGCTCCTCCACAGTGCCCATGTGACGGTGTACCTGTCCGGATGTATTGCTCCCCCACATGCTGCACTCTGATTGGGTCCATGGTCTGCTCCTCCAAAGTGCCCATGTGCTACTGTACCTGCCCCATGTATTGCTCCCCCACATGCCGCACTCCTATTGGGTCCGCTCTCCCACAGTGCCCCCAGTACAGTCCCCCTGTACAGTAACATCTTAGTTTTTACCTAGTTTTAGCCTGTTAAAAGGGTTTTTTTTTTTAAAAAAAAAATTAATAAAAAATATTATTTTTGTGGTGCCGCCCTGGTACCGCTGGTCTAAGGGCGGCACCATAACCGCGGTACCACCTTATGGTACCGCGGTACCATAATGGCGGTACCACGTGCCACTATGATCTGAATATAGAAGTTTTGTATATAATATACATAATATATTGGCTGTATGTATAACAATAGAGGCATCATAATATACTTACTATGTTAATATATATATTGCTTGTTTGTATTCCACTATATGACATGTAGTTGAAGTGAATTAGGATTTAGCATATCAAATACTCATGTAAGTATATTTGTATGTACATAAAGGTTAACACATGAGATGCAATATATAGGCTCTATCCTACTAATCTCAAATAAGAAGCTATATCAAAGTTTATCATCTATCCTAGCACTTTAGAGTTCAGGTTTTGTCATACTAATCTTAAGCCTACCATACACTCTTGAAATTTTTTCATTAGGATTGGCCCTTTTAAAGTACACATGTACGGATGTTTGAAGGGCATAGCTAATGAAACACACCTTGTTCTTTTACAGCATTGCAACATTAAACCCTACAGAAGCAATAATCGCAACATGAAAATTTTGGTTATAAAGAGCGTGATTTCTAGATAGCACCTTTTTGTTTAGCATTTGAGTGGATCTACATGTCCAATGTTCTCCTACTAGCATAAAGATCCATTTTCTATCCTTTCTTATTTGGTAGAAGTAAAATTATTGTGAAGTCAGACTTTGGTCACAATGAAGTATTCTGTTCTCAAAATTTGCAAAATTATGTTCTAGATTTTTTCTGTGATGTATTCTGTGCTCAATTCTGCAAAACTATATTTAGATTCTGCAAAATTATGTTCTAGAACGGACATAGAGACTTTTAATACATATTACACGTTTTTGTTCCAACAACGGCTGCTTACGGGGTTTCATACGGCTATCAGAGGTAATATAGCCAAATTTATGGCCATGTGCTAAGTTCAGTGTGAAATTCCTAATATATTGACGACTTTCAAAGCTATTCCTGAGTTCACAATGTGTTATGCAAATGGGGAGTGTGCATATTAAAAATTGCCATATATGTTCCCGTTTTTCAGGTGCCATATTGAAAACCTTTTTGTATTCTGGTAATTGTAGTTAGGGGTCTAAAAAGGCTGTTCAGATCGTATAACACAAGTATACTGAGGTGCTGAATCAATAAGAGAATGTCAAAAAGCAATGTTGTAGGATCTATGGAGTCTGGACTGATATCCATCCCAGGAAAACCTTATTGTACTGATTTTGTAGCCCCCCTCATCAGATTTGTTATGGGTGACGGATTGCATTACTTATGGATTGATTGAAGCTGATAAGCTTGACAGAGTTTGCCAGTCTGTGAAGGAATGTCAGCTCTATTGGGCAGTTGAGAGGGAGTCATTGCTGATGAGTAGAAAACTCAACATCGAAATATCGCTAACTATCTCTGTGTAAGATATCAAAGAGTCTTAGGTTCCAGTGCTGCTGATGGAATTTGGGAGCATGCTCTTTTGAATGTAGATAGCATACTTAGAGGCTATTCAAGTCGTAGATGTCTAACAGAGAGTGCGAGTATCAATTATCTGCCGAGCTTATTACCTGGCTGAGCAGAAAAGAAGATGGTGATTTTAAATTTTGTATTTAGCTGCATCTCTATAAAGCTAGCCACTATTGTGGGATAAAAAAGGGCATCAAATGCAGAAGCCTCTAGAAGGGTCTGTGACATGCTCATTCTTGGTAAAACTTCTATAGATTTAGGTGCAATGGAAGGTCACGGGTGGTTCAATGCTGTAAGTATATTATCTGTGGACCATCCAGTTGGTACACTAGTTAATGATCATTGGAATCGAGAACATGCAATTAGGTTGCGGCACTCTATAGCAACCCTACGTGACAAGCTCTCAGCATGGGAGATGCTCCATAAAATTTCTAAGCACTGCTTTAACCTGGAATTTCTTTTTATCATTTTTTTTTTCCAGTGCTGGGTCTTTGAAAATTATGCCTTTAGTTGTTTTGCAATGAAGCCTTTCACATGCCCATAAAAAGTTTTACTCAGCTGGTTCACCAGCTCTTGCTTTATATGCAAAGGATCTTCTGGACTGGTCTAATGTTATCTGACAGGTGCCTAACGGACTAGAAAAAGCTATTGCAACAATGACAAGAGGAGAAATAGCTAAGATATTTTTGTCTCCTCCATACATCACTGGAGCTTCTGCAATTCCAGATCTGCCTTTGGAGGCAGATGATTTGGAATTTAAAGTTGAGCTACTTCAAGTCATTCAGGTAATTCTAGGTTCTAGTTGATTTTGAAGCATCTAATAGTGTTGCTTGAACACTTTGATATTGAAAGGTTGTTGAACCTACTTTTATCACATTTAAGTTTGTCTTTGTTGGTACTCTTCCCATTTCAAGAGTGATGTTAGCTGGGAGCAGCTTGTGATGTACAATATTCTTTCACTGAGTCATTTGCCATGAAAGTATCTTAGATGGTGAGAAATCCAACCTGATCCATATATAGCGAGCCTACTCGTCAGTGTGTACTAGCTCGACCCATGGCTGGAGAAAGTCTCGAAATAAGCCAGCAACACCATCTGAACCGCGACTAGTCAGTGCCCTCGTCTTCCCCCTGCAAGTAGAAAGCCAGCAAAATCCCTCAATGCACGGAAGTCCTCTCTCAGGACTCTCATGTGTCTTTGTAAGTATAAGGATATCTCCTGTGGTACAAAAATCTCTAAAGTCTCTCGCTGTGGCCGAAGAATGGATACCATTGTAGTTCCATAAACTCAACCGCAATGCTTTTGTGAGGGCCCCCGAACCGCTCCCAAGTCCGGGGGGCCCAAATCCCTATGCCGTAGATGTATGAGGGTCAATGTATCGGGCCTTACCATTCCGATAGACCACCCTTTTGCCCAATGCTTTGGCTTCGCTGAAAATTCTCTTCCCTTTGGCAACTTGCATCGGTGTTAGATCATCGTCCATGAAAATAAGGGTACCTCTCAGCCGAGCTCGTAGCCTAAGGGCAGCTTGCCGTTCCTCTATGCCCGTGAACCGTATGATGAGTGTGGATGGATCTCGTTTGGTTCTCCACGCTCTTTCCATTCCATTGGGATGGTTGGAAAGTGTATCTGTGAGGAAACTGGTTTGGAACCTTAGTATCTTCAATGCCCCGCACCCGAACATTCATAGATTTATATTTCCGCATTTCTTCTTCGGAGATGGTGGTTGAGATGACGCTATTGAAAGTGTGTGTACCTTCTTTACCGCCTTCTTTGAATAGAGAGGCCCATGTTTTGGTCTCCGCCTTATGTTGCTCAATCTGTTCCTCCAATTCTTGGATCCTTGTGCTGGTGGTGCTGGCTGGTTCGTCTTTCTTGCTCAAGGCCTCTTCCAAGGAGATGATTCGGGCCGTCAAAATTTGCTTCTCGATTGCCATAGCTTGTATTGTGGTCTTCATTTGGCCCATTTCAGTCCTTAGATAGCTAGATTCCAGTGTAATCTGCTCTATGCAAGAGAGAAGGTACTGTTCAAATGCCTTGGTAGGAGAGTAGGCTTCTTTAGGGGATGAGAGGGGATAGTGAGAAGGGGCAGGGGAACCTAGAAGGGAGGAGATGGCCAAGGAAGAAGTGGGGGGGGGGGGGGGGTGAGTACCTTCTGGGCATCCAGCGCTGCCTCAGCAGGCAACAAAGATAGCATTGAGGTATAAGGGACAGCCAGCGAGGGGGTGGGAGGGGTAGGTGCAGATATAGGGGTGATGGGAGCAGGTATCGAGGTCTGGACAGGCAGCGAGGGGGTGGGAAGGGCCAGCGATGCAAGGTCAGGCAGCGAGGAGGTGGGGAGGGCCAGCGAGAGGGTAGGAGAGAGAGGGGTAGACAGCGATGGGGTGGGAGGCGTAGGAGGGGAGCGAGGGCTCCCCTTTTTCTTGGCCATGGAGCGTGGGTGGAGCGTGGAGAGAGGGCACTACCAACCAGCCATTCCGGCACGCGCGTGAGAGAGAGAGAGAGAGAGAGAGAGAGAGAGAGAGAGAGAGAGAGAGAGAGAGCTTTTATTAATGTTCTTGGCTCACACGTGCTCTCCATCCACCTTCTTGCAGGTAGACTGCATGAATGGCAAAGGGAGACTCTCACCTCTATATAAACATTGTGCAAGTGGGCCCCTCATAAAGCGAGCATGGTCCAAACAATGACGTGTCATACTAGGATGCTGACACGTGGGACCCAAATACATTGAAAAGATATTAGAGAGATTCAAATTGCAGGACTTCACACCTATCGGTCTTAAATAATGAGATCGTGCGGTTGGAAGACAGATGTACCAATATTCCATATGAGTCAGAGGCAATTCTTGAATAACGAGATCGGAAGTTAAGGAATAGAATAATTTCATTAACTCTTGATACGAAAGAATTTGAGGATGATAACACCTGGGAGAATGTTGAATCCTTCAATAAAAGATTTTCGCCTTTCATGACTTAAAGTTTAATCACATGTGACCCATGAAGTTAGAAGATTCTAAATTTTGATCACTTATCCAAAGATTTTGTAAGTATATTCACACAAATTTTCAGCAACCCTATTCACTACGATAGCCAATCACATTTGGGAACTATGAGTGTTCCTAGATTCCTTTTTTGTAGAGAATTTTATTCAAATCTACAATTTTTCTGAAGGTGATTTGTTGTGACTATGATTTTTTTGTATTTTGTTATGGTTATGGGATTTGGCACATGACATTATCATGTTTTTTTCCTTCAATTGTATCATACATGTGTACTCTCTACCAATCAAACTTAAATAAGAATGCTCATGTTTTTGTGGAAGGTTCGTGATATGGTAGGAGATGGTCGTCTTATAAAGCGTCGCTTACGTGATGGCAAAGGTACTTCTTACAAGCACTTGAGCCTTGAACTGCTGATTTATCTTGTTTTTTCATAGAACTCGAATGTAGTCCCTAGAGAAATAGCATATGACCTTAGTTGCCCATTCCGGAACGGAACGCGTTCCGTTCCGAAACAATGTTCTCAAAAAAAAAAAAATACGTTTTTTTAACTAATGATTTAATTCATATAAATAATTAAAATAATTAAATTTATATGAATATCGTTCCGACCAGGAACGTTCAGAACGGAACATTCCGACCCATTTTGGTCGGAACGGGCTTCTAAGCATATGACATTGATTGTTCTCAAGCTCATGGTTTTCTTTCTCTTTTAAATTGTCATTTGCTGTTCATCACTATGATGTTAATTATGCCAAATTGTAGTATAGTGGCATGAGGTTAGCAAAGTACGCATGCTATAGCTTGCAGGTGAAAAGTTTTGAGATAGTTTGATCAATTTCATTTGTGGTGGCACCTTGGATAAATTGTAGCTCGTATGAAAACTTCTTTAAGGTCAATATGTACGAACCACAATTTTCACAAAAGTTGCACACTGAGACTATAGTGAAGCTATTCATCTTTATTGTGAAGCATTAGAGTCAATGAATGAATGATTTGATGAGTCAATGATAAGTGCTTACAGCTTTCAACAGAGAAAGAAAGCTTTTGCAATGTGTAAGAAGGATCAATGGTGCCAAAGTGCCTCAATCACAATTGGACTAACGATTAGGAATGTCACCAATCAATTCGAAGCTTGACATTACTCTAGCTTTTGCAAGACAATAACATCACAAATGAATGGAATTACTAGTAGAAATACTCCTAGTTCTCGCTTTTTTGAATAGTTGAAAAGAAATTTCGCAGATGGCCAAAATTTTTTGTTACCTTTACATATGGACAAACTGCAATTTCACACTTCTGAGTCGAGTTTTGACTTATCTTCTTAGGCTTCTTCGGGCCTTATCAATGGCCTGATCGTCGTTCAATGATAATCACTCCTAGTTACCAAAAAGACAGTACACTGCTGTACAACACAACCAATTTCTACAATCTACTGGGTGGAGGCCAATATCAAACTTATAGGCAACAAAGTTAAGTAACCACAAGCTTCACCTGCCACCAGCCACTAGGAAAGAGAAAAAGCTGTGAAACTCTAGAATTGCACCCTTCTTGCAGCTGAATAATTTTTTGAATATAGCAAGAAGGTGACACCAATTTGGATTAGACAGGAATAGTTGTCTCCAAGGTATTGTGGTCCCTTTACCATCAGTAGGAGACTAGGCGAGATCACCTATGAACTAGAACTCCCACACAGCAGTAAGGTTTTTCCAGTCTTTCATGTAAGTCAGTTACGAAAAGCCTTAACCAGATCAGACAATCTGGTAGGGGACAGTGTTCTAGTTCTCCCATTGGATCCTCAACAACCTCCACATGAACCAGAGGAGATTCTTGATAGTAGAGAGACGCAGACTCGTGATACTCTATACCGAGAATATTTGGTTAAGTGGAATGATCATCCTGTTGAGAATGCCACTTGGGAAAAAGGCAGCGTCCTTCGCAAGATTTTTCCAGACTTTGTCTTAGAGGACCAAGACGGTTCTTAAGGGGGAGGGAGTGTTACGAGCTCGTAACCAATGCCGAACCCTAGAGAACACAGATAGGTCAGATACCACAGTCAGGGTCGTGTCCAGCGTACATGACCAACAGGGCAAGACAATGTGAGTAGTGTGCCCCAGCACGGTCCATAGCCATGGTGGGCCTAACACAGCCTAGGGACCCTGTCAGCAGGATAGGGCCCCTAGTTGGGTCCCGACGTGCAGTCGGCCACGTCAGTGCCACGTGGCCGACACTTGGCAGTAGCATGCTATCAGTCCTCACACTGGGCTAGGAGGGGCTTACTCTATATCAGGGAGTAGGCAAGGTTGGGTGGATCAGTTAGTGTTTGCCCTACTGTGGTGTTAGGATCTCTTACACAAACCCCATCTAGTGTAGAAAGCATGAAGACTGTCCAACTGTCTCTGCGAACTCTCTCAGTCATGGAGACTAGAACCACATCATCTACGTAAAGAGGAATGACAATAAATTTTTTACCAAGTTTGCAACTTGCACCTCTATACTGCTCAATGACTCTCTCAAGCTCATCAATATATAATCCAAAAAGAGTAGGTGAGAGGGAACAACCTTGCTTCATGCCAATTGTGAACTCGAAGGGATCTCCTAAAATCTTAAAGGCCAGTAGACTTATTGATTTATCATTCACATAAAGCTAGTTTTGAATCAACTTAAATGAAATCAAATTAGACTTGAAAACAATGGATCACATAAATTCATTCACATACAGCGGAAGCACTGAGGGGTCAAGATGGGGACCCCCCCCCCTCCCCCCTCCCTCGAAGGATATTTATTTTCATTATGCAAAACCAATCGGCCTATGCCAATTACATATACATTGGATTCCACAAAGGGCCTCAAAATAGGAATGTAAACTTAGTTCCTTTCAATGGTCTTAATTCCAAATCTAGCTTATCAGAAGCATAATCTTAATTCTTTCGACATGCAATCATGAAGGATCATAGAAACTTGACATGCAATCATGATGGATCATAGAATCTTAACATGCAATCATGATGGATCATAGAATCTTAACATGCAATAGTCTGAACTGACATGCATGGACATTAGGCAATGGAGGGCATGACATGCACGAGTCTAAACTGACATGCATGGTCATTAGGCAAAGGATGGCATGACATGCAAGAGTTTAAACTGACATGCATGGTCATTAAGCAATGGATATGGTTTTTTATGACATGCAAATGGTACTAAACAACCATTCATACATATGCATATCAGAATCATGAACGTACCATGGTTTCCGAAGAGGATGAAAGTGAGAGAGAGAGAAAAGAAAGAAAGAAAGCTTTATTAATGCCTTTTCCATGCCAAAAGTCATATAAGACCAAAAGGAGTACATGTCAAGTATGTGAAAACCATGGGAGCATCTATAAACGTCTCCAAGAAAAATACTATGCATAAAAGAGAAATGAGTAGTTGTAAACTACAAACTGCCAACTGTCCATAAGTGGGAGCAAGAATAGCTGCCAAGCGTAGAGTAGAGTAGAGTAGTATCAGATAGTGTCAGATAGTGCTGGTGCTGAAAAAAGACGTAATACGAGCTGTATCAAGAGGTATGGACCGTCGTTGATGTCGTCTAGGAGGGTGAAAACTGTGTACTCTCGTAACAAGGCGAGAAGTGTGAACTGCTGCGTGACTATGAGTGATACACTGTCTCTGACATCGGTGAGGTGGTATGTCGTCGTCATCGTCGTCGGGCCGTGTCCGTCTCCTGGTGAAGAAAGACGTAATCTGAGCCTGAGAGCTAGGATGTGGCTGGTGAGCTGTCTGGTACATATCCTGGCGCAGCAAGACCATCTGTCGTAGCATAAGTGCAACACAACGAGAGTCTTCATATCCCATCAGTGCTCTGAGTGTAGTAGGCATGTCATGGAATAAACAATGATATCTCCCTCTAATCTCATAATATATGGGGCATCTGAAGATGAAATGCTCCTCAGACTCTATCTCATGTAGGGGACACAGCAGGCATAGTCTCTCCTCTCGTGGTGTACCCTAGAATCTTCCTGTCTCAATAGCCAACTGATGTGAGGAGACTTTGAACTGTCCCAAAGTGAAACGCAGACCATGTGATAGTCCAGAAGACAAATAGCGAGGTAAAACTGGAAGACCAGTGGCATCTTGCACTAGAAAGTGAGTCCGGTAGTAGTCAGGCTTAACCCCCAGCTGGTGACGCCAGGTACGGTCGAGATATAAAAAACGTCTAATGTACTGGTGTGTACCCAAAGGGAGATCAGTGATAGTGATACCAAATGCTTCCATGAGGAAGTGTGATGCCTGAGAGAACCATGATA
Source organism: Diphasiastrum complanatum (assembly GCA_029204225.1). Taxonomy (NCBI): domain Eukaryota; kingdom Viridiplantae; phylum Streptophyta; class Lycopodiopsida; order Lycopodiales; family Lycopodiaceae; genus Diphasiastrum; species Diphasiastrum complanatum. Next base: position 32,307,019 of record CM055095.1, read on the forward strand.
GCCGGTATCCCTGAGTCTGAAGGTGATGAGAGGACATGAGTGCAATCCGCGTATATCTCTGCTCGGTATCAGGAAGTGCCTGAGCTCGTTGGATGTACGTGATAAGCTGGAAGGCTGCCTCAATCTGAATATAGGGGGTGGCAAACTCTGCAAGGATGATCTCATGGGGAACCAAGGGCTTCGCTCGGATCATGCGAGCCAACATGGTGGTCTGTAAGCGTGAAATGCTGGACCAGTGTGAAGATGATAATCCTGTACACCATATCTCTGTGGCATACAAGGCTGAAGGGGTGACGATGGTGTCAAACAGTCTGCACTTACTCGGAGCATCCCGAATAGACTTACGGAAGCAGAATCTCTCCAGCTGGACTAGGGAAGAGTGGCCCTTCCCAAGTCTAGAAGTAGCCGCCTGTCTCATACTGAAGGTAGGACCGGAGAAGAGCACGTCCAGGTAAGTGTATGAAGAAACCACCTCTAGGGATTGTCCATCGAAGGTAAGCTCCTGGCGCTGCATGAAGGCTCGAGAGGTATTGAAGACCATAACTTTGGTCTTCGAGGGGTTCACCCCTAAACCCCACTGAGTACAAAAAGTGTGTAAACAGTCCAACTGTCTCTATAATCCCTCTATAGTACGGGAGATTAGTACCACATCATCCGCATAGAGAAGGATGGCAATCAAAACGTCTCCCAGCCGACAACCGTCCCCACCACACTGAGAGATGACCTGCTCTAGCTCGTCAATATATAATCCAAAGAGAACTGGTGAGAGAGAGCATCCCTGCTTAACCCCAATAGTACTCCAGATCTGCTCGAAAATGCCACTACCATGACGAAAGCAACCCAAAACCCTCCCGTAGAGAGCCATGACAACTAGAATAATATCTGTAGAGAAACCTAGGTCTCGGAGTCTTTGGATAAGTAAAGAGCGTGGAACAGAATCAAAGGCTTTTCTGAAGTCCACAAAACAACAGTAAACCTTTTCTTTCCTGTGTCTAGCTTCCCCAATGATGGTTCGGAGTGTGAATATGTGATCTGTAGTGGAATAATGAGCGCGGAACCCTGCCTGACCCAAAGCATGTAATCTCCTGGACTCTGCTTCTGAGCTAACTGTAGATTGGAGGATGATGCCATATATCTTCGCGATGACATGTCCAATCATAATAGTGCGGTAATTACCAGGTACCGTGGGTTCACCGTTTTTATGGATAGGATGTATGATGTTGGTGCACCAAGAGGATGGGAAGCCCTCAACAACAGCATGGTTAAGGAGAGTGGATAATGTAGGGGCAAGGGTATCGGGGGCGTGAATCAGTAGCTCAGACTCAAGAGATGGGCGTATCAGTGGGTATTGTGTAAAGCTGGGTAGCATAGTCGGTCCAAATATGTAAATCGTCCAGAAGAGGGGGAGCGAGGGATAAACTCACGCCAAAAGGCACCAGAGGAGGAGCTGTGAAGAGGTTCACAAGACGGTTTCCTTCGGAGTCGTCATAGGCACATTTTTTGCGACGGAGTGTGCGGTTGTACAATTGTCGTGAAGAGCGGAGGAGATGGCGGGCGTGGAAACGAGCATGTGTGACAGGGTGGTGAAGGGATCGGCATTCCGCGTCATACCACGGTGGGTGGAAAGGTCGGGATGATCGTGGATGGACTGGTTTGTGTTTATGAGGTTTGGAGGGGAAAGCCAAAGTAGCCGCAGAGTGGAGACAAGTGGTGAAGAAGGCGGCTTGTGATTCCAGTGATTCACTGTGTGGAAAAGAGTGAAGTAAGGAGGTGAGGGATTCCTGGTAGAGTGGGATAGAGAGGGGATGGAAGGTGTATTTGGGTGCACGGGGAAGGATGGTGGACTGGTGTTGAAGTTGTGGCGGTGGAAGGTGGCCAGTAGCGAAGGATAGGAACGAATGATCAGAGAGGGTGGTATGGGAGATACGAAAGCTGTGAATGAGAGGAATGGATGACGATGACCCCATGAGGTAATCAACCACACTATGACCGCCACTGTGAGGGTGACACGTATAGCTCCCAGAGTTAGGCCAGTGAGGTAGGCCATTATAAATGGCTAACTCATGTGCCTCACCAAACTGCAACAGGTACTCACCATATGAAGTAATAGGTCCCGGTCCATCATCGGAGATCCTGGTGATCCCCAAGCTGTCACTATCCAGGGCATGAACTCGCAACTAATCTGTAGCATCATGGAACTCTGTCTGTCGTGAAGCTGTCCGGGCATTAAAATCCCCAGTGAGGAAAATATGCCCCTGCTCTACAAATCTGATAATATCCACTGAAAGGTCCAAGTAAGGTGAGCCAACACCCTCAGCAAAAGAGAAGGACTCTGGAGGAAAATAGCAGGCAGCAATGAAGACGTCCCTGTCCAAACCAATCGCTCGTCCTGTGATACGAAGCCAAATTTACCGTGCATGCTCATCATGCCTGACGAACTCAAACATCTGATGAAGGGACTCTCTGTAGAGACAAGCCACTCTTCCCGAACCACGGCCACTGGTTGATCTAGTCTCAGAGAGAGTGTGTTTGTGTGTGTGAGAGAATGTGAAAGACAGTGAGAGATCCAAGGGGAAACAATTGTCAACATGTAAACAATGGCTTCCAACAGATGGTTTGAAATTCTTGATACATGTACCAGTTGCTCAGATGAAGTTCGCAAAGCAGATGCATATGTTAAGTGGACTACGCTACGCCTTATCATTGCCTTAGCATCTCATTTTGGGTGGAAGATCTATCAAATGGATGTGAAGTCCACATTTTTGAATGGTGACTTAGAGGAAGAAGTTTACATGGTCCAATCGCAGGGCTTCATGGCAAAAGGGCAAGAACAGACGGTATGTAAACTACACAAAGCACTTTATGGCCTTAAGCAAGCGCCACGCGCATGGTATGGACGCATTGACAATTACTTTCTTTCTCATGGGTTTGTAAGAACAAATTTAGATCCAAACCTTTATGTTCTTATAAATGATGATAGCAATGCCTTGATTGTACTTTACGTTGATGATATCATTATCACGGGCAATGATGAGAACCTCACTCGTTCTATCAAAGCCAACTTATGCAAGCAGTTTGAGATGACAGATTTAGATCTTATGCACTATTGCTTGGGTGTCGAAGTATGGCAAACTGGCAGTGATATCAGGTTATGTCAAAACAAGTATGTGGGCGAGATATTGGAGAGATTTCACATGACAAAGTGCAAACCTTCCATTACCCCTTGCGAAGCTGGTAAGAAATTATCTTGTATTGATGATAGTGCACATGTTGACGCTACTCTATTTCGTCTTGGGAGTTTGATATATCTTACGACTACACGTCCTGATATCTGCTATGCTGTAAGTTTGATTAGCCAATTCATGTCATCACCCACTGTGGACCATTGGAAGGCTGCAAAAAGGATTTTGAGGTATGTGAAAGGTACACCTAACCTTGGCCTAATCTACAAAAGACAAAGTGTTTTACCTAAGTTGCAGGATTATGTTGACGCTGATTGGGCAGGAAGTATAGATGATAGAAAGTCAACAACAGGTTATATATGCCTTCAATTTTGGTAGCGGTTGTTTTTCATGGTCTAGCAAGAAGCAAGATACTATTTCTCTTTCTTCTACAGAAGCCGAATATAAAGCGTTGAGTTCTGCTACCCAGAAAGCTGTTTGGCTACGTAAATTGTTATGTGAGATTGGCATGAAGCAGGTAAATCCTACTGTTATTTTCAGTGACAGTCAAAGTGGAATACAATTGGCTAAGAATCCTATCTTTCACGCAAGGACAAAACATATTGAGGTGAAATATCACTTTGTGCGTGACAAGTTACAATCTGAAGATATAAGTATTGTACATTGTTCTACGTTATTACAAGTTGCTGATATATTTACAAAAGCTTTAAGTAAAGAAAAGTTTGAGACTTTTAGAGCCAAACCTGGCTTAGATCTGGTTATGTAAAAAGCCTTTACTTGTAATACTATCATGGAGGTATGTTCCATGAATAGAGTAAACTCTAAAATAAAGAGAGACGTTGATCATTGAGGGAGAGAGTTAAAATAGCAATGATCGACTTATACAGTGCTTTCTTATTTCGACAGCACCACGTGTGCTTAGTTCTAGAGTTATCGGGCCATCTTTCTTTTACGAGCCCTTTGAGTGCTTTTAAGCAACTTATCTTTGTACTTACTTATCAGTTGAATATATAGTTTGTGGAGAGCAATTTTGTTGTCTTGTCTTGTTGCACTTGATGTTGTGCTGAGGTGATCGATCCGGTCGGGTGTTTAAACTGTTTTCTTAACTGTTAAAGATGCTGAAAAACAAACAAGACCTATTGATTATCGAAAGTGCATAGAAGAGCATAAACTTCTAATCGAGAAAGCAAAAAAATATGCGGGAGAACAGGATACTAAATGGTGGGATACATTTTATGAGGAGCAAATGGTGATATTAAGTAATATTGAGGACGACAAATGGGAACTCTCATTTGACTTCGTGTGGCCTGTCCATCAAAGTAATACCGAAACAGAGCACGTATAGATAACTAAACATCATGAATGTTTTAGAGAGACCAGAGAAATGTATCTCAGAGCAAGGCGGTCAACAAGCAGGAGGGATAGACTAGCCCAGATGTGGAAGGGTGACCCGCAAGATATCCAAGAGGGTAATTTTTTTTTTGAAAGTTTGCCACGCGTGGCAAAATTTTCCAGAGAGCTCGATTGTGCCATGCGTGGCAAAATTTGCCATGTGTTTGAGCTTCAGAATCCTCCCATCTGAAATTTAGCATAGCCTCCTTGAGCCAATGCTTCAATCTTCTTCTCCAAAGCACCTGTACACAAGAACAAACAATAGGAAAGAGCTTGGATGCAAAATCATAGAATCCCCTTGGTAGTAGGGCGCATTTTCACTTGTATAGAGAGTGGAGAGTCAAGTGAGTGAGGTGTCAAGTTCAAGTGCATGAGGTGTGGAGAAGACTCCATTTGGACTATAGGTGAAGTGGAGTGCATGAATGAGGTGTATTAGTTAAAGAGGGTGAATTGGTGAGGTGCACAAGTTTGGGAGAGAGATTAGGATGAGTTGGATGGAGAAGTAGGAGTGTAGGAGGGCGCCCCATTCTAGTTGTCAAATAGCCTAGAATGCATGTAGCAAAGTAGGTGGGAGGTAGGTGGTACAAGGTTTAATCTTAACTTTTATTTACATAAAGTTTTTCATTGTCACAACTTGGGAATTCACCCAAGTACAATTCTTCCTAGGGAAAAGCCAAAGTATATGCCCATCTTGTTTTGCATAATAGTCATTGATTCATTGGCACTTTTTTCTAGAAGTTGCCCATCCTCAATCATGGTGGAAAGGGTCAATAGGGTGATCAGACCCTTGGCCTATTCTTGTTCTTTATAGACTCCTCTGAGCCTTCATTATAGACTCCTCTGAGCCTTCATTATAGACTTGTCATAAGCCTTCTTGGATAACCGTCTTGAGCTTTGAAAGCTTCTTGTTCCGATTCTTGTTCTTTTGGCACTTTCATGAGTACCTGCACATACCCTCAAAGTAAGGTCAGTCCTAAAGCCCAGAAGGTTTCTTATTCTTGTTCTTTGTTCTTCAGGCACTTTCATAAGTACCTGCACATACCCTCAAAGAAAGGTCAGTTTCCATACCATCAAATATGGCTCACAATAGGTTCTTAGTTCTACAGGTATCAATGTCTGTTACTCAAATCATTAAAGTAATAAATTCAAGCAATATCCAAAAAGAATATTTGATCATTGATAATTTCATATCATCCATGTCTATATGGAGTTTGAAGCTTGGAAGGTCTTTATTACTTTGGGGCAATGTCTCTACAAATTACACCCCTCCAACGCATAAAGCATTGTCCTCAATGAATATTTCTCAAATAAGAATCTTAAATCTTTGGATATTCTTGGAAGTAGTTTTCTACCATTTATCTTGCATCCATAGTCGGATGATTCTTAAACTTGAGGAGATATAGTGTTTATGCTGATCTCTTTCTTTCAGATCTGATCTTATACGTTAAGATTTGCTTTGGTTGAAGAATTTCTTCGATCACTCATGACTTACGATCTTATCAAATATGAAAAACTTCGTATACTTTGGAACATTAAAGAAGTCCTTTTCTTTTTCTTTCCTTTAAAAGTCATATTGGATACAAGATTCTAGATGTTTCAGTTGCCAAGAACCGATTATCGAAAAGCAATTACAAGTCAATCTGGTTCTGATTTTTCCAGATTTAACGCTTTTAACTATAGTGGCCAGCAAATAGACATATTCCTATCCTTGATTCATCTGAAAGGCATAGAGAAGAATTCACACAGATTGAACTAAGATCAAATCTATGAACCACAGCTTGCTGATTTTGATCCATTTTGAGTTGTAGAAGACCATCGAGGATTCCTAGATTGGTAAACCTTGATTGTACGATCCTTTTCTATCTGTATTTTTTCTCTAATAGTGGTATCAGAGCAATGGCTTCTACTTCTACTTTTCAGGCAAGGACAACGATCCTAGATGGATCCAACTACCCTGCATGGAGATCAAAGACTCGACTGATTCTGCAAGCTGAGAAGTTGTGGCCTTATGTTGATGGGATCATTCCCAAACCGCATGTACCTGATGTAATAAATACAACAGCTTATGAAGAAGATTTAAAAGATCTTCACGCCTGGTTGCATGCAGATTCTAAAGCTAAAGTAATTATTTCCCAAACCGTTTCAGAAGATATCTTTCTCACTGTTGCCGATTCTGCTACAACAAAGGAGATGTGGGATGAACTTGCTCGAAGATTTGAGTCAAAATCACAAACTCAAATCTTATATCTGTTTGAGCAACTTACTAGTTTAAAGTGGGATGGAGTTTCAGATTGTGATACTTTTCTTTTCAGGTTACAATCTTTGTTTAGTGCTCTACAAAGTGCAGGTAGAATAACTCCCAAGGAGGAGAAACTTACGTACCTGTTGCGAGCACTACCACCCTCCTACATCTACATGCGACCTGTTCTTACAGGTAAATCATTTGAAGAGGCCATTCAAAGCCTTCGAGGAGTATCTCATGCGGCAAGGAAGTTCACCTTCTCAAGGAGGAGCCAAAGCTTTATATGCGAAGAAAGGAAAGGGCAAGGCAAAAGGACGCGGAAACCAGTTTCAAGCTACTAGCATGCAAGATCCAAACAATAAAGATTCCAAAGTGGAATCAGCTGAGCCGAAGTCAAAGAAATCTTTTTGCAACTATTGTAAAAAGCCAGGACATACTCTTGATAAATGTTGGGCTAATCCCAGAGTAGCTTGTAGACACTGTGGCAAAACTGGTCATTCATCTTTCAAATGCTATTCTAGGCCTAACAATAGTAAAGCCAATGTTTGTCAAGAGGAACAACTTTCTTCTAACTCAAGCAAAGAGGAAAACACTCTAGCTGCTGCTTTTGTTTGTGTAGAAGATTGTTTTAATTCTACTGATAATACTTCTGAAGTTGTGATAGATTCTGGAGCTACTGCTCATATCATCTCTAATAGAGCTATGTTGTCTAGTTATTCTCCTAGTTACACTCAGAGATATGTCATTTTAGGAGATGGTAGTCAACATGATGTTTCAGGAATAGGAAGCTCAAAGTTCTGTTTCTTGATAATGATTGCAGGCTAATGGACACAAAAACTGGAAAGCAGCTTGCAACAGGCTCACGGAGGGAGAACCTGTATCATGCAAAAGTTCTTATAAGAATTTCTCAGTTTTGTGCACTCTAAGACTTTAAAGAGAGTCAGACAACTACGTTCAGATCGTGGTGGTGAATATATTTCTACAGAATTTCAAGAGTTTTGTACCAGCAATAACATTCTACATCAGTTTACTGCTGTGTACACCCCTCAGCACAATGGTGTTGCAGAACGGCGGAATCGAACTCTTGTTGAGGCAGCACGTTGCATGATGATTCATGCAAAATTACCTGCGAAATTTTGGGCGGAAGCAGTTAATACTGCCAATTACTTGCAGAATCGTACTTTACAATCTCTAGATAAGGAGAAAACTCCTTATGAATGTTGCACCGGGAAAAAGCCCAAGTTAACACATGTTAGAATTTTTGGATGTCTAGCATATTTATTTGTTCCTAAAGTTAAACGCAATAAGCTAGACAATACTGCTATGCCTGGAATTCTAGTTGGATATGATGCAATCTCAAATTATTATAAGATTTACATTCCAGCTACAAAGAAATTTCATTTTTCTAGAGATGTACGTTTTGATGAAGTTAGTTGCTTTGGCCGCTTATTATGATCTGGAAATGCATCAAATAGATGAGAAAACAGCATATTTATATGGCACACTTGATGAAACTATTTTTATGAAGCAGCCATCAGGCTATGTGAGTAGACATCATCCTAGTTGGGTTTGCTTGCTTTTAAAAAGTATATATGGTTTAAAGCAATCTGCTAGGCAATGGAATAAAAAGATAGATCAAGTCCTAAGAGCATTGGGGTTTATACCATTTATTCCTGATGGTAATGTTTATTTCAAAAGGGTGAATGAGTATTATGTATTGTTGACAGTCTATGTTGATGATTGATTGTTGATAGGAAATTCTACTCCTTTCATCAATCATTGTAAGAAGTTAATTGCCTCTATCTTTGATGTTTCGGACCTTGGAGAGGCAAAATTTTGCCTTGGAATTCAAATTCATCATGACAGGATAAAAGGCACCATTGCACTTCATCAACAACATTATATTTTGAAGATCCTAAAGGACTACAATATGCTAGAGTGCAAAGGCAAAGACATTCCTATGCTACCTGGAGTTAAATTATCCAAGGAAGATGGAGTGAAGACTGAAGAGGAACATGAAGAAATGTCCAAGATTCCTTATCACAATTTGATTGGATCTTTAATGTATCTCACTACTTGGACACGGCCTGATATTGCCTATGCAGTTCATACTCTTAGTCAGTTTGCCACTAATCCTGGTGTTATTCATTGGAAGCATGCTAAATATGTTTTATAATATTTGAAAGCTACTTCTGATTATGGACTTGTTTTCTCTAAACAAGATGGTCTATCACTTGCTTATACAATGATGCCAGTTGGGCTTCTAATGTGGATGATTATAAAAGCATTACAGGAGCATGTAGTATACTTTCAGGGGCAGCCATCACATGGATATGCAAGAAGCAATCTTTTGTTGCTCAATCCTCTTGCGAAGCGGAATATATCGCAGCCTCAAGAGTTTCTAATGAAGTAGTTTGGCTGCGATTCATGCTTGAACATCTACATCAACTTAATGAAAACCCAAGCTCTTTATTTATTGACAACACTTCTGCTATTGTGCTTTCAAAAGATGCCGTATTTCATGGGAGGACCAAACATATTCATATCAAGTATCATCATTTGAGAGATCTAGTCAAGAAGAAGATTATCTCCCCTATCTTCATTGACTCAAGTAACATGGCTGCAGATATTATTACAAAACCACTCTATGCAAAATTATTTCATCGTCATAGGAAGAAGCTTGGAGTATGCAAAATTGACCAAACTTAGGAGGGAGCTGTTATGCTTTAAGTTTGATCAATTTCACCATGTATTTTAGTGTCATGCAATTTTAATTTGCGTTGTATTCTCTCAAAGTTTAAGTAGGCCTATAAGTGGTACATGGTCATACCTGGGTCCAAAGTTTTAAGGCCCAAATAAACTTAGGCAAATTTTTTTAGTACAAACTCGTGGAGGGCCTTCTTGTATGATGATGCCACTTGTTCACTGGAGTTTGGTAGACCCCCATGCATATGTGCATGGGGGAGAAAAAGTTAGTTTGCCACATATCCTAGTTTGCATGCGACATGCAAGATGCATGCATGACAAACTAGACACATGCAATTAGACATGCAAATTGCCACCTACCTTGGACACTTGGCAATAGCATGCAATACATTTTATAAATAGAACCTCCACGGTTTGGAGGAGTGTGAGTTTGGGATAATCTTCCATTCTTCATCACTTTGTTGTCTCCTCCATCTCAGATTGTGTAGTAGCTCGCAGTAGGATCTGATCTGATCATTTACTTGTTTCTCCTTCTCCTCTCATTAGATTTCGATGAGAACAGTTGCATACTGATTCTTGGAGGAGGGCGCTACTAGTCAGATCATTCCCACTTCGAATTCAGAGCAGATCTGATTCAGGACAACAATCAACCATTTCTGGGAGGGCGCTGGTTCTATTTTGTTCAATCATACATTTCTCTTTCATGTATTGTCAGATTTAGGTGAAATCAAAGGCATAAGTCATCTATTGCATAGGCTCTACTAACAGAAGCAATTACAAGTCAATCTGGTTCTGATTTTTCCAGATTTAACGCTTTTAACTATAGTGGCCAGCAAGTAGACATATTCTTGTCCTTGATTCATCTGAAAGGCATAGAGAAGAATTCACACAGATTGAACTAAGATCAAATCTATGAACCACAGCTTGCTGATTTTGATCCATTTTGAGTTGTAGAAGACCATCAAGGATTCCTAGATTGGTAAACCTCGATTTTACGATCCTTTTCTATCTGTATTTTTTCTCTAACAATCCGCCCATCTCCTCGCTACCTATACCTGTCCCTGTCCCTGCCCTCCCTTTTGCAACCTAACCCGCTCCTGCTGCCCCCTCGCTACCTATCTATGTCCCTGCCCTTCCTTTTGCCTGTCCTTTTGCCTTTCCTCTACCCCTTTTCCCTCATTAATCCTGTATCTAGCTGTGGTACTATGGCTGATTGGCAATCTGTGAATCGGAAGGGGAAGAAAACCCCTCCCCCTTCTCCCTTTGTCTTCTCAGCCATCCCTACTACAGCTCCAAATCCCTTTACCTTGCTCCCTCCCTCTCCTGCTTCCTCTCCCTCGCCCCTACCCTCCACTCTCTCAAGCTCCACCTCTTCTCCTACTGCCACTACCCCCTCTACTCTTTCTTCCTCCTCTCCCTCTTTCACCCCTTCATCTTCATCCCCCCCATTGTCTCCGTCTCTTTCAGCTGAATTTTTGTCTGGTTTCCCTCGTATCATTGATTCTCTTCATGAGGACAATGCATCCTTGCTTGCGATCATCAAGAAACAAGCATTCCAAATCTCCACTCTGGAGAACACGGTCTTAGCCCTACAGGGCAAAGTTGGCATTCTTGAGGTTGATGTACCTCAAGAATGAACTGGAATCAGATGAAGGGGAAGAAGAAGGAAGCGGCAATGCAGATTCAGAAGACAAGTCAAAGCAGCTGCAAGAACGGGTTCACTCCTTGGAGCAGCAACTTCAGCAATCGAAGAGTTCTTGGGCAGACGTACTCAAGGGTTCTAAGCAGGTTATTTCTGAATCTATTCAAGAACATCAAAAACGAGATCTCAAGGCTCTCAATGTCAGGGTTAGGGGAGCTTCTTTTGCGGGTAAGGACCTCGTGGCTGAGGCAAATGCTTTTATTCATTCCACCTTTGGTCTCAAAGAGGATGTCATATCTGCTGCTTGGGTGGGTAAGCTCCAACCCACCACAGTGTTTCTGCGATTCAAGGATGCTTTGCTTCGTCAAAAGGTTTTGCGTAAAAGAGGCTGCCTGAAGGGGTTTACTATTTTTAGGGATGAAGACTTGACGCCCATTCAATGGACTGAGAGAAAGAAAATCATCGCAGATGCTAAGGCTAATGGTTTCCGGACTCTCTTTCGAGACGGACGCCCGGTCTTGGTTAAAATTGCAGAACTTAAAATTTCAGATTCTTCTCCCTCTCCTACGTGAGATGTTTTGAGCTACGGCCATTTATTTCCTCTCCTGTGTGAGAGATGAGCTTTCTTTACATAGCGATTTACTTTTTACGTTTTAGTTTTAGTCTAGTTTTCTGTTGACGGCACTGTCCCGTCCGAGTTCCATTTACTCTGTTGTACTACCTCTTCAGTCTTATATGCCTTTTAGCATGGAAAAGACATTAATAAAGCTTTCTTTCTTTCTTTCTTTCTTTTCTCTCTCTCTCTCTCTCTCTCTCTCTCTCTCTCTCTCTCTCTCTCTCTCACTCTCAGACGTACTACCACTAGACATGCTCATGCTCACAGACGACTCCGGTAGGTTCCAGTGCTTTCTCATGTTGGGGCTCACATTACATCTTTTTACAGCATCAGCACAGCAGTAGTAGCAGCAGCACAGTCTTGACATCTTGACATAGATACATATGATTATTATGCACACACACTCGCATACGTGTCCTTTTTAGTTTGTACTAGATGTTTTCTTTATTACAGTTTGGAGACGTTTTATACGCTCCCATGGTTACCACACACTTGACATGTACTTCTTTAGTCTTATATGCCTGTTGGCATGGAAAAGACATTAATAAAGCTTTCTTTCTTTCTTTCTTTCTCCATCGCTGAGCTGAGTGCTCCATCGCTAGGTTGGGTGCTCTCTCTCCATCGCTAGGTGCTCAATCGCTGGGTGCTGCTTGTTCATGTGGCTCGCTGCCTTACCTGCCATAGAGTAGCTTCACTCCACCATCCCTGCACTCCAGCTCAACGAGTGTGACCTGTCTTCCATGCTGGAAGCTCCACTCCTCCAGCTGAGCACCATCGCTCCTTTCTAGTGGAGCACCATCGCTCCTTTCTAGCGTCATAGCTATCACTCCTCTTTGTCAACCAAGAAAAAAGAAACAAACCAGAAGGAGCTCTTATGGATTGCGCCCCTGTGTATTGTCTGCAGACAATCTGGCAACAGAAGTAGATGCGGATCAATCATCATTGAAATCTTCAAAAAGGTGCAAAGCTCTGTCACAGAGAATCTGAAACAGTCAAAGTTTGTTGTGGAGCTTGGAAATGGCACCAAGGAAAAGGGGGGAGCCAGTATCCACTCCCCACCGTGCTCCCCTCCTCCATTGGCAGCCACCACGCAAGCAGCCAGCGTGGCAGCATTGTCTGGTGTCAGCATGGCAGCAGCACTGCCTGGGCTGCCTGCCGGTTCCAAGGCAGAACTGCTGCCTGTGGACAGCGAGCCATTAGCTGCCTCATTGCCTCCTCCTGCGCTACCTGATGTACCTGCCACCTCCATTGATGCTCAGCTGAGTCACCCTAGTTCTCAGCCTCACATTAACAGGAATCTCTTTTTTGTTGGATGTTACTTCGCTCCCCAGACCTCCTCCTTCACTAAGAGCACTGGTTCTCCATATACGATTTATCAGAAATATTATTTGATAGTCAGAGAGGGGCTACATTTTTCCCACAGGTGACTTTATTTTTTATGCCTTGCCTGCTTCTCACCAAGTTGAGTTTCACCCAGTTGTTGATCAGCCATGCATCCATACTCCTTAAAAGTGATAAGTTGGGAATTACCAGGACTTATGCTAACATAATGGGTCCTGTCATCGGATTATTTGTTGTAGCTTAGAGCAGCACAGGAGATAGCCATCTCTAATGGCCTGGCCTGTTGGCCTGGGTCTGGAGGCTTCACATATCACCCTCATAGTGGCGGTCATAGCATCATGGGTTAGCTCATGGGATCACCTTCCTCCATCCCTCTCATTTCTAACTTTTGTATATCTCCTATCATCTCATCTTACAACTCTTTCCTCTCTTTTCATCTTGGCACACTTGTACATCATCAGCCTCCTCTTTTTCTTCCTCCTACCATTAACTGTGCTCTGAGATACACTTTTGACAATACCTACATACCGCTCTAAATTGAATATCTCACGTCCTTGCTTCACCAATTCCCTCATGATAGTCTTTTGGATGTCTTTAACCATGTAATCACTCAGGGCTTCTGTAATTTGTAGAGGCAAAATGCCCCAAAGAAATAAAGACTTTCCTATCTTCCATCTTCACATAGACTTTGATGACATGAAATTATCAATGACCATTATTCTTTTTGAATATAGTATGAACTTATTGCTTTAATGATTTGAGTGTGCAGGTATTACTACCTGTAGAACTAAGGACCCTTTTATAAGCCATGTCTGATGGTATGAAAACTGACCTTTCTTTGAAGGTCTGTGCTAACTCACGAAAGTGCATGAAGAAAGAACTAGAGTTTATGAGGAAAATCCTATGCTTCTGATTAGCTAGATTTGGAACCAAGTTCATGTTCCACTTTTTAAGATCCTTTTTGGGAGTCCAATGTATATGTAATTGGCAAAGGCCAATTGATTTTGCATAATATTAAGATTTCCTTTGGGGGCGGGGGGTCCCCATCTTGCACCCTCAGTGCTTCTGCTGCATGTGAATAATTTTGTGAATGAATTTTTGTGATTCAATGTTTTCAAGTTTCATTTTCAAGTCTAATTTGATTCCATTTAAGTTGTTTCGAGACTTGTTTAATGTAAAAGTAAAGTCAGTAAGTTCAAGATCATAAAGATTGTAGGACAACCCTCCCTTGACGTTCACAGCTTCCCCACTTCCTAGTGTACCAATGTCATACATCCCATTCACAAAGGGGGTGATCCCACAAAACCAAACAACTAATGGTACTATCATGATTGTGGGCCACATTATGGCCAAAGTATATGGCTCAGTCTTACAGACAGTAGTTAGCAGCGAAGCCGAGATCAAACGTCTACATGTTGTGGAGCGGGCAAGTTTACAAGCTCATTATCCCACTTCTGATCATATTTTCACATTGAGATCTATTATTGAGAAAGCTAGATCCAAACGTGAGTGGTTATGTTGTTTCGTGGATTTTCGGAAGGCCTTTGATTTAGTTCCGAGACACTTATCCAAAGATTATAGGACCTTGGTTTCTAGTCAGACCTTACTCACTCTCCCCTACCTTGTTTGGACTTTACATTGATGAGTTGCAGAGGATGATTGTCTAGGATGGAGATGAGGGATGTACTTTATGTGACCTATTGATTTTGATCCTACTTTATGTAGATGATGTGGTACTCATGTCGACGTCTAGAGAGGGTTTACAGAGACACTTGGATATATTATGTTCTTTTGTTCACGTTGGGGATTGATGGTGAACACAGCGAAGACCAAAGTTATGGTCTTCAATGCCTCCCGTGGCTTCATGCAGAGACATGAGTTTCTTAGTGCCACATTAAGCTTTTCGGCTCATCAGTCTTCTTCCACTAGGGGATTGAGCTGACACTGATGACCCGCCGGTCTCTACATATGGTGAGCATTTTCTTCCACTAGGGGAGGCTCATGAGCTTGCCATTTTTAATGGCTTGTCTTGATGGCCACGTTCTGGTGCCTATACTTGCCACCCCCATAGTGGCGGCCATAGTGTTGTGGGCTATCTCATGAGGTCACCATCTCTCATACCTTTCATCCCATGGCTCTCCGGTGGAACATGCTCCCATATACAATCATTTTCTCCTAATCTTCATAATATCATATGCCTATATGGTTATACTTGTCATTAAGAAAAGAGTGCATATGAGACCTCAGAAGGGAAGTGCCTTGTTGATCTTCTTTATAGTTCTTCCATGGGCGCTTTCTATGGTGAGTTTATTCCCCATGCCCCACCTCCTTTGTTGAGAGATCTATGGCTTTCGACTGAGTATGCCACATCACTCTTACCATGCCCACTGGCTGTTATGGTTTAAGTTTGATCAATTTCACCATGTATTTGAGCGCCACGCAATTTTAATTTGCATTGTATTCTCTCAAAGTTTAAATAGGCTTTCCAAGTTTGTAAACATTATAAAAATTTTATTGTAAAGGTTTTAAAACCTTGAGTAGGCCCATAAGTTGTACATGGGACCCTAGGGGGCAATTTTACATGCTACCAACTATATGTTGGAACTATATGAATTTTCTCATGTTGTAGGAGGGCGCATTTTTCCTATATAGGAAACTTGTGGACCAAGGCAAATCATGCCAAGTATCATTGCATGAAGAGGGAAAGTGCATGCTTAGCATGTGGGACACCTATTTCACCTACTTTTGACACTTGGAAGCCATGTACATCACATATTATTTGTTTCCAATCTATAAATGATACCTCCTCCTCCTAGATGGGCGCACTATTGGAGAGAGAGAGATTTCTTCTCACATATGCTCTTGTGATTTGTTTTTGTGGTAGAATCTCTTGCTAATTAATGCTAGTATAATGCTATCCTAGATTGGTGTCTTGTTGGATCTGATATATTGCTTTGTTTTCTTGCTAGTGTAATGTTCTTCTTGCTGGAAATTCATGGACAGCAAGCATTCGTGATCCAATCGACCCCATTGGAGGAGCAATTTCCAGGATTAATGATGTTAGAATGCTCCTTACAGCATATACTATCATTCTAGTTTGTGTAGCAAGTTTCTGACGGGAGTTTCATGCAAATTTTTGCTCGCATCCTCTTCATCTGGCTCGCTGCCCTCCATAGCCAGCAGATCCGATTACTTCAAAAGTTTGATCTATTCATTGCATGTCAACAAAAATTACAATTTTCTAGCAATTTCCGTTTGCATGTGCAAGTACTAGTCCATGCATGTTGCATGCATGCATCTAGAATTTTTCAGATTGCCTGCATGTAGCCATATTTGCTTGCATGTTGATTGCATGTCACTGTATTTGCTTGCATGCTGATTGCATGTTGCTGATTTTGATCTATTTTGAGTTGTAGAAGACCATCGAGGATTCCTAGGTTGGTAAACCTCGATTTAAAGATCCTTTCTATCTCTATTTTCAATTCTATAACACTGGCGTGGATGAGGAGTTTGGCTTACAAGTCATCAATATCACATACACTAATATCATGCTGTCATTTATAGTTTTCCTCCATCTTGGTGCACTAATATCATTCCCCAGATCCATAAGAGTGATGAAGCCTAATAACTATCACACCATTATGATTGGGCACGTTATGACTAAGCTGTATGACACTATTCTTAGACAATGATTAGTAGTGAGGCTGAGACACGGAGTATACGTGCCTTGGGTCAGGCTGGTTTCAAGACACAACATTCTACTACAAATCATGTGTTCACTCTTCGAACTATCAATGAGGAGGCCAAGTCCAGACATCAAAGAGTTTATTGTTGTTTTGTGGATTTTCGGAAGGTTTTGACTTGATACTGCAACACATGCTCATTTAGACGTTGAGGGATCTTGGCTTTTCTACTGATACTATACCGGCTATCATGGCACTATATTTAGGGGAGAGTTAGTAATACTATTGGGGTGAATTTGGGTTGTTCCATCTCCCCCACACTCTTTGGTTTGTAATCATAGTTGCACTGGTGAACCAGGAATCGCGGTTCAAACCGCGACTCGCGGTTTTGTTAGGGTTTTGAGAATCGCTTTTTATTTTTAGTGGGTAATATGGATATCAGCTTGAAGCTCTTAACGAGAGTAGTGCATTTATGCAGGTTGCCAGTAGTTTCAGGTACAGTATGGTCCATTTTAGGGTAGATATATAGCTGAAACAATGTGCCAAAAAATAGCTCAAAAGAAAGGGAAAAAAAAATTTGAACAACGATTCTCTGTCGAGAATCGAGATTTACGAATCGTGATGGCTCGAGAATCACGATTCGTGGCAACCATGGTTTGTATATTGATGAACTTGAGACAGTCATCAACCAAGATGGTGGTATTGGGGATGCAGGCTTGGTGATATATTTATTTCCATTCTACTTTATGCTCACAATGTGGCTTTGCTTTCTTCATCTGGTGAGGGTTTGCATTAGAGGTCTTTGGGGACTTATTTGGTTTGACTATGCATACTAGGAAAACCCAAATTATGGTTTTTAATACCTCGAAGTCCTTAATACAAATGGCAGGTGTTTACACTAGAAAGACAACCACTAGAGGTGGTATCCTCTTATACTTATTTGGGGAAATCCTTCACTGGACCTACTTTTAGCATGAGACACGTGCCACAACTAGACTATAGAAGGTTCATGCTTTTCTGGTTAGTCTTCAAAGGTTTTGCGTCAAGAAGCACATTCGTGATGCCCCAAGTGAGTGCAGATTGTTTGATACCATTGTTTCACCTACAACTATGTATGCAACAGAGGCTTGGTGCATAGGGATTTCCACTTCAACGACGACTCAACATGGACTAGTATTTCTCATCTACAAGTCATTGGGCTTGCACTTATGATCTGGGCCAAGTCCTCTGTTGCTCACTAGATTATCCTTGTTGAGTCAGTTGTCGTACCACTCCGAGTTGAGAATATTTCCAGGCTGATTACATACACTCAAAGAGTGATGAGTCCTCCATTTTCATATTATCCATGCTCTTCTCTCTTCTCAGTAGCTTCATCATCATGGTCATCTTATCATGGTCCTCCCAGGTTTCTCAGCTCTTACGTACATATGGCATTGATATCTTGGATTTACCACAAGGATCCCATTAGTACCAGGGGGGTTATCTATCATGCAAATTCTCGAGTGACATGGCAAGGCCCCATTGGGGTCAAAACCAGTTTTTTGTTGTCCCTCTTAACATCCTAGAATTGGATATTGCCTCCCAATTTTACAATGTTACTTGGATAGTGAACTCTCATATTGCCCCCAATTTACATTGGGATAGTCTCGAGTTTCCTCACACCAGTTATATGTGGAGATTGGGTGCTTCCAGGGCATTCCTCACACAAACAGGCTTTCCCAGATATGCATGTTGGGGGAGGTGGAGTCAAAGGAGCATTTCTTATCCAGATGCCCTGTTTATGGGATCAAGGGACATTGCCATTGTCTTTTCCGTGATTTTCCAGTCACACTCAGTCACACTGCATTCACTTATTTCATATGTAGACCCTCGGTGTGTGGCCTTGATGCTGCGTCAGATGTTCCTGCTCCATAGAGATAAATGTTAGAGAGGTCAGTATGGACACCAAGACTCCCAGACCTAGATCACCTCCCTTTTCTCAAGGAGACACTATAGAGTAGACGGACATTGTCAGAGGATAAATCAGATATCCCTGGGTTTAGGGTTTAGGGTTTCGAGACCTTCACTCATCTGGGTTTCACTCTCTATATTAGCTAGTAACATCACCTGCATGTAAAACACTTACATGAAACACTGAGTGAAGTATTACCTAACTTAAGAGATTAAAGTTAAAGAAAATCAACAATTACAGTCTGAAATCATCCACAGACAATTCATAAAGCTTCCCAGTACAATTATCCTTAGAATACACAATTCTAAGATACAATTAATTCATTCAACTAGAATCTCTAGGAGAATCATTAAGATATAAAATGATTAAGCTCAACATCTGAGTATCCTAGATACCTCCTTGAGTTAGTTAGCCATGTTTCTAGCATCATATGCAAGAAAATAGCAATCATTCATCTTAATAGATATGTCTGTCCCCTATGATAACTAGAGATCCAATCAAAAGAACTGTACACAAGCATCTGTAGACCATAAACTGTAGCATAATAGCATCCACTAGATTTTTTAAATTCTCCACAAGTAAAATAACTTATCTTGTGAGAATGTCTGTGAGATCCCTATGTTCTCAAATAACACACTGGAGTAAAGAGATCTGAATTATTACTCAATTAATAGATCAAGAATAAATCGTCACACTTAAGAATCATCGCGATTCCTTATAATCCTCTGACAACAATTAAGTATCTATTTATGATCCGTCAATCATAAATATTTAGATTCGTATGATTCGTCAATCATAACTTACTAGAATCCAAAATCCTACTTAATCATTACAAGATACTGGAGTATATGTCCAACATAACTCATTAAAAGTAAGAATCATTCTAAAATCTTTCCCAACAGGAAAAAATTGGATTTTAGGAACATTCTCCAAACCGGATTCTCTGAAAGAAGTGCTAGATATTCAAGTTCTATATGCCACTGGTAATTAAAGACAGAAAGCATACCAAAATGATAAAGACAATCATCTTCAACCACATAAAACTTTAGATTACCGTCTAGAATCAAATCTAGATACCCAAAGTCCTGCTGAATATCAATTCAGTTATTATTCTCGGATTCATTATGATTCGTTATCCAATTAAGCGCTCTGGGATATAATCACTAATGGGCTGAGTCTATTCCTTAACTAGGGAATACTCTACTCCAAGAATATTGTATGTCCAATGCACATAATTTTAACTGATGAATCCTAATGATTCACTAATCATGCGTCTTAAAAGCAATATAAATCAAAACCATCAGTTTCTGGTGAATCCTCATCAGATTGACATTTTACCAATTAACTTATCCAGGAGTAATCAACTACTCAAGTTAATTGCCAATGATTCATAAATCTTAATGTATAGGTGAAGAATTCAATTATACTAGTATAACACCACATTTAGATCCTTATCCAAGTCACTTTTAAGTTAACCAATAAGTCTTTCACAGAAAGATCTGTTAACTCTGCAAGTATCTGTCTCAACAATACTTGATCATATGCTTATGTTCACCAACTAGGTTAAGTGCACCAAATAACCCTAGTAACTAGGAATACACAGTAGATTCATACAAGATTAATCGTGCACAAATGTGAATAATCTCACTATGACCCAGTACATAAACACATTCTTATCTGGCAGATTCCTCCAGAATCCACATATGTTACTCACATATCTCACCGAAAATCTTGTAACTTTAGCTACTAAAGAATTTCTATTTCTCATGAGTAAATAACATATCCGGGAAACCTTTGAGACAAATAACATTCACTCTCAACAGTTGTCCAATTCAATTTCCACTAATAACATAATGTATTCACTCAATCAACCCTTCTCTGATCCTAGTACTCAAACTAAGATTAGGCTGATCTAATACAAACATTCCAAACTCAAACACCAATCAAACTTACTTCTATTGAAAAAAAATGGAATTAATAACTTTTGACCTTTCACTGTACTACTTATAGATAATGATTCAAATTTCAAACTTGTTCTAGTTCCAGATTGTTTCACACAATCCCTAGAGAATTTCTCTTATTCGAAAAGTTCCCATTAGGTATCTTACTCTGAATCTATCCGAAATTACTTTCACAAAAAATCTCATTTTCTATACCACAGCTGGTTCTCTTCCGAAAACTAAATAACCAACAGATCCCCAAATAGAATTTTATCCCATCACTTCACCCCTCCTTTTTAAGAAATTATCAATTTCTATAAAAGTTAACTGGAAAGATGACATATGAAAATATCCAAATCCATGAAAAGTCAGTAATAAGTGCTTTCCACAAAAGGATTCACTCTATTACAAACAGGACTTTTCCTTCAACTATTTTCAACCCGAGTGACAATACTATCATTCCTCTGAAATCCATTTATGCAAAAGAGATATTCTAGGTTTAGGAAATTGAAACACAATCGCCTTAGAATTTATCTGAATTCCAAGTCTATTCACACAAGTAGTAATTCATATGATATAACAGTCTTTCAAAAGAATAACTTCATGTTGGAAAGAATCATATAAACCAGTCTGATGTCTATATTCGAGAAATTACTAAGAAGTAAAAGATTAATTAAGAAAGCGAAAAATAGATTGAGGGGTTCCGATTTTGTATATAGTGAGATACCCATTGGGATCAGGATTAAACCTCAATTTCCAAAATACCCCACATTTTATCAATGGTTTTTTCTTTTTTCATATCATGACTAGGTACTAAAATACTCCATTGATAATCAGATCTTTACAATCCGAGAATTTCCTTTCCAAAATTATTGATGTCCCATATCACCAGCTCTTCCTTCCAGAAAACCCTTAACCGCCTTCTCTAATATTCTAGAGATCCACTGATCATCTAGCTGTCTTATAGTCCATATAGAATATTATCTCTTGTTCCCAAAACCTGGAGAATCCATTTATTCGGATGACTGGCATGCCTATCAAATGGATACCACAGATCCATACCTGATCCTGTGATTTAAATAAAAGAATTAACATGGTTCAACATTACATTCTGATCCTTCTAGGTTAGTGATAGGCTTCGAATCCCCATGGATCCAAGAGCATTAACTCTAGGAACAAGCTTATATCAATTAACAGATCCAATGTAATCCATGTATTAGATTCCACTTCTAGCATCACAATTGACATCCACAATTGCGGATAAACTCAATGGTTACAAAGATATCAGTTATGAACTCAACTAAATGAATTTAATCCAAGAAATTAATATCCAGTATTAAGCAATTATTTACAGGGATTACCAAAATCCTAACTGCGAAATACATTTCCCGATCACACTTACTACCTCTGATGTCCAATCTTCTTCCCCCTTAGACTTTTCAGTCCCCTGAAAATCTGTTTCAGCTAAGGTACAACGAAGATATAAAGACATTAGTAAATGTAAAAAATAAATTACTGTAGTATAAAGTCTGAAACAATTTCATTTCTATTCTATACCTGGGCTGAATCACCAATATACAAAAATCATCCACTAGTATGAAAAAATAGTACTAGTCTGATCTTTTGAATACAATTCACCATAGGATTTAACTAGGAAATGAAATCAGTTTTTTACTTTTGATCAGTTCCTATCAATCACAATTTTTCCAATAAAATTGGACTGTCTTTCCTTTTTCTTGACTGGTTTGGCATTACTCCGTCAATAATAACAAAAACTATCAAAACGTTTGAATATGAAATTACATGAATGGAAATCCTACCAATAGGATTTCAGTAACTCTTAAACTGTATCCAGTTAGATTTCACTGCCTGAATAAAGAGTTTTGTCACCACCCATTCCATCTGGCCATTTCATATTGTTTGACAGTTTTAAATTTAATCTTGACAAGTATCTTGCACAAACGTTCACTTGACCCATTTCCAATGATCAGTATCGATCAGAAATATATCAGACAAGTAACTGATTTTAAAATCTAACCAAATTTGAAATTCAACAGAAAAAGAAAAAATTCAATTTTAGCTTTCTACTTGGGAGTACCATACTCCAAAAGTTAACATATCATACAGTAAAACTGCTGGCAAAATCATTGCGGTTCTTTCTGTCAATTTTAAATTATCTATTATAGGGAAATAATCTAGCCTTAGTGAAAACGTTGTGACTAACTTTGACTAAAAACTCAGTATAGTCAATTCACTTATCTAAACTCATTCCATAAATAACAAAAGAATGACCAAAATTTCGATTTTTCAAAAAATTTTGGCTCATTTTACGTAATTCGAAAATTCTGACGAAAATACTGTTAGTACAAAAGGAAATCGAAATCGAAAAATCGAAATATTGTTCGATTGCCAATGTCACTAAACCAATATTTGTCTGGCATGCAAAGCACACTACATCAGTCATAAAACATCAGTACGTAAACTTCAGTTTTACAAAATTTGTCAGCCAATATCACTGATTTGTGACCCAACCGTCAGAGCACATGCGTATAACCATTCAAATCGACTGTAAATCCCTCATGCACGTCAGAATCACACTGAGAATCAACATGCAATCAATCCATGCAAGCACAGTAATTAGGGAAAAGACTAGCATGCAATCAGAACAATTACGGATTTCGCCAATTTTGCTCACAAAACTGTCAAAATTTCAAACGGCCATAGCTTTGGCTACAGTCCACCAAATTAGGCGTTGTAAAGGATAGTACGGAGGGAGACCAAGTGACCGAGATGCTTGCCACATGAGCCTGGCACCTAGGCGGCCCCAAACCTTGTACTAACTCCAATTAATGTGTCTGGGCCTCACAAGTTTATTAATTACTTGCGGGTCACATCCAGTATGATGTGGCATAGCTAATAAACTTGATTCACTGGAGTTCCGAGTATCTAAGTCTAGG
This sequence comes from Diphasiastrum complanatum, assembly GCA_029204225.1. NCBI lineage: Eukaryota > Viridiplantae > Streptophyta > Lycopodiopsida > Lycopodiales > Lycopodiaceae > Diphasiastrum > Diphasiastrum complanatum. Next base: position 32,330,671 of record CM055095.1, read on the forward strand.
ACTATATCGAATCCTATATACAGGACGTGGACATAACAACTTTCCTCCAAATCAATATGAAGGGAGGTAGGGTTTGTCCACTATATATAGCCACTAAGGTTGGTCATTTGCTAGTTATGATCATTTGAGTCTTGGGCTTCTTGTAGGGGAGTTGTACTATTTTGGAGATCTTAGTTGGAGATCTGTCTGAGCTATCGACGACCATTGATATTCATACAATTTCTTAGTTGGAGAATGCTATGTGAATGTCTTTTACTATTTTTTATGCATCATTGATACTAATACCTGTGAATCTGTTCATAACATGGTATCAGAGTACTTTCCTGAGCGATTGGGAGTGCTTTTTTGTTTTATGGTTTCTTTGCAGGTTTTTGGATCTTATGTTTGTTTTTGTGATTTTCTTTGCAGGTTTAAGGATCTTCATAGGACTAAGATCTGCTCTCTTTTCTCTCTTCATCTCTCTCTAGTTGGATTTTCATCTTTTGGTGGATCTTCAGCTCTCTCTTTCTAGACAGTTTTCTGGCTGTTCTTTCTCTCTCTAGCTATTTTCTCTCTCTAAAACTTTTTTTCACATTTTTTGTCATAACTTTTTTGTTTGTGATCAGAATTGAGTTTTGTTAGTTGCATTGGTGTTGTAGCATGTCGATGCCTAAGATGCAATTTTTTTTGCTGGCAGTTTTTTGGAAACCCTAATTTTTAGTTTTTGGAAAACTCATCTTTTTCATCCTTTTTTGCAATAGAGGTTCAAAATAATTATATGGATGAGAGTGCTAGGTTGAGACAAGACTATTGATCCAGGTTTCATGTGAAACGAAGGACTACATCCAAAGAACTTGCAAAGTTTTCCAAAGGGGAATATATTCTTTTTACTTTCCATTTTGTTTTAGTTGTTCTTTTTGCATATGTGATTGGATCTTGTTCTTTCCTATTGTTCCTTGATTCTTAAGATCCATTTTTGACCTTTTAAAATTGAAGGTTTTGAAAAGTCAAACCCTGGTCAAATTGGAATACTATTTTCTGTTTTAAAAGATTTTGTTTTTGGATCTTTACGTACTTTGTTTTTCAAGAAGTTCATTGCCAAACGGATGTTTCATTCTCAAGATATTACACTTTGAACTTCAACCCATTATGAACTTTCTTTGTGGCTGTCCAACACCCTACTTCACTCACTTTTCGGCAGCCTCTTCACCACCTATTGTTTGTTGGCTTTTCTACTACCATTGGGCAACATTTCTTCTTACTTGGCACACTATTTGGTGGCTATTTTGGTAGCTTCTTCACCACCTATCAGTTATGGACTCGGCTCATTACATTCGCCATGTCCATTTACATTTACTTTACTTTATGCATAAGCAGGCTTTGGGCCCTTTTTTATTCATTATTTGACATTTAGACTATATGGTTGGCCTTGGGCCCTATTATTGACATTTAGACCATATTATTGGCCTTGGGCCCTATGATTCACTATATTGGTTATTTGGTCATATTACTGAGAGTGGGGGCCTTCTTGGAGGGCGCACTATTTTCCCTCTCAGTTTGGCCCTAGCCACTGGAAGCTTCCTTTTAGGGCTTCCTCTTGGCTATAAGTAGGTATTCTGTGTCATTTGTTACTTGGCTTATGATATGATCTCCTTCTTTAGTCTCTTTAAGCTTTCTCTCTCCTGCTTTCTAGGGTTAAGTCTTGCTTATGTGATGCTTTCATAGACTAAATCTAGATTAGCCGTGGCTACGTTCATAACTTGGTATCAGAGCACTTTCCTGAGCATCTCCATTGAGCAGATTTTTCTCTCACAGGAGGGCGCCCATCTTCAGCTTGGATCTTCACCATTTTTCAGCCGGATCTTCAGTATTTCTCCACACTTGTCTTGCAGATTTTCACGACGGATCGGAGGAGGACAAGCGCCCACTTGCTGCCCATTTCTAGCGCCCTCTTGCTGGCTGCCTACTGCTGCATTTTCAGCCTTTTTCCTCCCCTATTTTGGGCGCCCTACTGCCTCCTATTTGCTGCCCTATTGGGCGCCCTCATGCTTGCTGACCAGCGCCCTACTGCTCCTTCCTTTGCTGAAAATTTCCGCTTTTTGCTGCCCCTATTCGCCACCTTCCATCAGCCACTCCTAGCGCCCTACCAACCCATCTTTTTGATCCAATTTTTTTTTTTGCCGTTTACTACCTCTCTTGGACGCCCACACTCCACCATAGCTGGCGTCCTACATCCGCCTCAATTTCAGCTCACCCTCCTACACTGCTGTCTGTGTTCGCAACCCTACCCCAGACAATACAAACACGCCTAGATGCTTAGAAAGCCACTCCCACCCAACTTCATCGCGCATCGGGATTGCTCCCCGTCTTTATCGCAAACTTTTTTTTACCCTTGAAGGGCGATCTCTGATTTTTCAGCCTTGTTTCCTCGCTGCCCATACCTCCTTTTTGTTATCACTTCCTTTCCTTGGCTGCTCCCTTTCCAGCCCCATAGTCCATTATTGTTTCCCATACTTTTACCCACCGTTTACTCCACGTTGTCGGGCCCTTAGCATCTTTTTTGGAGGCTGCCCGGTACCTTGACATATCGCCGCTATTTTTCAGCTCACTTCCGGTTGCGGTTACGAGGTATTTCTTACTTAGTTGTCCTTTCCGTTCATCTTACATCGCGAGTTCTATTGTGTCTTTTCATTGGCGTGCCTGTTGTGACGACTTATGTCCTCTCCTTCAGTTCGTCCAATTGTTTAGCACATTTCTTTTCTCGCTTACTTTTTCTTCCTCATGGCTAGCTCACCCACTACACCTGTGAGTCATTCCGGACCTTATATGCACTAGAGGCTTTTCATGCTACTGATTCATTTTTACCTCTTGATATTTGGCATTCCTGGTTATTACGTATAGCTTGGATTTCATTTGGACCTGTTGTTCATGCTACTTCATTTTCACCTATGGATATATGGCATTCTTGGTTATTACGTATAGCCTGGCTTTCATTTGGGCCTGTTGATTGGTGCTGGTTTTTCCATATTACTAATCGTCTGTGGTGCAAATATCTTGGTTTCCATGATTATACTTGTGACTCTTTATTTGTTTCTTGGATTGTTGCTCATTGTCAGGCTTGGCATCTGTTGATAACTTTGGGTTACTGCCTCCGTCCTAGCTACTGTTTGTCAGGATGATCTTCAAGTTCCCTGGCATTTCTGATTGCTCCATATCACTTGGTCTCCGATGCTGTTACAGAGTTGCCACTTTTTTTTGGTGTTCTTGGACCATCAAAGTACCTTGAGAGAGTTTCTTCTCCTTTCTTGGTTATTTTTTGGGGATGTTGCCGCCATGTACTTCAGTGCTGCTCACACGTGCTTTGATACTCATTCCCAGCTACAAGTGGATATTGCTCTAACACTTGCTACTGATGATGTGGATCATGTTCCTTGTTTTGCTTTTGGTATATCAGTTGAGCTTGCTATTCCTCGTTCCAGTGCATTTCTTCTTTCAATTACTCCAGTGGCTTCAGTTGCTACTCTTCCTGATGCTAGTTCCCTAGTTGCGGTCTCCCTGCATGTGACTTTTTCTGTTCTTCTGTTCCTCACTTGTGCGCCTGGTGTGTACTTTGGGATTGCACTTGCGGCTAGTTCAAATGGGGCATCCGATTCTCCATCCGTTTTTGCTGCATTCTATAATGGCTTGGTATGTCCATATGAGGTCCTTCTAGATGAGTATTTCGGCTATGATTTATTCGTTGGGGCCTCTACTATTTCTAGATTTGTTGCTACTGCTTTCATGCATCATGTCTTTTTCAATGATGAGTTGCTTTCCTGGACCTTATGGATCTCTTGGCATGACGATCTTCTCGCGATATGTGCCTTCAGGGTTCCGTGTGCCATTGCTACTTCTCATTCATGGGCCTTATGGATACCTTGGGCTTTTGACCATGTTGGTGCACATTTCTCCATTCTAGCTATCCTTTGTCAGGACAATCTCTTTATGCTTCATGTTTCCTGGCATATCGCTTGGTCTTCCATGATATTGCAGCGTGACTGTTGTGTAGCTTATGTTCCTACTCTTTGGTGCTGGTCTTCTGATGTTTCTATCCTTTCTTGGGGCACTTATATCGCTGAGTTTGCACATATGGTTGATGGTTTCGTTTGCGATTGGCATCAACATTTATGTTTTGCAGAATACAGTTATAACAACTCGGTTAGTACCAGCACAAGTGTGTCTCCACTTTTGTTGGCTAATAGATATTCTCCGTTCCTACCAGGTATCCCACCCCCTCTTGATGATGTTTTGTTACTTTATCTTCTTTTCTTACTAACATTCGTGATTCTATTGTGTAGGCACAACAACATTTGGCGTGAGCTCAACATTGTTATAAATCCTTGACTGATTGACATAAGTCGTTTTTAGAGTTTGATGAGGGCCAATCTGTTTATGTTCGTTTATCTTTTGCACGTCATAAGTTTGTACAGGGTCATTCTCTTACCGAGAAATTGTCTGCACATTACTATGGCCCTTTCCACATTGTGGAAAAACTTAGGCCTGTTACTTATCGTTTACAGTTACCTGCTACTACTCGTGCTTGTGACATGCGAAACTCAAATAATTTGTGTTGGATCAATCAGACTCTGTAACACAACGAAACGAAACGAGACGAAATCAAGACGAAAACGAAACGAAGCGAAGCGAAGCGAAACTTAAACGAGCTCTGACATTGATTCATGCTGGAAGCATAGAGATCGCGAAACGAAACGAAACAAAACGAAACTAGACGAAAGAGAAGAATTCACGAAAAAGATCAATCAGGCTCTGTAACGAGACGAGACGAAACGAAACGAAACAAAACGAAACGAAGCGAAGCGGAACTTAAGTGAGCTCTGAAATTGATTTACGCTTATAGCCAAGTGATCGCGAAGCGAAACACGAAGAGAAAGCATTCGCGAACAAAATCAGTTCGTCAGTAATTCAGATATGATTGCTGGTCACTGCCGGCTATATCATTCCTACAATCCTTCAGAGTGTAGACAGACACTGCTGATCTACGTTAACAGATTAATATAGCATTCAACAAAATCAAACCAATGTGCGGAATTGAATAAACAAGTGAATTAGATACACGAATAGTAGCAGACAAATATTCATTCGAGATCATACAATCATTCAAAATAATATGTGCATTAACAACTACAATATTATCTATTGATCTTCTGGTTTTTCAAGCACTGTGCAACAGATCCACACAGTGCATTGGCGTGAGAGAAATATAGTTCTCTCACGAATAATGTCTCACTTACTAGCGGACTTCTGGATCTGCTGATCCTCTTACAAAATTGTCTCGCTCACAGGCGGACATGTATTCTGTATTTTTCGTCTTACTGTATTATGCATCAACTAGAAAGTATATAGTTCGCGAACTTTTTCGTGTCACGTCGTGTAACTTCCAGATCAGAAAGATTAATCATCTACAACTAATCGCGAATTACAAGAGTGGCAGATTAGCCACGATCTATAGTACTTCTGCTGATGTCATGATATCTGATCAAATACTTGTACCCCATGGTACTTGGCTGATCTTCTTGGCCGTTCGTGGAGCAAGAATGATTTTGTGTCGCGAAACAATTTTGTGTCGTGTGTCGCGAAATTGTTCGCGAACAATTTCGTTTCTTGTGTCTTATCTGTCAAAATCAGAGTGGAGAGCTAGCAAGGCTTTGGCACTAGAAACATTTTGTTTCTTCAGCTCCCTCTCAAAGCGTGATAGCTTGATGACTCCAAGACTGCTCCTCTGTTTCTCGAATAGACCTTTGTCTAAGGCCTTTGTGAAAATGTCAGCTACCATCTCCTTTGTTCCAATGAAGGTAGTCTGCAATATCTTCTTCCCAATCAGATCCCTTATCAAGTGGTACTTGATCGCAATGTGTTTCGTCCTTGAGTGAAACACAGGGTCTTTTGTCAGATGTATTGCAGATGTGTTGTCCATCTGCAAAACTAGAGGTTCATTCCTCGTTTCGCCCAGTTCGTCAAGGAACTGTTTGAGCCAAATTATTTCGTTGGCCATCTTTGCTGCTGCAACGTACTCTGCTTTGTAGGATGACTGAGCCACAATGGTCTGCTTCTTGCTGACCCAGAGAATTGCTGCTCCTGACGCGATGGTGCATCCTCTTGAGACACTTTTGCAGTTGTCCTTGAGAGATGCCCAGCTAGCATCACTGTAGGAAAGCATCTGGAAATGCATCACGACAGTAACACAAACCGAAATCTTTTGTTTATTGAAGATATTGCAAAATTCGTTTTGGAATCTTCCAGTGAGTCAAGCCTGGATTCGTGCAGAATTGGCTTATCCTGAACACAGCATAAGCAATGTCAGGGCGTGTGTTATCTCCAAGGTACATCAACGATCCTATCAGTTTCCTGTATGGTGTGAGCTGCATCAATTCTCTCTCTTCTTCAGTCCTCGAACAATTTTCGTTCGTCAGTACTGTTCCTGCAAGCATTGGAGTATTCGCTCCTTTGCAATTCAGCATCCCAAAATCTTCTAGGATTTTCTGGGTATATCTGGACTGATGAAGGTACAATTCACCTCCCTCATAGTCCCTGTCAATCTGTAAGCCAAGGTAACACCTGGCTTCTCCCAGATCTGCAATCTCGAAATGTTTCGAGATATCATTCTTCACTTCAGCAATAAGCCTCTCACTCTTGCAGAGTATCAGAGTGTTGTCCACATACACAACTATAATGATGATCTTCCCATCTGTAATTCTTACATAGACATTGGAATCAGCCATTAGTGGCTTGAATCCTAAGGATTTCAGGGCTTGATCTTTCTTTTTGTACCATTGTCGCGCTGACTGCTTCAGACCATAGATACTCCTATGCATTCTGCATGCATAATTAGGAAGTGAATTCGAGACTTATCCCGGGGGTTGATCCATGTAGACCTCTTCGTCTAGCTCACCATGCAAGAAGGCTGTCTTCTCGTCCACAATGTCAATCCTGAGGTCATAAGCAGCTGCATATGCAAATAGTAAATGTAGGGACGAATGTTTCACGACAGGAGAGAAGGTCTCAGAATAGTCAATACCATATCTCTGAGAAAATCCCTTCGCTACAAGTCTTGCCTTATACTTTGAGACATCTCCATCTGGTCCATACTTTAGCTTGTATACCCATATGCATTTTACAGCCCTTCGCTTATCTGGTAATGGCTGCAACGTCCATACCTGGTTCTTCCTCATGGATTCCATCTCCTCATTCATGGCTTGGATCCATTTGTCCTTCTCTGGACATTCAATTGCCTCCTCGAATGTTTGTGGTTCGCCACTGAATCCACAGAACTCTTTTGATGTAGAAGCAGAGCTGCCTGGCACATATCTTGCTGGCGCTTTTCGTTGTCTTGTCGACCTTCTAGGAGATCCTCTTGGAACTGCAATGCCTTTGCCTTTGTCTGCTCTGCTAGGTTCGGAACCATTTCGGTTTACAAGTACTGTAGCAGTAGGCTGCCTCTCGAAACTTTTTTCGTCTGATTCGTCACGCTCGAACATTTTCGTCTTTGTGTTCGTCCTCTGCTCTCTCTGTCACAGTGGTAGATCATAGTACTGTCTTTCAAGAACTGCATAACTGGCAGGATCATCGTTGGCCATCGTTCTGCTCTCATCAAATTTGACATCTCTGACTGTCTTCACAGTGTTTGTCTCTGGCATATAGACTCTGTAGTATGACGAATTTTTGTCATATCCTACAAGATATCCCTGTTCAGCTTTCTCATCAAGCTTCTTTTGAAGATTATCAGGAACATGTGCATAAGCTGCACAGCCAAAGATACGGATTTGAGTCAGATTGGGTTTTCTACCCCACTACAATTCGTGTGGTGTCGTGTGAGGAACACCAGACTTTCCTGTCCTGTTCTGAATATAAGCAGCTGTAGCTACTGCTTCAGCCCACAACACTCTTGGAGCTTTCGAGTAGGCCATCATGCATCTGGCAGCTTCCATTAGGGTCCTATTATTTCTTTTTGCAACACCGTTGTGTTGCGGTATGTAAGATGCAGTCCTTCTGTGAATGATACCATGATCATTGCAGAAGTCAGTGAATCGATTCGAGATGTACTCTCCACCTCGATCTGTTCTGATCTGCTTCACTTTATTACCAGTGCATCTCTCTGCCCAATTCACATACTCTGGGAATTTGTCAAATGCTTATGATTTATTGTGAATAAAATAGACTCTGGCAAATTTACTGTAATCATCAATAAAGGTAATGTAATATTTCGAGCCTCCTACTGAGATCACATTGAAAGGCCCACAAATGTCAGAATTCACTAACTCCAGAATCTTGGTTGTTCTGTAGGAGTCCTTGACAAATGGAGTGCGTGACATCTTACCCTTCAGACATGCATCACAGGTTGTCGAATTGTTCGCATTCGAGATGCTGACCCTTGTGATTGCTCCATGATGGCTTGCTTGATATAGTGCCATTGAATTCATATGGCATAGTCTCCTGTGCCATAGAGTGTCTGGCGAATCATCATGAGTCTGATGCACTTGATCTGCAGGCAGGCGTACCTTCGAGTGATAAAGATTGTCTTTTCTTCTACCTTGGGTGATCAGAGTACTGGTACTTGCATCAACGACGTTGCATGCTTCGTCTGAGAACGTCACACACATCCCTGCATCAACTATTCTTGCCACAGATAGCAAGTTCTGCTGCAGTGTAGGCACGAACAGAACATCTTCGAGTCGTCTGTCTCTGCCATTCGTGTTGAGCCACAGTGAACCAATACCATTCACTTGATGTTTGGATCCATCTTCAAGAACAATGAATCTTGGTTCTCTCACGAATAATGTCTCGCTTACTAGCAGACTTCTGGATCTGCTGATCCTCTTACAAAATTGTCTCGCTCACAGGCAGACATGTATTTTTCGTCTTACTGTATTATGCATCAACCAGAAAGTATATAGTTCACGAACTTTTTCGTGTCGCGTCGTGTAACTTCCAGATCAGAAAGATTAATCATCTACAACTAATCGCGAATTACAAGAGTGGCAGATTAGCCACGATCTAAAGTACTTCTGCTGATGTCATGATATCTGATCAAATACTTGTACCCCATGGTACTTGGCTGATCTTCTTGGCCGTTCGTGGAGCAAGACTGATTTTGTGTCGCGAAACAAGTTCATGTCGTGTGTCGCGAAATTGTTTGCGAACAATTTCGTTTCTTGTGTCTTTTCTGTCAAAATCAAAGTGGAGAGCTAGCAAGGCTTTGGCACTAGAAACATTCTGTTTCTTCATAATAATGTCTTTCAAAAGAAATCGTTAGTTTTGGAGCCACATCTCGAAAAGCTATCTTCATCAATTTTTATTATGTTTGTAAGTGCTATTTGCCACCTCATTGTCTTCACATCTTTGTAGCCTCTTTTCATGCACAATTGGACCAATTATTGTATGGATAACAACTTATCTCTGGTTGCATATAAGGGGTTTTCAACACTATGCATGACCACCTTTCAAAAGCCTTCACATTTAACATCCATCATGCCCCTATGATAAAATTGTCTTGAGGCCTCCAAATCATTGGCATGAGCCCCGTTTAAGAGGCATACATTTTAATGCTCTTCACAAGGTTTTAGATTTTGTGATGGTGGCTGCAGTCACAACATCTAGCGCCAATAGGGTGCTGGTCTGATTTCAAAAAGAATAAAAGGATTCAGCAAGTTAGATGAAGTCAACCCATAACCAACCACGGTGTTAACTTTCGTCGAGCAGCTAGGTTTTTCAATTTTCAAATTAAGCATAGCCGCTTGATTAGAAATGAAAAAATTTGTGGAAGAAAGAAAATTGCAAGTTAGAGGCTGAATTTGAGTCGATTCCCAAAGAATCCAATCACGATTCTTTGGAACTATGAAGTTGGCCACATCAAGACTGATTTCCCAAAAAAGATCATCACTATCCAGATTTATTTTCGTGCAAGGGGTAGGTGCAAAGTAGCAAATCATCATGTATGCATCCTTTTTGTTCCACATGATGTTTAGAATGTATCGATTCTTGGAGTCCTGTCTGAAAAAGATATCCCCATTTCAAGGGAGTTGCAGTATAACATACTACTTGACTATTATTCCTATTTCTATGCCTTTTTCATTCCACACCAAGCACTGATGATATCGTTCAATCCATGGTAATTTAAGTCTGATTTTACACATTCTTCTAGTAAAATGATAGGAAGATCTGTTGCTACAAGGGCAGTCACCTTGTTCCACAGAAAACTATTACAGTCTTAAAAAAATATGTTCCGTCTTATGCTCTTTGCAGTCTCATTATCTCCCATAGACCAAGGCCTTGTTCTTCTTTCTAAAAAGCTTTGTCTGCAGCCCATTTACCTCCTATCTCCATTGCTTTACTTTCCCATTCTTCTCTTACCTCAGATTGCTGCAAATGCACAAGATCTTCCTCCACAAAAATTCTTGTTCCTTAAGCTTGCTTCTATTTTAAGTTTCTTGCCAAGTAGAGGATCTCAAATATGAGATTCTGTTCTTTCTTGTATCTGCTTACCCATCGATATATCTCCTTGATTTCATTGTTTGCTAAAGGTATTTTCTCGTGAAGGAAGCCATTGATGGAACTCTTTGATTAGAAAGAAGTTTGATTATATTTTAAAGACTGCTCATTCTTGTTGGGCTAAAGAGAAACCACCTTAAAAAGTGTGCTTTTTGACACCTTCATTTGCTTGAAGTGCTGAACTCCTTATCTTATCCATCCTAGAATTCGTTTCTTCTTCTGCACATAGGGGGTGCATGTTGGTTGTTGTGGTAATATCTCTCATTAAGCTACTACAATGTTATACTAGAAGCTTTCCCCCCTGCGGGACGCTTTCTTCCCTCCCATTTTAATGGTATATAAACTTGGGAGGTGCGGATTTATGCCACATGGACAACCATGAACATATTTTGTTGTTGCATGTTTTCTCAAGCCTTTTGCTTTTATCTCCACTTTGTATGACATGAAATGACAAGTTTTGACAAATTTTTCCCAAACGATAGCCTATGCTGTTCACTTGTGGTTTTCAATTTTCACTGTCATTCACTGCTTGTATATGTTCGGTTACTGCATGTGACAGAGTTATTGTTTCAGTGCTTGGTTTAAAGGTGCTCTTCACTCGCCTAATTGAATTGTTTGTGCATGCAGGGGAGTTTCCAGTGGATTGCCCATTGCAAGACAGTGTGCTACGTATTCACTACAAAGGCATCCTTCCAGATGATGGTGGCAAGGTTTTTTGTGACACACGTGTGGACAACGATGGTGAACCTCTTGAATTCGGATCTGGAGAAGGCAGGGTGATTTCTCTAACCTCAATTAGCAGATATTTTGTATTTGCTGTCCACTGCATTTGTCACAACGCCTGCTTTCAGATTTTAAGACCAAGAGGCTTATAGTGGCTAAAATATATGTACCAATAGGAACTGTACTGATAGTACTGTCAGATCTGAAGGTTTTGAGATTTATCATGCTTACCAAGGTCCGCAAGAAAGGTAGGATATACTGGTTACAATCATTAGCTGGATAAGCATATTGACCTGGAAAATCTTCTTCTTCTATTCATATGCGGATTAGAGGATATCTCTAGTAGTGTTTCCATCTAGCAATACCCCCAGCAGATGATCAGTACTTCTAGGGACTTACAACTTATGAATTCAGATAGAGAAAGGGGCATGCCCAATCTTGGAAACTATTAGAGAGTACCGACAACTGGAGGTGCTTAAACAATCAGTGCCTTGTATTTGTGATTTTTGATGCTAGACAAAGATAGGTCTCAATTTCTATCTCTTGTTGGGCCAACACTTGATCTTATGACATTGACATATGTACAATTCTTCATACAATACAAACAAGAATGGCTGGCATTTGCTCTATGAAAGATATTATACATAACGTTTTCAAATCACCTGCTATAGATGTTAGTTAACTTGATATATGCCATTATTTGGCACTGAAAGCTTGTTTCCAACCATGTGTTCTACTATAATCTTAACATAATCTGTTGTCGAAAAAGCCCCAATAGCACTACATGGTCTTCTTTTAAAGCCTAGTAAAGAACTTGATTAATATGCTCGTCTATAGGTAGATCGGTTAAGTTGCAAGAAAGCAAGTGTGAGTCTTCTTATGCTCATGCATAAAGGGCGTTTGAAGCTTGTGTTGAAGTGTTCATTTTAATGTAAATAGAACAGAAAAGTCATGACTAGATTAACAGTTTGTGCTTGGGTGCTGATGAGATCCTAAGTCATGCTTGCTGGTTGAATGTGTATTTTTTCCATCTTTACTTTGATATATTCAGATCTCAGAAAGAGATACTATCTCAATTTTATGTTCGCAATCTGCACTTTTGTGCAGGTTCCAGAGGGACTGGAGATGTGTGTGAAGTTGATGCTTCCTGGAGAGCTAGCTTTGGTTAGCAGTGTATCTGGATTTGCATATGACAAGTTTCCAAGGTTAGTTCATTTCTTGGTATCTCAGTTGGCTTGCAGAGCCTCCAATGATGTCAAAAGCTGTTTGAGATGATAAGTATCGTGTCTTTGCACATAAGGTAAATCGTTTCTAGCCAAAGTTTACTTGTGCAGGGTGCAGGTGATTTCATAACTTAATGTGATTGCAATCTGTCCTGGAGCAGTAATTGGTAAAATAGCATCAAAACATTGTTTCTGTTATTCACTGTTAAGACTAACTAAGTATCAATGACAACGAACAATACTATAAATATATCGATCCTAGATATATCTTAGATGGCCTCACCTTAATGAACTGTTGTATAATGGTAAACATCTGCAATGTGAAACATAGGATTATGCATGCATGCATTGTCCTGAAAGATTGTAACAAGGCAGTTCTCCGTGGTGAAAAAATGGACAGTAGATTCTGGGCTGTGAATGTTCTTTACTTTATGCTACGGTAACCAGAGTAAGAAAATGATCAGCAATTTCTCATTGTTACATCAAGAATATTTATTGACTAAAAGCCTCAACCTTATCGAACCTGAATTTTTACTTTGGATAATCATATATTTATCATAGATTATTATATTATATCTGTTGATATAACCATGAATATCCTCTTCTACTCTCCAAAAATCAGTTCAAACTGTTGACAAGATGATTTCTACTAGGTGTAGAAAAGGTACAAGATTTAGATGGCAGGATGGTCCTAATAGAGTTAGGAGACATGGTCTGAAATAGCATTTCCATATGTACATTGGAATTGCTGGCTGCATCTAGGATACCGATAGAACATTCACATTCAACAGATATCGTGGTCACGCTCAACTTCTATGCTCTCCTAATGTTAAAATTGTTGCAGACCGGACGGTGTACCAGACGGTGCTAATGTGCAATGGGAAGTCGAACTCCTCAGTTTTGAAGCTGTCAAGGTACTCTTCCACCTTACAAGCTGTCTTTTGTGCAAAATATTGTAGACAGTATGGGATAGGTGTAGACCTGTGGCATCATGTAGTCTTTAAGTTTTGATCTACAGAATGGTGAGCTAGAAAAGGCTGTACAGCTTAAATTTCAGTAAAATCTTCAAGAACTGCCATTTGTTCTTCATGTAGTCAGGCATCCTCGCTTCCCTTAACCTTGAACATTCAAGCTTTTAGTTATGGTAAGAAAGAAGAATCAAGTAACAAGCTGCGCCATAAGGTTCTTTGTTCAGAATCAAATATTCTCGACAAAGGCGAAATGGAGTCTAATGAGCAGGCTCAGCTCTTTAGACTGCCAAATCAACCATAGTTACCAGGGAGCGCGTTCCCACCCGTTGGAAACGTGTTCCCCGTTCCCCACCGGGTTGATGCGGGATCAGGCTTGTCTCATTCTAGAATTCAATCTAGAGTGGTATCTCTTGTTCAACATACTTATTCTGTTCTTGGTTCTATATGGTATGTCCTCTAGATCATGCTAGGCAGTCCCGTTCCACTACTTGTGCGCTAAATGATATCATTGGCCTAATCCACAAATCTCTTTGAAAAATCTGAATTTGATAATCATTGTGTGGTCACTCAAATGACATTCCATATGGTTGTTGTCAAAGGGTGTTTCTAAGGTCGTATGGTCAAATTCAGCATCACTTATCCGATGTATTTCCCAATTACTGGGGATTAACTCATGCATACTTGACATGTACCTGTTTATTAGTCCTTTGTACCTTAGGGTATTTCATGGACATTAATAAAGATCTTTCTTTCTTTCTTTCTCTCTCTCTCTCTCTCTCTCTCTCTCTAGGTTCCTCTGCCCCTTCTCACTATCCAATCTGATTCCCTAAAGAAACCTACTCTCCTACCAAGGCATTTGAACAGTACCTTCTATCTTGCATAGAGCAGATTACACTGGAATCTAGCTTTCTAAGGACTAAAATGGGCCAAATGAAGACCACAATACAAGCTATGGCAACCGAGAAGCAAATTTTGACGGCCCGAATCATCTCCTTGGTAGAGGCCTTGAGCAAGAAGGATGAACCAGCCAGCACCACCAGCACAAGGATCCAAGAACTGGAGGAACAGATTGAGCAACATAAGGTGGAGACCAAAACATGGGCCTCTCTATTCAAAGAAGGCAGTAAAGAAGGTACACACACTTTCGATAGCATCATCTCAGCCACCATCTCCAAAGAAGAAATTCGGAAATATAAGTCTATGAATGTTCGGGTGCTGGGCATTGAAGATACTAAGGCTCCAATGACCGAAGCAACCAGTTTCCTCACAGATACACTTTCCCACCATCCCAATGGGATGGAAAGAGCGTGGAGAACCAAACGAGATCCATCCACACTCATCATTCGGTTCACGGGCATGGAGGAACGGCAAGCTGCCCTTAGGCTACGAGCTCGGCTGAGAGGTACCCTTATTTTCATGGACGATGATCTAACACCGATGCAAGTTGCCAAAGGGAAGAGAATTTTCAGCGAAGCCAAAGCATTGGGCAAAAGGGTGGTCTATCGGAATGGTAAGGTCCGATACATTGACCCTCATAAATCTACGGCATAGGGATCTGGGCCCCCCGGACTTGGGAGCGGTTCGGGGGCCCTCACAAAAGCGTTGCGGCTGAGTTTATGGAACTGCAATGGTATCCATTCTTCAGCCACAGCGGGAGACTTTAGAGATTTTTGTACCACAGGGGATATCCTTATACTTACGGAGACACATGAGAGTCCTGAGACAGGACTCCCGTGCATTGAGGGATTTTGCTGGCTTTCTACTTGCAGGGGAAAGACAAGGGCATTGACTAGTCGCGGTTCAAGTGGTGTTGCTTGCTTATTTCGAGACTTTCTCCAGCCATGGGTCGAGCTAGTACACACTGACGAGCAGGCTCGCTATATATGGATCAGGTTGGATCACAGGTTGATGGAGCTAGACCGTGACATATTCATGGCTATCTGTTATTTCCCCCCAGAGACATCAGCTTTCACCTTAGAGGAGGACTCACCTTTCATGGATATTTCAGCAAACATTATTAGATATGAAGATCGAGGATATATTCTTTTAGCGGGAGACTTTAATGCCAGGACTGGGTCTAGGCAAACAGAATTTCACAGAGCAACAGATGATCCACAGTGGGATACATGCACTTGATGGCGATGATCTTGGTCTTATACGGCGATCGGCGGATGCAGCAGGTCCAGTTACAGCATATGGGGAGCAGATGCTTCAGCTGGGCAAGGCTCATGGACTGGCCATTTATAATGGCCTTCTTCAACTACCAGGCTCTGGTGACTACACTTGCTTCCCACATAGTGGAGGACATAGCGTTGTTGACTATTTCATGGGTTTGCCATCTCTCCTTCACTCCATTTCATCCTTCTCTGTACACCGCACCACTCTTTCTGATCACTCGTATCTCTCCCTCTCTATCGGTCATCTCCCCATCACACATACTTTCTCTTCGACCCCTACAGTGAAACCCACCTACCGCTACACTCCACATAACACAACATTGTATAGAGAAGCCCTCTCTGATCTCCTTACCTATTTTCCACATGAGCATACTTTAGAGGAGCAGTCCCTCTTTCTTGTCCAAACCATCCACACTGCAGCTTCCCCTGCCTTTCGGATAGAGATGGGTCAGTTTTGGGTTTCTTCACATCAGTTGGCCATTGAGACCGGCAGATACAGTGGCACCCCACGAGAGGACCGGCTTTGTAACATGTGTTCTATGCATGAGATTGAGGGCAAATCACATTTCCTCTTCAAATGTCCAGCCTACTATGAGATTCGGGGGAGGTACTACTGCTTATTCAGAGAGCACCCAGTGACAATTTCTACCTTGATATCCTATGAGGACCCAAATGTGTAGCACTGATGATCCGAGAGATGGCATGTATATCTTAATTACATTTCAACATACCTGCCTCCACAATATATGTCAAAAATTTGTGCCTTTTCTAAAGAGCTAGTGGAGCTTGTAGAATACCGGTATTTTGTTTCATACTAGGCCACACATGCTCGCAGTGCTCATCCCTCTATTGAGCCTGCCTAATATGATCGATGAATTGACTTTCAATGACCGTGAAAGACATCTAATCCATTATTTGAGATAATGCATCAACAAAATGCTCCTTGGTCTTTCTATGAAGGATTTTCAAATGGAATCCTTTAATGAGCTTGGCCCACCTATTTAGGTTGACTACCAAAATACTTGAGATTATATACATAAAATTCAGCACTGTATAAATAATACCACCACACCTCGAGTAAATGTATGATTGCGTGTAATTCCTTCTTATGAGTCGGGTATCATGCATGAAACGTCATCTTTGGTATGTCATGCTCCCTAATACAATCTAAGATCAATGTTGTTAAAGACCTTTCCTCCATGTAATGCAGCCAACAAATCATCTATTTGCTGCATAGGATGCTTGTGTTGTATCGTGATCTTATTCAAACCCAGATAATCTACACACATCCTAAAAGATCCATCTTTCTTCACCAACAAAATTAGCAAAGCGAAGGGTGTATAGATAGGCTTAATGTATCATAACCTAAGATACCGAGTATCATAACCTAATGTATCATAACCTAAGATACCGAGTATCCTTCTTAACTTGAAACCCTATTTCTTTATTTGCAAGGCAGAAACAAGAGGCCCATCAAGCAACTTCGTCTTGCCTGTCAAGCTATGGGAAAACCATAGGTACAGTTGTAGGAATTAAAAAAATAAATAAAACACAACCGTACTTGAGATGCCCTCTAACTATATAACTTGAAACAATCACCTCAGTAGAAATCGATAACAAAGCTCCAAGAGCCTTTGACCCCGTAGAAGCCCATTCATAAGGATTCTCCTTAGGAGCAGGTAAGCTACCAAACCCTAAACCCTAAACCATTCTATTCCTAAGGAACGGTTCTGGTACCCAAGACTCAATCTTATATGGAATTCTTATTAGAATCCCATCCTTGCATAAGCTTCTTAACTAGTTGAAATTAATGAACGAATTACGTTCGTAGGAGCAGAAACAGAAACCAAAATTAGGAATGTAAGGATAGGAACAGGAACAAGAACAAGAACACCCTAAAACTGTTTTTTTTATGTACAACCATTTTTCAGAAACTTCCCAGACTGCCTAGGAAAGTTGTTTTATACATGCTTAGTCGAGAAAAAGTGGTAAAGACCCTCATTCTTGGCACACTCCTTGTCAGCTGACAGGTGGATTCTCAGAAACCCTTAAAAAATTTGCTGGAAATTGCCTTGCACTTTTGACCCTGTTGCAGTTGTACTGACACTGGCATCATGGCAAATGGAAAATGGAAGGCAAATAGCATTGGTGACATCCATGGAAAAGTCTTGAATCTTTTGACTTAAAAAAGGTGGTCACCCTTGTCCCTTTGGGAAAACCGCCCCCACCCCCCCCATGTTAAAAATCTGAAAGATTATTGAGCTTCAATGGCTCAGAAATACTTGCCTGTTTATTTCCTGGGTATATATTATATGAGTGCAGATTTGTTGTGGTCTGGCAACGAATATTGATCTTTCACTGGAGGAATACTGACCATTATTATCATAGTAAAATTTCCAATCATTAAAAAATCGTCCTCAGAAACCATCCTCATTTTGCTAATGTAGAATTTTAAGAGTCGGTTATTGTCTCCATTGTCCTTACTTTCTGTCATTCGCTTGCTGGTTGCCATTAACTTGTACATAACAAGTGTATAAGGGCTTCAAGATTGTTGTTGCAAAACTTGGAAGTGAAACTAAGCCTCGCGAAGTTTCTTTGTCGTTTTTCATGCTTTGTAGTGTTAAAGAATGGTTATAGCGTTAAAAGTCTAGTGTTAAGGGCTTGTAAGCAATGCATAAAACCTCTTTTGTTGTGGTTGTAAGAGATTTGTATTCAGCTTCACAAGATGATAAGGATATAGTTGCTTGCTGTATGATAGCCAAGAAACTAAATTCCCTCCTAGAAAAATTGTGTAAGCACTTGTGGATTTTCTATGTAATGGCTCCTATCCCTTGAATCTCACATTTAACATCATTTGCAACAAGAATAGACTTCTTGTAACTTGAAATACTCTCTTTGCCCTGTGATATGTGAGCTTACCCCACTATCAATCCACCAAGGATCTTATAATGTGGTTATTTTAAGTTTATTCTGGATCTTGAGGATTGGAGACATAAATTCACTTGCTTTTTCTTATTGATAAGTATACCGTAACACAACTCCCCACAAGGGAAGGCTAGTGAGTTTTTTATGGCTATACACTGTAAACTGTTAGAAATGGTGGGTTAATAAAAAGATGTATTGTGTGCGCTGTGGTCTACTACTTCTTGTCCTCCACTTTGAATGTATTTTAGCTAACAATATTTGGTTTTGTGTAAATAGGATTGGACAGGGATGAACTTTAAGCAGATCATGGATGATGTTGAGAAGATCAAGGGAACGGTGCGTTCCATTATCTTTCTACAGAAAAAATAATTTTGTGCTTCACAATCCCATGACTGAAAAGAATTTACCTATTGATGCACAATACCATTTTGATACATGTGATAGCAATAATGTGTTTTAAACAAATCGCCTTATTTAGCAAAATAGTTTGGCACAGAAATGTTTGCGCGCATTCTGAGGTCTGCACTTTAAATAGCCTTTCTGCTTTTGTTTTATTTCAGCAGGTTTTCGCATTGTAGCATATTTGACTTGGTGGTTTTTTCTGCATTAGTCTACCATTTGTCATAGTTGGAACTTGGAACACTATGCATTCATGAGGTTCAAACCACATTATGCCATTCAGATGTACTTTTTGAAATGGTATTAGATGACATTTAAGTTACAGCGGATCGCAATCCACTGCAACAGCAATCCGGGACCAGGAACATGGTCCCGGATCCCAGAAATGTGGCACATCTGCACATACTTGCAATTTGCTTACTTTGTGCCCACACTGACACATGTTGGGAGCTCTCTCTCACGTGTTCACAAACGATTCTATTCTCAAATGAATTTGAGACCTGGACTTTCAAAATTTAGATGTAGATTTCATGAATGGCTAGACAATTCAAGTACACAGAGTGTAGCAACAAGTGCAGGAACTGGAAGCTGCTTAAGTTTGGCAAGAGCCATCATCCTTCTTACTAGGTGATTTTTCCAAAGAAGAGGTAAATGCATCATGGTTTACTGCAAGTAATGGTTGAAATTGATTGAAACATTTATATCAGCTTATATTATAAAGTGGTTATCATTTTGGAAATGGATGTTGTCTTAGAGTTCAAGAATGTCTGCATTGAAGCTCAGAGGATCCACAGGTATTGTTCCATCAGTTCTAACTTTACATGAATATTGTGTCATAATTTGGTACAGTGAGACTGTTGGGTCTCCTTGTCCTTTCAAAAGAGAGGTGTTGCTGGACTATCAGATTGATGGAATGGGCAGAGGTAGCTACCTATAAATGTTCGATGTAATTGTGGATAACTTCTGAAATTTCTAACATATTCATATGGCTGTTGAAGAAAATACAGATTCTAACCATAGTTGCAGCGAATCGCGATTCGCTGGGTCTGCGATTCGCGGGTCGCGATTCTGCGAATCGCGATTCGCGACCCAGAATCGCAAAAAAAAAAAAAAAAAAAAAAAAAAAAATCTGGAAAAATAACTTATTGCTTAACTTTTTTTAGGGGATCAATGGTCAAACCAGCGTTTTGCCTCTCAGAAGTGCAGTAGATGAGGCACAAACAGATCTTATTTTCAGTAGCTATCCGGTTGTTATTTGCTCTGGTTTTCAGTAAATGTTAATGTTACAGTTTGGACTATCAACTGTATGGATGATAATCACTTTTGCAATTGGTTCACTGGAGATGTGAGTGCAATGTACATACAGTTGGGGGCATAAATATTGGGCCCTTCTCGGCGCGCATTTGGACCTCATTTTTATCTACAGGGGGGCGGTGGCATTTTTATCTACAGTGTCTATCTAGCAAGAAGCTCTAGGGGGTTCGGGGGACAGTAGTCCCCCGGGAAACGGGGGGTTCGGGGGGCAGTAGCCCCCCGAGAAACGGGGGGTTCGGGGGGCGGTAGCCCCCTGGTGGGGGGTTTGGGGGGCAACGCCCCCCAACGGCGGGGTCCGGGGGCCTCTTCATGATTTGGCCTTCCAACTCCCCGAGTGAAAACACACTTTTTGGTGTTTCGCACCCGAAACAGTCGGCAAACTACACAATCATAATCCCCTCGATCAGAGCTTTCATCTGATACCCATATTGCCTTAAAAAATTTCAAAAAAAAAAAAAAAATCGATTCTACACGATTCTGGGAAAATCCTGAATCGCGAATCAGAATCGCGATTCTGATCGCGATTCTGAATCGCGATTCGGGAATCGCGCTGCAACTATGATTCTAACATCAGACAGTAGACGTGAGATTTGTCTTGTTCCATTTCACACAATACAGATTCGATTGAGTTATGGACTTGGCTCATTACATTTGCCGCATCCATTCTTTTATTTGTTATTATGCATAAGCAGGTCTAAGGGCCCTTTTTATTCATATACTGGCCTTGGGCCCTATTTGGTCATATTTTTAGGACTTGTTCACGTTGATTTGGAGTGAGGGTCCTCCTATTGGGAAGGCGCACTATTTTCCCTCCAAATCCTATTCCCTCCCTTTTTTGAATCCTTCATTTGATTCAGGGAGAGGGTATATGTAGGGCAACGTTGTATTCCTTTCATAGTACCCCCTGGTACCGCTGGTATGGTACCGCCGGTTCGGTACCACCCTGGGATCCGCGGTACCAGGGCGGTACCATTTTTAATATTTTTTTATTTTTTAATATATTTAATAATTTTTTTTGGCCTATTACCTACCAAAAAAGGACAAAAAATGGAAAAAAAAGGGGTACTGGGTGTAAAAAAAAAGGGTACAGTACATGGTGCAGGGGACTGGTGCAGTGGCACATGGGCACTGTGGGTGAGCAGACCATGGGGCCAATGGGAGACCAACACAGGGGGGGAGCATCACATGGGGGCAGGTACAGAGGCACATGGGCACACAGGGGGGGAGCATCACATGGGGGCAGGTACAAAGGCACATGGATGGATGATGGGGATCCACATGGCCGATCAGGCTGTGGGGATAAATAGGCACTCACAATGCCATTGTGGTCGACATTTTCAGAGACTGTGAGAGAGCTAGTGATAGACAGTGAGAGAGCAAGCGAGAGCCGGTGACAGGCTGTTTGAGAGCCAGGGTGCTGTGAGAGGGTGTTCAAGGACCAGGGTGCTGTGAGGAGAAGGTCGATCGAGATGGTAGAGCGCATACCACCGAAGCCCGAGGGCGAAGCCAGGAGGAAGCTTGAGGAAGATATCCGAAGGCACAACGAGAGACATCGGAAGCAAGAGGCAGATATCCGAGAGATGCTGCGATAGACTCGGCAGAGAAATCCGGAAACCCGCCCCCGCTGTGGATCCTGTCCCCACTGTCGAGCTGGATCTGGATGAGCAGATCGGAATGAATTTCACACGACGGCAGCTCATCATGGTCAGGGAAAGGGCAGCCAGACGTCGGGCTAACCAGGAGGCAGCTCGAGCTAACTGGGAGGCAGAGCAAGAGCGACAAAACAATGCACCAGACGAGGGCGAGGAGTCGGTGGAGGATCAGTGAGGGATGTTTAGAATAGATAAGGCCCAGCCGTATGTGGCGGACTGTTGCTGTGTAGTTTTCGGTAGTTTATGGTGCAGCAAATAACTAGATGGCTGCTTAAAAAAGTGACAGTATATGTGATGTTATCTTGATACAATGGTTGAATATATACATAGTTGTTTTTTGTGCAACGCGAGCCTGGTCATGTAAGATGCAATCTCTGTAATTTTTTTAAATGCAGATGTATTACATGTGTTTATGAAATGTCGTTTGGGTGTAGGGGTGATTGTTGTGCTCATGATGTAGGTGCATATATGTGAAGATAGCATTGTGAAGCTAGCATATCCTCGTCCCACAGACCAGAAAGGTCGGATTGCACCATTGCGATGGAGAAAACTAGGGACAAAATGCAGATGAAGCTAAAGCTGCAAGGATGGAACGCTGGAAAAAAAACAGCAGGGTACACTGTGTGAGAGACGCTGAAAATTTGGCTCGTGATTTTCGTGATCGCATCCAGCTTACTACTTATTCTGGTTCGTCTGACGAGAATATCTTGGAAAATTGGTTCTCTAAATTAGAGACCTATTTTATTATGTATCCCAAGACTGACACCCAAAAAGTGCAGTTGGCTGCATTACATTTAGGTGGTCGAGCTCAGACTTGGTGGCGTGTCTATCACGCTGAGCCTACTCGTGAGGGGTTACATATATGGCCTACTTTTCATCATGATCTTCGTATGGCTATGATTGATCCACAATGGTTGGTTCGCCAATGTGTTCTGTTTCGTAGCCTTCGCCATACTAGTGATTTGACTGCTTATATTGATCAGTTTACTGAGCTTTCCTATCTTTTTACTAATCTTCATCCTATAGAGCTTATTTCATGTTTTATTGCCAGTCTTAGAGACTCCTTACGATATGATGTCTCATCTTTTCGGCCTCCTACTCTCTCAGATGCTATCTCCTTGGCTACTACCTTGCAGCATAAGTATCCTGAATTATCCACTTCTTCTCGTTTTTCTCGCTCTCATTCCACTGCTTCTCCTACTTTGGCTCCTTTTACTACCGTTCCTCGCCCTGCTACACCCCGTCCTGCCTTTGTTCGACATTATTCAGCCGCAGAGTTCGCTGAGATTCAGCAGAAGCACCTCTGTTATCGCTGTAAGAGTCCAGATCATCTAGCCTGTGATTGCCGACGGACTCCTGGTCCTCCTACTGCTGTTTTTTACTATGAGGCTCTTACTCCTGATGATTCTAATGTTTATATCTAGATGCTTGATACTCCTGACCCACATTCTGTTGATGAGCCGGCTGACCCGCTTCCTGATGATCCTGCTTCCGCCGCTTGCCATGCACAACTTGCTTATGCTACTTGGGCTGGGCGTCCCGGTCCTCGTTCTATTCAGTTACGTGTTCGCATTTTGGGGCGAGAGTGTATTGCTTTGGTGGATACTGGCAGTACACATTCATTTATTAGCAGTTACATTTCCACCAGGATTCGTGCTACACCTATTTCTGCTACACAGTCTCTCAGTGTCGAGGTTGCTAGCTCACATTCTTTTATCAGCTCTCAGATGTTTCAGGGCTTGGACTATAGCAATGGTGACTTCTCTGGACAGGCAGATTTCTATATTATTCCTCTGGAGTGCTATGACATTATTCTTGGTGCAAATTGGTTTTCTTCACTTGGTACTGTTGCTGTGGATCTTTCTTAGCAGACATTGTCTTTTACACATGCTGGTCAGCATCATTTACTTTCTGGTATTGATTCCCAGGGTTACTATCAGTTGGTTACCGGGAAGCAGTTTATGTATAGCCTGCCAGAGGCTCAGGGTGTAGCTCTTCTTATCATTCAGAGTACATCAGTTGCTGCTCCTCCTGCTCCATCCATGGGTCCTCTTCCTCAAGTGGCATCGATATTCTGTTGTCTTTTCAGAACATACGTCTCTGCCACCATTACGAGATGTCACCCACCATATTGATCTTATTCCTGGTGCTACCCCACCCTCTCATGCTCCATATTGTATGTCTAAAATTGAACGTGATGAGGTTCAGCTCCAGATTGCTTCCCTTTTACGTCAAGGCTTCATTGTTCCTAGCCATAGTCCCTTTGGTGCTCCTGTCCTCCTTGTTCCTAGCCATAGTCCGTTTGGTGCTCCTGCATTGTTACATAGTATTGTTGCTTCAGTTCCTTCTTGGTTTGATGATTTGTCGGCCGTATATTTGTCTTGTTCTGACTTTTCCGATGTTTATCGTTCTCGTCCTCTCGGAAGTTCCAGGTTTATACTGTTGTTGATGATCGTTTATACCACTATGGTGCTTTGTGTATTCCCAGTTCTCTTTCCATTCATCCTCAGTTGTTGTCTGATGCTCATGCGCCC
Source organism: Diphasiastrum complanatum (assembly GCA_029204225.1). Taxonomy (NCBI): domain Eukaryota; kingdom Viridiplantae; phylum Streptophyta; class Lycopodiopsida; order Lycopodiales; family Lycopodiaceae; genus Diphasiastrum; species Diphasiastrum complanatum. The sequence goes on from CM055095.1 coordinate 32,355,113, forward strand.
TTTATTGGTGGCCATTTGGGTTTTCAGAAGTCTTATGCACGTCTTACGGACAATTTCTAGTGGCCATCCATGAAGTCTGAGCTAGCCCTTCTTATTCGTGATTGTCCTTTTTGTGCCCGTAATAAATATTTCCGTGCTAAGTCCGATGGTTTGCTCCAGAGTTGGCCCATTCCTCATCGCCAGTGGACAGATATTTCTATTATCCTTGGTCTTCCTCGTACCCGCCGTGGTCATGACTCTTGTATGGTGGTGGTAGATCGGTTCTCGAAACAGCACAATTTATACCGGTCCACAGTACTATTACAACTGAGCAGTGCGCACGTCTTTTTCTATCAGAGATTTTTCGCCCGCATGGTATGCCACGTACTACCCTATCTGACTGGGATAGTAGATTTACATCTACATTCTAGATAGAGCTTATGCGTATTTTGGATGTACAGCTTCTGATGGGTATTGCTTATCATTCTACTGTTGATGGGCAGACTGAGGTCCTTAATCGGATCCTTGAGGATTATCTTCGACATTTTGTTTCTCCTTCAGGGAAGGATTGGGATCAGCATTTATGTTTGGCAGAGTATAGCTCTGTTAGTACCAGCACCGGAGTATTGGCTCATGGGTATGCTCCACTTTTGCCAGCAGTGCCTCTTCCTCCTGATGATACACCAGTTACCATTGTCTCTTTTCTATCCGGTGCTCAAGAGCTTATTGCTAGGACTACTACTCACTTACAGCATGTTCAACAGTGCTATCAGACTTCTGTTGATTGCCATCACCGTCATGTTGAGTTTCAGGTTGGTGATATGGTTTACCTCCGGTTACGCTTTGCAAGTCCTCACTTTCTTTAGGGTCACGCTTCTACTGAGAAGCTTGCATCACGCTATTATGGGCCTTACCGTATCTTGGATCGCCTCAGCCCTGTTACATACCGGTTACAGTTGCCTGATTCTACACGAGCCTGTGATATATTTCATGTTAGCCTTTTACGAGCTGCCATTGAGGATGATGCTCCTCGCGATCTCACATTTCCTACAGAGCCAGAGCTGTTCCTTTTTTTTTTTTGCCAATTGCCATCCATCAGGTTTGCCTTCAGCATAGTCGACGTCGCAGGCAGGTTCAGTTTTTGGTACAGTGGGATGGTCGTCCTCTTGAGGAGGCCACTTGGGATGATGCCTTTTATCATGCACCATTATTGGCAGATCAGGCTCGAGCCCTCATGGCTTTAGTTCTTTACTCTACTACAGATGTCATTGCAGATGTTCCCTCTACTTCATGATTCGGCCAGCTATGACTATTCTTTTTTTGTTTTGTTGTAGTATTTGCTCAGTACTTGCTTTACACAGTTATGATACTTTTGGGGTATCTGTTGTGACGACTCATGTCCTCTCCATCAGTATTTCCATTAGTTCGTGATTTTTCAATATTTAGCATGCTTACATTATTGTTTTAGATAGTCATTGTGCTTGCTAGCCGGTGGAGGGCTTTGTTTTTCTGCAGGGGAGAGTTATGGACTTGGCTCATTACATTCACTGCATCCATTCTCTTATTTGCATAAGCAGGCCTAAGGGCCCTTTTTATTCATATACTGGCCTTGGGCCCTATTTGGTCATATTTTTAGGACTTGGTCACGTTGATTTGGAGTGGGGGTCATCCTATTGGGAAGGCGCACTATTTTCCCTCCAAATCCTATTCCCTCCCTTTTTTGAATCCTCTATTTGATTCAGGGAGAGGGTATATGTAGGGCAGCATTGTAATCCTTTATTCAGTTTATGATGATTGCTCCTCTTTAGCCTCCTTAAGCATTCTCTCTTCTTGCTTTCTAGCTTAAGTCCTGCTTTCTAGCATAGCTAGTGAATCTTAGCTTGTAACTGATTGAATACCAGGATAGAAAATCACTTAATGGCTCAAAATTGGACGGCATTGGTCTTGAAACCCTAGCAAACTAGATAAATGAACTGCTCTGGAAAATAGATAAATGAACTGCTCTGGAAAATACCTTTCATTTGATACCCATTTTGGCACCAATTTTTTTTTTTTTTTTAATTGGCGTTCTGGGAAATCCTAATGGGAAATCCCGGATCATGTTCTGGAACATGATCCAGAACGTGGGCTGCAACTTTGAATGATAGATGTACAAAGGATGTACAACGGATTCTGAACAGTTGTTTAGCGTCAATATGGGTGTCTCGTTGTTTCATGATAATGTAAGTTAAATGATGAAGGATGAGACATGGAGAAAAGCCACATGAACCATTCCCAACCTGAAGCTTACTCGTCTCTCAATGGAGGATATTTACAGCATGAGGTTTTCTAATCATTGTTTAAAGTTCTACTAGTGCTTGGTTGACAAGGGTATGTAGGACTGGCCTGGCCACTCAAATAGCTGATTTGGTGATACAAACTGTGATACAACACATCCTGTAACAACAAACATAGCCTCCATGTTGTCGTACTTTTCTTGAAGTGATAAATTTTCTATTGTATTGTTAATAAGATATACATGTCGTTCAGAGTTGCTATTGTTAACAAGACATACATGTTGTTCAGAGTTGTGTATTGTATTTCTTGGTCTAGAAAGTCTTTTGTCAATTGGCAACTCAACTAAATGATATGAAAAGTTTCAATTGCAATCTACACTGTAATAATTAAAGCGAACAAAACTGGCAATTGTTCAAATGTTAAAGAGGTAAGGCAGAGACCTGTGATCATTATAAAAGTTAACATGAACATGCTAGAATTAGTGAGGCCACTTTGAGCAACTAGAGCTCCTAGGATACCAAGTCAACCCTAAGGGCGTGTGCCATTTGAGCATGTGCCATGTGCTTCCAGATCAGTTGTGTCTTCATCCTCAGCATGTGCCATGTGCTTCCAAATCAGCTGTGTCTCATCCTCAGCTTCAATACTGTTAGGTTAGCCCCCAACAAAGCTTTTTCCGGAACCCTTCTTTTTTGCCAAAAAGTGTGAACAATACACACACGGATAGGGCTGTTGCAAACACCCTACAAATGGTAATATGTTGTCCAATTTTTAGCCTCGGAATGTGATCGGATCATCACAAAATTAGTGCTTTTTTTCACACCTGGAAACAAGCAAAAAGAAGCGGATTTTCACTTTGTAAAATCAGCAAGGGTGCTGATTTTTCAGCCAAATCAGAAGATAAAAATTGCTTGTAGATGGGCACCCTCCTGCAAAGGAGCAAATTTGAAAAATAGGGCAGCAGCGGACCAACAGAAGTAGGATAAACCTACATGGAAAAGAGTCAAAATTGAATGGATCTTCACTCCAAAAAATCAGCAAAGGTGCTGAATTTTTGTGATCCCTAAGTGAAGACCATCTCTTTTGGTAGGGCGCCCTAAATCAAGCATAGAAGATCCATGGCTCTGATACCATGTAGGAAATCAAAGTGTCAAGATCCTTCTAACATTCAATCTCCATGTACAAGAAGAAGAGGGAGAGGGTTAAGCGCCCTCAAGGAGAGAGAAAGTAGTAGCAATGCTAGAAAGGAAATGAATTACAAATGAATGAGTACATATAAATAGGTCTTCCAAGGGCCTAGACTCTTTCAAACCCTAAGTTCATCCACTACTAATTATAGGGAACCCCCAAAAGTCAAGATAGGGCCCCTTGACATAATTAGACTTTACTTGGACCCACGAGTTATTACTAGATCAAAATTGGGTCCAACTTAGCTAAAACTAACTTAACATGGTCTAAATAATAAACCTAACCCATGGTTACACAAGTCTCGACCTTTTGGGTCAAAGTAACCTATGGGAAACTAACATTATCATTTATTATTCCTAACAGTTTCCACGAACCATGCTTCTTTGATTTTGAATGATTCTTTAATTATAACATTAACAACTCTTTGTTTTGGCTTTCCAATGTTCTAATTTACGTTCAAATGTTTACCTAGTATATTGTGTGATGGATGTTTGATGATGGATCATGAATAAATCATATACAATGTTAAGTGGAAGCTGGATTATGCAATCTAGTTTGTGAAGTTTGAAATGTGTCAATGTTTTGTGGACCTTTTTGAAAAGCCTTTTCGCAATGCATTTGAAACACATTTGAAACATGAAAGAATCGGCTTTGTTGGAAAGAAACGGCGAAACGTTTTTAGAAATTAGGGTTTTTTCTTTTTTGCTTGGTTTTATTCCTAGCCTTAAACATTTTCTGGGCACGGCACATTCTCTCTGGGTTTAACAGCCGTGTGATTATGACCTTGCCACTGTTTAAGTGTCTAGACAGTGATTATGGCTCTATACAATGACAATGTAAACAATTGGTAATCGACAACACACTTAGATGACTAAAGACTTAATGAGACATTGAGATACTTCACACAATGCACATGCACGAGGTATTCAATTGTTCATAATTCTACTATTTCCTACTGAGTTCTAAATAAAGTTTTATATGCCAAATTTTCACACACGCACATTAGGAGATTTTTTTTTCTTTTCTCTAATTTTAAAATCCATTTTGAATGGTATGTTTGAAACTTAGTTGCAGTGGATCGCGCTGCAAAAGCGTTTTGAATTGTGCGATCCGGAACGTCAACGATCCGCGACCCGGATCGCAAATTTTTTTTTTTTTTTGTGGAAAAAGGAGTAATGGCCAATTCTTTTTTTTTTTAGTTTAATACTAACTAAATCGTAATTGAATGGTGGACATGCTTTTTAAATTTCCAATAGATATCAGAAATTAGTTTTGAAATGGTGTTCTGATGCCAATGGTTTGAAGATCTACTGATTCCGTTTTCTGTTAGAAAACGATAGAAAGAGTTAGAAGGAGCCTTCCTTAGACTGGCGGGAATTGTATGCTTCTTGTGGAATAGCTGAAACCATCTACTGATGTCCAAATTTCTGAAACCATATGAAAATGCAGCCAGTTTTCTTAAACAATCTACTGATGTCCAGTTTTCTAATGAATGTAGCCTGCAGCCATCTGAAACCAAGCAATAGATCTGCATAACAATTGCTTTTTTGATATCCTTTCACATGATACCCATATTGGCAACTATCCAAAAAAAAAAAAAATTTGCGTTCCGGGAAACCCTAATGGGAAATCCCGGATCGCGTTCCGGAACGCGGACTGCAACTTTGGTTTGAAACCGACTTTTCAAAATGGAGTTTTATTGAATGAAACACGTTTCAGTGAAACATTGAATGTGCCCCTTCCGCATTGTTATGTGCACTTGTGATTGTGTGAACGCTGAATTGTAACATGGTTTCAGGCTTCAGCTTTCTACCAGCAACTGTGAACCTTGAAATGTATGTTTTCAATAGCAATCTAACATCTATAAGATTTTAGACACATTGTAGATACTAGACGTTATACATATTAACCTTAGAAGCCCGTTCCAACCATTTTTGGTCGGAACGGTACAAGTGTCTGAACCTGTTCGTTGTTTCTTTTCTCAAGTTCTTGTAGTTTTTTGGGAATCCCACTACGTAAGCTAGAGTTAGGGTTTTTTTTGTGTATTTTTTTAGGATTTGAAAAAAACTCCAGGGTTCAGTGTTTGTTGTTTGGTGTTTGGTGTTTGTTGTTTTGTGTTTTGTTTTTCGAGTTTAGTAGTCAAGTTGCTTGTGGTCGTCGAGATTTAGAGTTTGCGGTTTTTTGTTGGGATTTTTTTAGTTTCTGGTTTAGGGTTCATCATGCATAGGCCGTCATATTGGGATGAGGTGCAACTTTTACAGGATGAGGATGGTATTATCTCATGCAACACCCAGTCCAGCTACAAAAATGGGAGGCCAATCAAGTCCACAGCTACTAGTGCTAAGGGCTGGAAATGTCCGTTCTGCCAGTCTGATTACTCGGCAAATATGCCAAAGACATTGGCTGATTGTCTTGAAGTCTAAGTCAGAGATTGATGCACAATTGGCAGCTTACTACGTCATGCATTATTATTTGTGGACGTTTTCTTAACTTGCTATCAGAGCAGCATTTTTGGATTTTGGAAGCATCTCAATGAAGAGGATTGTAGATAGTTTCCAGATCTGAAGTGCCAGTTGTTTAGGAAATTTTAGAAATCAGCAGTTCCACTTTTGGTGCTCAAGCTGTGATTTTCAGGTGGATCTATTTGCACTCTTTTTCTTCATAGAGTAGGTCGCTTAAGAATCACTTTAATGATTGCTAATTGGATATTCAAAAGTTGGGATGTTGAGAACAAGTTTGGAGCTGGTTATTTTCTTTGATGAGAAATATCTGCTCTGCAGGGAAATCGATTATTTAAGGAATCAAAGTTCGACCTTGCTAAAGCTAAATATGAGAAGGTACAAGTTATGCTAAGATTCTATTGTGCTAGTCAGGTTTTTGGCTCTAAAGCCTTTAAGTAGTTGGGGACTTGTCTAATAACTCTGCAAGGAAATCTAATCAATTTTTGCCTTTAACTAATAGGACTTGTCTAAAACTGTGTAAACAAATCTAGTCAATACCTTGCCTCGAAATACTGTCCAATTGTATCAAAGTCAGCCGAGACAGTTTACATGGTAAACTGCAAGTCTTTCTTGCTCTTTTATTTCTCACAATCATTTTTTAGCTTTTCGTAAGAGCTGTTAATTACCCAGATACTGCATAGCCTATTTTAGGGGCATAAATCAAGCTGCAAAAGTAATTGTTTGTGTTGTTTCTGCATTCTGGAAATATTTAGTTGCTTGATGAATGGATGAAGAGAGTAACAGTTATATGAATTTCAAGCTTTTTTCTTTGTGCTTGTGTAGTGTATTCGTGATAAACTGCCTCCTTGTAGGTTCTCAGAGAGTTCAATCATGTGAACCCACAAGACGATGAGGAAGGAGCAATCTTTGCTCAAACACGAGTATTCACTTTGACACTTATGATATTACTTTATCACTTTATTATAGTTCAAGGCTGCTTGCTTTGTAGTAATGTACTTTTCATTAGAGAACATGGTCCTGTGTCAAGAATACTATATAGATTATGGTGGATTGTTATAGTGTTTAAAGTTCTCTATTAAGAAAATTAACAACAAAAAGTTCCAACTTACCCAATGGCAGTGTTAGTGCTACAAATCTCCACATTTTAAATTAATATCAATTCATGCTTTTTTTCCCCAATCACTCTCAATAGTCAATTCAGAAGCATATGGGTAAAAGTATGTTGTTTGATGAAAAATGTTGATGTAGATGCAATCAAGTAATCGTGTCCCAGATTAATGGGGAGGTGCCCATAAAGTCTATGAGTTAATAGTGGTAGTAGTTTTGGCATGATCATGCAGCAATGGTGCATGTGCAAATACATCAATGCCTCCTATGTGGCTTCATCAATAGGCCTACCACCCCACTGAACCAAGTAATAGACCTGTTCGCAACGTCACCTACGTTGTACCCAAATCTGAAGAACTGTAGCTGGTAGGAATGGAGAAAGCTCGAGATTGGTAGGTAAGTCAACTAATAAGGCTCATCAAGCCCAATGGCAACAAAGAGAAGACTCACATGAAAAATATCACATGTTTTGGTGGTAGAAGAAAGTTCTAACTAGTGGACTAGAACTTTGCATTATATTGGAGCTTTTATGTCTAACCATGCCTTTATACAAAGGTTAAATCTTGAGGCTAAGATAAAATCAAATGGGAAGAGCTCTCTATTCTCAAGGTGAGAACGAATGCCCATCTCACGGAGATCCACCTCTATATACATAGTACAGGTGGGGTCATCTCCTCAAGCATGGTCACGTCCGAACCATCGACACGTGTCAACAATTGTGTGCACTGCAGCAGGTCAATAAACAAGGGGTTGCCCAGTTTGTTATTTATCATAGTTGCACTCCCATTCCGGAAGGCATCTGTTCGGGAACGTGCCCTCGGAACACAAATTTTTTGTTTTTTTGTGGCAATATGGGTGTCAACTGGCTGCAAATTTTGTGGGGAATTCCAATATATTTTTTTCAGATTTTTTTATGCATTGCAAAAGCTATATTTTCACAAAATCACTGGTTCATAATGTGCTGAGTAGCTGATTCACTGATAAAGGTCTACAATGAAATTGTCAAGATTGGGAATATCGACATCGAAGCAGGGTGAGGCAGCGCTGGCTGCCCCACCCTCTTTCCTCAGCGCTGCCCTTACACCTCTCTCCATCGTCTGGGACAGCGATGGCTCATCCAGCCCTAGCTGTCCCTTCTGGGACAGCAATGGGGGCTGCTGCTACATCCTTAGAGGGGAGGGGCTCTTATGTCCTACCTACTTCAGCCCTATCTATCTTACCAATGACCCCCCACTCAGATTTCTTGACCGACTGTCAGATTATACCCCTTCCAAATCCGTCGAAGGCATGTTTGCCTATGAACTTAGCTTTATTTGGCAAGAACTTCTTGGACTATGCTTTGTTGCAACCTGTGCTCATTTTGGTGGTTTTGACCATTCTCTAGTGGCATGGAACATTTTTTTGGCTAAGGGCTTCAACATAAATCAAGATTAGTGGACCATACTCAGATTTAATTTAGTTTGATGTCATAGTTGAAAAATGTCAGAAATGTTTTAGGTACCATTTTTATATTCTCTTATGTGACAAATTTTACAATGTGTATATACTTGGACTGCGCCCAATACACATGCTGAGCTCATTTCACTTTGGCAGAATCTGTTAAATCTAAATGTGGCAGCTTGTCATCAAAAGCTTGGGGATCCTAGCAAGTCAATTGAGTGGTGTAACAAGGTATGTCTATTTTTTCGCACTCTACCATTGCAAGTTTTGTTGAGTCTCATTCTGCAATGAGTTCTGGTGGTGAGGGTGAAGTTATTGCATCAAGCACTTTTGAGGTTCGTAAAAACACTCAACAAAGGTTCCAAAACATATATTGAGGGGGTGTTTTGCCTACAAATGACCACTTAAACAAATCAGTCGCTGCACATATTCTCTCACTTCTATATAGGTGGAAAACCACAGCCAGGTTGGTCCCTTGGATCTCATTGTACATGTCAACTCTTTTGCTATTTTCCATAATGTTTAAATTGAAAAAACCAAGTTAGAAAAGAATTCAGAAAAACTCCATTCTCAAAACGATGAGCTAATTGAGAGTTCATACATCAATTTAATCGCCCCCTTAGCTCTTTCTTACGCTGAAAGCTTTAGATAAATGGACTTGAATTTTGTGGACCGTTTGAATTGCTTGCTTTTGAGCAGAGAAGACCTCTTCAGCACGCCTGCAATATCTGGGATTAAAAATCAGATAGCTGCAGCTTTCCAGCTCATCGCATATATTTTCAGAGAGTTCAGGATCTGCCAGATGCAGACACGAGGTATACACGGGCCTCACTTGCCTCCTCACACTTCCTTCATGACCAAGGCTACCGACTGTCGTGGTTCTCACAAGCATCCCATTTCCTCCTTGATTCATTTGGCATATCCATCACAGAGCTCCCCTCAGGCACCCACCAGTATATCAGGCACTTCTTATATAGAGCATACCTCGACCGTACTTGGAGGCGGCAGCTGGGGGTTAAACCCGCCTATTACTGGACTCACTTCATTGAGCTTGACATAGTAGGGTTGCCAGTTTTGCCACACTATTTGGACTTGGGATTGTCACACAGCCTCAGATTTACATTGGGACAGCTCCGCGTATCATCACATCAGTTGGCTATTGAGACTGGGAGATTCCAGGGTACCCCGAGAGGAGCGGATTTTTCAATTTTGTTCCCTGGATGAGGTGGAGTTAGAGGAGCACTTTATCTTTAGATGCCTGGTGTATTACAAGATCAGAGGGAGATATCGCTGTCTGTTTCGTGATTCGCCTGTCACCCTACGATCCCTCCTAGCCTATGAGGACTCTCGATGCGCCGCACTCATGATACGAGAGATGTTTATTCTACGATAGGGCCTATGTCAGACAGCCCAACGGAGTCATATTTCTCAGCCGCAGATCACTTCTTTCTTCTCCAGGAGAAGAGGACGAGACTTAGTATCTGATGAGGATGAGGATGATGGAGACTTACATGCCCACCGAGATCAGAGACAGTGTTCCACTCATACTCATGTTGCTGCATGGTTAGCAGTATATATGCTCCCACATGTTTCATATATCATCGCATCCTTTTCAGTTTCAGCTTTCAGTTTCAGCTTTCAGTTTCAGATCATAGCAGTTAGATTTGTATTTCTGTTATAGTCTTGGAGACGTTTCATACGCTCCTACGGTTACCACATACTTGACATGTAGATTTTACTAGTCTTATATGCCTTTTGGCATGGAAAAGACATTAATAAAGCTTTCTTTCTGTCTTTCTTTCTTTCTCTCTCTCTCTCTCTCTCTCTCTCTCTCTCTCTCTCTCTCTCTCTCTCTCTCTCTCTCTCTCTCTCTCTCGCTGCCTCCACCCTCTCCATGGCCAAGAAAAAGGGGAGCCCTCGCTCCCCTCCCTCCCCTTCGCTGCCCCCTCCCTCTCCTTCGCATATCCTGTCGGAGACAGAGATCCGAGGTACCCATAGGCAGCGATTCAGATGGAGAGGCCGAGATTCCCGATTCCTTCGTACATCGGCATCAGAGACCATGTCGACGGCCAGAGAGACAGCCAGCTATTAGACCACAGCCCAGAGCGCCACGGCAGCAGAGACGACACCGATAGCCTATCTGGCGACAGAGGTCCAGGGCACATCTAATGACACCTTCACAGCATACCATCCACCATTTCTTCCATGCTGATGGGCATCATGATATACGATTCCAGGCTATTGGATCCTGACTGGGCCAGCTGTCTTCATGCATTGTATTTGCAGTTATTGTTTTATAGATGATTGAGCTTTAAGCTCCTATGTGCACACTTGACATGTACCTTTTCTTAGTCCTATGTACCTTAGGGTATTCAAGGACATTAATAAAATCTTTCTTTCTTTCTCTCTCTCTCTCTGGCGATGGCTCTCCTGGCGCGATCTCTCCTGGCGCGATCCTACTGGCGCGATGGCTCTGCTGCCCTTCTCCTACTCTGCTGACCTGTACACGCTGGCCTCGCTAACCTCGCTGACCTGTACGCTGACCTGTACTGCCTCGCTGACCTGTACCGCTCCGCTTGTACTGCTCCACTGTGCGGCTCCTGCTGGCGCTAAGCTGATCCTTCTTGCCTATACTGGGTGACCCTTAGCTTCATGGCACCCAAGAAAAAGGGGGGTGCCCCTACGCCGCCCCCTCTATTCACCTCTTCTCCTCCTCCATCATCTGAGATGGAGGGGGATGCTATTTCACCTACAACAATCCCACCGCTAGCTGCACTAGAAGGCATCACTGGTGCACCCTCTATTTTCACCGACAATCCACTTGCTATCACATAAACGCATCAGCAGTCCACGGTCGATTACACTCCTTCCAAGCCTATTGAGAGTCTTTATGCCTATGATATCGGTTTCATCCGAAATGAAATCCTCGGCCTTAAGAAACAACTACACTTTTTTGAAATGGCGAATGGCAAATTGGCTTTGGATCTCGTGGGCGTCAAAGAACGGGTGGAGCAGCTTGAGCAAGAAAATGTATATCTTAAGCAACGGATTGTAGAACGTGTACCTTCTTCGGACGAAACTTCCAACAAAATATCTTGTTTGGAAAAACAGGTCGAAGAGACAAAGACATGGGCAGCTCTCTTCAAACCGGATGATATGGGCAGCAATCTCTCATCACTTGCAAAACAGGTTGAAGAAACGACATCGATCCTCAAACAAGGTAATCACCCCCATATCTCAGCCTCTATGATGGATAACAATTTGGAGACAGTTTTGGATGAACAAGCTAGAAGAGCTAAAAAGGCTCTTAATATTAGAGTAAGAGGCATTGCCAACGGCGGTAAACCAATAGACGAAGCTACAGATTTACTCGTTTCCCAGTTATCTCATGTTGTTGATGGTTTTGATACGGCATGGCGTAGTAAATTTGATGACAACGTTCTTTTTATCAAATTTCGCTCTCTTCAACACCGCTAGAACAAAACTCAAAGGCACTTTCATTTATATGGATGATGATTTGACATATACCCAATGGTTAGCAAGGAAAAAGATTATTCATGAAGCAAAAGAAAAAGGGCAAAGGGTCGTTTTTATCGACAGCAAACCAAGATATTTCGACCTCCTCTCACGCTAGGAACTTGGGGCTCCCGGGTTTAGGAGCTGCCGGAGATCCCCTACCATTTTGAGACTTGGCTTCTGGAATTGCAATGGTTTTTTATCATCATCATCGACAGGAGATTTTACTGATATAGCAAATGTGACATTTTGTTGTTGGATGAAACCCATGAGTCATTATATCATCCTCTGTCACATATACAGGATTACTCTTGGCATTCTGTTTTTCGCCCATTTGTGAGGGGAAAAACCTGTCGTGGATCTGGCGGAGTAGCTTGTTTATACAGAGACACCGCAGTTAAGATGGTTAAGCAAGATCCATATGCTCGATATATATGGCTACATACTATTGGTTCATTATTGGGATTACCTCAGGACATTTATATGGCTGTATGTTACTTTGCTCCACAGACTTCGGCGTTTGCTGAATTTGGTGGGGACCCATTTTAGGCACTCTCAGATGAACAGGGCTACATTTTATTAGCAGGAGATTTCAACGCCCGTACTAGCTCCAGACAAACAGAATTTCATGCAGATACTGACTTTCTTTAGCTTCATCCTCTGGATATGGGACTTGATCGAGTATCACAGGATGCACACACTTCAGTTACATCTTTTGGAGAGCAGTTGATTACTCTTGCAGAGACACATTCTCTTGCCATCTTGAATGGCCTCACACAGTGGCCTTCCTCATCAGCGTTTACATGTTATCCTCATGGTGGAGGACATAGTGTAGTTGACTACTTTATTGGAGCACCTGCTTTGATCCCTCACATCTCCGATTTCTCCATTACACCTCCTACCATTTCTGATCACTCACTCCTACGCCTCTCACTGGGTCACATAACTCTGTCTCCTAAAGTTCCACGCTCCTCTTCTACTAACAAACGTGTTCCTTTTACTCACTCTGGACTCGCCAACTACACTACAACCCTGTCTCACAACTACTTACTAACTTCCCTTTCACGGCATCAGTTGAGCAACAAGCCACTTTTCCCTCTTATCTGCGGCGTCCTCATCTTTCCCCACCAAGACAATATCATCTCATAGACGTGTTCACAATCGCTGGTATGATGCAGAATGTCGCTCTCTTCACAAACATGTGGTATATGCCAAATTACACTCCCCTACAACACTCAAACAACACCAGAAAAAGTATCCTAAAGCCACCAGAACAAAGAAGATAACATACCTACAATCACTCTGCCAAAGGTTGATCGACTCTTTAGATTCCCCTTCCTCCTCCTTTTTCTGGAAACATTTCACCAGATCCTCTTTGACTTTGGCCCCCATAGCAACCGAATCTTGGGTCGAATATGCCACAAAACTTTATACCCTAGACTCCCCTCCTACCTTACTCTCACCACGACCTGCCCGCTGCACGCTTTTTACTCCACACATGGTTGAAAATGCCATTAACCATGCCAAACTTCATAAAGCCACTGACTATGATTCTCTGAACGTGGATTTCCTAAAACCTGTAGCACATCTTATCTCACCCTTTATTGCTCACGCGTTTAACACTGTTGTGACCTCTGGTTTTCCTACGGCATGGTGTACTAATATCCTTCATCCCATTCTCAAGGCAGGTGATCCCATAAATGTAGAAAACTACCATACTATTATGATTGGTCACACTTTGGCTAAGATTTATGGTTCCATTTTACAGACGGTTACTGGATCGTTTGCTGAGACTGAGGATTTACATGCTATGGGTCCTGCAGGCTGGGTTCAGACCAGGATACTCTACCTCAGATCAGATTTTCATTTTGAGATGCATCATTGAGGAGGCACGACATCAGAGACAGAGAGTTTATTGTTGCTTTGTGGACTTCCGCAAAGCTCTTGACTCAGTTCCGAGACATCTCCTTTTCCAGAGATTATCCTCACTTGGCTTCACAGACGAGACTATTGACGCGATCACTACTTTATATGAGCAAGTTTGGGCGCGGTTCAGGGACGGTAGTGGTTGGTCCCCACTGATCCATTCTACCATTGGAGTGAAGTAGGGCTGCCCCTTATCTCCTACTCTCTTTGCACTATATATTGATGACCTCGAGCGGATAATTCGAGAGGAAGGTGGAGAGGGCTGTCCCTTAGCAGATATTATTATTCCCATTCTCCTATATGCTGATGATGTGGTTCTTCTCTCATCCTCTGCAGCTGGCTTACAAAGACACCTTTCTACTTTACATCACTTCTGTCAGCTTTGGGGATTGACGGTTAATACTAAGAAGACCAAAATTATGGTGTTCAACACCAATAGACAGCATATGAGAGATGTGACCTTCTATTATGACGGGCTGCCGATTGAGATTGTGACCTCTTACACTTATTTGGGAGTACTTTTTTCTGGTCCGCTACTCACATTCCGACCGGCAGCCCTCACCAGACTCCGTAAGGGGCATACCCTCTTTGTTCATATGGAGAGATTCTATTCCACATATTATGTACAGGACCCTGCTACCAGATGCTTACTATTTTCTACCACTGTCTCCCCAGTTGTTTTATACTCTGCTGAGACTTGGTGTCCGGATTTATCACGTGATACTTGGAGGGATCTTACTCGTATCCAGATTCTCATGCTTAGCAAGATGATTAGGGTTAAGCCCTCGGTGCCACATGATATCATATTAGCGGAGTTTGCTTCCCCTCCCCTGGTTATCGGTGCTATGTTTTAGATCATTACCTTTCTTCACATGATATCAGAGTTAGACACTTCCAGATATATTGTTGCTGCTCTCACTTCATCACGCACCATTGCTGGACAGGGGGCCAAGCATTCTTGGTTTGACAGTGTCTCAACCCTTCTTCGGACTTGGGGCTTATCCGTACTTGATCTTCCAAGTGGGACCCATGCTTATATCAGACAACATATTTATCGTAGCTACATACGCACTATATGGTCACAGCCTGACCTTGACAAGGTCAAGATACATTTCTATGGCACACATCTACTACGTTTGGACACTACGGGTACCCTTGTCCTTCCAGCATATCTTAGACAACCATTATCTTTTGGTCTGCGGTACCGTATGGGACAGCTCCGAGTCTCTTCTCATCAGCTGGCTATTGAGACGAGTAGATACACGGACACTCCCAGATTGCAGAGGATATGTCAGCTTTGTTCTCTTCATGAGATAGAGGATGAGTTCCATTTCATCTTTCGCTGTCCAGTATATTATGAGATCAGGGGGCGTTACCATTGTTTATACAGAGATACCCCTCTCACGTTCCGATCGTTCCTCGAGTATCCAGACTCCAGATGTGTAGGTCTTCTATTGAGAGAGATGTATGCTCTACGAGCTTCACTTCTACCTATCATAGATATGGATCACAGCCAGGCTCATATTACCCAGTTTTTCCAGAAGCGAGACAGAGAGGATATTTCCGTTTTGGATTTTGAAGTCCCCACTCAGAGATTCTACTAGTTCCAGGATCACCAGATCTTCACGGGCTTCTTGCTAGTCTACAGCACGCTCCACTACTACTATCACTCATTATTTTCAGCTTACTCGTAGCTAGTCTCCTCCGCAGAGCAGGTGGTTAAGCTGTTGCATTGTACTCTCGCAAGCTGGTGGTCAAGCTTGGATACTTCTTCTTAGAGATAGCGAGATAGATATGCTAGTTTCTTGTCTTCTTTTCTGTTTACTAGTACATAAGTCCGTATGCGGACAATGCTCCTCACCTTTTGTATTCTCTTTTGTCTTGTGTACCTTTGGGTACCAAAAGACATTAATAATAATAATTCTAATTCTAATTCTCTCTCTCTCAAAATGGGTAAAGAGTGCTTGTTCACTTTATAACCAATTGTTCAATCAATCATTGGTTGAGGGATTGCCCTATATATGGGCCCATAGCATAATTATATGAAAACAGGAAAAAAAATCATCCATCAAACCATCAACAATCATGATTGGTCATGTTTTGGCAAAACTACAGGGAAATATATTGGAAAGGAAACTTAGTGGTTGGCTGGAAACTAATGAACAACCTGTAAAATAGTAGAAGCTTATGCAAAATGCACTTTAACATTGATCATTTAGTCACTCTTCTCTCCGTTATTGAAGAAAGACATATCAATCTTTATCGTTACTTTGTGGATTTTCACAAACTGACACACTCTCATGGCGCAAAAATTGGAAAGAATGGATGAGGTAGGTGTCCCCATTGACATCCAACATGTGGTGGGGTAGCTTTACATACAGGTGGTAACAAAGGTGCAATCTCTAAAAGGACTAACCACAATTTTAAAAAACATTGGTGTGAAGCAAGGTTGCCCTCTTTCCTCTATATTGTTTAGTATTTACATTGATAAGCTTAAGCTATGCCTTAAAGAGGAGGGTGCTGGTGGGGCCAGACTTCTTTATTATGACATTTAACTCTTGTTCTATGCGGATGATGTGGTCCATTAGCTAATATTTAACACATCCTACAACATCTTGACACTCTTCGAACCTTTTGTGGATTCCTAGGTCTTTCAGTAAACTTGAGCTAAAATAAAGTTATGGTTTTGCAATCCAAAAAAATTACCTTAAGACGGCTGAAATTGATGTAACACAAGAATGCAAATATTTGGGGGTTGAGATCTCCTATAACCTTTGATGCTAAGATTATCATGAGTGAAGAAACTAATGTAGAAAGTAAGGGCTTGTTGAAGAATCCTTTGAAGTCTTGTCTGAGTGGTTGAAGGCTGCCACAAATAATAGGGTGATGATGCTTGGTTCCACTTGGTAGGTTTTAAAAGGTGGGATGTATATGCATCCCAAGTAAGCTTTGCGATGCACAATCTCCTTTTAGATCTAAGCTTGTGTGAATTCATGTGTATTAATGATATGGCCTGTTTTTCTTCATAGAAATGTCCACCTCAATATATCTTTGTATAGGTCCATTAATCATAGCTTTGAGCTAATCTTTGTAATATTGCATTTTCCTCTTCATTGGTTCTTTCCACATGCTTTCTATAGGTTTTTTGACACAAAAAATTTGAAGTTATGGGCGGTTTTGGCCATTCAATTTGCAGGATTTTCCAAAAATTCAGCCACTTGACAATATCCATCCATCAACCATTGTTTAGTCTTTGTGAGAGCATGCAAACTGTTAACTTAGAGAATCATTTTGTAAAGTGTGTTCTTTCCAAATATTTGATTATTCTAAAGCAATGTGGCTGCTTCCATATGGAGGTACCTATGATCATCCATCAGCCACTTGGCAATATCCATCCATCAGCCATTGTTTAGTCTTTGTGAGAGCATGCAATTTTAAACTGTTAACTTAGAGCATCATTTTGTAAAGTGTGTTTTTTCCAAATATTTGATTATTCTAAAGCAATGTGGCTGCTTCCATATGGAGGTACCTATGATTTAGCTAACAAGATAGCTTATGGTATGGTTTGTTTGACATTCAAATAGGTAGAGATGAACCATTTTTGTAGCCTCTTGATTTTAGCCCATTTGGCATGTGATATGTTGTCAACAACCATCTCACACCCATATAATAGGACCAACCTTAGTAATGATTCAAAAGTGACCTCTTCTTTGCCATCTCGAAAGATCAAATTTTTTGCATGAGGTTTTCATACCAAAGAATGATTTCCACCACTAAAAGGTCCAATAAAATTTATCCAATTGTAAAAATTGAGCACATTTAATCTACTTGTTGTTGATGGGATATACAATATTACTACTAAGATAGTATTAAACAAAAAATGGTATGAGGACAAGGTCTACCCTGTGTACTATGTAGTACGCCTCACATAGACTGAAAGTTGGGTGTAGTGGATAATTTTTGTTGATTACTTCTTATCATATATGAACTCCCTATGGTGTGTGTATGAAGAGTTTTGGTGCTGAAAATAACTCGGATATAGAAGATGGTGGATAGAAAACAAGAATAGGGGCTAGAGCTATCAATTTTAGTTGTTTAAAATGCATGTAGATTCTCTTAATACTAGTGTCAATATTTGTCTATGCTATTGGAAATAGCAGAAGTAAAGCTTCGCATACAAATACTGGCTATGATTTATAGCATATATATTATGCATCAAAAGGACAAAACTCTTTGATGATTAGATAAGCCTATTTTTGGTCAAATTGATTTGTACTATATCTTCTACCCATGGATTTAGACCTATGATCATGCATAATCTGCTACTTTGGAAGTTGATGCAGCTCGGCCAATTTGTCCACTCGAATCTTGTAAAACTCTAATCAGAATGAGAGAATACCAATTCTAAATAAGGCATGTAAATGTTGATCCCAACTAATCAAAAGCACAAGAATAGATTGGCTTGCACTGAGCAAGCAAATTGCTCATCGCTAATTGGATATTTCTATCCAAATTAATAACAAATATTAGAACTTTATTTTAAGTAGTATGCCTAGGGATTTCCTAAATAGATTAGGTCCTAGTACTGTGATGTAAAGATAGAATCTAAAGTACTTTAAAATTTTTGTTTTAGAATACATGTGTAGACTATCCAATTGATTATTAGCATTGGTAAGTCTCCTATCTTTCCTTTTGAAAAATTTAATCTCAAACAAAATGTTCAACTGAATTATAACTTAGAATCCTAGAAACTATTCCAAAGTAGGGGAGAAGGTCTAAGGCAAATTGATTAGATACTGTATCTAATTTGACATAACAATAGTTGGTGTTGGTCAAAGTTTAAGAACATCTAATTATTTAGTGGTAAGTGGTAAGTGCTAAGTGGTTATGTGGTTGGATTGATACAATCATATAAGAATATAAACACAATAGCCTTATGCTTAGTATATAGGGAAATTCTATCCTATCTAATTTCAGCAAGTTTTTGATTGACTATTCATGATATTAAAATTAATAAAACTATCAGCTCGACGTGCTAGAATGAGTGTTGAGTAATCAATGTAAGATTTTGTGAAACTTTGGCTATGAAAATGGCTAAAATTCCTGAAATGAGTTGTTGAGAAATCAACATTAGGTTTTAAGTAATCAACTTTCTCGTAGATTCAAGACTTCAAGGTGAGGAAAATCAATTCCACATGGAATGTCCTCCATTATCTCATAGGATGATTGTTGATGTAACATACTTCACCATTGTGAAATTGAGATAAGATATTATGCATATGAGGATAAAAAAAAATCAAATATCTATCAAACTTTTAAACAGTCTCCTTCAAATATTAATATGTAGGAAACCCATGCATCTTGGACTCTCTATGAGGGTCAAAAGATGCCACCGTATTGCTATAAGTTAATCTCAAGTGTGAGACTGTTGTGAATGGTGTGAGTTATAGTTGTATGCTATAGTAATTCTTGTTGAAGTACAGTATTTTGGATCAACTCAGCCTACCTAGCTTGCCGCCCTCTGAGGTCTGGCTGGTTGCAGAAATATCTCAAAGTGGTATGGTCGGTGTACACATAGAATTCTGCACCATACAAATAATGCCTCCATGCCTTCAAAGCGTGGACTATGGCATACAACTCCTTCTCATGAGTTGGATTATTCTTTTGTGCAGGGTTGAGCTTCTTGCTCTCAAAGGTCACAGGCCTACCCTTTTGCATCAGAACTGCCCCAACAACAATGTCACTTGCATTCGTTTCAACAACAAATGGTTTCTAAGGGTTAACAATTTTTAAAGTGATGAAGTCAACATAACCTGTTAATCCATCAAAACTTTTTTGTTAAACCTCCGTCCATTCTTTCCACTTATTCTTTTGCAACACATCGGTCAATGGCACAGCTACATGTGAATAAATTTTCACACCTTTCAAATAAAACACAGTTAATCCAAGAAAGCTTCTCAATGTTGTCAAGTCTATAGGAACATGCCAAGCAAGAAGAACAACAACATTCTAAGGATCTGGTTTTATCCCATCAGCTGACATATGGTAGCAGATGGGAGAGTATCTTCATGTACTTTGTCACCAACTTGCCTCATACGCGGTTACAGCATGATTCTATCAGGGTCATAGTTGACAGATTCACTAAGATGGCTCATTTTATTCGAACGTGTAAAAAGATTGATGCAACTAGAGTAGCTAGCCTATTTATTGAGTATGTGCTCAGACTTCATGGGTTACCGTCATCAATAGTGTCTGACAGACATACTCGATTTACTGGGAGCTTTTGGACGACAGTTATGGCCAATCTGGAAGTCCAATTGAGAATGAGCAACACGGAGCATCCTGAAACGGATGGCCAAACTGAGAGAGTCAACCATACCTTAGAGGATATGTGTAGGGCATTTGTTGCGGATAAGCAAACTCAGTGGGAAAAGTATTTACCACTGTTGGAGTTTGCTTACAATGACAAGAAAAATGTAGTACTAAATTGAGCCCTTTCGAGCTTAATTGTGGTTTTGGGCCAACTAGCCCTATTATGGTTGGAATTTCTCAGAAAGTGCCTAGTGTGGCTAATTTCTAAACTCAAATCAGTGAAATGCTTGGGTTAGCAAAAGTTAATGTAAGGCAAGCGATGGATTGAGCTAAGTCTTACGTTGATTAGCATCGCACACTTAGAGAGTTTGTGGTAGGAGACATGGTGTTTCTCCAAGTACCCAAGGACTGGCAAGTGTTACTAGTTATCCCCTCATTGTTGTGGACCCTGGAAAGTTGTTAAAAGAATCAGTGATATTTCTTATAGGTTAGGTTTGCCGTAAACTTGTAAAGTGCATCCTGTATTTCATGTTCTAGATTGAAACGGCTTTTACATAATGGCGATAACTTGATGTTTGATGGTTTGTTTGCATTCCAGGAGCAAGCAGAAGTAACCCATGGGCTGGCAAGGGTATTGGATAGGTGGGAGAGGTGTTTACACAACCCTCTGACCCGTGAGTACTTGGTCGCATGGACGCTACTTGGGATGATTTAAAATCGCTGAAAATACCTGAAAAAGATGAAGTCACGGAAGCTTAGAATTTGGGAAGGATTAATTTTGGTGTCCTGGCTTCTTGAAACATGTTTGCCAAAATTATCTCCACAAACTAGATGCCAAAAGCCCAAAAATATAGAATGAATATCCAGCCTCCATAGTAAAAACTGTAGTAAAAAATGGACTTAGAACATTTGGCAAAAATCCAAAAACTAAGCATGAAAATACTGGCACCTGTTGTGTAATTCCAGATCAAATTAACTAAGATTGGAGGTACCACACCTTGCCTAGTGAGCTCAGGCCTGAAGCCTAATCACGTTATATTGACTCTATTATGTAAATTTTAAGCATAGATGCAGCGAATCGCGATTCGCTGGTTTTGCGATTCGCGAATCGTGATATTGCGAACCGCGATTCGCTGCAAAGAATCGTTGTCAAGAATCATTGAAAAAAAAATATATATTTGTGCATTTCGGGCCTCCTCCTTGCGGACAGAACCGCACCAGCCGTAGAGGACAGAACCGCGCCAGCTGGGTTTTTGTTCAGCATGGTTTTAGTTCCGTTTGTTGTGATCAGAGAGAGAGATAGAGAGAGAGAGAGAGAGATAAGAAACAGTCGGCAAACTACACATACATAATGCTTTCAATCAGAGCTTTCATCTGATACCCATATTGCCTAAAAAAATTTCAAAAAAAAAAAAAAAAATCGATTCTGCACGATTCTCTGAAAAACCCAAAATGCGATTCTGAATCGTGATTCAGAATCGCGGTGCATCTATGATTTTAAGTTATTACAATGTAGAAGTGCTTAGCATGAACAAAGAAAATCTCTTATAGATCCACCCTATTTTACAGTATCACATCTTCTTTTCTGGAAACTCTGACCTACTTTTGTATATGCAATGTCAATTTAACAGAAATGCTCATTACAACAAGGTATTCTTGCCTCTCTAGATGAGAGTCTGACTGAAGTATCAATAATGTTTTAAGGTCTTGGAAGGGAATCCTCATCATGTGAAAGCATTGTACCGTCGTGGTGTGGCCTATACAGCTAGAGGAGACTTTGAGGAAGCCCATAGCGACTTTGAGACAGTAAGTCTGTTAAGCATGAGTTGGCAGATATTTGCTTGGTGTCCCATTCGGTGAGCCATGAGCTCTTTGATAGTGATTGGCAATTCTTGAACTCAAGGATTAGTGTGTTGTTGTCTATGCATTTGACTGTGAAGGCATCAGTGTTCATTATATCATTCAACAAGTTGCATAGTTTGACCATTATTTGTCATTTTGGCAGATGAAAAGGATTGATAAATCATCTGAACAGGATGCAAATGCTGCAATAATAAAGCTTCAAAAAAAAAAGCAGGTTGTCCATTCGATACCTTTGGGATGCTTGAAAACTGTTCTTGCATTTTGGAATGTAGCCTTTGGACGTCTGATTTTTTTGTTTCTGTTTATTTTATCATCAGATGCTAGCATAATAATGTAGGGAAAAACACAATCATAACAATTTTTGTAATAAAGAAAGAAAATTGAATCATACATGCTTTTCCAACTGGACTAGTTAGATTTAGATGTGGTTTACATGTTGGATTGACAAAACACATTATTACTCTGGATTCCATCCTTTCAAATGTAGAAAATTCGGACACAATAGACGTTTTGCTATTTAAAGACATTAGAATTACAGGAGAGATACTAATCTGCTAGACAAGCCTCTCTGATTGAGCCACATGGGGTTTTTAGATGCTATCACTTTGTGTTCTGAGGTCCCTTCAAGGCTTTTACGAGGATGTGATGGCTTCAATTTGACCTGATCCATGTCTTTTGTTTTGAAAGATATCAATGTTTCTAGTGGATAGTATGATATTTATCAGCAGACGCTAGCATAATACTGTAGGTAAAAACACAATCGTAACATTTTTTGTATAACACAAAGAAAATTGAATCGTACATGCTTTTCCAACTGGACTAGAAATGTGCTGTACATGCTGGATTGACGAAATGCGTCATCACTCTGGATTCCGTCCTTGCAAATGTAGAAAGCTCGGACACAATAGACATTTTACTTTTATAAGACATTAGAATTATAGGAGAGAGTAATCTGCTAGACAAGCCTCTCTGATTGTGCCACATGGGGTTTCTAGATGCTGTCACTTTGTGTTCTGAGTTCCTTTCGAAGCTATTATGAGGATGTGATGGCTTCAATTTGATCTGATCCATGTCTTTCTTGGATGGCATCCAGTGACAGGATACAATTTATGAATCACCACTTATGGAAATTCTCTTCAATTTTTTAAAGTTACTAGCCACCTGGAGTATGGTGTCATTTATGGCGTACATATTCAATGTTTCATTGAAACATGTTTCCTTCACTGAAACTCCATTATGAAAAATCTGTCAAATGGAACTTTCGAAATGGATTTTATAAATTTAAGAAGAAAAAAAAAGACTTAATCATTTTTTTTCCGGGTATTAAACAATTCTAACAGCTGTTTTTAGTATTGCTCTTTTTTTTTTGTTTGAAAGAGTGTGTTAGGGTAGGGGGAATGAGCTAAATTGTAATTTAAAAACTTGAATGTGCTTGAAACTTGAAAGTTGAGAGAAAAGTTGAAAGTTAGTGTAGTGTCCACTTTGAGATTAGTGTTAGAACTTAGATCAGTATGTTTTTGCCATAAAAGAAGGCTAGAAATAGAATCCCCCCATTTTGCTGATTCTTTACCATTTCAAACTATCAATGTATGTACTGCATAGTATGGATCACAACAATAGGTATTAGGTGGGAATCTGGAGTTCCAAATCTCAAGTCAGGATTCATGATTGATTTTTAATTAATCATAATCTACATTGCTATATGCTAAAAAGCACTTCCTTTTGCCATAATAGAAGGCTAGAAATGAGATCCCCTTCCCAAAGGAAAACCCTAACACCATTTCACAGGTTTTTTCCTATTTCAAAATATCAATGCATGAACTATGCACAGAACCCACGGTTCTCAGAACCGTGGGTCCTGAGAACCGTGGGGTGAACTGTACCACGGTTCATGAACCGTGGTACGGTTCCTCTACTTAATTAATTTCCATTTTCCCCCCAAAACCCCTCCCAAGGCATTTTTGGTCCTCATTTCACAGATTTCCACATGGTCCTCAGATTTTTGGCATTACACAGATTTCACAGATACAAATGATTTCACAAATTTTTTTGGCCTTTCTTTTGCATATTTTTGGGGGTGGGAAACTAGGAATAAATTAATTAATTAATTGGACAGTTCACTACGGTTCAGGCTTAAATTTTTGGTGAACCGTACGGTTCACTGTACGGTTCTGAGAACCGTGGTGAACCATCCACGGTTCTCAAATTTTATGGTACTGTGTAGTATGGATCATAACAATAGATATTAGACGGGACTTGGGAGTTCCAACTGTCAAGCCAGGATTTAAGATCGATCGTTGATTAATTATAATTTACATTGTCTAAACACTAAAAAGCGCTTGTTTTTGCCATAATAGAAGGCTAGAAATAAACACACACCCCCCCCCCCCCCCACCCCCAAGAAAAACCCTAAAACCATTTCGCCGTTTCTTTCCCGGGGTTGTCATTCCAAATGAATTTCAAATATGTTTCAAACCCGTTTTGAAAAGGTCCACGAAATACATATTATGTCTTCAGCTATTTACCTTGCCCAACTATGTGGTTGTCTAAATCCAGGATGCAGAAGCAAAAGCAAGGAAGCAATTCAAAGGCTTGTTCGATAAGAAACCAGGAGAAATTTCTTCTGTATCGTCAACGGATGTGAAGCCAGATGGTCCTGAGGAAACTGTACACCCTGAAACAAAGCCACCTGAAGATTTGCCAGAGGTTGAGGAGCAAACTTTACATCCTGGAAAATTCTGGAGACTTTTCAATTCAGGAACCAGTTTTTTTAAGAACATAGCAAGAAAAGGCTGTGCTATATTGTAAGGTTCTTGCAGAATAAATGCTTGATAATGTCATTTGCAACTTTCCATTTTGTTTCAACAGCCTTGGCTGCATGTCAAATGAGTTCTTCATATCAAGGCTATCGATGATGTAGTCAATCAATTGCTATTTAGTAAAGAAAACTGCGAGGTTTTTGGCGTCACATAGTTTTGGATATGTTTCTCACTCGGAGTACATTCCGGATAGTGAAATAAGATTAAAGAAGCGGTAACTGAGAAACACAATTTTTACCACAAAAAAATTAAGAGAGGATAAAGATACTTTGAGATGAATAAAATTTGAGAAAAGATGGACAAGTAAGATGTTTTGAGCTCAAATTGATCTTTGGATGTGTGGTATGGGGCAATTTACTACCTTAGTTGATCAAACATTTGCCTGATATATTTCTCGCTAATGCATTTTTGAAATTTTGTCAATGTTTCAAATCTTGCAAAGAAAATTGCAAGAGTCAAATGCAAGCTGACATTCTAGTGTTTGGCCACATTATTTAACAGAGTGGACAGTTACTAACCACTTGAGTACAGAGCTTGTACAAATCTGCATATCAAAATGATGTAATCAGCTACAACAACAAATAAGTTGCAAGCTTAGAAATCCGTTCCGACCCTTTTGGGCTGGAACGTACTGGGTCGGAACGCTTTTTCCAAAATAAAAAAGACACGTATGGAAGTGCCACCTGCTGGCCACGATCTTCCTACTTCTTGATAATACATTGAGCGATGCTTGATAATACATTGCAGGATGCTAGATATCAGAAACGGTGGGAAAACATACAGTTCAGGCAGAAACAAAATTGAAGTTACAATTAGTTGCTGTCAATTCCTGTCATATTTCTTCAAAGCCCCTGATTAATCTATGTACCAACAAGATTCATCATTGCATTGGGATGAAAGTATTCGATTCCTCAAGAAGATTTCCTGAATACTTCAGCTTGCCCTGATTGATATCGGCCAACCTTTTCCTGCACTCCTTGGCCCAATGCCCAGGTTTATGGCAATAATAACATTTACCTTTCTTCTTTTTCTTGCCGGATGATTTCGCTTGATCACCAGAAGAGTTCTTGTTCACTTGTTCTTTTTCGTCTGCTTGCCTTTGCCTTTCACCCTCAAGGCTTTGTCCACATCGCCCTTGACTTGGCCCTTATAGAGCTCCTGTCGTTGTTCTTCTTGCAGCATGATCTTGTGCACATATTCAGATGACTGGCCCTGTTTCTTCGTTGAATGGTGGGCTCCACTCAAAGAAAACATTATGCTTGTTAGTTCTAAGCATGAAACTTTCATCTGAATTCGAACTCAGAAACCAAAAAGAAGAGGAAACTAGTGTCTCATGGAATGCAAGATGGTCTTACAAATGTTAAACTTTAGTGGTTTGACATATTTGAACAAATTTTTCACGCATGGAAGATCAACACAATTTCGTTACTAGCTGCCCTTTCGGTTACACTGAATGGATTTTCCTCACATGTTTGTTATAACAACCTGTGTCATTGAATTGACTTGTCCTTCCAATATGGATATCCACAAATTTGATCTATTCATACAAAAGAATCACGTTTTCTTTTGTATCTTTTCACCATAGATGGAAGCTTAGAAACCCAGTCTGACCATTTACGGTCGGAACATACTGTACGTTCCAGAATGTATTAGGTCGGAACATTTTTTTCTTTTAAATGCTAATTTCATTTGCGAGCTTCGATTCATTGAACTCGCTAAAATTATCTGTTTATGGAATGCCTAAATGAAACAAAAACCCAGCACAACAATTTCTGGTTTTTCTTTTTGTACATGTGCCATGCCCCCACTCTCATGTGAGGGCCGGAGGGCTGGAAATTGACTAAATTGAGATACTCACTTCTCACCTGTGAAAAAATGTTAAACAGTCCATAACTTGAAAAGATTAACCAATGATAATAGAAGAACAAAATGTCTTGCCTACAAGTCAAAAGGTACTAAAGAGATCACTATTATGATGTTGTTGATTACCACTTCATATTCATGGCGTGATTTTAGCTTCAAAAACTACTGTGATCAGCTGTAAGAAAACAGGCTGGCATCAAGCAATTTTTAGCTTTGATGGGCTTTGAAAGAAAACTTATAGAATGGAGACACCATTTCTTTTAGTTTCTGAAACTCTATAGAATGGAGTCATTTCTTTTAGTTTCTGAAATTGCAAAAGCTTCAGAGCACCTACTATCAATGCAAAACATTGCTCATGGTAGGTGATTCAAATGTGAAGAAATCCCTTCATAACTGAGAGATTTATTCTCATGGTGGCCATAAGGCTGCAATGTTTGGTGTACTCTTTCAGAAGTCCATGTCATAAGCATGCTTTTGTCTGTCAATTATTCATAGCATTGACTAATGCTATTTTGAATGACAAAGCAATCCCACTACAAGACATCTACAAGGTGGCATGACACAAATGTTCCTCCAACGGGTTTATTTCTCTTTCTAAAAAAGAAAGGCATCATGCTTGCAAGGGTTTCAATGTCTGTCAATAGAGCATAATGTATCAACTGCAAAAGTCTTCTGCACAAGCATGACTATGATCTGAGAAGACTAAGATGTCACAGTGTCTATTTCAAAGCTTGATGCGGACAACAAGCTACTACAATCACATACGTGCAAGCATTGTCTAGAATCCAGACAACCAGAAATTGCAAAACAAATGACCATTAAAAGAAATTCATCAGAAAAAACGAACCAGAGTGAATTGCATTATAATACAGTAAAATCTGCTTGACCAGAAAGGTCTGCTATAGATGTTCAGCACTGTCCAGAATCCAGACAACAAGAAATTGCAAAACAAAGAGTTATGAATTTTTATTTTATTTTTCCTGGCCACATTCCGTTCTCGAATGCGTTCCGGAATGGGCAACTATGGATCGAAGCATGGAACATTCATTGGGAGATGGTGTTAGATGTCTTCAAAGATGTGATGAGGATAGATGAGACAATCCAATGTGCCTTTGATTTCATCCCTTTCTTGTCACTATCACTTTTCACATGGTTTTATTAAAAGATTGCTTTTATTAGAAGTTATCTCCAAGAGACATAATTATAAAAATGAAGGTGGCCTACTAAAAATTCATCTAGCAAGTCTATTGCAACAAACTTGTGTGAAACTGTGATCTCTGATTGCTGCTATTTCTGTTAAGATGTTTAAACCAGGCAAATCAAGAAGAGTTGAAATTAGTTTTACAAATTTAGTTTTTTCTTGTGGAGAGAGAGAGAGAGAGAGATGTGCCCTCATCTCTAATGCCCTATTCTCAAGTCTTTTCCACCTATGAAGAGGATTTATCTCATTAAGCTAGACTATTAGAGACACATTGGCCTATTTTCACACTACTGTTCCATTTACATTGGCAAGCCTCTAGTATTGACAAATAAAGTTAGCATTATAATTTTATCTTTTCAATACCCCTCTTCATGACAACTTTGTTGAAGCTTGAACATTATGTCGTGAAATACTCAAGCACACTAAGCAACTTGGGTGATTGCTTGCATGCTCTTCTTGTGCACATTTGTGGATTGTATGCATGACTTTAATAGTTAGGTCAAACATATTCACTTACTGTGTGTTGTCTCATGACACTTTCGTGAAGTCCACTTTTGCCATTATTTAGGGTTGGTTTTTAGCATTTACATCATTTCTCCTTAAGGTTTTCGTGGTGTTGCAGACTCCATTGGCCACAGTCAATTATTGACAGATTGGCACCAATAGTAGATAGTTGCTTACCTCCAACCTTTAAGAAATAGGCATACGCTTCACATGAACAGAGTAAAACCACTTGAATTAAAATTTGAAATATTTAGTTCAAGTATGGGAACTTGAGAAGGGGTACATGAATTGCAAACCTCACTTCACAATTTTGAAACTTTTCAAGCTCATTCCAGAAGTTCCAAAATAACATTAATGTTTTTTGTTGGATGGCATCATTTATTTAAACCATCATGAAGAAATGGTCCTTCCTCCTGGGATTGCACTCGGTCTAAAGAGCTTAAATCTTCAAAAAGTGACTTCATCCTGTTGTAGAAACGTGTAAGATTTGAGGTATGTTTCAAAAATTTTAAAACTAGATTCTAGAATGCCTCAAAACGATCCATGGTTTTTTTACTTCCCTATGATAATGACAAAGAATGCCAGTTTCAACCAAGATCCGATCCATCCACAGGAATTTGGACTCTTTTTCTGAGGTTGGAATCATGGGCACCAAGCCACATCATAGCACATCGCTTGGGACAGGGCAGTATTCTATCACATTTATCGACAGTTGCCTCACATCTTCACGCAAAATGCAGATGAGAATTCGCTTACTTTTAATAGAGCTTCATGTCAGGTTTGTTCATGATGGACAGATCTGGTTCATCTTCTCTTTTGAATGCTTGGCTTCCATTCATGATCCTTCAAGTCTGTTTTTAGACATCTCCTACACATGCAAGCCAATGGCAAATGGGTTTTATGTTCAGATAGGTGGCCTCCTCACGAGTTGCAGCAGCAATTGAAAAGAAGTTGTTCTAATGTGAAGCTTGATCTTCCAGCGACCATAGAGGCTACCTCTCACACATCAAGCTGCTGAAAACGTTCTTTCACGTGCATCTAAATTTGTGATAGACTAATCAGAAAAACAATTGCATAGAGCTACATTCCCAATGGACTTAGCATCCTTACAAGAAACAATGCTCACCACCATTGTTTCAGATCCAAAGCTCAATCTTTCTTTCACAGATTTCAACCTACATTCTACACACTTTTTAGCAGAGAATTAAGCAAGATGTTCTTGCTCTTATGCCATCACGGTGTGCATCCTTGTACAATAACAATTGACCTAATTTTGTTTTTTTCTTGCAAAATCATTAAGTTACTATCAGATTTTCACAAAATGTACAAAAGCAGAGTATAACATCAACCCAAGGTTGATCAAGTCATTTCCCCGAAAAGGGAAAACTATACAATGCATAATGAAAATAGGACCATCAGCACACCGCATAGGAAGGGCAGTCCAATAGTTAGCAGGAAATCTACCAGTAGTAATAGGCTAGGCTATATAGCAGCTAGAAGATGCATAGCAAACCAAAAGCACCTAGAGGCGGAAAGTGGAGTTTGTAAAAATTGTCAATTTGGCTATTTGGAGGCCAAACTTAGATTTCAACTTAGAAATTTATTTATTTATGTCAATAAGGCTTAAAAATAGTGTCTTTACTATTTTGAGCAAATAGGTGAAATGATAAGGTTTGATTTGGACCTATTTCTATTGGTTGATTTAGATACATTGAATCTCGTCAAGTAAAACTATGTTTTTTGGTAAGCATTTGGAAACTACCAATTAGGGCAATATTTGGCAAGTGACCAAATGACATTTTGCTGTTATATATAGTAGGACTAGCATGGAGAAACTTATCAAATGTTCTCATTGTCTTTGGAGAGCTTTCTTCTTCTATCCTCTTGTCTTCTTCTATCCCTTCTCTCCTGATATTGGTGCGATTGGATTTTATCATTCAATGTGTATTTTTCATGATTTTACTTAACCTCATGCTAGAATGGAGATTTTCTACATTGTTGATGTTGTGTGATGTGCACTCAATCTAGCCAAAGATCATGGATCCAATTATGTCATCATTGGATCTGATTTTTCACATGGTATCAAAGCAAATTACAGGCTGAAATTGGAGGTAGTGCCAAATTTATTGCTAAATTTGAGGGCGCCACTAATTATAGTGAGAGATGAGTGTTGTCTTGATCAAATCTAGTAATTTCATAGGTAGAAAGTGTTGGGTCATTGATACACAAGTTCCATTTGTTGGTGAATAGATCATTCTTCTAGAATCTAGATCAAGAAGTCTAGTTTTGCATATACATTTTGATTCTTTCAATAGTATGAATGTTTTTGAATTCTCAAAGTTTGAATAAGATCTCTTGTGGCAAAGGCTTCTAACCTTTTCAAGAGTGCTTCTACTGTATTTGGGTCATTTCATGTGTAGAAAGTAGATCTTTGTGATCATTAGCATGTTGTAGGTCAAATTGGTAAAAAAATAGCCTATTTTTAGTTCTTGTGGTTGGGTCATCGATACACAAGTTCCATTTGTTGGTGATAGATCATTCTTCTAGAATCTAAATCAAGAAGTCTAGTTTTGCATATAGATTTTGATTCTTTCAATAGCATGAATGTTTTTGAATTCTCAAAGTTTGAATAGGATCTCTTGTGGCAAAGGCTTCTATCTTTTTCAAGAGTGTCTTCAAGATCTTTTAGGTTCAATATTCATTCTATTGTGGTCATTTGTTGTTGATCAAAATTTATCAATTATATGTGTTGTTGACTAGTGAGATTAAGAGAGACATTTGTGTAGTTCCAAATCTTTGTGATTTCATCTTGATTTCATTTGTTAAAGATTCGAGTGAGTGATAAGTGCATTGAAACGAGTTGAAGAAGTTTGATCATCATGGCAAACCAAGGAGGGTTCTTGTTGGAGAGCAATGATAGGCTTAAGCAACTACTTAATATGGAAGGTAAGGATGGAATCCTTGCTAACTATGAATGATATGATGGATATTGTGTTAGGTATTGAAGAGGAACCTAATATGAGGTATCATCTCAGTTGGTACTCACTTTTTTTTGAAGGGTTTGTCATAAAATCGCGTGTGTGGGCGTGAGCGGCAGCGGAAGCTTGAGGATTGGAGCGCGACGTGTAGGAACGGAAACACAACAGTTAGCAGCAGAATTATTCAAGTAGAAGAATTCATACAGAATGCGCAAATGAACGACACAATAGTGAGACAAAAATTGCACTCTGATAAATATAAACAATGAGTACAATAGCTTGAAGTAATACCTTCAGCTTGTTGAGCGTGATAACGTTGACTACAAAAAAAAAAAAAACTTTGATTGAAAGAAAAATTCAATTAGCTCAATTCAAGACTTAACACTTACATAGCTTGAATCAGCTAATATTTAGATTTACAAGTGTCGAGGAACAACATATCTTACAAGCCTTTAATGCTATTTACGCTAGTCTTTGCATATGTACAAAGTTGGTAACCGTCGACCACCTTTGGGATATTTGGTTGTCCAGCTGTTTTAGGATTGCTGATAAGTTGGCGACGTCGGTCAGCTAATGTAGCAAAATGCAAAAAAGCAAGAAAACCCAAGGTTCCCTTAGACTGAAGGTATGCAACTCCTGAAGTTGCCCTTACACCAAAGGTATGTAAATCCCTAAGACGCCCTTAGATTTAAGATAGCGAAGAAGGCGAAAAAGGTGCCTTACATCAAAGGCAGTGAAGAAGGCAAAGGTGGTTTATGTGTCTATGCATGTTTAGTGTTTATGTTTAGTGTCCGTCAACGCTACAAAGAATCTATCGATCTTTTTGTTTGTTGCTATAACTACTGTGACCAGCTACATAACATTCAAAAGGTATCATGCGTTGAAGTGCTCACAACATAGACGCTAGGGAAGTTGCCTATTCAGACGCCGATCACCGTAGCCAAGCCCGCCAATCTCCTTTTCCTTGTTCATTGTAGATCTTTAGAATGGTAGTATCAAAATTTAAGAAAATCTATAGATCTCTTGCTAGCGTAACCCTCATTTCGGAAGAAGCTGAAGCTCAGGCTCAATGGACCTTGCCTATATTTTTTCCATCTCAAGTTTATCAGCATAAATCTTTGTTCAAACTTCATGCATCCACCTTTTCCTAGATAACCGATCTATTGCCCAGTTACCTATTGATTCCACCCAACAATTCATACAACCTACACAAATCTGAGAGGAAGGCAGAAAAGCCGCGATCACATAAATTTACAATTTCATCCATATTGGTCTTATCCAAGTAGGAATAAACCCTTTGTTTCGAAAAGGCTTATCAGTATCTTGTCTCATTGCCATCTTAGACACCCGACACAGACAATTCAAAGACCAATTTAGCGGCGGATGCGAGGGAAACCTTGCAAATGGACCAGTATACTTTGAGATCAAGCTGAGTTACTATATCTCATTAACAGACCCATATTTTCATGAGATACTCATTCTCTACATTAAGATCTCTGGAATTGATCTTAAATACTAGTTCGACAATCTAGAAGTTGCATTCTCACTATTAGGGAGAGCAATCAACACAAGAATGCACGCAGTCTATGAAGGACTAGCTAAATCTAATTGTGTTGCTTAAGGACAAGACATCTTGATCAAAACAAATAAGCAAAATCAAATATTGACATGCGAACAAATATCATGGAAAAATGTTCAATTGCCAGAAGATTGGCATATTGATATAACACCCACTCTCCAGAATGAGATCAGACCACCACGACCGATAACACCTTCGCCATATGTTGAAAATCCATCCTTTGCCCCACCTACTCCAACATTACGAAAAACAGCTTCCCAAAGAATCAAGCAATCTCGAAATATTTGTGTGCATGAAAGTCATCCAACTGATCCGACCATATGCAAGCATTGCTAGTGCCCATCAATGACCAGTCAATGTGTAGCACACAATATCCTCTAAACATGATTGATGTATTAGAATCAAGTACTTGGCCACAAACATGTTTGATATCAGATACCCTGACATTCTCTGCGGAGCAAAGAGTACACAATTTCCAATCTAAAGCATTGTCTGATATTGCCCAAAAAATTGACAGTTTGACTACTTGTCTTGGTCCCTACACACCTGAGATTACTCTTTCCAATTCCATCTTTACGTTTTCCACTCCTCCCCCACAACAGATTCCAAATTAATGTTATCCGCTCAACATGCTTCGAGTTTCCTCCACTCCTAGTACATCTGGTAAATAGTGATACTTGATTTCGATATGCTTGCTTCGAGAATGAAATCCCGGATTGTGAGAGAGAGAGAGAGAGAGAGAGAGAGAGAGAGAGAGAGAGAGAGAGAGAGAGAGAGAGAGAGAGAGAGAGAGAGAGAGAGAGAGAGAGAGAGAGAGAGAGAGAGAGAGAGAGAGAGAGAGAGAGAGAGAGAGCTATGGTGCTTTGGTTGTCATAGAATATGGTTGTTGGATGTGATTGTGCAAGGTCGATTTCTGCTAGCAGGTGCCTCAGCCAACTTGCCTCCTTTGTAGCATTTGTGGTAGCAATGTACTCTGATTCAGGTGATGATAATGCTACTGAGGTCTGCTTTCGGCTATTCCATGAGATTGGGCCTTGATTGTATAAAAATACCAAACTAGAAGTAGACCTTCTAGTATCGATATCTCCTACCCAATCCGCATCTGTGTATCCTTCAAGTATGGTGGATGGTTGATTGCCTCCATAATAGATGCTCAGATATTTGGTTGCTGGATGTACTTCATGACTTTTGTGAGCACTTTTCAGTGGGTAGACCTGGATTTGATAGGAACTCGCTAAGTGAACTGATTGAATATGCAATGTCGGGTCGAGTGCAAATCATTGCATACATCAGTGAGCCGATGATGGAGTGAAACGAATAAAGAGATTGGGTTTGCAGTTTGTCATTCCATAGTTTTCCAGCACGTATGTGAGATGTCTCTGCTGGCTGATGAAAATCAGACGTTTGGAACAAATTCAAAAAATTTTGATTCCAAGACAATAGTGGGCTGGACCCATGTCAGTCATTTTGTATTCTTTGGCCAACATGCAGTTCATTTCCTTCATCAAATTCAGATTGTTACTAAATAACATCCACATAGAGAGTGATGATGATGAAGAAACTTGATACAGACTTGAAGTAAACATTCGAGTCTGCTGAGTTTGGAATGAAACCATTCTCAATAAAAAATACGTTGATTTTTTGGAACTAGGCCCTGGGTGACTATTTCAGCCCATAGAGTGCCTTGTGGATTTTGCACACAAGGTGTTGCTTATTCCTCAGCTCATATTCTTTTGGCTGTGACATAAAGATATTCTCAATGGTTTCGTTAAGAAAGGCGGTCTGGACATCCATCTGATGGACCTCGAGATCTTATGTGGCTGCAAAGGAGAGTAATAGATGGATCGAAGCATACATGATGGCTGGGCTGAATGTATTGAAATAATCCAGATCTGGAATCTGGAAGTAGCCTTTAGTGACTAGCTTGGCTTTATATCGATGCAGCCTTCCTTTTAGCATCGTACTTCGCCTTGAATATCCATTTGCATGGAATCAGATTTTTTTTCCTTTGGTAGCTTAGTGACTATCCACGTTTGAGTCTCTATCAGGGAATCAAATTCAGTGTCCATCGTTGCTTTCTATTGATCAGCATCAGGCATAGACATCGGTTGTAGACATTGCCTCCGATACTGTGTTTGGTTCCTAAATGAAATAGCAGGCTGCATCGTCCATAAATCTGGATGGAGGTTGTCTTGGTTAATTTGATCTTCTTGGTTGAGTCTCAACCCCCTGATGTCATTTGTCCTGTTGAGGTTCTATCTCATTTTTTGAGTTTATATCAAGTTTTCGATTTTCGATCCTGTTGTCTTTTTCGATATCTGTATCAAAAATTTTTTCAATATCTGGATCAAAAACCTCTTGAGATTTTCTCTTGTGGTTGATAAAGCGATTTTTCACAAAGATGACATCTCTGCTTGTGAATGATTTTTTTGTTTTCGGATTGTAGAGCTTGTATGCCTTGTGATCTGGGGAGTAGCCAACAAAAATCAATTTTATGCTTTTGTCATTCAGCTTCTTCCTGAGATCTTTAGGGATTTGAGCATAAGCGATGTAACCAAACACTCTAATGTTGTTTGAGTGATAGTTTTGATCCTGTACACACCTCATAATGTGTCTTGCCATTCAAGGCTTTGGTAATGGATCGATTTTGTAGGTAGGCGACTGCAGTAATAGCTTCTGTCCGAAATTTCTTCGGAAGAGAGGCATGGGCCAACATGCTCTTGGCACTTTCAATAAGTGTCCGATTCTTCCGTTCTGAATCGAATGTGATGAGTTGTCTCCGAGTTGTACAACTTGAGAGTGGGTGAAAGATTTATAGTCTTTGAACCAATCTTGATGGTGAGTCACGTGTTGAGTTTCTCCATAATCGAGATACCAGGAATCGATATCTTGTTCTTCTCCATCCTTGGTCATGAAGGCTGTCTCATCTTCCTCTTGCTGTTGTATCAAAAAACTGGTTGAGGCTGAATTTGTTTGTTGTTGGGACAACTTCTTCTTTTCATTGTTGGATTTCAAAGTTCTGTAGTCCTTGATCTCATCTCCAGTTCTCTTGTAGTATTTGTAGAATAATCTTTGCTTTGGTTGGGAAGATGAAGTGTTCGAATTCGACCTTGAGCTTGAATTTGACCCAAAGCCAAAATTCAAGCCTGAGTCAAAATTTGATCCTCACTGCATGTTACTCTTTTTTTTTGGATCTGAACTTTGGATTTTTGGGATATAGAGCATGAGGATCCATTCCTGAGTATAAGCAGGATGCAAATTTTCTGATTTCCTCTTGTAGAAGCATCGAAATTGCTCTTAATAGAGTAATTTGCTCCTGGGTCGAGATTATCATGACCCAATTTTCATAGGCTTCAGGGAGACTCGATAGTAGAGTCATAACAACATCAGAATCTTCAATGACTGAGCCAATTGCAGCCATTTGCTCATAAGATTTTTGAAAGTGTGGATATGACTCTAACACTTTCTGCTTCAGATATCTTCAAGTTGAAGAATTTCTTTCTCAAGTGTAACTTGAAAGTAACATCGCTAATATCATGCAAGTTTGCTAGGATGTCCCATGCATCCTTGGCTATCTGAGCATTCCGTATGTGTATTTTTGTGTATCCTTGATGTTGAGGGTAATCATGGCAAATGCCTTGCCATCTCTCAGTCTCCATTTGGTGATAATGGCTGCATCACCTTCTGGCTTGACTTCTGTGCCATAAAAAATGTTCCACAGTTCTTTGGCAAATAGCATGACCATCATTTTGGACTTCCAGAGATGATAGTTCCCCCCATCGAGTCTCTCAATTAGAGAAGACTGATCCATTCTAGTTGAGCGAGATTGTTGGTAGAAGCAACGATTTCAAAATTTTGTTGGTTGCATGCTTGCTAGTGCAACGTCTTGATAGAAACAAAACCAATAATTTGCAATAAAAGCAGATTACTGGAATGCCTGCTCTGATACCGTTGTCGAAAATCAGTGGGAATGAGCAGAAGCTGGGAGCGAGCTTGGTGTGTGGATCGGAAACACCATAATTAGTAGTAGAACGTTCCAATTGAAAGATTCACAGATGCACAAAGAACAAAAGAGTAGTTGGATTGAAAGATTGCACTCTGATTAATATCAAAACAGTGAGTACAATTGTTTGAATTGATAACTTCAGCTTACAGTTGTTGAGCGTGATAACGTTGGCTATTTTTTAATAATCTTAAAATCAAAAGAAGTTCTATGATGAAGATTCTAGGATAATATCTTACAAAATATATACAACTACCTTTTGTTGCAGTTATTACAACTGCCTCATTACAATTAATGCATGTACAAAGTGGGCGGACTATCAACATGAAGTCGTTGGTTCGGAACAGTATCAAAATTACAAGTATCAAAAAATATACACTGACTCAAAAAATATAGCTGATCCAGTATCAAAAAATTCTGAGAACTTCGATCCTGAATTTATCGATCCCTTGAACAGAAATTCGAGCCTTTTGTTTTGGTTTTTCAGGATGCTCATTATTGAATGGATTTGAGACTGAGCATCGAATTCCAATAGAAGCTTGTGTATGAAAGCTAATTTAATTTCACCATCATGGTGTCCTTGAAATTTGTAGATTAGCTTTCTACAATGTTATACGAATCCGCGGATTTGATTGATGTCACAAAGTTGTGCTATGTTGAATGCTTCTTTAGCCTCCTTGGATTCATTTGTTCTGTTGCCTATGAATTCGGCAACTGTGGCTTGGAAGATTTTTGTCTGCTTTAGATTGTTATCTAAATATTCCCACCAGTGGCAAAGAATTCTTGTGAATCCAGTTGTTGCAATTGTAATGACTTGGGTTGCTAAAAAACCTTTGAAATCTATACCATGTTGTAACCATGTGGTACTTTAGAGACTTTAGCAGGTGTTGTGACAGGAATCGGCTCATGATCTGGATCCGGCTTTGGTCTTTACCAGATGTACTAGGAGTGGAGGAAATTGGAAGCATGTTGAGTGGATAATAGTAATCTAGAATCTGTTGTGGGGAAGGAGTAGAAAACATAAAGATGGAATTAAAAAGAATAATCTCAGGTGTGTACTGACCAAGAAAAGCAGTCAAACTATCAATTTTTTTGGCAATATCATACAATGCTTTAGATTGGAAGATTAGTTGAATGAATTTCATGCACACAAATATTTCAAGATTGCTTGATTATTCGGGAAGCTGTTTTCCGTAATGTAGGAGTAGGTGGGGCAAAAAGGATGTATTTTCAACATATGGTGAAGGTGTTATCGGTTGTGGTGGTCTAATCTCATTCTGGAGAGTGGGTATGATATCAATATGCCAATCTTCTGGCAATTGAACATTTTCCCATGATATATGTTCACATGTCAATATTTGATTCTGCTTATCTGTTTTGATCAAGATGCCTTGTCCTTAACTAGCAGAATTAAGTTTAGCTAGTCCTTCATCCTGTGTTGATTGCTCTAATTTCTCGGAAGCAGTTCTCTCAACCCTCTCGAATAGTTCCAAGGGTACTAGATCATTTTCCAATAGGAAATCTACCATTAGTAATATGCTATATAGCAGCTAGAAGATGCATAGTAAACCAAGAGCACCTAGAGCCGGAAAATGGAGTTTGTGAAAATTGTCAATTTGGCAATTTGGAGGCCAAACTCAGATTTCAGCTTAAAAATTATTTATTTATGTCAATAAGGCCTAAAAATAGTGTCTTTACTATTTCTAGAAAGTAGTTGAAGTGATAAGAATGGATTTTGGACCTATTTCTATTGGTTGATTGAGGTACATTAAATCTTGTCAAGTAGGTTTTTTCGTAAGTATTTGGAAACTACCAATTAGGGCAAAAAAAAGGGCAATATTTGGCAAGTCATCAAATGACATTTTGCTACTATATACAGTAGGACCAACATGGAGAAACTTATCAAATGTTCTCATTGTTTTTGGAGAGCTTTCTTCTTCTATCCTCTTGTCTACTTCTATCTCTTCTCTCTTGATATTGGTGGTTTTAATGTGTAGAATGCATCTAAACTTGTATGGAATGACTTCACACGTGCGAGGACTGTAAACTATTGTAGTATGGATATTAGGCAATTGGCTTTTATTAGTCAATGTGTATTTTTCATAATTTTATTTAAGCTAGCATGCTAAAATGAAAATTTTCTACATTGTTGATGTTGTGTGATGTGCACTCAATTTAGCCAAAGATCATGAATCCATTTCTGTCATCATTGGATCTGATTTTTCACATGGTATCAAAGTAGATTACAGGCTGAAATTGGAGGCAGTGCCAAATCTATTGCTAAATTTGAGGACGTCACCAATTATAGTGAGAGATTGAGTGTTGTCTTGATCAAATCTAGTAATTTCATGTGTAGAAAGTGGATCTTTGTAATCATTAGCATGTTTTAGGTCAAATTGGTAAAAAATAGCCTATTTTTAGTTCTTGTTGTTGGGTTCAAGGAATACCATATTGTCATAATTCTGCCAACAAGCAAAAAATTATTATAGTTTATAAAAAAGAGATATCTATTCAACGCGCAAGAGTGCCATTTGACATCTTCCAAATGAACACGGGCGCTCTGAATAGATATCCCATTTTTGGAAAGCTTATTAATTTCAAGGCTCACCAAGTGACCCACATTCGCAAACAGCTCCCCGGATAGATCCATTGCGGACAAATTGAGTCATTTGATGGCATCCAGATCATCGTAGGCCCGCCAGCTCACACCCCTGAAATCAGCGATTGACTTACCTCTAAAATCAGTGATTGACTGTGGCCATAGAAATGCGCTAGAAAATGGAAACATAAATGCCCTGGATGTCTAGCATAGGGAGTACGAAGGTCTGCCACACCAAGTGCGATTATCAATTATGAATTAGTTGGCCATTGGAGTTCTTACCACTGTTTCAACATTAAGAACTAGGCAAAAATGTGCCTCTTGGTCAGAATCGAGTTGAGAGAATAATTTTAGAATCCAATAATTTTTCTTCTGGAAAGTATTTCAAAATGTTTTTTATATTTCCTAAGTGACATGTTGTGCATATACTCCAATATCTCTAAATGATTAAGTATGGGTTTAGAATCCGATCTAATCCTAGAATCTTCATCAGAAAACTTTTTCTGATATACAGTTACCACTGAACTTGTAATTGACAAGATATATTTCCATTGCCAGTGTTATCACACACAACGATCAATTGAAGCAATTACTTCAAACATTGTACTCATTGTTGATATTAATCAGAGTGCAATAGTCTATCTCACTACTGTTATAGTTCACTTGCATTTGTTGAATCAATTCAGTTTAAACATTCTATTCCTAACTATGGTGCTTCCGATCCACACACCAATCTCACTCCCAGCTTCTGCTAATTCCCACTTATTTTCGATACGATGTACTTATTTACATGGTTTAGTTAAGCTAGATTTGCCAATTTTTTTACAATTTCTCACTCAAACCCTCAATAAATGCATGATTCCCTCATGATGAACAAATCATAAAAGGTCGAAGACTCCTCTTCTTGACTAGCTTGCCTATTAGGCACCTCAATTCTATCCAACATATAATCACTTCATCCACTCTTTTTATTGAACCATGTGACATTACCTGCTATAAAAACTACTCTCATTGGCTCACCAAAAGAATCACCACCATTTGCAAAATGCTTTCATCAGTGACGTAGACCGCCTATTGATCCATCACATGTATGTATATTGATTACTACATAGAGGAGTTTAAAGTAGAAAAAGACCCTATAAGAAATGCCACATAGGATGAGAAAAAAAGTCTAAATAAATAAAACAATATTGTTTATTTGTTTGCCCACACCACTGTCAAAGCCTACATCACTCCCAATGTTATATCCCACTCGTCTACAGTTATAGTTAAGCAAATCAACTGTGTTATGGTTGTGTTTTGTTTAACCACAATTTAACAAATATTATTTTGAATGTATATCCTCTCTTGAAATCAAAATATGAGCTCCATCTTTATATTTGAATATGGAGGGGATCATCATTATAGAAGCTCTCATCAGAAATTGGTTATCTTACATTTTGTTTAACCACAATTTTATAATATGATTTTGAATGTGTATTCTTTTTTGAAATATGAAATCAAAATATGAGCGCCATCTTGTGGTGAAAATTAAAATATTAGCACCATATCCATATTTGAATATGCACGGAATCACCATTACAAAAGCTTTCATCATATTTTCCATCATGTAAGAATATATTTGCATTCAAATATTTTGTAGTAATTATATTTTGAATACTTTGAAGCTTGCCACTGGTTTTGTACTTTTTATAATGATGACTTTTTATCATCTTCATTTGGACATTCCTATTGACTTGGCACCTTTATAGAAAAGAGGAGTCAAAGGATCCTCAATATTAGTTGAGGACCATCTACGTCACTATGAAAATTTGGCAATGGAATTGCTTCAAGCTTACCGAAACTCCCATCCATTTGTGGAATAACAAAGATTCATACAAAAATTATACCACTATCTACGACCTCCTTTGGACTTCTTCCTTTGTATTGTAGCTTTCCAACATCAGAGTGAATCACATCCAATATGTCTTCAAGTGATTGTGGTGGCTCCCATTCACTTATGTTTGATGGATATAAATCTAAAAGAAGAAACACTTTAATAATTTAAATCACAATCTCAAGAGCTTCAATAAAAAAAACTCCTATGATTGTAATAAAGTGCATACATTTTGATATACTTATAGTTACATTTTTTATGATCATGAGGATTAACATCTTGTGCTTTTAAATTTGAATGCATATAAAAATGTTGTACTAATACATGTTGTACTGACCTCCGGGAGTTGTCTTGAACTCCAAAATTTTTGCTTTCCAATAATATTTGTATGTCATCTTTTACCCTTTTCTTCTGTCAGAAATTGCCCTTTGATGAGGGATGTAGCAACATCCATGAATTCTTCGTATATTTTGTTGGCCTCCACTTATCAGCTTCATTTTTCTCATTATGAAGAATCACAAACTCAATTGTAGATTTTGGTCTCCTTGCTATTGCTATGGAAAAATGTTCAATTGCCAGAAGATGGGCATATTGATATTAGACCCACTCCCTAGAATAATATTAGACCACCACGAATGATAACAACTTCGTCGTATGTCAAAAATCCATCCTTTGCCCCACCTACTCCAACACTACGGAAAACAGCTTCTCAAAGAATCAAGAAATCTCGAAATTTTTGTGTGCATGAAAGTCATCCAACTGATCCGACCATATGCAGGCCAGGCATTGCTATCACCTACTGCCCATCGATGACCAGTCATCGTGTAGCACACAATATCTTTTGAATATCATTGATGTATTAGAACCAAGTACTTGGCCACAAACATGTTTGATATCAGATACCCTGACATTTGAATGTCAACCGTATACTATTCTGGCATCTGGTACATTATCTATGGAGCAAAGAGTACACAATTTTTAATCTAAAGCATTGTATGATATTGTCCAAAAAATTGATAGTTTGACTGCTTTTCTTGGTTAGTACACACCTGAGATTATTCTTTTTAATTCCACTTTATGTTTTCCACTCCTCCCCCACAACAGATTCCAGATTACTATTATCCACTCAACATGCTTCTAGTTTCCTCCACTCCTAGTACATCTGGTAAAAGACCAAAGCCGGATCCAGATCATGAGCTCATCTCTGTCACAACACCTGCCAAAGTCTCTAAAGTAGGATACCTCCTTGTTTATAATATAGATGACTCCTCTCCAAAAGAAGTTTTACAACTGTTGCAATACCTTACCGCATGGTTACAGAAGGCTCGAATTTTTGTTCAAGGGATCGAAAAATTCAAGATCGAAGTTCTCAGTATTTTTCGATACTAGATCGACTCGAAAAATTCTATATTTTTCGAGTCAGTATTTTTCGAGTTAGTGTATATTCTTCGATACTTGTAAATTTTGATACAGTTTTGAACCAACGACTTCACGTTGATAGTCTGTCCACCTTGTACATGCATTAATTTAATGAGGCGGTTGTAATAACTGCAACAGAAGGTAGTTGTAGACATTTTGTAAGATATTATCCTAGAATCTTCATCATAAAACTTCTTCTGATTTTAAGATTATTAAAAAATAGCTAGCGTTATCACGCTCAACAACTGTAAGCTGAAGTTATCAATTCAAGCAACTGTACTCACTATTTTGATATTCATCAGAGTGCAATCTTTTAGTCCAACTACTATATTGTTCTTTTTGCATCTATGAATCTTTCAATTTGAACATTTTACTGCTAATTGTGGTGCTTCCGATCCACATACCAAGCTTGCTCCCAGCTTCTGCTCACTCCCACTAATTTTCAACAATGGTATCAGAGTGGACATTCCAATAATCTGCTTCCATTGCATATTATTAGTCTTATTTCTACCAAGACGTTGCACTAGCAAGCGTGCAACCAACAAGATTTTGAAATCGTGGCTTCTACCAATGATCTCGCTCAACTAGAATGGATCAGTCTTCTCTAATCGAGAGACTTGATGGAGGCAACTATCATCTCTGGAAGTCCAAAATGAAGGTCATGCTATTAGCCAGAGAATTGTGGGATGTTAATGATGGCACAGAAGTCAAGCCAGAAGGTGATGCAACCATTATCACCAAATGGAGACTGAGAGATGGCAAGGCATTTGCCATGATTACT
Source organism: Diphasiastrum complanatum (assembly GCA_029204225.1). Lineage (NCBI taxonomy): Eukaryota > Viridiplantae > Streptophyta > Lycopodiopsida > Lycopodiales > Lycopodiaceae > Diphasiastrum > Diphasiastrum complanatum. The sequence continues at coordinate 32,398,802 of CM055095.1, forward strand.
CTCAACATCAAGGATTCACAAACAATACACATACGGAATGCTCAGACAACCAAGGATGCATGGGACATCCTAGCAAACCTACATGATATCAGGGATGTTACTTTCAAGTTACACTTGAGGAAGAAATTCTTCAACTTGAAGATGTTTGAAGCAGAAAGTGTTACAAGTCAAATCAACACTTTCAAAAACCTTATGGAGCAAATGGCTGCAATTGGCTCAGTCATTGAAGATTCTAATGCTGTTACGACTCTACTATCGAGTCTCCCTGAAGCCTATGAAAATCTGCATCCTCCTCATGCTCAGGAATGGATCCTCATGCTCTATATCCCAAAAATCCAAAGTTCAGATCCAAAAAAAAAGAGTAACATGCAGTGAGGATCAAATTTTGACTCAAGCTCAAATTTTGGCTTTGGATCAAATTCTGGTTCAAGGTCAAATTCGAACACTTCATCTTCCCAACCAAAGCAAAGATTATTCTACAAATACTGCAAGAGAATTGGACATGAGATCAAGGACTACAGAACTTTGAAATTCAACAATGAAAAGAAGAAGCAGTCCCAACAACAAGCAAATTTAGCCTCAACCAGTTTTTCGATACAGCCGCAAGAGGAAGATGAGGCAATCTTCATGACCAAGGACGGAGAACAACAGGATATCGATTCATAGTACTCGATTATGGAGCAACTCAACACATGACTCACCATCAAGACTAGTTCAAAGATTATCAATCTTTAACCCACTCTCAAGTCGTACAACTCGGGATCGACAACATACCAACCCAATCGTGGACGCACCCATGCTTTCACCATTAGGCAGTACATTGCCTCAGTAACGACCCACCAAATTTGGTCGATAGCCCTTATAGCTAAACGAATGGCAGTTATCCTTGAATATACCAACCCCGTGGATGCACCCGTGCTTTCACCATTAGGCAGCAGATTGCCTCAGTAATGCCACCACCAAATCTAGTCGATAGTCCTTATAGCTAAACGATCGGCAGCATACCACCCCAATCATGGACGCACCCATGCTTTCACCGTTAGGCAGCACATTGCCTTAGTAATGCCCCCACCAAATTCGGTCGATAGCCCTTATAGCTAAACGACCAGTGGCTATCGCGAATATGTTACCCCCACCCCACAAGGCACAAACCGTGCTTATACCAATCCAATGGAAGCACATTGCCTCATCTATCGTACGTGCAGATGGTGCCAGGCCCGAACCGTGGAAACTGACCCTGCTTACACCTCGAGGGCAGCACCTTGACTCATCAAGCCCCCATTCTGCCGACCACCCTGACCGTGGAAACACCCGAGCTTACACTGTGGGAAGCACCTTGCACAACAGTTGTCCTAATGAACCCCAAACAATGGCCATCCCCGTGAGATCCACATAGCTGACTGGCCAGTCGGCTCTGATACCACATGTAGCGCAGGCATCCCAAAGGGAGTCAAGAACCACGACTTAGCTTCTCAGCCTTCAACTCTTGCCATCCAAACCCACTTGACATACAAGTAGCCAACTCGCCAACAACGATCAGACTTAACCAACTTGCGGTTCTGAAACCAACACTGAGATCTAACCTGGCGCCAGGCCAAATCGGGGGTCCTGATGTGGGTGACTTCCCTCCAAGCAAGCCGCCCGACTGTTGTAAAGCTGACTCGGGTGCACCCAGTGTGCGCTATAAGACTCTAAGGGGTGACGCTCCTCTTGGTCCTAGAGCAAGTTAGAAAGTCAAGGACTGAGCCTCCGACCTGTGGTGAGCCAGTCAAGTAGTCACAAGTCATGAGCTAGCTCTGGAGCTTGAGTCATGGCCTAGTGAGGAGTCGAGTTGATTCAGCTGCCGGGACGGCTCCCAGGACCCATGTCCGGGAGCCAAACTGATTCTGCCAGGCTTGTCAGGCTTAATCAGCAAAATAAAAACTAAGTCCAAAAAAGCATGCTTTACCAAAAAGCACTATATTCCAGGACAGAGGGGGCATGCCGAATCACACCAGAACTATAGAGGGAGTCCGTCAGACAGAAACTTGGGCAGCTCAACCAGCGTCAGGAATCCAGTCGCCAGGTCTCAACTCCCTCCACCAGCACGAGCCAGGCACAATGCCCAGCACGTGTTGGTGGCCCCGAGACCGGTCAGCCTATGTATGAATGTAACCTCTTCCAAATTTAATAAAGTTGATCCCTAGGGATGATTACCACTTCAGTTTTGCCTCCGGGACTGGTCCAACTGGACCCTTACTACAACCTTTTTGCGTCGTCGGCGCCTAAGGGTCCACGTCACCAACATGTGACTTGCAGCTATGCCATTTGGTCAGTTTGGCGATCACTATGCCTTGAGTTCCATGTGTGGCTTGTCTTTGCCTTTGGTTACCTTTTGGGGACGGATTCTGAGTTGGCTTTCGGGTTGGTTGGGAATCCAGTTTTCTTAAGTCTGAATGGTTAAGCTTGTTACGTTTCTAAGTTGGCTTTTACGTAAGTGCATGATGGATGGATGTTAGACTTAAGCACGTGTTGGGGAAACCGCTCATGTCCCGGTGCCCTTTGAGGCACCGGTGCAACACCGACATACATCAAACTTAACCAACGCGAAGCTTCGCTACAAACGAGTAACATCCATTCCAAGCAAGTGGTCTGACTTACATCAGACTTAACCAACTGAAAGCTTCGTCACAAGCACTGGAAGCCAACCTGGAGCCACGCCAGACTGAACAGCCATAAACAGGTAACTTCCACCCAAGCAAGCCATCCAACTCAGCCGATAGGTTAGAGCCCGTTCCCCAGGAGCTTAACGCATTCACATTCATGCAAAGAACACTCATAACCACAAGCCGCGACAGATATGAAGACAACCAGTTCCTGGACCAAATGGTCCCGACAGCATACTGTTGGAGCCACAGACCAAATGGTCCCGATGGCATACTGCTGGCATCCAGGGATACGACCCTCAACTATGTGCCAAATCAAAAAGTTTGAAGCGGCCTTACAACTGGCGCTTTTACCGACCACTGAAACCCAGAAGGTAATCAAAGTCAATTTGAGGAAAATCTCACTTTATTAATAAATATGAGAAGGTTACATTTCAAGTGTGTGATCGACCCTAGTCTCCGGTGCACTAGCATGCCAAGGCGGGCGCCAGGACAACATTCCAGCAAGGGAGGCTGAGACTTGGTTGGAGCTCGCCCTGAGTCGCAACCCGCACTCCCCCTATAGTATTGGTGGAATTCGCCACCTCCGCTCATACCAAGTACTCTACCCAGGCTGGTAAAGCACGTTTTCTCTCTCTAGGATTTTCTCTCTCTAGAAAGTCATTTTCTCTCTCTAGAATTTATCGATCCTCAGGCTTCCTTTAGTCATGCCTAGATCATGTGAGGTGATTGCACATCGATCCGAGCTCTCTGGACTTCGCTAGAACCGATCAAAGATTTTCAGCCATAGGAACTTGGCACTGGCTGGATTTTGGTCACAGTGGTGCCGGGAGCGGTGCCGACGCTAGTGATGCCAGGAGCAGCAGGGGTGTTGTTGGCACCAGGGACAATGTTGGCGCTGGTGGTGCCAGAAGTAAAGCTTGTAAAGGTAACTTTACAACACCAGAGTTGGTGGGGCGTGACTCAGGCAATGTGTTGCTTAATGGTGAAAGCACAGATGGTTGGGTGGATGTTTCCCTGTGGACTAATTCTGTGATAGATTTGTGTGGGCGCAGCTAGGCAAAGGTCCTCCGTTTGGTCTCAAAGGGGATGTGGCTTGAGAGGGATCCTCTGTGTTTGCTTTGGTTGGTATGTTTGTTTGTTGTATGCTTGCCCGGACCTAAATAACCCCTGATTCCTACTTGGTTCTCAAGTGATTTGATCATGCTCATTTGAGGAGGAGATACTTTTCTATTGAAGCTGACTTAATAAAGAAGGAAAGAGAGCTGTGGGGCCCAGTGTGCAAAGGGGAGAGCTTTCAAACAGAGAAGGAAAACAGACTAGTGGAAGTGCACCTCTTACTAGGATGGATGACCACCTTGATGAATCGTGAGCATTAACAGATGGGGAAGAGCAAGGCCGAGAATATGGCTCCCGCTTGCATCAAGATGGCGCCAGATCCAAATCGAGAAAGAAAGAGCGTATGCACACCCCAGTGGCACCTCCTCAAGAAGAAATTGGCGCCCCTTCTGAACCGGCACCAAGAGATGAACCCGTGTCAGAGGCGCACCAAGACCTCTTTGATGTGAAGATGCGCCAATACCTATCCAGCGCAATGGTGTCTATGTTTAGTGAGGTAAAGAAGGACAAAGAAATAGAAAGGAAAGAATGGCAAGCATCCATGCGAGCCATGAACCACAGTCAATTTGACCTCGCTAGAGAATTGAGAGACGGGTTAACACAGCTCAAAGCTAGGTTTGAGGAGTTGGAGACCACAAGAGGGGATGCAGGGATGCCTCCTCCACTCAGACCAAGGGATACTCCGGCACGAAATGCAGAAGGCCCAAGGAAGACTGCTAAAGTAAAAGCACCGCCTACTTTCAAAGGGGAGCATGACGTTCGAGTTGTGGAGGATTAGTTGTTTTACATGGACCATTACTTCCACTTGATGAATACCCCTGAAGAAGAGAGAGTAGACTTGGCATTAGCATATTTTGAGAATTACACAACAAACTGGTACCAAGTGGCAGGGATGCAGTTTCGGACATGGGACACATTCAAAAATGCGCTAAGAGAGGAGTTCATACCCAAAGATTCACACATGAGGTTGAGGGCAGAATTATTAGGACTCAAGCAAAAAGGTTCACTGCGAGAGTACCTGAACAAATCCAGGCAGAGAGTATGGGTAATTAAAGATATGTTGGAAGTTGACAAGACCCACTACCTCTTGTCTGGAATGTAGACATGGACCCGGCGAGCAATAGACAGCTACATGCCCAATGACTTTAACTCAACTATTCGGGCGGCTGAAATGGTTTGTGATTATGAGATCACGCTGGCACCAATTGCTCCCTCAACGGCAACAAAAGTACTCAGTGGATCTAGACTGAGTCCAAGCTTCTTCCCAAGGGGGGACTCAACTTCAAATGGTAACCAAACCTCAGGTAGCGTGAACAGATTCTCAGCAAGAACAGGGTGGCAACCAAGGCAACAGCGGAGGGAATACCTTTCAGAGAAGGAGCAACTTTGGTCCTTCAGCTAGTCATAACAATAGCTCACCAACAGTGGGCAGTTCCCTACGCTGTTTTAATTGTCAACAACAAGTTCACTTGTGGAGGTCGTGCCCCAAACCATTGAATAAACAAATCATGGTGGCGACTGAAGTGTTTGATAAGATGGAAAAAGAGACGTCTGATCAAGCAGACGGTGAACAAGACGACGAAGAAGACCCAGAAGTGGATTTGACGGAGTTCGACCTGAATGCCTTACAACAAATAGGGGCACTTGCGGCTTATCGGGAACATCTCATGGCGACTCCTACAAAAGGATCAAAGTTGTTGTACCTCAAAGGCTGCATCCAAGACAAGATCATTCACTTCATGGTGGATCTGGGAGCATCGCATAACTACTTGTCAGAAAGTTTGGCAGAGGAATTGGGCATTCAATGTGAAAAAAATGCGACCCCTATCTGTGTGGAGACCGCCAAAGGCACAATGACAACTTGTAGATTGGCAACCAATTTGCCAATCTCGCTGGGGACTTGGAAAAATCGATTAACGTTCACAGTCTTAAAGAGGCGCCGCCCCTGGCGCCACTGTGACCAAAATCCAGCCGGTGCCAAGTTCCTATGGTTGAAAATCTTTGATCAGTTCTAGCGCAGTCCAGAGAGCTCAGATCAATGTGCAATCACATCACACGATCTAGGCATGATTAAAGGAAGCTTGGGGATCAGTAAATTCTAGAGAGAGAAAATGACTTTCTAGATAGAGAAAAAAGCACCTTGCACAATAGTTGTCCTGATGAACCCCAAATCATGGCCATTTTCATGAGATCCACATAGCTGACCGGCCAGTCGGCTCTAATACCACATGTAGCGCAGGCATCCCAAAGGGAGCCGGGAACCACGACTTAGCTTCCCAACCTTCAACTCTTGCCGTCCCAACTCACTTGACATACTAGCAGCCAACTTGCCCCAACAAAGATCAGACTTAACCAACTTGGAGTTCGGAAACCAACATTGAGATCCAAACCTGATCTGATGCCAGATCGGGGGTCCCGATGTGGGTGACTTCCCTCCAAGCAAGCCGCCCGACATACATCAAACTTACTCAAAGCTTCGTTACAAACGAGTAACATCCAAGCGGTCTGACTTACATCAGACTTAACCAACTAAAAGCTTCGTCACGAGCGCTGGAAGCCAACCTGGCGCCACGCTAGACTGGACAGCCATAAACAGGTAACTTCTACCCAAGTAACCAATCCAACTCAGCCGACAGGTTAGAGCCCGTTCTCCAAGAGCTTAATCCATTCACGTTGATGCAAGGAACACTCATAACCACAAGCCATGACAGATATGGAGACAACCAGTTTTTGGACCAAATGGTCTCGACATCATAGCGCTGGCGCCGCGGACCGAATGGTCTAGACGACATACTGTTGGCATCCCGGGATATGACCCTCAGCTATTTGGCAGATCAAAAAGTTTGAAGCGGCCTTACAACTAGTGCTTTTACCGAACATTGAAACCCAAAAGGTAATCAGAGTCAGTTTGAGAGAAATCCCACTTTATTGATAAGTCTGAGAAGGTTGCATTTCAAGTGTGTGACCGACCCTAGTCTCCGGAACGCTGGCATGCCAAGGCGGGCGGTAGGACAACATTCTAGCAAGGGAGGCTGAGACTTGGTTGGAGCTCGCCCTGAGTCGGAACAAACACACTCCCCTATAGTATTGGTGGGATTCGCCACCTCCCCTCATACCAAGTGCTCTGCCCAGGTTGGTAAAGCATGTTTTCTCTCTCTAGGTGTAAGCACGGGTGCATCCATGGTCAGGGTGGTCGGCAGAACGAGGGACTTGATGAGTCAAGGTGCTGCCCTTGAGGTGTAAGCACGGTCAGTTCTCGCGGTTCCGGCCTGGCGCTGTCTGCACGTAGGACAGATGAGGCAGTGTGCTGCCATTAGGTTGGTGTAAGCACGGTCTGTGCCTTGTGGGGTGCGGGCGACATATTCAAACTGTATGGGTTAACCATTGGTACAGAGATGCTGCTCGAATTCAGGTGGTTAGCTGCTGGTGTGGGATAGTTGCCGATCGTTTAGCTATAAGGGCTATCGACCAAAGTTGGTGGGGCGTGATTGAGGCAATGTGCTGCTTAATGGTGAAATCACGGATAGTTGGATGGGTGCTCTCTATGGGCTGATTCTGTGATCGATATGTATGGGCATGGCCAGGCAAAGGTCTTTGGCAGGGCTATTTCAAAGGGGGACCTTGTCTTTGTTACATGTTAGTAATCCTGCCTGAGTGTCTTGCTTGTATGTATTCATGGTGAGTCTTAGTACTCGTGGTTTGCCTGGTTTGCATGATTGCTTGTGATACAAGGAGTTGAGGGCTCGAGAAGGAACCTTTCTTTTGAAGGCTGATACCATCAAACAAAGAGGACTACAGAATCTGTGGGGCGGATTCGTATTTCAAGTACTCGCATGTGAACGGCAACAAAACGACTCGATGTTTGCAAAGGATGGATGACTAGCCTATTTTTTTTGGGTTAGTTTCATTTGCGATAGCGCCCACTAGACGCAAGCAGGAAGTAAAAGTTGGAAAGGGAAATTTTAGGGGAGATCTTCTATGGAGCAATTGGTCTTCATTTGGACGGCCACCTTCGGAACTGAAACTCACTGAGCATGGGTGATATCCAGTATCAGTTGGGTTTTCCCTCAAAGGAAAAAGACTAGGATCCTTTTCAGAGATTGGCAACAAGTTAGATCAAGCCACAATCCTAGCAGATGGAAAGCAAAGTGCTGGAAAGGCTTTTTGTCTGAGAACTCTACTCTAAGTTCGGTCAGCTAATTTTTATAAGTGGAGGGGAACTATCACACACACCCCTCACTTGGTGCAAATGTTGAATGAAAGTTGATCAAAATGGGGGCCAAATCAAGGTGACCTAGTCATACTCACATGAGGAGACTGGCGAACTTTGAACCTAATAAGTTGACAAGCTTTTGTTGTGGAAAGGAAAGCTTGTCATAGGCTTTCTCTGGACCAACAATAATGAGGAGACATGATGAGTACGTTGAAGGTGTTATGTGTAAATCAACTGATCAACGAAGGAAATCTGAAAGGAGAGTCTTGCACGAGAGACTTGGTACTTCGAATGGACGCTAAGGGATAGTTCGTGTTGAGATCGGACTAGTGCAACTTTGGGTGCATGTGTCTGATTCAAAGAGAGCTACTTGAAGCCAAGCTAGATGTACACTTCTTGTTTTGACTGTGAGGCAACTGACCAGTGATGGAATTGTGAAAGTCAAGTTTTGCACGATGGACATGGTGCTTCAGACGAACGCGAAGAGATAGTTCGTATGCGGATCAAACTGGTGCGACCCTTTGGCTCTCCACGAGGTCAATGGTTACATTTGGGTTGATTCAAAGATAGCTACTTCAAGCTAAGTGAGAGGTGCATTGCGGAGTACTCAATCTTTGCCTACCTTAAAGAGTCAAAAAGAAAAAGTATCAAGATCAGGCTGGGACAAGGAGAGAAATCCAAGTGCGAAAGCAACAAGGCACAGAGTGGACCATAAAGTGGGCAATCAAATAATAAATCCTTTGGGTCAAGGAGCCCTGACACCTGTGTGGAACTGATCAAACCTGGAGCTCAGGGAGCTCAACATAAAGTGCATCAAGGACAAATCAGGAGCTCAAAGGAGTTCCAAAGTCAAAAGTCAGAAGCGACAGGGGCGAACATTTCACAGAAAGGCCTCTATCACTAGTTAATAAGGTTCTTGGATTTTACATAAGCGATATAAAATCTACGTTTTTTCTAGACAAAGTGATATTTTTAAGTTATGTAATTTTTCAATACAAAGAGCTGAGCCTCCGACTTGTGGTGTGCTAGTTACCATGTTAATAAAAAGTGGCCAGTAAATTGAAAACTGTGCTTATAGTTTTTTTTTAATTGGGAGACACCTTTACTTTAATCTGATATCTGATGAGGACATCAGATTTTATAAAGGTGGGGTGGATGTTGTAAAGCTACCTTTATAAGCTTTACTTTTGGCGTCACTGGTGCCAGTATTGCCCCGACGCCAGCAACGCCCCTACTGCTCCTGGTGCCGACGCTGCTCCCGGCACCACTGTGACCAAAATCTAGCCGGCGCCAAGTTTCTATGGCTGAAAATCTTTGATCAATTCTAACGAAGTCCAGAGAGCTCAGATCGATGTGCAATCACCTCACACGATCTAGGCATGATTAAAGGAAGCCTAGGATCAATAAATTCTAGAGAGAGAAAGTCCTACAGAGAGAAAACATGCTTTACCAGCCTGGGCAGAGCACTTGGTATGAGGGGAGGTGGCGAATCCCACCAATACTATAGGGGAGTGCGGGTTGCGACTCAGGGCGAGCTCCAACCAAGTCTCAGCCTCCCTTGCCGGAATATTGTCCTGGCGTCCACCTTGGCGTGCCAGCGCCCCGGAGACTAGGGTCGATCACACACTTGAAATGTAACCTTCTCAGATTTATCAATAAAGTGGGATTTTCTTCAAACTGACTCTGATTACCTTCTGGGTTTCAGTGTTCGGTAAAAGCGCCAGTTGTAAGGCCGCTTCAAACTTTTTGATCTGGCACATAGCTGTACAGAGGCATCCCAAAGGGAGCCAGGAACCACGACTTAGCTTCCCAGCCTTCAACTCTTGCCATCCAAACCCACTTCACATTCAAACAGCCAACTTGCCAACAACGATCAGACTTAACCAACTTGAAGTTCTGAAACCAACACTGAGATCCAACCTGACGTCATGCCAGATCGGGGGTCCCGATGTGGGTGACTTCCCTCCAAGCAAGCCGCCCGACATACATCAAACTTAACCAACTCGAAGCTTCATTACAAACGAGTAACATCCATTCCAAGCAAGCGGTGTGACTTACATTAGACTTAACCAACTGAAAGCTTCGTCACGAGCGCAGGAACCCAACCCGGAGCCATGCTAGACTGGACAGCCATAAACATGTAACTTCCACCCAAGCAAGCCATCCAACTCAGTCGACATGTTAGAGCCCGTTCCCCAAGACCTTAACCCATTCACGTTTATGCAAGGAACACTCAGAGCCACAAGCCACTACTGATATGAAGACAACTAGTTCCTAGGCCAAATGGTCCCAACAGCATACCGTTGGCGCCAGGACCGAACGGTACCAACGGCATACCGCTGGTATCCCGGGATACAACCCTCAACTATGTGCCAAATCAAAAAGCTTGAAGCAGCCTTACAATTGGCGCTTTTATAAAACACTGATCGAACTTAGAGTAGAGTTCCCAGACAAAAAGCCTTTGCAACACTTTGCTTCCCATCTGCTAGGATTATGGCTTGATCCAACTTGTTGCCAATCTCTAAAGAGGATCCTAGTCTTTTTCCCTTTGAGGAAAAACCCAGTTGATACTAGATATCACCCATGCTCAGTGAGTTTCAGTTCCGAAGGTAGCCGTCCCAAATGAAGACCAACTGCTCCATAGAAGATCTCTCTTGAAATTGCTCTTTCCAACTTTTGATTTCTTGCTTGCATCTGGTGGGCGTCGTCGCAAATGAAACCCAGAAACAGGCTAGCCATCCATCCTTTGCAAACATCCAGTCGTTTCATTGCCGTTCACGTGCGAGTACTTTCCTTCTTGAACCATCAGCTCCTTGTATCACAAACAATCATGCAAACCAGGCAAGGCAAAGCACGAGTACTAAGACTCACCACGAATACATGCAAGCAAGACACTCAGGCAGGTTTACTAATAGGTAACAAAGACAAGGTCCCCCTTTGAGATAGTCCTGCCAAAGGACCTTTGCCTGACCACTCCCATACAGATCGATCATAGAATCAGCCCACAGAGAACACCCATTCAACTATCTGTGCTTTCACCATTAAGCAGCACATTGCCTTAGTCACGCCCCACCACCTTTTGGTCGATAGCCCTTATAGCTAAACGATCGGCAGCTATCCTCGAATATACCACCTCCGTGGACACACTCATGCTTTCAATATTAGGCAGCACATTGCCTCTGTAACGCCCCCACCAAATCTAGTCGATAGCCCTTATAGATAAATGATCGACAGCATACCAACCCAATCGTGGACACACCCGTGCTTTCACCATTAGGCAACACATTGCCTTAGTCATTCGAGAAAATTTGAGCTCAAAAAGGGCCGCATACAAATTCCTGCCCAGATCTCTTTTGCATTTTGTCACTATTTTCAACCAATATCTTTGAATCACTATAGCCTAGAAGTATAACATCTAATACATCATTGGAAAGTGCTTGATGAGTGCTTTTCAACGCACTAATTTTCGTTGCATTCTGATATGGCAATCAAAAGTTATGCCATTTTTAGTGTAGACTCAAAATGTAACTCACAAAAGTGATGTTATGTTAAAGCCACTATGTCAAGAAACTATTGGGCCACATGTACAAAAGAAGTGAATAAAAAATGAGAAAGGAATCTTAATATAAGGCCCTTTTGTGTTTAAACTTCCTCTAATGAATGCCCCCACCAAATTGTGAAAGATTCAACTAGTTTCATCACATTTTGCAATATTTCCATATTTGGCATATTGAGGCCAAAACTTGTTTTGGACTTAGAGGTTGACTTTTCAAAGTTCATTAGTCTAAATCTCATTTGAATAAACACTTTTTGAAAGTGTGGGAAAGATAGAATGCGAGTTTGAGTAGATTCAATTCGAATAAGTTGGGTACATTGAATCTAGACCCAAAATTGGTAGGGTTAGCATTTTGGTGGGAAAGCCAAGTGGCCAAATAGGGTTTGGACCTGCTATAAAAGGATGTATCTCGTGGAGAGAGTCATCTTCTCTCTTCTCTATCTCATTTCATGCTTATACATGGTTCTCTTGGGTTCTACTATCCATTGGTGCACTATTTTGGTGATTGCTTGCAATTCTATGTGTAGAATGATCTATATTTGTTATTTTTGGATCCACACGTGTGAAATATAGTAGCTTGCTGGTTTTGTACGGACAGCAACAGTACATAATCATTTCATTCAAGTTTGATCAAGTTCTATTAGCTGTTTGCATCTCAAATTGTGTGTAGATGCTGATTTTTCTACATTGGTGAAATTGGTAGTGTATTTCTCTTTCTAACCAAAGATCATTCAAGTAGATTGGATCTTAAGGATCTGAAATCTTTCACATGGTATCAGAGCTTGTGTTTCAGGTTATGAAGGAGGAAATCAGATCTATCAATGATTTGGTGAAGATATCAAGTCTAGAGCATGCTAGAGAGGATTTTACACCAAAATCGGATTTTTTGCTTTTGTAGATTGGATCTGTTGTAGATCAAAACACTAAATAGGTCGATATACTTGTTCAATTCCATTTTTTGAATTCACATGCTAGATTTGGCCGATTTTTGGATCATTGGTTCAGCCTAAGTGGTGGCTTATAGATTGCATATCCAATTTTCAGCATTTGCATGTAGATTTGGAATAGTCAATTTTTTGTGATTTTGTCAAAACCCTAATTTTGATTGGATCTCTAGATAGTGAGGTTGCCGGACTTCATTTGAGTGTGTTTCAATCTTAGGAAGTGGCAAAAGTCATTAGATTGAGGATAGATCATAGGTTGATCAAGATTCCATGATTCTATGTGTTGATTTGCTTGGATAAGTGCTAGAAGAGAATTTGTGAGATAGTTTCAAGTCTTGGTGATTTCTTTTGAAAGCATTTGTTGTTGTCCAAAGGAGTGCTTTGTGCATTGAAGCAGGTTGAAAAAGAAGATCAGGTCATTGCTACATGGCTACCTCAATTGGAGTCATGTTGGAAGCCAATGATAGGCATACCTCAAGTAACTATTCATTATGGAAAGTGAGGATGGAGTCACTTCTTGAGATGAATGATGTTTTGGATATTGTTGTAAGTTTGGAGGAGAGACCAGCAACACAACAAGATCAATTGAGGTATGACAAGAGGGCCAAGATGAATGTTACCAATGAACTTCTCAAGGAAGTTGGTAAGTGCACATCATCTTTGGAAGCTTGGAATTCATTGAAGAAGCTTTCTGAATCCAAGTCTACTTCTAGAGTGTTGACTCTAAGAAGGCAAATCTTTTCTTGTTTGCAAAAGAATGAAGAAAGTCCAAGTACTTTTGTTTTGAGAATGAAAGCATTGAATGATGAGTTAGCTTGCATAGATGAAAGCATTAAGGAAGGAGAGCTTATTCAAGTGATTCTTAATGGCTTGTTGGATGCTCATGATAACATTGTTCAAAGTATTGCTATTCAAAAGACTTTGCCAAGTTTGATGGATCTTCAAGAGATCTTGATCAATGAGGAATATAGGCTTCAAGCAAGAGGTGGATCTACATCAACACTTCAAGAAGATGCTATGTTCACAAAGGGCAAATTCAAGGGCAAAACCAAAAGCAAGTGGTCTAAAGGGCAAGATCAAGTGGATGCTTCTTCAAGTGGCAAAAAGAAGGATAGATCAAAGCTCGAGTGCTTCTATTGTGGCATCAAAGGACACTTTGCAAGTGAGTGCTACAAGAAGAAGAGAGATCAAGGAGACAAGCAAGGTAATCTTACTCTTGATGAGGATGTTTTGGATGTGCAAGATGCAAATGATGATGCTTTTGTGATGTCTTCATGTATGCTTGCTAATGATGGAGATCTAGATCCTTGGTGGATTGATAGTGGAGCAAGTTCACAATGACCTTTCACAAAGAGTACTTCACTTCTTTGTTGGCATATGGAGATGACAAGAGGGTGATGATCTACACGGCCAATGATGGTGAGTGTGCAATCAAAGGGATTGGCACTATTCCTATTTCTCTCTCTACAAATAGGAATGTTCATTTGGAGGATGTCTTATTTATTCCATCTAATACCAAGAATTTGCTTAGTGTGAGTCAAATGCTAAGTAAGGGCCTCAAGGTGGAGTTTGATGGAGATGCTTGTTTGATCAAAAGGAAGGATGTCTTGATTGGAAAAGGTAAAAGACAAGGGAAGTTGTTCAAACTTGATGCTTGTGTTATTGCTAACCAAATTGGATGTGTTGCAAGGGAGCAAATTTCTATTCAAGAGGTTTGGCACAAAAGGATGGGACACCTCAACTTCAAGTCATTGGAGGTAATGGCAAGGAAGAAGGTTGTGATTGGTCTTCCAAGTTCCTTAAGTAATGACAAGCATGTTTGTGAGTCTTTGTCTAAGTCACATAGACTACCTTATACTAGATCTATTTCTAGATCTACAAAGCCTTTTCAACTTGTACATTCGGATATTCATGGATCTACTACAACTAGCAATAGTGGAGCTAAGATGTATGTAACATTCATTGATGATTTTAGTAGATTTTGTTGGATCTATTTACTAAAGAGCAAGGATGAAGTGTATGATGTCTTTGTCAAGTTCAAGAATGCAAGGGAGAACCAATTTTCCACAAAGATCAAGTGTTTGAGAGGTGACAATGGTGGTGAGTACATATCTAACAAGTTCAAGGCCTTTTGTGATGATCATGGGATCAAGAGGGAGTATACAACATCAAGGACCCCACAACAAAATGGAGTGGCTGAAAGGAAGAATAGAACTTTATGTGAAAGTGCTAAAGCTATGAGGTTAAGTGCTAATCTTGACAAACCATTTTGGGATCAAGCTTTGTTGTGTGCCAATTTCTTGTGCAATAGGTGGCCGAGTGCTATTTTGGATGGAAGGACACCTTTTGAGATTCTATTCAAGAGGTATTTTTGTTGGATATAGTGAGGTGAGTAAAGCCTACAAGGTTTACATTCCTTCTACTAACAAAGTGATTGTTGGTAGAGATGTCATTTTTGATGAGGGAAACATTCCAAAGGTGTCTTCAAGCATGATTGATGGTAAAGTAGATGGATCTAACATTCTTGATGTTGATGAGAAGGATCCTACTTTGGATGGTGGTGATGGTGGACCTTCATCAAGTCAAAAGCCAAGGAGAACATCAAGAGAAAGACAAGTACCTTCAAGGCTCACATATGATCAAAAGGGTAAGCAAGTAGTTTCTAGAAATTATATTGCTTTCCTAACCTCTTTGGATGATCCTACAAGTGTAGATCAAGCAAGGAAAGAAGAGGAGTGGATCGAAGCAATGGATCTCGAGTATCAAGCTCTTATGAAGAATGGAACATGGAGATTGGTGGAGTTGCCTAAGGACAAGAAAGCTATTGGATGCAAATGGATCTTCAAGGAGAAGACAAACCAAGATGGATCTATCAACAAGCACAAGGCAAGGTTAGTGGAAAAAGGATATGCTCAACAACAAGGAATTGACTATGATGAGACCTTTGCACCCGTGGCAAAGATGGTAAGCATTCGAGTCATCATTTCACTTGCTACACTTTATGGATGGGATCTATGGCAAATGGACATTTCAAATGCATTCTTGAATGGTGATCTTGAGGAGGAAGTATACATGGAGCAACCCGAGAGCTACATTTCATCAACAAAGCCAAATCATGTGTGTCTTCTACAAAAGAGTTTGTATGGCCTTAAGCAAGCACCAAGGAGTTGGTATGCTAAGCTTAACACTTTTTTACTCTCTCAAGGCTTTGTTATGAGTGAGTATGATCATTCACTTTATTATAGGTTTGCTGGAAATGATGTTACCATCTTGCTAATCTATGTGGATGATATCATCTTGAGTGGTGGAGACAATCAAAATGTGGAGGATATCAAGAATGCTCTTAAGAAGGAGTTTGAGGTGCATGATCTTGGTAATTTGCATTACATTATAGGAGTAGAAGTCATTAGATCTTCTCAATCTACTTTCATTTGTCAAGAGAAGTATGCTAATTCTATTCTAGAAAGATTTCATATGGTAGATGCAAAAGCTATTGATACACCTATGGAGTCTCATGTAAAGCTTACTATAAGAGGTAATGAAAGATCTTTCAAGGACATTACTCTCTATAGAAAGCTATTTGGTTCACTCATCCATCTAACCATTACTAGACCTAATCTAAGCTATTGTGTTGGAAGATTGAGTCAATTCATGCAAGATCCTAGTGAGGAGCATTGGAAGCTAGGAAAGCGAGTTTTGAGGTACATCATTGGAACTTGAGATTTTGGCATATTGTATGAGGGATCATCACCTAATCTTTTTGGATTTTCAGATTTGGACTATGCTGGAGATGTAATGGATAGGAAATCCATTAGTTCTTATTGTATTTTCATAGGTGATGGAGCTATATCATGGATGTCAAAGAAACAAGCCATTATCTCATTATCATCTAGTGAGGCTGAGTACAAAGCTCTTACACATTGCACAAAGGAGATGGTATGGATCAAAAGGATGATCAAGGATCTTCACTTGCTGGATTTTTCAGAGAGCCCAATCATCTTTTATGACAATCAATCAGCCCAAAGAATGGCATCCAATCCTATCTTTCATGCTAGGAGCAAGCATATTGAAATACAATATCATTTTGTGAGGGAGCGAGTCATTGCAAAGGAGGTGGAGCTTCAACATGTGTCTTCAAGGGAATGTGTAGCTGATATCTTCACCAAAGCGTTGGGAAAAGACTTGTTCATGAAGCATAGGACTTCACTTGGAGTATTATCAAAGTCTATGCTAAAACTAGTTGAAGAGGGAGTGTGAAAGATTCAACTAGTTTCATCACATTTTGCAATATTTCTATATTTGGCATATTGAGGCCAAAACTTGTTTTAGACTTAGAGGTTGACTTTTCAAAGTTCATTAGTCTAAATTTCATTTGAATAAACACTTTTTGAAAGTGTGGGAAAGATAGAATGCGAGTTTGAGTAGATTCAATTTGAATAAGTTGGGTACATTGAATCTAGACCCAAAATTGGTAGGGTTAGCATTTTGGTGGGAAAGCCAAGTGGCCAAATAGGGTTTGGACCTGCTATAAAAGGATGTAACTCGTGAGAGAGTCATCTTCTCTCTTCTCTATCTCATTTCATGCTTATACATGGTTCTCTTGGGTTCTACTATCCATTAGTGCACTATCTTGGTGATTGCTTGCAATTCTATGTGTAGAATGATCTATATTTGTTATTTTTGGATCCATACGTGTGAAATACAGTAGCTTGCTGGTTTTTTACGGACAAAAATACTACATAATCATTTCATTCAAGTTTGATCAAGTTCTATTAGTGTTTGCATCTCAAATTGTGTGTAGATGCTGATTTTTCTACATTGGTGAAATTGGTAGTGTATTTCTCTTTCTAACCAAAGATCATTCAAGTAGATTGGATCTTAAGGATCTGAAATATTTCACACAAATTTGGTCGATAGCCCTTATAGCTAAACGAATGGCAGCTATCCTTGAATATACCACCCCCATGGATGCACCGGTGCTTCTACCGTTAGGCAACACATTGCCTCACAAACGCCCCCACCAAATCTAGTCGATAGCCCTTATAGTTAAACGATTGGCAGCATACCACCCCAATCATGGACGCACCCGTGCTTTCACCGTTAGGCAGCACCTTGTCTCAGTAACGCCCCCACCAAATTTGGTCGATAGCCCTTATAGCTAAACGAACGGTGGTTATCGCGAATATGTCACCCCGCACCCCACAAGGCACAGACCGTGCTTACACCAACCTAATGGCAGCACATTGCCTCATCTGTCCTATGTGCAGACGGCGTCAGGCCCGAACTGCGAAAACTAACCGTGCTTACACCTCAAGGGCAGCACCTTGACTCATCAAGCCCCTGTTCTGCTGACCACCCCGACCGTGGACGCACCCGTGCTTACACTGTGGGCAGTAGCACCTTGCACAACAGTTGTCCTGATGAACCCCAAACAACGGCCATCCCCATGAGATCCACATAGCTGACCGACTAGTCAGGTCTGATACCACATGTAGCGTAGGCATCCCAAAGGGAGCCGGGAACCACGACTTAGCTTCCCAGCCTTCAACTCTTGCCGTCCAAACCCACTTGACATACAAGCAGCCAACTCGCCAACAACGATCAGACTTAACCAACTTGAAGTTCTAAAACCAACACTGAGATCCAACCTGGCGCCATGCCAGATCAGGGGTCCCGATGTGGGTGACTTCCCTCCAAGCAAGCCGCCCGACATACATCAAACTTAACCAACTCGAAGCTTCGTTACAAACGAGTAACATCCATTCCAAGCAAGTGGTGTGACTTACATCAGTCTTAACCAACTGAAAGCTTCGTCACAAGCGCTAGAAGCCAACCCGAAGCCACGCCAGACTGGACAACCATAAACAAGTAACTTCCACCCAAGCAAGCCATCCAACTCAGCCGACAGATTAGAGCCTGTTCCCCAAGAGCTTAACCCATTCACGTTCATGCAAGGAACACTCAGAACCACATGCTACGACAGATATGAAGACAACCAATTCCTGCACCAAATGGTCTCGACAGCATACCGCTGGCGTCCCGAGATACGACCCTCAGCTATGTGCCAAATCAAAAAGTTTGAAGCGGCCTTAGAACTGGCGCTTTTACCGACGCTGAAACCCAGAAGGTAAACAGAGTCAGTTTGAAGAAAATCCCACTTTATTAATAAATCTGAGAAGGTTACATTTCAAGTGGGTGACCGACCCTAGTCTCCGGGGCGCTAGCATGCCAAGGCGGGCACCAGGACAACATTCCAGCAAGCGAGACTGAGACTTGGTTGGAGCTCGCCCTGTGTCGCAACCCCCACTCCCCCTATAGTATTGGTGGGATTCGCCACCTCCCCTCATACCAAGTACTTTACCCAGGCTGGTAAAGCAAGCTGCCAGCCTTGGGTGAACAACCATCGTGGCATAGAACTGTTTTTGAGAAGACACCAAAATCCATCAAGAGCTATGTGGCAAGCCCGAGACAGTTGTGGGTTGATCCTTTCCATGTGCCAATGCCACGAAGAAATAAGTGAACTGAATGTGGAGTCCCATTGGATCAGATCACCATCAATACACCAAATTGGTCGATCATCCACAAGTCGTTCACTTGAAGAGCATTACAAGCATGTGCAAGAGTACCAGTCCTCACCAGATCCGGCGGTTGGGCAATCAGCCTTGTTCACAAAAGACTTGGCTTGTCTCGCATTCGTATCTTGTAGATGGAATGATTGTTTGCCATCTTAAACTTTTGATACAAATAAACCAATGGCATCCGACTAGGGCCAAAATCAACTTCTGATGGCTCAATGTTAGCCAAATTTATGACGACAAAAATCGGACTAGTATTGAGCAGAAAGTGGTTGCAGAGCATTTGACGAGCACCAAACTACTACAAATTCTATGAAAGTTGATAAAAAAAAAGTGGACCAAAAGGAGTGGGTCATCCCTAAAGTGGCTAGACACGTTAATTATTAATAGACAGTAGATCTTTTGAAACAGTCCTAAGAACTGTCAGAAATAGTTGACATAGACTAATTTTTTGTAAAACCGAAGAAAAACGCCGATCCATCTAGAAATAGGTCCCAACTCGCCTAAATGTCGCTAGTCGAAACTTTTATGGCCTTAAAATTGGCCTGGATGTAAAAATGTCAGCAATGTCGAGCAAACTTTTGATGTACTTACCAGCTTTTTTACTAATACAAAAAGCTCTTTGTTTTTCAGGAACGGTCAGTTTCTTCCCGAGATTACTCTAGTCTGTCACTTGGAACAACGTCAGCAACTTGAAGAATCAAAATTGGGTCAGTTGAATTACCGATGAAAAAATCGACAAAATGGCATACATCAGTGAATGGGCACAATGGGTTTTAAAAATATGGGTACATGACAATTTACGGCATCAAAACCGCAATCACAAGGAAAACTCAGCAAGGCAAATGGGAATGGCAAAATTAAATACCGAGGGAGGCCAACCTAGCCAACTAACTTGAAGAGAAAAAGCTTTGCACAAGTGGGTTACTTGCAAAAATTACTTGGGCAAAATATCACTAAGTTAATGAGGGAGATGAGGTTTAAATTCACAAAAAACAAAAACCTAGGAGTGACATCACGCCAATGACAAGTGTCAATGGAGGGGGGGGGTTGGGTGACTACCTCATGCATAAGTCACCTTGGTAATAATGAAGGAAATTTTGGTAAAATATGCATGTACACTAAGCTTCCAAAGTATTTGGGCAAGTACAATGAGAAAAGATAAGAAGGAAGGTTGGCATATGTGATAATGCATTGCATGAAACACATGGTGAAAAGGAGTAAAAGTGACTTGAAAAAAGAAGGGTTGTCAAAATAAAGGGTGGCTCATGTATATAACATCACCAAAATCATCCTTTATATAACATCACCAAAACGTTGAGGAAAGTTGGGCCTGAGTAAGGAAATCTACACGAGTGAAGAGTTTAAGGAAATCTACACGAGTGAAGAGTTTACAGAGAAAGAATGTGCTTTAGAGAGAAAGAATGTGCTGCTATTGTTTTGTTTTGCTACTCTACCATGTTGTTGTGCTGAAGGAGAACGGAGGCACCATCCGTGTCTACTAGCTCTGTTATGCTGCTATTGAAGAATCTGCATTGTTTCACTTGTTAAAGGCCTGAGAAAAAGAGAGAGTTTAGTGTGTTATGGTTGCTATGTTGCTGTTGAGATCTGTGAAAAGAGATAAGAGAGTGAGTTTTGGAGTAATTCTTTGTTATGTTGTTGAAGTTGCTATGATGTTCTGCTGAACCATGGGAGACATCCAGTTCTACATTGCTTTCAGAGTTAATCGAAGCTAGCTTCAGAGACAAAGTGTTGCAGACACAAAGTGTTGCAGATAGACAAAGTTTTGCAGACCTAAGCACTAGGTTCTATTGTTCCAGCCGTGACCATGTGAAGCTTCCATTCTTGAGGGTCGCAACAGAGGTAAAGGAAGGACACACGTCCAATAAATCCAGAGCCATGCTAGAAGATTACTACCATTCATGATGACCATAGAAACGCTATGAAGAGGCTGTTGGTCGTTGGAGATGTACAACGGTGAAGTCCGAGGAAGATTTTGCAGCGAATAAGTTAGATTATCATTTATCAAGAATGACAGGTGCATGTGAATAAGGGCAGAATTACACGTAGGTAGCATTGCTTCACAGAAAGCCATCAAACCACGTTGAGATCACATTCTTCCTCCAGTACCTGCTGAGGCGGCAGACACATACCTATCTCTGCTATTCGAGTTTTGCATAACATCGAACCAAGGTGGGGCGCAATCAACGTTGAAGGGAACGTGGAAGAGGGCGCAGTCTGCTACCATCACGACCAGCAGATAATTACCAAAGGAATGAATTGGCCAGCAAGGGGAGAAGAAAATGTAGCCAACGCAGTTGTATCCAACATAGACATAGCCTCACCATTATGCCTCCATAATGAGCTGTTAGCAGCTTGTTCATGAGTAGAAAAGCTCTTCCACAGCGAGCAGCTGGTAGCGCACCAGACCCGTAGATGGTCAAACATCAGATTGATGTGGCAATCAATGAGGAATCATCCATTATCAAAGGGACACTCAATGATCTGCAGGGAGCAGAGAAGGAGGAGTAAGGAGACCGCGAGCCGTAGCAGTGAGCTGAGCAAGAAAGAAGAGGTGGATCGGGCCAGACAGCGACCAGTAGGCAGTGAAGGAGCGGACTGGAGGTGCAAGCAGATCGGGTCTGAGCAGAGTGAAGTAGTTGGGATCGGGCCACTACCAACTAGCAAAAGCAAAGAAAAGTAGAATATAAAAGGACGCAGCCCTATGTGTGCAGCCGAACCACGTCCAGGGGAATCACCAATCCGTGAAGAGCAGCGTGCATATGGTCATCAAAGAAAGAGTCCTCAGACCATGGTGTGTAGCCATGCCTTTTGAGATGAATTCATTGAAGGTATTTACATCTTAAATTCCATGCTGTCAGAGCAACCTGAAGAGAGCACGAGACTTGTCTACCTTTACGCACCGTTGTGTGATCCATGAGTGTGGATTGAACACTGAGAGAAACATGGCCAGATGGCATTCTGCAGACATACGATGTTGGAAAAGAATCCATTTTTTTGAAGACCTGGTAACATACGTATGAGCAAGAGGGCGGGGGTGAACGTTCTGCCTATTGGGACCACTGAAGAATGTGGTATGTACATAGTAAGGAACTGACGTGTTCTAGTCATGATACCAGAGGCGCGGCCAGGGTGTAACCACCTATAACCAGTGGAATGCCGAATCTGATAGTTGTGATACAAGTAATAATAGTAACAACATAGCAGATGGTGGCCATGAAAAGCCTGTGTGGACAATGTAAGACAGAAACCACCAGCTAGAGCGGTGTATACACTATTGACAGAACGATCTACAAAAAAGTGGACAATCCAACGAGCAGAACCATAATCAACGGACCTGTGGAGAGGTGACAGACAGAGCGATCTTGGGGAGGAGCGACCATTTTCGTCAAGCCTAGAGGTACTTTTATTCTCGATATTCTGGATACTGGTTGTATGGCATGAACTGTTCATTGTTGAATGAATTCCAGGAGAACTTCGCTATGCTGGTCGTACCCACGTTATTACATCTAGTCCTGTTGTAGAATTGATCTTAGCTTTAATCGCCCTATCTGTTGGATTGATTTGGAATGCTTTAGAAGCAAATGTTGTTTCTGCTTAATGAAGTTCGAAAACGTAAAGCTGTCTGGTTAATTCAAATATTCCCATCACCTATAATCTTGGCATAAGACTGAGTGTGCTTAATGACATGTAGATCAATAGTTTGTAAGGGGATGCTTGCCGCCTGTCAAGGAATATGTTAGACGTTGCTGTTGTGAACTAATCGACTTACTGTCCAAGTGAGGATAATGATGTTTTCAA
The DNA here is from genome assembly GCA_029204225.1 of Diphasiastrum complanatum. Lineage (NCBI taxonomy): Eukaryota > Viridiplantae > Streptophyta > Lycopodiopsida > Lycopodiales > Lycopodiaceae > Diphasiastrum > Diphasiastrum complanatum. The sequence goes on from CM055095.1 coordinate 32,421,676, forward strand.
CATGAATTTGAATGCATCCTATGTTATCGATAATCCAAGATAAACGATTTGTTGTTCATTCCACCGAGATGTCTACTTTAGGATTGGGATCTAGAAGCTGAATTACGATGCACGATATAGAGCAGTAGTATTACTCGACATGTGTGTATGATACTTTAAGTCTAAATGTACGAGATTCTCTTATAACGATTTCACGTATTTGATGGGTTGATTGCAAATGTTAGACCGTTGTGAAAAATTAGTAGACTTGGTTGAGGTGGTTTAGTTATGTATTACCTTTCAAATTTTAACAATATCACTTCCTACTGTTATGAAAAACAAAGATTTGGCCGACCCTCTTGAAACACAGAGGTGGTGACATGAATATTGAAATCTTATAGATATAGTTCTGAATGCATATAGACATGCTGAACCAGGGCTTCTGAGATTGATTGTCCTCCTAGAGAAGTCCTAGAATCAAGGATCTGTTTTTTCCAATAAGATTTGAATGTCATCTTTGTCTTCTTCCTTGGTCGAAACATGCCTTCTGTGGATGGATGCAGTAGAACCCATGAGTTTTCTGTGTATCTTGTTGGTTTCCAAATTCCAGCTTCATCCTTCTCATTGTGAAGAATCATTGATTCAATTTTGGATCTTGGTCTCCTGGCCATAATGATTGTTGCCAAAGTTCAGCGCCAAATTCTCAAATCTATGACATACCAGATAGATTCAAAATTATATCAGACTTATTAAATGTGAACAGGGAACTGGATCCACAGTAACTACTGTGAAGATTAGTGAAATAATATCTTCCTATCTCGAGTTTTGGGGCCATGACCATGTTATTTCCATTGTAAACTTTATTTGTACATAAAGGTATGTGAATTGAGCACATGACCTTCTAGAATAGGTCGAGTTTGAGTTAGGTAGATTCAAATTTGATGTCATGCAAAAGTTTAGATAACATGTAATTTCATTTAGTGTGCACGCAAGCCATTAGAGGAGTTCTAAATCCAAAAAAGACCCTTTGTAAAGATTCTTTTTATATTTTTTCTCAATTTTTTCTTACACATGGACCAATCAAAACACTCAAATTTGAAATATATGTAACGTAACTTTTTGAGTCCACATTTTGATTCCACACTAAAAATGGCATAACTTTTTAGTGGTAAGTCCGAATTTAGCGAAGTTTTGTGCATTTAAAAGCGCTCGACAAGAACTTTCCAATGATATGTACATGACATACTTTTGAGCTACGATTAAAAAGTTATGGCAAGTCAAAAGTATTAGTGTTATAATATTTTAATAATATAAACAACATCTTGCACGAATTCTTAAAGGGTCTTTTTGGAGCTCAAAACTCCTCTAATGCACATGCAATCAGTGCATGCAACATGCAAAGTGGTTTTTATGATCTACACATGTCTAGGCAATTTTGAGAGTTGACATGCAGTACATGCAATATCCATGCATGCAGTTACACATGTGGATCCTTGGTAGTTGAGTTAACTGATCTAAGTGGACTTTCCATGCAACTCCACTATAGGAACTCGAGCCACTTTGATGAGATTTGGGTGTTTTGGACTCATTCTCTCTCTACTCGAGTTTTCTAGTGCTGATTTTCTCTCTCTACCCGAGAGCAGCATGTTTTTCTCATACTGAGCACTTAGAATTATTTCTGACATTCATTCCTCATAGTGAGAAGTTAGTTTTTTCAGTCTGATGTATGCCATTGTGCTCTTGCCTTAGATTTTTCAAGTACTTTGTTCTTTGATCAATCTTGTGCAATCACAACACCTCAGTAAGATCCTGTAAGGTGTGTGATGAAGTTCACACGTGCTAAAAACTTCACATGGTATCAGAGCTTCATGCTTTGAAGTGGTAAGGGTGTATACATCTAAACAACAATGCTTTCGCTTGCAGGAACTTAGATTTGGGAGAGGAATCCAAAATTGCTGACAAACAAGCCATTTGTGGATCATGACTAGACCAAATCAAGCCTGATATGCTCCAGCTGAGCCCTGTACGGACACAGAGCTCACACGTGTGAAATCAGCCCTCTTTGTTTGAGTGCTACTACCCAAGGAATGATCCAAATTTGATGTTCTATAGCTTGTTGGATAGGTATTGAAGAGTAGAATGTGTTGCTCGAGTTTCTAAATCGATTTGATTTGTTTTTAGAAGAGTTTTTGGCAATCAAAGATTTTGAGAGAGTACTCATCTCGTGGGATATGCCAAAGTGAGCACACATCAGTTCTTTTCACCAATTTCTTCAATTTTCATTGTCAATCAAGTAGAATTGGATAGAAGTGAGTTTTGTGAGGTCTTAGACTTTTCATTTCACACAAATTATTGTGTCTAAGTTGAAATTAAGTTCTTAGAGAGTTTATCAGTTCTTTGAAACTCGTGGGAGAGATAGACTTCTTACTTGCATATGCTTCATTTTTTATGATTGAAGCAAGATCCAAATACATGATAGATTGATTTTTTTCTGTTGAGAGTTTGATCTCACAATCTGTTGCTAGATTTCATAGGTTGGATCAACATCATCAGTGTTAGATCCTAGCAAGCAACATTTTTCGATTTCATCTTTGTCATTACTTGAATTTATCATAGAGAAAATGTCTTCATCTGGTTCACATTTATTTTCTTGGAGCACAGTGAGAGATTAACATCTTCCAATTATGCAATGTGGAAGATTAGAATGGAATCATTATTGATTCTACAAGATGTAATGGACATTGTGAGTGGAGATGAAGAAGAACCTGTAGCCCTAATGAAGCTGTAGCATTCAACAAAAGAACCAGAATTGCCCTTCATTTTATAAAAATGAATGTCACAAATGAAGTGTTAAAGGAGATCAGTACATGCACCACTACCAAGGAGGCTTGGGACACTCTAAAAACAATCTATGAAATTAAGAATACTTCTAGATTGCTTATACTTAGAAACCAAATCTTTCTAACTTATCAGAGAGTACATGAGAGTGCTTCATCATATGTAATGAGAGTAGAGGCTCTTCATCAAGAGTTAGCTGGTATTGGAGATGCTCTTAAGAACACTGAACTTGTTCAAGTAGTCCTTAATGGACTTAGAGATGAGTAGTGACAATATTGTGCAAACTTATGTTGTCAGGGAGAAACTTCCATCTTTGGAGACACTGCAAGGTGTTCTCATTGCTGAAGAAACCAGGCAAGAGAACAAGATGCTGAGGATCAACAGATTTCCATTGAAAGATGGTGGAGATGACAAAGCACTCTTCATCAAAGACGAGTCAAGAGTCAAGGGCAAAGGTCAACAACACTTCAAAAAGGACAAAGCCAAAGAAGGCGGTGAGGATAAGTCCTCACAAGTTGCAACATCCAGTGGCAAGAAAAAGCTGTATGCATCAAACTATTTCAAGAAGAAGAACCAATCTAAGCAAGCTAACCTTACTAATGAGAATGAGTGTGAGGGTGTTGAGAGTGAAAGAGAGGATTCTTTAATGATGTCTAGTTTTTCATCTTTTCCTTTCAAGAATAAAGAAGTCTGGTGGATAGATAGTGGGGCTAGTTCTCATATGTCTAGTTCTAGAAACTCTTTCACAAGTCTCATGCCATATCTAGGTGCAAAAAGATCAATCTATATTGCTAATGATGCAGAGTGTAGAATTGAAGGAATAGGTAGTATTCCACTGCATGCATCATCATCAAAATCTTTTTGCTTGCATGATGTACTTTATGTACCTAGACTAACCAAAAATCTCATTAGTGTAGGACATTTGTTTGATAGTGGATTGGATGTCAAGTTTCAAGTTGACAAGTGGATAATCTCAAGAGAAAATGAAGTTATTGCTAGAGGATCTAGAATTGAAAAGTTGTACAAATTCGATTCTAGGGAGAGTGCTAACATTTTAGATATTGCTTATGAGACCAAGGTTGACAGTGTCTTTGGTAGTCCAACAGCTTTTCCTTCCTTGACCATAGATTGCATGGCTTTGAAATTGGGATGACCCAATCTCTTATTGCCAAAACCCAACCTTGTGAAGCTTGTGTTTTGGCAAAATCACACAGAAGGCCTTTTCCAAGACCAAGCATCACATCCATTTCTCTTCAACCAAGAGCAAAGGAGGAGCAAATTGCCTTGTTTCCTTTGTAGATGATTATACAAGATATCCTTGGATCTATATGTTGTCTTCTAAAGCCATGGTTTATGATGTTTTCCTTACTTTCAAAGCTTATGTAGAAAAGCAGTTTTCTTTCAAGTTGAAAGCTTTGAGAAGTGATAGTGGAGATGAATACACCTCCAATAAGTTTAAAGACTTTTGTGAGAGAGAGGGAATACAAAGAGAATTTTCTTGTTCATATACTCCTCAAAAAAATGGAGTTGTTCAGAGGAAAAATAGAACTTTGTGTGAATGTGCAAAAGCCATTAGGCTAGAGGCTTCTCTACCTAAAGAATTTTGGGGAGAAGCAGTTGCATGTGCAAATTATCTTTGTAATAGGCTTCCTAATCTTGCAATAGAAAGAAGAACACCATTTGAGATGTTGTATAAGAAAAAGCCTAAGGTAGATCATCTTAGGATCTTTGGCTGTGTATGCTTTGTGCATGTACCTTTAGAGACTAGGAAGAAGGATGATCCTAGTGTTGTTAAAGGAATTTTTGTAGGATATGCATCTACTAAAAAAACATACAAAGTATATCTTCCCTCTACTGACAAGAATGTTGTAAGTAGAGATGTGATCTTTCATGAAGATCAAAAGTTTAACTTGGATCTCAGCATAGATCAAGGGGTCTCATGCAAGGTCTACAATCATCAATCTTGATGCTGCTCAAGAAGTGGTGAGGCCGAGGCTTGAGGAGGAGCAACTTCAAGCACCCACACCAAGAAGATCTACAAGAGAAAGATCTGAGCCAAGAAGGCTCAAATATGATGAGGAAGGAAGGCAAGTGGAAGGTGAAACTTCCTATCATGTTCTCTTCATATCAGATGAAGAGCCTAAAGATGTCCAAGAAGCACTTCAATTCGAGAACTGGGTTGAAGCAATGACCCAAGAGTTTGAAGCCTTGATGTCAAACAACACATGGGAGCTTGTGGAGCCACCAAACAACATGCATGCGATTGGATGTAAGTGGGTTTTTAGAATCAAGTATAATAATGATGGATCTATCAATAAATATAAAGCAAGACTTGACTATCAAAAGTCTTGACTATGAAGACACCTTTGCACCAGTTGCAAAAATGGTAACAATCAGAATACTCATATCTCTTGCATGTTTCACAATTGGAGAATGTTTCAGCTTGATGTTTCTATTGCCTTTCTCAATGGTTACCTTGAGGAGGAGATTTACATGGAGCAACCTCCTAGTTTTGTGAAAGAAGGTGAAGAATCAAAAGTCTGTCTTTTGTTCAAAAGTCTCTATGGACTAAAACAAGCACCAAGGTCTTGGTATGAAAGGCTCAACTCCTATCTCATATCACTTGGATTTTGTCTTAGTGAATATGACCCCTCTTTGTATATTAAGTTTGTAGATAACTTTGTAATTATTCCTCTCATCTATGTAGATGATATCATTCTTTGTGGAAATAATGAGAAGCTAGTTGAAGAAACTAAGCATGCACTTGGTAGTGAGTTTAAGATGCAGGACTTAGGAGTTCTTCACTATATTTTAGGCCTTGAGATTGACTTTTGGAAAGGTCATGCCTTTATAACTCAAAGTAGATATGCACATGCTCAAGAAATTCCAAATGGAAAACTGTAAAGGCATAGATACACCAATGGAGCACATTGTAAAAGTTCCTATGAAAGATGATGAAAAATCCTTTGTGGACATCACTCTTTATAGGAGTCTTATTGGCTCACTTATATGGTTAATTGTGACTAGGCCTAATCTAAGCTTTAGTGTGCATAAGCTAAGTCAAAACATGCAGGATCCAAAGATATATCACTGGAAGTTGGCTAAAAGAATCTTGAGGTATATATCTTCTACCTTAGACTATGGATTATTCTACAAAGGAGAAGATCTGACTTTGGTTGCTTTTTCAGATTCAGATTTTGTAGGATTCAGGTTGGATAGAAAATCCACAAGTGCTTACACAATTTTTCTAGGAGGGAATCTAGTTTCTTGGCTATCAAAGAAGCAAGCAACTATAACCTTATCATCCTATGAAGCTGAGTACAGATATCTTACAACCACAACAAAGGAGGTTTTATGGATCAAAAGGCTACTTTTGGAGCTAAAGTGTTATGGAGATGAAGACCTTACAATTATCAATAATGATAATATCTCGGCTCAGGCTCTTGCAAATAATCCTGTGTTCCATGCAAGGAGCAAACACATCGAGGTAGCTCATCCTTTTGTAAGAGAAAAGGTCATTGGGAGAGAGATCTTATTGGAGCATGTTGGATCTTCAAATTGTGTTGCAGATTTTCTCAAAAAGCCATTACTCAAGAATGTCTTTATCAAGATGAGTCTAATCTTGGCCTAATTTTAAAGTCTATGTTGGATAGGAACATATATTTTAAGGAGGAGTGTAAAGATTAGTAAAATAGTATCTTTCTATCTTGAGTTTTGGGGCCATGGCCATATTATTTCCATTGTAAACTTTTTTTGTACATAAAGGTATGTGAATTGAGCACAAAACCTTCTAGAATAGGTCGAGTTTGAGTTAGGTAGATTCAAATTTAATGTCATGCGAAAGTTTAGATAACATGCAATGTCAATCAGTGTGCATGCTAGCCACATGCAATCAGTGCATGCAACATGCAAAGTGGTTTTTATGATATACACATGTCTAGGCAATTTTGAGAGTTGACATGCAGTACATGAAATATCCATGCATGCAGTTACACATGTGGATCCTTGGTAGTTGAGTTAACTGAGTTAAGTGGACTTTCCATGCAACTCCACTGACCACTTCTTCATCATTGCCTTCGTCATGCTTTACATCTTGTGCAAGTTGGTGAGTATTCCTGTGCTACTCCAGCTTTATTTAGCTCCTTTCATGCCTGCTTAATCCACTAACAACACTATTGCTGCTGTACAAGCCCTTCATCTAGCTTCTGAAGGTGATCTTCTTCTATTTGTGGAGGATCTTATATCTTATGTTGACTTGATGCTTGATCATGATTCTTTCTCTCAAGCCTTCCTTTGTAGTCCTCGTCTTACTATTGGCCCCTTTGGTTTGGTCTATGAGTGTGAAAATTGTCAACATTTCCTAGCTAGTTTGAGGCCTAAATTGGCTAAAATCGTAAATAGTTTTGGTTCTGGAGTTTCACACGTGTGAACCAGGCCACAATGTTTTTATTTACTGTATTTTTTCAGTATGATGAAGTGTCAAACTTCATACCCTTCAAAATGAGACCATTTTGATGTATTTTGGTCATATAAGCCATTTTTAGCTATTTTTCCTATATAGGGAATATCTAGGGTCAAGTACCTTCTAGAGAGAGGAGAGAGAGTCATCTTCCTCATCCATAAATAGTAGGGAAGTCGTGGAGAACAGGTTGGAGAAACCTTTTGTATGCTTCATTGAGATCAATAGATCATTGTCATTGTTTCTTCCTCCATTGAGAGCATTGTTGTGTGTATTGTCTTCAAGCTATTGTGTATGATCTTAGGTGCTTTCCAAAAGTGGTAGGCTGATGTATTATGGACTGTATAATGCTATTTTGGGCCGAACTTGATGTTTATGGAAGTTTCCATTTGTGATAAATGCTTTTTGATCAAGTTCTTTGCATTCTAGGTAGCATAGAATGTGTTGCCAATTCCTAGCTTATGTAGTTTGGAGTGCAAGCATTCAAGCCAATGATCTTGGAGTTTAGATCCACTTAGGATCTGTATTTTTCACATGGTATCAGAGCTGGTTGGCTTCTATTTACAGTAAGTATTCCATTTTTGGTGATATTTGGATGTTTGATCAAGTTCTAGCATGATTTTGCATTGCTTTGTTGATCAAATCTTACTAACCTTTGTTTTGTGAGTTGAACTTGTGGATCAAAAGCATATTTCAGGTCTATTGAAGATCAGAGGCTGAAAAGAAACTATTTTGGATCAGATCATAACACCTAATCATTTGTGATTGTGAGGCTTGTGCATATTCAATACTAACAATGTTCTTTTCAATCCTATTGTTGACAATCTCCATTCTTGGATGAACACTCTCCTTAAGTGGATGAAACTTCTCCTTAAGTGGATGACAAATGCTCTTTTGAGTGAGTTGTAATTCTCCTAAAGGCTGAGCAAAGCTCCCATTTGGATGAAAGATCCCCTTTTTTGGGTGAACATATTGTAAGCTCCATTGTGAAGAGCATATTGTAAAGATTGTCATCAATTTTGGCATAAATTTTGGTGTACTTTGTTGAGCATGTAAGTAACTCTCCTTATGTAATTTGATTGGAGCATTTGCTGGAAGGTGTTAACCATTATGCAAGTGTGTTTTCAGGTTCTTAACAGGTTGAGGAACATTCTCATGTGAAGTGATCTTAGATCTACATCTAAACACCAAGATTTGACAAGATAGTGAAGCTAGTCTTGTGATTCACTAAGTGTGCTCATTCATTCACCTCTAAATCTTGTATTTATCACTTGCTGGAGTTTATAAACTTTTAGAAGTGTGGTTTACATGTGGTTTTACAGGTTGAATCAATATCTTAGTGTGTTGATCATATGTTGATCAAGTTTGTTCATTACTAGGTAATCTTGGCATCCTAGTTTTGGGTATTTTCTAAGAATGCAAGTAACTCTTCACACCATAACTTGATTTGGTCACTTGCTGGAAAGTTTGAGAGCTTAAGCAAGAGTGTGTTCAGGTTGGTTTGATTTTGTAATCCATTCTTAGTGTGTGCAAAGTGTTGCATGTGTTTCAATCTTCCTTTCTATGCTTGGAAACCATCTAGGTTCAAGATAGAAGTGTTTTAGGGTCCTAAATCTTCATAGATCTCTTTATCTATCATTTGTTGAGAGAAAAGTGAGTGCTAAGTGCTTTAGGACAGAACCTAAAAGTTGAAGAAACATTAGAATCATGGCTTCCAATGGTGGGATCATGCTAGAGTCTAGTGAAAGGTTGAGTTCATCAAACTACTCTACTTGGAAAGTGAGGATGGAGTCCTTACTTGAGTTGAATGAACTCATGGACATAGTTGCAGAAATTGAAGAGAGACCTCTCACACTTCAAGAGCAACAAAGGTTTGATAAGAAGGCCAAAAGGGCTCTTCATATCATTAAAATGAATGTTACAAATGAACTTCTCAAGGAAGTTGGAAAGTGTCAAAGTGCAAGTGAGGCATGGAATGCCTTAAAGAAGCTCTTTGAATCAAAGTCCACATCTAGGGTATTGACCCTAAGGAGACAAATATTTTCTAGTAGGCAAAGAGAGGGTGAAAGTGCTCATGCATTTATCTTGAGAGTTAAGTCCCTAAGTGATGATTTAGCATGCATTGATGAGAACATAAAAGATGGTGAAATAGTCCAAGTTATGTTGAATGGTTTGCTAAATGAACATGCTAACCTTGTGCAAAGTTTTGCCATTCAAAGAGTCTTGCCAAGTGTGGTTGACTTGCAAGAAATCTTATTGGCTGAAGAACATAGGTTGCAATCAAAGCTTGATGGTGCATCCTTGCAAGGTGGAGGTGAAGAGGCTTTCTTCACAAAAGGCAAATTCAAGGGCAAAGGTAAAGGCAAAGGGAAATGGTCCAAAGGTGGTAACTTTGATCATGATGATCACTCTTCCTCTTCCTCTTCTACTAAGAACAATAAGTCAAAGTTCAAGTGCTTTTATTGTGGGATAAAAGGTCATTTTGCAAATGAATGTTATAAGAAGAAAAGAGAGCAAGGAGAGAGGCAAGGAAATCTTACAATAGATGAGGAAGAACATAACACATGTGAATCACTTGTTATGACTTCAAGTTTGTTAGCCAACATAGATGATAATGATCCTTGGTGGATTGATAGTGGAGCCTCATCTCACATGACAAGACATAAGGAATACTTTACATCCTTATTGTCTTATGAGGGAGAAGGTAACATCATCTACACTGCAAATGATGGTCAATGTGACATCAAAGGCATAGGCACTATTCCTATTTCCCTTTCAACAAATAGGAAAGCAAATCTTGAAAATGTCTTGTATATTCCTTCAATCACTAAGAATTTGCTTAGTGTAAGTCAAATGATTGACAAAGGACTTGATGTGGAGTTCATTGGAGATGCATGTTTGATAAGTAAATGTGGATCCTTGATTGCTCAAGGTAGGAGGCATGGTAAACTTTTCAAGCTTGATGCATGTGTGATCTCTAATCATGAAGGATGTATGGCTAGGGAGCAATTGACAAACCAAGAAGTTTGGCACAAGAGGTTGGGCCATCCCAACTTCAAATCTTTGGAGGTAATGGCAAAGAAAGAGCTTGTTCTTGGTCTCCCTAAAAGTCTTGTTGCAAACAATAGTGTTTGTGAACATTGTGCCTTGTCCAAATCTCATAGACTTGCTTATTCTAGATCTACTTCTAGATCTAAAGAAGCTTTTCAACTTGTGCATTCTGATATTCATTCTTCTAGTACAACTAGCAATGGTGGGGCAAAGATGTATGCAACTTTCATTGATGACTTTAGTAGGTATACTTGGATCTATCTTCTTAAAAGTAAGGATGAAGTGTTTGCTGCATTTGTCAAGTTCAAGAATGAAATGGAAAACCAATTCAATACAAAGATCAAATGCTTAAGATCTGATAATGGAGGGGAATACACCTCAAATAGGTTCAAAGACTTTTGTATAGCACATGGGATTAAGAGGGAGATGTCTAGTCCTAGGACTCCACAACAGAATGGAGTGGCCGAGAGGAAGAATAGAACCCTTTGTGAATGTGCCAAGGCAATGAGACTACATGCTAATCTTGCTAAGTCTTTTTGGGGGGAAGCTTTAGCATGTGCTAACTATCTATGTAATAGATGGACAAGTGCTTCCTTGGATGGTAAAACTCCTCATGAGGTTCTTTATGGTAGAAGGCCGAGTGTCAAGCATTGTAGGATCTTTGGATGTACATGTTTTGTCAATATCACACTTGATGATAGAACTAAAGAAGATCCTTCATCAAAGAAGGGTGTGTTTGTTGGCTATAGTGAAGTAAGCAAGGCTTACAAAGTGTACATTCCTTCTACAAAGAAAGTTGTCATAAGTAGGGATGTCATCTTTCATGAAGAGAATGTTTCCAATGTTGTTGATGTTGATGTTGATGTGCCTACTAATCATCATGATGTGCAAGATGTCTTGGATGAAGATGGAGATGCCACTCCAAAGCAAACTTCAAGGAAGACTCAAAGGCAAAGGGCTAAGCCATCAAGGCTAACCTATGATGAAAAAGGAAAGCAAGTGGTGGACAACTCTAACTTTGCTTTTCTTACCTCTTTTGATGAACCAACTTGTGTAGGTGAAGCAATTCAAAAGAAGGAATGGATCCAAGCCATGGATCATGAGCATCAAGCACTCATCAAAAGCAACACATGGAGGTTGGTAAAGCTTCCAAAGGACAAGAAGGCACTTGGTTGTAAGTGGATCTTCAAGATCAAGACAAATCAAGATGGATCAATCAACAAGTACAAGGCAAGGTTGGTGGCAAAGGGGTATGCTCAAGAATATGGTATTGACTATGATGAGACCTTTGCACCCGTGGCAAAGATGGTAACTATTCGAATCCTAATCTCTCTTGCAACTCTTTATGATTGGGATATGTGGCAAATGGATGTTACTAATGCCTTCTTGAATGGTGATCTTGAAGAAGATATTTACATGGAGCAACCCGAGGGCTATGTTTCACATGATGAGCCTAATCATGTGTGCTATCTCCAAAAGAGTTTGTATGGGCTAAAGCAAGCACCAAGGAGTTGGTATGCTAAGCTCAATTCCTTCTTACTTTCTCAAAACTTTGTTATGAGTGAGTATGATCATTCTCTCTACTTTAGATTGAATGAAAATGATATCACTTTACTTTTGATCTATGTTGATGACATTATCTTAAGTGGTGGTAACAATCTAGATATAGATGAAATCAAGATGGCACTCAAAAGAGAGTTTGAAATTCAAGATCTTGGTAAACTTCATTATATCTTAGGAATAGAGATTATTAGAACTTCTAAATCTACATTCATATGTCAAGAAAAGTATGTTAACTCTATTCTAAAAAGGTTTCATATGGAAGATTGTAAAGTTGTTTCTACTCCTATGGAATCAAATGTAAAGCTAACTACAAGAAGTAATGAAAGATCCTTCAAGGACATTACTCTCTATAGAAAGCTAATAGGATCTCTTATATGGTTAACCATCACAAGACCTGATCTAAGCTTTGTGGTTGGTAAACTAAGTCAATTTATGCAAGATCCTAGTGAGGCTCATTGGAAGCTAGGAAAGAGAGTACTTAGATACATCTCGGGATCTAGAGATTTTGGCATCTTGTATGGAGGTACTACACCTAACCTTTGTGGATTTTCAGATTCAGATTTTGCAGGTGATCAAATGGATAGGAAGTCAACAAGTGCCTTTGCAATCTATCTTGGAGATGGAGTGGTCTCATGGCTATCAAAGAAGCAACCAACTATCTCTCTATCTTCCACCGAAGCCGAGTACAAGGCGTTAACAACATGAACCAAGGAGATTCTTTGGATCAAGAGGATGTTATTGGATCTTCACTTGCTGGAACCAGAGAAGACTCCAATCATACTTTGTGATAACCTTTCAGCCCAAAGCTTGGCAAGCAATCCTGTTTTTCATGCAAGGAGCAAGCACATTGAGATTGCTCACCATTTTGCGAGAGATCAAGTCATTGCCAAAGAGGTGGAGCTTCAACATGTCTCTTCAAAGGAGTGTGTGGCTGATATCTTCACCAAACCATTGGGAAAGGACCTATATTTAATGCATAGATCTAATCTTGGAATGTGCTCAAAGACTATGTTGAAACTAGCATCCAATGTTGAAGAGGGAGTGTGAAAATTGTCAACATTTCCTAGCTAGTTTGAGGCCTAAATTGGCTAAAATTGTAAATAGTTTTGGTTCTGGAGTTTCACACGTGTGAACCAGGCCACAATGTTTTTATTTACTGTATTTTTTCAGTATGATGAAGTGTCAAACTTCATACCCTTCAAAATGAGACCATTTTGATGTATTTTGGTCATATAAGCCATTTTTAGCTATTTTTCCTATATAGGGAATATCTAGGGTCAAGTACCTTCTAGAGAGAGGAGAGAGAGTCATCTTCCTCATCCATAAATAGTAGGGAAGTCGTGGAGAACAGGTTGGAGAAACCTTTTGTATGCTTCATTGAGATCAATAGATCATTGTCATTGTTTCTTCCTCCATTGAGAGCATTGTTGTGTGTATTGTCTTCAAGCTATTGTGTATGATCTTAGGTGCTTTCCAAAAGTGGTAGGCTGATGTATTATGGACTGTATAATGCTATTTTGGGCCGCACTTGATGTTTATGGAAGTTTCCATTTGTGATAAATGCTTTTTGATCAAGTTCTTTGCATTCTAGGTAGCATAGAATGTGTTGCCAATTCCTAGCTTATGTAGTTTGGAGTGCAAGCATTCAAGCCAATGATCTTGGAGTTTAGATCCACTTAGGATCTGTATTTTTCACAATGAGCTCATGTGTAATTGTTTTCCACCTAAGGATTCTACTAGCGGCTTTTTTCAACTCTTTTAGGTTTGCTGATATAGCACTTCTGATCATATAGCCTCGTCCATTGATCATCATTTAGTTGATTTGCATCTAATTGCGTCCTATTGTTGTGTACACATAAGATGAAAACTAAAAAATATATTCTAATTTTCAGAGAGAATATTCTAGATTCTCCATTGCGATTTCAACATGTGTGATCGTCCAAAAAACAAAGATCAGTAATGTGAAAAGTATGAAGACTCAAATTTGATCCAAATACTCAAACACAACGGACAATGGCCTAAGCAAAAACTTTGCTACTCCCAAAGGTTGAGTAAACACTTCTCTGCTGCACAAAAGCCACACAAGAATGCCAAGATCACTATCACAAGATGCACTGCTTTTGCTACTTGAATGCAACTCCAAACACTGTTATACACCAAAAACTTCATCGACGGAATTTTACTAGCACAGATTGCGAGAATAGAAGATCGCCTTCTCTGAACGGAGTGGCATTTCAAGAAGCATAAGTTATGGAAGGAGTCCCTTGACCTTTCATTTGCCTTCTCTCTTCTCATTGGCATGGAAGGGGAGGGGAGGGGAATTAATTTCCATCTATAAGAGAGGGTTAGGCTACCCATTGGACATGATTTCTGGAGAAATGTTCGCTTCTACTCTTGTGTGTTAAGACTAGTGTAGAGAGCACTCTTGTTGTGGAGCAATCTCTTGAGAGGATGACTATCTTTGGTATGGGACATAGGTAGTGATAGGATTTTGAGAATGCTTGTGCTTGTGATGGTGAACTAGTGAATGCAAATGGTGTAGCAAGGGGATGCTAGATTGGCATGAATGCTAGCTTGCATTAGCATGAATCTAGGGTCGTGAAATTCCTGAGGCCACTTTATTATATACTTCTGAAGGACCTTTGGAGCACAAGAGGAGAGGAGGTCATTGGAAGCTTGGAGCTTGGGCAGCCATCCACAAGAGGAGCTTGAAGACATTGGCATTGCTTGGATCAAGGAGGAGCACAATTGCTTGGAGCTTGGAGACACCTTGGAGCAAGGATGATTCTTGGAGGACACTTTGAAGACCTTGGAAGGCACCAATCTTACGCTGGGAGGTTGGCCTCTCTTCATTTGTAAAACACATCAATCAATCTTAGACTCTGCTTGAGCATATGGCAACAATAGGTTCAGTCATCGAAGATTTGGATTTTGTCATGACCTTATTGTCTAGCCTGATGCCTCTCAAGATTTGTAAGAAGCCACATCTCATGATAGGTCAGTTTCTTCACCAACTACCTATCAGGCTCCATATACTTTGTCGGTCCTTGCCGGTGCACGATGCCCAAAGATTTTCGATGCCATAGTACTAGAGGGATTCGAAGAAGAATATATTTTTGAAGAAGAGGACACTCAGACGATGCAGCTGTCCGGCCCTCAAGGCCAACAAGGAGCTGTGTACCAACCAATGGGCCAAGTCTTACTCTTGATTGTGGTGCTATCTTGGGAATCCATTTGGACGTGGGACAAATCATAGTATCCAGAAAATGATAGAGGGTAAAAATTATTTGGACAAGCGCATATCAGATCTGGACAACGAAAACATGTTAATACAGGGCAAGCTGAAGAAGTTCAAGAAATTTCATCATTGGAAGGAGGGCCATCCACATGCACTATTTCGTCCAAAAGAGCTTTCTAAAATCTGGTCACCATCGAGGAGGGGATGTAGACATCCATATTAATACTCCCGAGATGATTGGGTCCTAAAGTTCAAAACTTCAAAAATCGAAAAAGGCAAAGAATTGGATAAGTTGCCAGCCTTGGGTGAACAACATCGTGGCATAGAATTCTTTTTGAGAAGATGCCAAAATCCATCAAGAGCTACGTGGCAAGCATGAGACAGTTGCGGGTTGATCCTTTCTATGTGCCAATGCCACGAAGAAATAAGTGAACTGAATGTGGAGTTCCATTGGATTAGATCACCATCAATACACCAAATCGGCCGATCATCCACAAGTCGTTCACTTGAAGAGCATTACAAGCATGTGCAAGAGTACCAGTCCTCGCCAGATCCGGCGGTTGGGCAATCAGCCTTGTTCGCAAAAGACTTGGCTTGTCTCGCATTCGTATCTTGCAGATGGGATGATTGTTTGCCAGCTTTAACTTTTGATCCAAATAAACCAATGGCATCCGACTAGGTCCAAAATCAACTTCTGATGGCTCAATGTTAGCCAAATTTCTGACGACAAAAATCGGACTAGTATTGAGCAGAAAGTGGTTGCGGAGCATTTGACGAGCACCAAACTACTACAAATTTTATGAAAGTTGATAATAAAAAAAAATGGACCAAAAGGAGTGGGTCCCAGCCTGCCCTTAAAGTGGCTAGACACATTGATTATTAATAGACTATAGAACAGTCCTAAGAACCGTCAGAAATAGTTGACATAGACTATATTTTTGTATGACCGAAGAAAAATGCCGATCCATCTAGAAATAGGTCCCAACCTGCCTAAATGTTGCTAGTCAAAACTCTTATGGCCTTAAAATTGGCCTGGATGTAAAAATGTCGGCAATGTCGACCAAAATTTTGATGTACTTACCAGCTTTTTTACTAATACAAAAAACCTCTTTGTTTTTCAGGAATGGTTGGTTTCTTCCCGAGATTACTCTATTTTGTCACTTGGAACAACATCAGCAACTTGAAGAATCAAAATTGGGTCAGTTGAATTATCGATGAAAAAATCGACAAAATGGCATACATCAATGAATGGGCACAATGGGTTTTGAAAATATGGGTACATGACAATTTACGGCATCAAAACCGCAATCACAAGGAAAACTCAGCAAGGCAAATGAGAATGGCAGAATTGAATACTAGGGGGTCTAATAAAATAGAGAAACAAATTTAAGGGCTTCCATATTTTGTAATAAATGAGATACCATTTAGGGATCGATCTATATCTCATAATTCCCAAAATATCCTAAACATAAATTAATGGACTCTATTAGTATTACCATTTCAGCAGTCACTAACCATCGGTCTACAGATCATTCTACCCAAAAAATTCCCTTTAGAATCACTGATGTCCCATACCACCAGCTTTTCCTCCAAGAATCCTTTGCATCTATATCTGATTTGCCCAAAAAGTCAAGAAGACAATTTGGCTATCCTATACCCAGATATAGGATCAAATTCACAACCAATTCCAGGAGATAATCCTAACAATTGACATCTCTCATGCTTATGTAGTGTTACTCAAAAAATACCATTTCATATTGTACCCCAACATGGACAAAACAGAATGTTTCATCCAAGTACAGTCAAAATGCCATAAAAGTATTCACTAACCCAAAAGAAACATAGATTTCAACAAAACCGTATACATACTGTCCTAGATATCCAATATCTATTTCAGAATCGATGAAAAGAACTTAATTCTTTTAACAAGTTAGAACTCTCTTGGTTGTTATAGTCATTATAGAGAAAAGAATCCAAATTACTAGATTCCTATACTAGAATACCTTTCATCTGCTTTATTTTGCAAGGTCCAAATCCATTTGCAAAACAGAGATGGTTCCATAAATGGATTATCAGTCTTGCCAAACTTTTCTCTTAGAATCATCAATGTTTCAAAATTCTAATTCACACTGGGAAAAAGGAATCCAAATTCCTAGAGCCAGTCTTCTTAAATAATTTCCAATCTTATTCTCACTTGCAATTAGTTATACTTCAGGATTTGAATGTAAATAAAATAATTGGATCAATAAGACTAGCAATCATCTACATCTCAGACTTCCACTCTTTCCCCCCTTCCAAAAATGGTTCAGGTTAACAAAACCCCAAATTTGTACTAGGAAAAAGTTCTATTTGGTATCGCTAACATTAGCACTAATCACCCTGACAATTTTGATTTGTTCATTAAGTGTTGCACTTAATTCCTGGCAAATCCCCTTAAAGATCAGCATAGAAATTGTTCCACTAGATTTACATTATTATTGGTCCTTATTGATCCCCAAAACAAGAAATGCTCCTTAATTGACATATTCACAAAATCTTCAACTAAAAGTGAAGGCGCATTAACCTTAAAGAATTGATCAATTACATCAGATTAAGATCATTCACTTTATAAGTCATTTCTATTTGATCAATAACCAATGAATTTGAACAGATTGAAAACGTCCATGGTTTTTTTTAAATTTTACGTAAGCTGGGATTTTCAAATTCCATTAAATTGGACCTAAACTGTGAAAATCGACCAAACATTGAATTGACAGTTCCACAGTTACCATCACATATTAGAAAAATTCTGAAACATCCAGCATGCATCCTATATGACATGCAGTAATTTCAATTAAAAAAAATCAATTTTTATATAAATTGCCAAGAAACTGAGATTAGCACTGGGATTTTCGAAATTCGTTCGAAATGGACCAACTGTGAAATTTGATTAAGAAGATCGATTTATCAAATTCACAAGCACTGTCACATATCGAAATCATTTCTATACATTCTGCATTAGACAAACTTGACATGCACTACCTTTTTCGAAAAAATGAAAAAACTCCTGTAATTAGCCTAGCCACTAGGAAATTTGCTTTTTGATCTAGAATTGCCAAAAATAGCTGTGAAAAATACAGATCCTAAGTGGATCTAAACTCCAAGATCATTGGCTTGAATGCTTGCACTCCAAACTACATAAGCTAGGAATTGGCAACACATTCTATGCTACCTAGAATGCAAAGAACTTGATCAAAAAGCATTTATCACAAATGGAAACTTCCATAAACATCAAGTGCGGCCCAAAATAGCATTATACAGTCCATAATACATCAGCCTACCACTTTTGGAAAGCACCTAAGATCATACACAATAGCTTGAAGACAATACACACAACAATGCTCTCAATGGAGGAAGAAACAATGACAATGATCTATTGATCTCAATGAAGCATACAAAAGGTTTCTCCAACCTGTTCTCCACGACTTCCCTACTATTTATGGATGAGGAAGATGACTCTCTCTCCTCTCTCTAGAAGGTACTTGACCCTAGATATTCCCTATATAGGAAAAATAGCTAAAAATGGCTTATATGACCAAAATACATCAAAATGGTCTCATTTTGAAGGGTATGAAGTTTGACACTTCATCATACTGAAAAAATACAGTAAATAAAAACATTGTGGCCTGGTTCACACGTGTGAAACTCCAGAACCAAAACTATTTACAATTTTAGCCAATTTAGGCCTCAAACTAGCTAGGAAATGTTGACAATTTTCACACTCCCTCTTCAACATTGGATGCTAGTTTCAACATAGTCTTTGAGCACATTCCAAGATTAGATCTATGCATTAAATATAGGTCCTTTCCCAATGGTTTGGTGAAGATATCAGCCACACACTCCTTTGAAGAGACATGTTGAAGCTCCACCTCTTTGGCAATGACTTGATCTCTCACAAAATGGTGAGCAATCTCAATGTGCTTGCTCCTTGCATGAAAAACAGGATTGCTTGCCAAGCTTTGGGCTGAAAGGTTATCACAAAGTATGATTGGAGTCTTCTCTGGTTCCAGCAAGTGAAGATCCAATAACATCCTCTTGATCCAAAGAATCTCCTTGGTGCATGTTGTTAACGCCTTGTACTCGGCTTCGGTGGAAGATAGAGAGATAGTTGGTTGCTTCTTTGATAGCCATGAGACCACTCCATCTCCAAGATAGATTGCAAAGGCACTTGTTGACTTCCTATCCATTTGATCACCTGCAAAATCTGAATCTGAAAATCCACAAAGGTTAGGTGTAGTACCTCCATACAAGATGCCAAAATCTCTAGATCCCGAGATGTATCTAAGTACTCTCTTTCCTAGCTTCCAATGAGCCTCACTAGGATCTTGCATAAATTGACTTAGTTTACCAACCACAAAGCTTAGATCAGGTCTTGTGATGGTTAACCATATAAGAGATCCTATTAGCTTTCTATAGAGAGTAATGTCCTTGAAGGATCTTTCATTACTTCTTGTAGTTAGCTTTACATTTGATTCCATAGGAGTAGAAACAACTTTACAATCTTCCATATGAAACCTTTTTAGAATAGAGTTAACATACTTTTCTTGACATATGAATGTAGATTTAGAAGTTCTAATAATCTCTATTCCTAAGATATAATGAAGTTTACCAAGATCTTGAATTTCAAACTCTCTTTTGAGTGCCATCTTGATTTCATCTATATCTAGATTGTTACCACCACTTAAGATAATGTCATCAACATAGATCAAAAGTAAAGTGATATCATTTTCATTCAATCTAAAGTAGAGAGAATGATCATACTCACTCATAACAAAGTTTTGAGAAAGTAAGAAGGAATTGAGCTTAGCATACCAACTCCTTGGTGCTTGCTTTAGCCCATACAAACTCTTTTGGAGATAGCACACATGATTAGGCTCATCATGTGAAACATAGCCCTCGGGTTGCTCCATGTAAATATCTTCTTCAAGATCACCATTCAAGAAGGCATTAGTAACATCCATTTGCCACATATCCCAATCATAAAGAGTTGCAAGAGAGATTAGGATTCGAATAGTTACCATCTTTGCCACGGGTGCAAAGGTCTCATCATAGTCAATACCATATTCTTGAGCATACCCCTTTGCCACCAACCTTGCCTTGTACTTGTTGATTGATCCATCTTGATTTGTCTTGATCTTGAAGATCCACTTACAACCAATTGCCTTCTTGTCCTTTGGAAGCTTTACCAACCTCCATGTGTTGCTTTTGATGAGTGCTTGATGCTCATGATCCATGGCTTGGATCCATTCCTTCTTTTGAATTGCTTCACCTACACAAGTTGGTTCATCAAAAGAGGTAAGAAAAGCAAAGTTAGAGTTGTCCACCACTTGCTTTCCTTTTTCATCATAGGTTAGCCTTGATGGCTTAGCCCTTTGCCTTTGAGTCTTCCTTGAAGTTTGCTTTGGAGTGGCATCTCCATCTTCATCCAAGACATCTTGCACATCATGATGATTAGTAGGCACATCAACATCAACATCAACAACATTGGAAACATTCTCTTCATGAAAGATGACATCCCTACTTATGACAACTTTCTTTGTAGAAGGAATGTACACTTTGTAAGCCTTGCTTACTTCACTATAGCCAACAAACACACCCTTCTTTGATGAAGGATCTTCTTTAGTTCTATCATCAAGTGTGATATTGACAAAACATGTACATCCAAAGATCCTACAATGCTTGACACTCGGCCTTCTACCATAAAGAACCTCATGAGGAGTTTTACCATCCAAGGAAGCACTTGTCCATCTATTACATAGATAGTTAGCACATGCTAAAGCTTCCCCCCAAAAAGACTTAGCAAGATTAGCATGTAGTCTCATTGCCTTGGCACATTCACAAAGGGTTCTATTCTTCCTCTCGGCCACTCCATTCTGTTGTGGAGTCCTAGGACTAGACATCTCCCTCTTAATCCCATGTGCTATACAAAAGTCTTTGAACCTATTTGAGGTGTATTCCCCTCCATTATCAGATCTTAAGCATTTGATCTTTGTATTGAATTGGTTTTCCATTTCATTCTTGAACTTGACAAATGCAGCAAACACTTCATCCTTACTTTTAAGAAGATAGATCCAAGTATACCTACTAAAGTCATCAATGAAAGTTGCATACATCTTTGCCCCACCATTGCTAGTTGTACTAGAAGAATGAATATCAGAATGCACAAGTTGAAAAGCTTCTTTAGATCTAGAAGTAGATCTAGAATAAGCAAGTCTATGAGATTTGGACAAGGCACAATGTTCACAAACACTATTGTTTGCAACAAGACTTTTAGGGAGACCAAGAACAAGCTCTTTCTTTGCCATTACCTCCAAAGATTTGAAGTTGGGATGGCCCAACCTCTTGTGCCAAACTTCTTGGTTTGTCAATTGCTCCCTAGCCATACATCCTTCATGATTAGAGATCACACATGCATCAAGCTTGAAAAGTTTACCATGCCTCCTACCTTGAGCAATCAAGGATCCACATTTACTTATCAAACATGCATCTCCAATGAACTCCACATCAAGTCCTTTGTCAATCATTTGACTTACACTAAGCAAATTCTTAGTGATTGAAGGAATGTACAAGACATTTTCAAGATTTGCTTTCCTATTTGTTGAAAGGGAAATAGGAATAGTGCCTATGCCTTTGATGTCACATTGACCATCATTTGCAGTGTAGATGATGTTACCTTCTCCCTCATAAGACAATAAGGATGTAAAGTATTCCTTATGTCTTGTCATGTGAGATGAGGCTCCACTATCAATCCACCAAGGATCATTATCATCTATGTTGGCTAACAAACTTGAAGTCATAACAAGTGATTCACATGTGTTATGTTCTTCCTCGTCTATTGTAAGATTTCCTTGCCTCTCTCCTTGCTCTCTTTTCTTCTTATAACATTCATTTGCAAAATGACCTTTTATCCCACAATAAAAGCACTTGAACTTTGACTTATTGTTCTTAGTAGAAGAGGAAGAGGAAGAGTGATCATCATGATCAAAGTTACCACCTTTGGACCATTTCCTTTTGCCTTTACCTTTGCCCTTGAATTTGCCTTTTGTGAAGAAAGCCTCTTCACCTCCACCTTGCAAGGATGCACCATCAAGCTTTGATTGCAACCTATGTTCTTCAGCCAATAAGATTTCTTGCAAGTCAACCACACTTGGCAAGACTCTTTGAATGGCAAAACTTTGCACAAGGTTAGCATGTTCATTTAGCAAACCATTCAACATAACTTGGACTATTTCACCATCTTTTATGTTCTCATCAATGCATGCTAAATCATCACTTAGGGACTTAACTCTCAAGATAAATGCATGAGCACTTTCACCCTCTCTTTGCCTACTAGAAAATATTTGTCTCCTTAGGGTCAATACCCTAGATGTGGACTTTGATTCAAAGAGCTTCTTTAAGGCATTCCATGCCTCACTTGCACTTTGACACTTTCCAACTTCCTTGAGAAGTTCATTTGTAACATTCATTTTAATGATATGAAGAGCCCTTTTGGCCTTCTTATCAAACCTTTGTTGCTCTTGAAGTGTGAGAGGTCTCTCTTCAATTTCTGCAACTATGTCCATGAGTTCATTCAACTCAAGTAAGGACTCCATCCTCACTTTCCAAGTAGAGTAGTTTGATGAACTCAACCTTTCACTAGACTCTAGCATGATCCCACCATTGGAAGCCATGATTCTAATGTTTCTTCAACTTTTAGGTTCTGTCCTAAAGCACTTAGCACTCACTTTTCTCTCAACAAATGATAGATAAAGAGATCTATGAAGATTTAGGACCCTAAAACACTTCTATCTTGAACCTAGATGGTTTCCAAGCATAGAAAGGAAGATTGAAACACATGCAACACTTTGCACACACTAAGAATGGATTACAAAATCAAACCAACCTGAACACACTCTTGCTTAAGCTCTCAAACTTTCCAGCAAGTGACCAAATCAAGTTATGGTGTGAAGAGTTACTTGCATTCTTAGAAAATACCCAAAACTAGGATGCCAAGATTACCTAGTAATGAACAAACTTGATCAACATATGATCAACACACTAAGATATTGATTCAACCTGTAAAACCACATGTAAACCACACTTCTAAAAGTTTATAAACTCCAGCAAGTGATAAATACAAGATTTAGAGGTGAATGAATGAGCACACTTAGTGAATCACAAGACTAGCTTCACTATCTTGTCAAATCTTGGTGTTTAGATGTAGATCTAAGATCACTTCACATGAGAATGTTCCTCAACCTGTTAAGAACCTGAAAACACACTTGCATAATGGTTAACACCTTGCATCAAATGCTCCAATCAAATTACATAAGGAGAGTTACTTACATGCTCAACAAAGTACACCAAAATTTATGCCAAAATTGATGACAATCTTTACAATATGCTCTTCACAATGGAGCTTACAATATGTTCACCCAAAAAAGGGGATCTTTCATCCAAATGGGAGCTTTGCTCAGCCTTTAGGAGAATTACAACTCACTCAAAAGAGCATTTGTCATCCACTTAAGGAGAAGTTTCATCCACTTAAAGAGAGTGTTCATCCAAGAATGGAGATTGTCAACAATAGGATTGAAAAGAACATTGTTAGTATTGAATATGCACAAGCCTCACAATCACAAATGATTAGGTGTTATGATCTGATCCAAAATAGTTTCTTTTCAGCCTCTGATCTTCAATAGACCTGAAATATGCTTTTGATCCACAATTTCAACTCACAAAACAAAGGTTAGTAAGATTTGATCAACAAAGCAATGCAAAATCATGCTAGAACTTGATCAAACATCCAAATATCACCAAAAATGGAATACTTACTGTAAATAGAAGCCAACCAGCTCTGATACCATGTGAAAAATACAGATCCTAGGTGGATCTAAACTCCAAGATCATTGGCTTGAATGCTTGCACTCCAAACTACATAAGCTAGGAATTGGCAACACATTCTATGCTACCTAGAATGCAAAGAACTTGATCAAAAAGCATTTATCACAAATGGAAACTTCCATAAACATCAAGTGCGGCCCAAAATAGCATTATACAGTCCATAATACATCAGCCTACCACTTTTGGAAAGCACCTAAGATCATACACAATAGCTTGAAGACAATACACACAACAATGCTCTCAATGGAGGAAGAAACAATGACAATGATCTATTGATCTCAATGAAGCATACAAAAGGTTTCTCCAACCTGTTCTCCACGACTTCCCTACTATTTATGGATGAGGAAGATGACTCTCTCTCCTCTCTCTAGAAGGTACTTGACCCTAGATATTCCCTATATAGGAAAAATAGCTAAAAATGGCTTATATGACCAAAATACATCAAAATGGTCTCATTTTGAAGGGTATGAAGTTTGACACTTCATCATACTGAAAAAATACAGTAAATAAAAACATTGTGGCCTGGTTCACACGTGTGAAACTCCAGAACCAAAACTATTTACAATTTTAGCCAATTTAGGCCTCAAACTAGCTAGGAAATGTTGACAATTTTCACAATAGCTTCATGCAAAAAATCTTCTGATCAATCTACTGATTATGTATGCACCATGCATCCATGCATGCATATAGGTCTATCCATACATTTTTATCAATCGACAAGCACTACACTGAAGTTACAAGCATGCATGCATCAGAACATTTCCAAAATTTTGCAAAGTTTTTTCCAAAAATTGCCAAACTTCAGACAACCATAACTTTCTCTGTAGGATACCAAATTGGTCTCTATAATGCACAGTACAGAGGGAGAGTGGGTCTACAATGCACAAAAAATAGGTAGGAGGGCGCACTTTTGGAGAGAGAAATTATCAAAAAGTGCATCCCAGCCCAATTATCCTTGGATCAGAGGCTATAAGCACTCTACTAAGGTTCATTAGAGAGGCATAGAAGCTTCTAACAAGTCCAGCAAGCAATCATAGGCTCAAATCATGCAAAAAATGCATTTTTGGCATCCTTCAACAAGCAAAACTTCAATATGTTGGTGTCTAATGCACATCTATCCAAATTGGATGCATGATGGCTCAACTAAGAGGAAACCCATCATATCTTTAAGTTTGTAACAATAACCAACAGGTTCAAACCCCCAATTAAGAGGTATTCATGCTCAAAAATCATCAAAAATATGCTAATTTTTGGAGTTTTGGGCCCCCTAATGGTGTCTAATCCCTACCAAATTTTATGAAAGATCTGGGAAAGCTTCATTACATCTCTGAAAACGTTCATAACAAGCCTTGGCTGAGAATTTTGAGATCTACCCCAAAATTAGTCCAAAAAACATCAAAAAAACCTTGTTTTTTGACCAACTTTGACCAAAATTTGTGGGGAAAATCCACAAATAAGTGCAATTAGATCCAAATACCTATAAATCCATTGCATGAAAGCACTAAAAGTTCTAGTTCTAGTCAAACATGGTTTCTATAGTGTTTTTATGGTCTAAAATCACTATCTAATCAACCTTTTGACTATTCAAACATCATGCAATCATTAGATTCAATCATCAATGACTGTAAAACATCAAGTACAATTTGGAAAACGCACTACACCAGTACCTATGATGAATTTCAAGCAAACAACTTCAATTCTAGGTGAAAAATTCACTAAAATCATCAAAACTCCTTTGATTTCCACCAAAAACTATGGAGAAACCCCATAATTATGATCTTTAGACTGAAAGTACACCAAATTCAGAGAATCCACCTACTTGGAGATCAATTCCACCACCTGAAAGTAACATGCAAGGGGAAATCCACAAAAACTGAGAAAATACAAGAAGTAGCTCCACCTTCTGATTGATGCAAATCCATAGCTCTGATATCACTGTAAGAATTGCCTTATGAAGATCGGACTAGATCCTGTTGCAAAACAACCAAAAGGACACCTGTGGAGCAAAACCACCCATCCAAACCTAGATCCCCCCTAGATTTTCCTCTTGGATCTAGCCCCCAAGCCATAGTGAAAAACACAAGAGAGGGGAGGAGAAACTGGCTCAAGAATCTGGGTTCACAATAGGAGGATGCACGAGTTCCAATGGACATATTCTCCTCAAGAGAGAGAGAATATTCTCCCTAGGATTTCCATGCAACCTAAATTGAGTTATTGACCTCCTATTCTTGCATTAAAGTAGTCTTCACCATGCATGTGCTCCTATGTCCAATTATAGGTCTGGGCCCTCATATGATTATTAACTACTTAACAGGCCAACCCAGAATGACGAGGCATAACCGATAACCATATACACTTGGAGTGACCAGCTATCCACATCAGGAATTAATCTGATTCCCTTATACTGGACATGGACGTAACACTATCTTCTACATTAATTGCATTCACCTTATAACCGTAAATACATGTATAACATAGGTGGACTGTCAACGCGAAGTCATTGGGTTTGATTTCTGATCGACAATATCAAAATTTATGCTATAGAGGTAGCTAATCTTCGAATATTCTAGAAGGATACACAGATGCAGATTAGGTACGTAAGGGACATTGATGGTAGAAGATTGACTTCTGGATTTGTATTTTTATACAATCAAGGCCCAATCTCTTGGAACAACCAAAAGTAGACCTCAGTAGTATTATCATCAACTAAATCAAAATACATTGCTGCCACGAATGCTACTAAGGAGGCAATCTGGCTGAGGCACCTACTAGCAAAAATCAACCTTACATAGTCACATCCAACAACCATTTTCTGTGACAATCAAAGCACCATTGCTCTCTCTCTCTCTCTCTCTCTCTCTCTCTCTCTCTCTCTCTCTCTCTCTCTCTCTCTCTCTCTCTCTCTCTCTCTCTCTCTCTCTCTCTCAATCCAAAATTTCATTCATGAAGAAAGCATATCGAAATGTATTATTATTATTTAAGAGAGAAAGTGCAAAGCAAGGAGGTATCATTTGTCTACTGTAGGACAGAATCAATGGTAACATATTACTTCACAAAGGCTCTATCAAAAGAGCACCATCTCAGATTCAACGACATGTTAAATATGAAAATCAAAACTTTTCAAGATCCACATTAAGGAGGGGTGTTGGATTTCAATGCTCAGCCTCAAATCCATTTATTAATGAGCATCCTAAAAAGTCGTTCAAAACAGAGATATTTCAGACCCTAGGTCGGGTCGTATCGGTTTGGATTTTTTTGATCCTTCACTAAATTATCCGAGCGTGTTCGACCCTCCAACCCCAAAACATCCTACCCTCAGCATATTTTTTGACCCAGTGTAAATATTTCAATTCTTTGTATAAAATCCAAGCAAATGTTGAGACGTTTGGTTGCTTGGATGTACTTCATGACTTTCAAGAGTGCTTTCCAATGCATTAGATCCGGATTTGATAGGAACTAGCTGAGTGAACTGATTGAGAATGCAAGGTCTAGTCGAGTGCAGATCATTGCATACATCAGTGAGCTGATGATAGAGTGGAATGGATATTGCTTCATCTCCTCCTTTTCTGCCTCAACTTGAGGATATTGTTTCTTTGACAGCTTCAGTCCAGGGTCGAGTGAAAATAAACTTTTTGCAGTTAGCCATTCCATACCTTTTCAGCACGTTGGTGAGATATCTTTGTTGGCTGATAAAAATCAGTTTGTTGGGTCGAATTCAAAAGTTTTCGATTCCGAGACTAGACCCATATCAGTCATTTTGTATTCCTTGGCCAACATGCATTTTGTCTCCATCAAATTAATATTTTTACTGAATAGTAGAATGTCATCTACATAGAGAATGATTATGAAGAAGAAGTCCGATACGAACTTGTAATAGATATTCGAGTTTGCTGAGTTTGGAATAAAATCATTCTGAGTTTGGAATAAAATCATTATCAATAAGAAGTGCATTTAGTTTTTGGGACCAGGCTCTGGGTGACTGTTTCAGCCCATAGAGTGCCATATGTATTTTACATACAAGGTGTTAGTTACCCCTCAGCTCGTATCCTTCTGGTTCTGACATGAAAATTTTCTCTTCAATGGTCCCGTTGAGGAAAGCGGTTTGGACATCCATTTGATGGACTTTGAGATTTGTTGTAGCTGCAAAAGAGAGTAGTAGTCTGATTGAAGCATGCTTGACAATTGGGTTGAAGGTTTTGGAATAGTCCAGATTTGGAATGTGGGAATAGCCTTTGGCGACCAGTCCGGCTTATATCGATTTAGCCTTCCTTCAGCATCATACTTCACCTTGAATATCCATTTGTATGGAATCAAATTTCTATCCTTTGGCAACTTAGCGACTGTCCACATTTGATTCTCTATCATGGAATAAAATTATGTGTCCATTGTTGCTTTTCAATAATCAACATCAGGTGTACAATGCCTCTAAAACTGTATTTGGTTCCTGCACAAAGTAACAAGCTGCATCATCCAAAAATCTAGATGGAGACTATCTGGTTCGATTTGACCTTCTTTGATGATTTCTTCCCTCTGTTGATCATACTCATTTTCAGAGTTAGTATCAATTTCTTGATTTTTGATCCTAAGGTCAAAATCTGACTATTCGACCCTGTGGGATCGAAAATTTGTGCAGCTTTTCTCTTGGGGTCAAAAAACTTGTCCTTTAGAAATATGACATTTCTGCTTGTGAATTCCTTTTCTGTGTCTAGATTGTAGAGCTTGTATGCCTTGTGATCTGGAGAATAGCCAATAAAAATCGATTTTGTGCTCGTGATGTCCAGTTTCTTCTTGAGATCTTTAGGGATCTGAGCATAGGCAATGCATCCAAACACTCTAATATTCTTGAGTGATGGTTTTGATCCTGTCCACACCTCATAAGGTGTCTTGCCATTCAGGGCTTTGGTGATGGATCGATTTTGTAAGTAGGCTGCTGTATTATTAGCTTATGCCCAGAATTTCTTTGGAAGAGAGACATGGGCCAGCATGCTCTTGGCATTTTCAACAAGTGTCCGATTCTTCCTCTCAACTACACCATTAGACTGTGGTGAGTAGCTTGTTGTATATTTTTGGTGTCTTCCGTTTATTTTGCATAATTTTTTCAATTCTGTGGAGATACAGTATCCCCGTCCATCTGAGTCTGGGTCTGATTTTCTACAAATGCCTTGAACTGCTTGAAAAATTTAAATGCCTCTGATTTGTTCTTAAAAAAGTAAGTATCAGTCCATCGTGAAAAGTCATCAATTAAGGTAAGAAAATATAGTGTTCCCCCTGTGGTAGCAGTCTGCATCAGGCCACAAATGTCACTGTGTACAAGGTCTAGCAGATTTTTAGAAGTGTGAATTAGGTCGAAAATGAATGGACTTCTAGCATGCTTGCTGATAATACAACTTTCACATGGAGAACTCGATTTACTGATTTGAGGCAGATGTTGTACCAAACTTTGTTTTGACATTTGTTGAATACTATTGAATTTGAGATGGCCTAATCTGAGGTGCCATAGCATATCAGTTGATTCAAAAATAGTGGTGTAAGGAGCTTAACTGTTATAAGAGTAGCAGTGGTTGAGCTTGTATAAATTGTCACTTCTTCTCCCGAAAGCTAGAGCTTTCTGAGACTTGTCAAAGATTGTGTAGCCATTTGTGTCAAATTCGACCCTCCAATCTAAATCAGTGAATCTGCTAACTGAGAGCAGATTCTTGGTCAGATTTGGAATGTGGAGAATGTTGGACAACAACTTTTTTTCACCCTTCCGAAATTCGACCCTGACTGTTCCTTCACCCTAGATTGTGTGAGATGAGTTGTCTCCAAGTTGCACATCTCAAGAGTGAGTGCATAATTCGTAGTCCTTGAACCAGTCTTTGTGCTTAGTCATGTGTTGTGTTGCTCTAGAGTCAAGATACCAAGAATCGATATCCTACTGTTCTTCGACCTTGGTCATAAAAGGTGCTTCATCTTCCTCTTGTTGCTAGGTCAAAAAACTGGTTGAAGCACTATGTGCTTGTTGTTGGTACTGCTTCTTCTTTTCATTATTATATTTTAAAGTTCTGCAGTCCTTCATTTTGTGTCTAGTTTTTTTGCAATATTTGTAGAACAGTTTCTACTTTGGTTGGTTGGAAGAGTTCAAATTCGATCCTGAGTCAAAATTCGACCCACAGCTAAAATTCAACCCAGATTCAAAATTCGACCATGAGCAAAACTCAACCCTGGCTGCATATTGCTCTTCTTTTTGGATCTGAACTTCTGATTTTTTAAATATAGTACTTGTGGATCCGATCCTGAGCTTGAGGAGGAAGCTGATTTTCTGATTTCTTCTTGTAGAAGTAATGAGGTTACTCTTGATAGAGTTAGATACTATTGGATCAAAAATGTCATGACCCAATTTTCATAGGCTTCAGGCAGACTCGATAATAGAGTCATAAAATCATCGAAGTCTTGTATTTATGAGCCAATTGCGGTCATTTGCTGCATAAAATTTTGAAAAGTATTGAGATGACTCGAAACACTTACTGCTTCAGACATTCTCAAAGAGAAATATTTCTTCCTCAAATGGAGAATGGAGGTGAGGTCCCTGATATCGTAGAGGGTTGCTAGGATGTCCCATGCATCCTTAGCAGTCTGAGCAGCTCTTATGTGACTGATTTGGGTGTCTTTTATGTTGAGAGTGATCATGGCAAAAGCTTTGCCATTATTCAGTCTCCACTTGGTGATAGTAGCTACTTCACCCTTCTGTGCCATCAACAACGTCCCACAGTTCCTTGGCTAATAGCATGACCTTCATTTTGAACTTCCATAGATGATAGTTTCCTCCATCGAGCCTTTCGATTAGAGAAGACAGATCCATTCTAGCTAAGTGAGATCGTCGGTAGTAACAATGATTTTGGAATACTGTTGGCTATGTGCTTTCTAGTTTGTTGTCTTAATAGAAACAAGAATAATAATCCGCAATGAGCAACAGATTACTTGGATGCTCGCTCTGATACATTGTCGAAAATCAGTGGAAATTAGCAGAAGCTCGGAGCGAGCTTGGTGCGTGGATCAGAAGCGCCACAATTAGTAGTAGAATGTTCAAACTAAATTGATTCGACAAATGCAAGTGAACTATAACAGTAGTGAGAAATATAATTGCACTCTGATTAATATCAACAATGAATACAATGCTTGAAGTAATTACTTTAGCTAATCGTTGTGTGTGATAACATTGGCAAAGGAAACATATCTTGTCAATTACAATTTCAGTAGTAATTGTGCTATGTCCATGACCAGTACATAGGATACAGTATACTCCTAGTCTTGGATACACGGTACTCCAGTGAAACAAGCTGTTAGTTATGTCACGCCATACTGGACGTGACCCGGAAGTAACTCATATCCTTGTGAGGCCCAGAACACACTAAATGGAGTTTAGACAAGGTATGAGACAGTGTATGCATGTGTAAAGTTAGAGAGAAAGTTTAGAGTCAAGATGTTGTACTAAATTACTGTCATACAAATAGTATGTTGGCTGATATTTTGACAAAGCCATTGTCTAGAGATAAACATTCTACTTTAGTAGGTATGTTAAATCTCAATTGCAGATCAGATTCATAGCAGTTAGCTTAAGTGGGAGTGTTGGAGTTTAATCTAACTCCTACTCATCCCAACAACCCTCCTTCTCTAAATTTTAATCTCTCAAATGTAACCTGCAGAAAATGAATTGTCGCTACAATCTGGTTTTTACTCGTATTTTTTGCACAGCCAAAAAATGCGAAAAACTCGACATTGTGTTTTCACACTGCGTTTTTCGACAGACGACAATGCAAGTTTTACACGGGTTTCTACATAGGCGAAAATTGAGGAAAAACCTGACATTGCATATTTGCATGCAATTTTCAACAGGCGAAAAAAGGTGACACTTGCCCTACAATAGGCCGAAGTTGTCCTACAAATCAAAGGCGATGTCCAACAAATGCCAAAGGTGTCTTCCAAACCCTGAAGTCTGCCCTCAAGTAAAGGCAACGGCCAAAAGGCCAAGGAGTGTTGCATTTCCAGTCTGCTAAAATACACAAATTTTTGCTATCAGACTAGAAAGCCTTCACGCTCCATCAAAAACTGATCCACTGATCAGTTTAACAGCTGTTATTAATCTTGTAATTGTAAAGTTAAGCCAGAGAGAGAGAGAGAGAGAGAGAGAGAGAGAGAGAGAGAGAGAGAGAGAGAGAGAGAGAGAGAGAGACACGTAATTAGCTCCCAAGAGCACATGGAAGTATTTTGTTCAGCCCGCAACTGTCGCTTCTGTTTCCATACCCATCTCCTCTATAATTGCAACTTCTACCTCTGTTCCATCTTCTACCACCCCTTCCATTACTGTCGCTTCCTCCATCCCCCCTGCTTCCACCATCGTCCCTCTTTGGTTCAATCCATTCGATTCACAGTTGTCTCCCGACACACAAGATTTTTCCAGCTTATATATATATATATATATATATATATATATATATATATATATATATATATATATATATATATATGTCATAGATCCAACGGTACCAGGATCCGCGGATCCCGGTACCGCAGATCCATACTAATCCGCGGTACCACAATATATATTATTTTTTAATATATAATATTTCTTAATATTTAATATACTAGTATCTTCTTTTTTAACCTAACCCCCCCCCCCCTTGCTTCATCTCTCTCCCTGCCCGTCACCCTACTGTCCACGCCCTCCCTACTGTCCGTGCCCTCTCTGTTGTATGCCCATCGCCCTACTGTCCGCGCCCTCCCGACTGTCTTCGCATTGCACTGATCACGTCCTCCCCTATATTGCTATTTTGGCCTTTATTGTGGTTTTTTCAAGCCTTCTGACTCCTATCGCACCCACAAAGATCTCTGCCTTCTTTCCACAGTCCTTTCTACAGAGATGGTGCATTCCAACCTTGCCGATCTATGGGACGAGGTGGACATTGTCCCGACAAGTCTAACAAGTCCGGTGCAAGGATAGTGCGCTGTCGATATTGCCTGACCGAGTTCGTTGCCACCCTCACTAGCCTTAAAGGTCACCTACTCGACACACGCGCGAGAGATGGTGGCACACTGAATGCTGCCCCCTGTGCCAACATGTCCGTTCCCGTCAGACAGCGACTTTTGGATACCTACGGGCCACGTCTTGTGGCGGGAGAGAACACCATTTCGGAGGGTGTTCTTCGGTTTTGCACTGCTCCTTACGTGGTTGACCTCGAGTTGTTGCATGCTTGGCTGGCACGCACAAGGAGAGGGAGTGCATCCTCATCCAGTCCCTTTGTCCCTCGTCCCTCTCAGACAGTTCCGCCTCACGCACCCCCATCTGCTCCCATTCCGGTGGATCCTCTCCCACCGCGTCCGCCAGTTGCCACTGTGGTTCCACCACCACCTACTGTTGCTCACACTCCCCCAGTTTATGACTTTCTCATGGACTCTCCGCCCCCCGAGCAGGAGCAGGCCCCGGATGCCAGTGACCAGGCCTTCCAGGATGTTGAGGAGATCCCTTCCTCCCTCCCTTCACATCCGGATGACCTCCCTACCCAGCAGTTTTCGTATCTCATGCCAGATGTCCACCCTCCACTAGTGTACCCCACTTACGCTGTTGCACCCATCCCGGCCAGTGCATCCCACTCTCCCCATTCCACGTCTACAGCTGATGCATCCACTAGTGCCCAGCCTGTCGCGTCATCATCCATTCCCGTCATGTTTGGTGCACCGTGCTGGAGGTCTGCTACCCGTTGCCCAGCTAGGAGAGTTCTTAGGCAGCAAAGCATTCGCGGTGCGCATCAGCCGCACATGGATAGAGAGGCCACACAGGCCGTGGGGGCCAGCCTGATTTATGAGCTCAACCTTCCATTTGCCATCACCGACTCTGAGCCCTTCAGAAGGGCCTTCCGCCTTGCACAGTCTGTCAACCCTAGCTGGAGAGTCCCTAGTTCAGAGGTTGTCCGCACACACATGCTGAGGGATAGGGTCGAGTCATTGTCTAGAGAGATGGAGCCTCTGCGTCGCCATTGGGCCACTTACGGTTGTAGCATCATGTCCGATGGCTGGACTGATGTCAGGAGGAGGTCGATCCTCAACATATTGGTCTCCAGCTACATGGGCACACAGTTTTTGAGGGCAGTGGATTGCAGCAGGGGGGGGAGAGTCATATCTGCAGAGTTCATATTTGATGTCATCAGGTCTTCCATCCTGTCCATAGGCCCACAACATGTCGTCATAGTGGTGACGGACAATGCCACGAACTGCATTCAGATGGGTGTACTGCTAGAGGCCGAGTTCCCTCACATTGTTCATACCCCCTGTGCCGCGCACGGCATAGACCTTCTGATGGGGGACATAGGTGCACTTCCCTAGGTTAGAGCCATCATCTGTGAGGCCCTCTTCCTGGTGACTTTTGTCACCAAGAAGAGGCGTGTTCTTGTCATGTTCCGGGTGTTCAGCCATCTAGACCTCCGTAAGCCAACCCCCACACGCTTTGCATTCGACTTGGTGGTCATCGACCGTCTGATCAGGTGCAGGGCATAGCTTCTACAGGGTTGCCAGTGATCTTTGGTGTGCCAGTACATTTCCGCGCATTGAGGATGGGGAGCACTTTTCTTCCACGGTGAGGGGAGACCAGTTCTGGAGGGATGCACAGACATTGTCAGGACTGCTTCGACCACTTTACATTGTGCTCTGCATGGCTGACAGCGAGGGGTCAACACTTGGATTGGTATATGAGCTCATAGACCGGATTGGACAGTTCCTGCAGCTGCCCATCTTGCAGCCAGAGAGGTAAGCAGTATAGTAATGTAATTGGTCTTTATCTTTTTCGTAATTGCTAGTTTGTTTCTCTATCAATGTTAAATTTTTTTGTAATGCCCTACACCACATGCCTCTCACCTACATGATGACAGAACTGAAGTTTATCTGGGAGACGCGGTGGAACTACTTCCACAAGAGTATCCACAGCGTTGCACACATACTGCATCCCCTCTTCCTCTCTCCGACACAGATCGCAGACAGGGAGCTCGAGGCCGATTGGCTTCAGTACATTCACAGAGTGGGTCCACACATTGGTTTGGATCCTATCAGGCTCATGGAGGAGCTCGCTGCATTTCGTTTTGGCATGGGCACATTTGGCCACCCGGCTGCTCAGGATCCAGAGAGGAGGCAGCTACCCATTACCTGGTGGACCATGTTCGGTAGCACATACCCATCTATACAGCGTCTTGCACTGCATGTCCTTTCTCAGGTATGCATCTCATTTTATCCTCCATTGTTGTGTTTCGTTGAAGACAATGTGCTGAAGTATTTCAATGCATGTACCACATGACTGTGCTGCCTCCGTGTGTGAGCGTAATTGGAGCACATGGGCACTCATTCACATGAGGAGAAGAAACCGGTTGTCAGTGAGTTAGTTGGAGCGGTTGGTGTTCTGTAGGACCAACGCACGTCTCGCCAGGAGACTTCCGACCATTACGAGCGCATTGCAAGTGATAAGCTAACCTTTCATAGCATGTTGGTTGACTCCTGGTATGTTGGTTTCATTTCTTGATAGAGTTGTTTCCCTGAGATGCCAATTTTAAACCTTGCAGACGAAGATATCTGATTTGGAACGCCAAGTTGACTTGCCTACGAACAGCACCCATCCCATGCCTGCAGATGACCTGGGCACACAGTTGATGGCAGAGAGAGAGAGGGAGCTTGCCGAGATGAGAGAGAGAGAGAGAGAGAGAGAGAGAGAGCCTGGGCTTGAGCACAGAGAGCCTCCATTGTACAAGGCAGATGATCCAGTGTCAGAGGATGATCAGCATGAGGATGAGCCCATTCGGGTGCACCGAACAAGAAAGGCAGGGCACAGAAACTGTCAGAGAAGTGAGAACAACCTCGCAGGGCTCCAGTTGCTGGTAGAGGTGCAGTATTATAGCCAACTGTAGCAGGTGTTGTTGGTTTAGCCTGCTTGGGGGCTCATGCGGAGGCAGATTGGGAGGATGAGAATGACGAGTCTTCCCCCTCGGATACACAGCCCATGCCAGTACCAGACAGACATAGATATCAGTTGCGAGAGTCAGCTCGGGGCCCTGAGTCATCTCCGGAGCATTCATCTGAGTTTGAGACAGAGCATTGATTGTAGTTCCGTCATTTTATTTTTAGCAGTTTGATATCATATTCCATGTTTGGCGGCCAGATGGTCGAACATTGTATTCAGACCATTTTTCATATCATATTTAGTGTTGGACGTATTCTATTCACTACACAATGTGTATTTGTCAATTTGTAATTGTGATGTGCTACTTGCAGTTTTACTTCAAATGGTGTGTGCATGTTTTCAATTAGTTTTCACTACAGAGTTTGAGAGCATATGCAGAACACAGAAATACAACCCCCCTGATAGCATTTCATAATCACATACATCAGATTGCAATACACAAGGCACGCATTGCACAAAAAACACACCGTACATTAATTCATCAGATGTATCAAAATTACAATACGTATTCTCGCCGCATACGGCTGGGGCTATTCTTTACACCATGCTAGACACTAAATACTGCCTCATCTACTGATGAACATTACATAACAACAGTCAGCCACATACGGCTAGACCCCATCTATGCTAAACATTCTTATGGATCTTCCACTGACTCCTCGCCCTCATCAGGAGCACTGTTATGTCGCTCACACTCTGCCTCCCGGTTAGCCCGAGCTGCCTCCTGGTCAGCCCGACGACGGGCAGCTCTTTCTCTGACCATGATGAGCTGTCGTCGTGTGAAGTTCATTCCGATCTGCTCATCCAAATCCAGCCCGACAGTGGGGGCGGGGGCCACAGCGGGGGTGGGGATCTGCAGCTCTGGGTCTCTCTGCCGAGTCTCTCGCAGCATCTCTGCAATGTCTGCCTCTTGCTTTCGATGCCTTTCATTGTGCCTTCGGACATCTTCCTCGAGCTTCCTTTTGGCTTCGCCCTCCACCATCTCACGACACCCTGTTGCTCAAAATGACCCTCACAGCCTCTTACAGCCTCTCACTGGCTCTCACTGGCTCTCTCACAGCCCCCCTCTCACAGCCTCTCACTTGGTCTGTCACACAGCCTCTCACAATGCCTCTCTCTCACAGCCTCCCACTGGCTCTCCCTCACAGCTTCTCACAATGCCTCTCACCCCCTCTCACTGGCTCTCTCACTGTCTCGTGAGTGTCTATTTAACCCCACAGCCTGTTTCCCATTTTGCTTTTGTTAATGATCCCATGTGCTACTGTACCTGCCCCATGTGCTGATCCCCCACATGCTGCACTGCGATTGGGTCCATGGTCTGCTCCTCCACAGTGCCCATGTGACGGTGTACCTGTCCGGATGTATTGCTCCCCACATGCTGCACTCCGATTGGGTCCATGGTCTGCTCCTCCACAGTGCCCATGTGCTACTATACCTGCCGCATGTGCTGATCCCCCACATGCTGCACTGCGATTGGGTCCATGGTCTGCTCCTCCACAGTGCCCATGTGACGGTGTACCTGTCCGGATGTATTGCTCCCCCACATGCTGCACTCCGATTGGGTCCATGGTCTGCTCCTCCACAATGCCCATTGCTATTGTACCTGCCCCATGTATTGCTCCCCCACATGCCGCACTCCGATTGGGTCCGCTCTCCCACAGTGCCCCCAGTACAGTCCACTTGTACAGTAACATCTTAGTTTTTACCTAGTTTTAGCCTGTTAAAAGGTTTTTTTTTTTTTTAAGCAATAAAAAATATTATTTTTGTGGTGCCGCCCTGGTACCGCTGGTCTGAGGGCAGCACCATAACCACGGTACCACCATTATGGTACCGCGGTACCATAATGGCGGTACCACGTGCCACTATGATATATATATATGTGTGTGTGTGTGTGTGTGTGTGTGTGTGTGTGTGTGTGATTGAGCGATTGTACAGTGAGAGAGGATCATGATACGTAAGGTCAGATAGCGGAGAACGCCTTTTATCAGTAGTTGACTCCTCAAAGTTAGTGATCATAGAGAGAGAGAGAGAACTATTTTAGAACCTTAGCAATTGCCTTGAATATGTTAGTAGGACCATGTGCTTATCAGGGCAATTGTATTGTGGTGAAGAAGGTTGTTTCGAACAGAGATGTGAAGTTCGACGAGTCCACATTCCCTAGACTGAAAGACGAAAGAGGCCATGAGATCTTCACACTGCTGCCTATTCAAGAGGGAGATCGAAGACATATATCAAATCAGAATGTAGAGCCCCAGATTTCAGAGCAGCAGGAAGTAGAGGATCGACCCCACGAACAAGAAATGTTCGAGCAGCGGCGAAACGAACCTCGAAGGTCAACAAGACAAAGAAGAGCTCTAGACCGCTATTCTGACAATCTTCAATGGAGCAAAGCCATGCAGTTTGAGTACTGCAGTTTTATAGAAGAGCCAACAACATACCAAGAAGCTATCCAGAGTCCAGAGGGAGAATTTTGGAAGCAGGCAGTGTCAGAGGAGATCGAGTTGATGAGGCAAAACGAGACATGGACATTAGAGCTACTGCCAGAAAATAAAAAAATAGTCGACTACAAGTGGGTGTACAAGAAAAAGCTAAAATCAGATGGCACTATTGGCCACTACAAGGCAAGGCTTGTCAAAAGGGCTACACGCAGAAGTATGGTGTCAACTATTTTGACACATATTCTCCCATGGTGAAGATGACAAGCATAAGGCTACTCCTTGCATATGCCACACAGTACAATCTGAAAATTCACCAGATTGATGTGACAGCCTTTCTCCACGGAGATCTAGAGGCGAAAATCTTCATGAAGCAACCTGAAGGCTATGAAGACCTCGACAACAGACAATATGTCTGTTGATTGCAGAGATGCATCTACGGTCTAAAACAGGCATCAGGGGCCTGGTACAAAAAGCTTGATGGTCTTCTGAAGTCTCTAAACTTCAACCCTACTCAACCAGACTTTAATATCTACATCAAAAGAGTAGAAAAGGATTTTATGATACTGACCATTTTTGTGGATGATTCGCTGATGATAGGAAATTCCTTGATGCTGATCAAAGACACGGAGAGGCAGATTTTTTAAAGCTACAAAATCACAGATCTTGGAGAAGCAACAAAATGCCTAGGGCTGGAGATCAGAAGACATCGAACAAATGGCAAAATGCACTTGAGTCAGTCAGAATACGCCAGAAAAGTGCTGAAGCAGTACCACATGATGGACTACAAAGAGAAAGCCACACCAATGATAGCTGGAGCCACGGTCATAAAACAAGATTGCCCAAAAATAGAAGAGGAAGAACAGAAGATGGCAGGTATACCCTACCAGAACTTAATCGGGAGTCTGATGTACTTGACAATTTGTACTAGACCGAATCTGACCTTTTTTGTTTACGCATTGAGCCAATTCTGTTTCAATCCTGGTCTAGCACATTGGCAAACTGCCAAATGAATCCACAGTATCTAAAGGGCACCCAGAATATTGGATTAACATACACAGCTAGAAACGAGGAGAAAGGATTCGAGCTGCATCACTATAGTGATGGGCGAGCTGCATGGATGACAACAAGTCCATTACTGGAGGATGTACAATAGCATGTGGAGCTGCAATCAGCTGGATATGCAAAAAGCAAACCCTGGTAGCTCAATCCTTTTGCGAACTTGAGTATGTCGTAGCCTCGAAAGTGGCAAATGAGGTAGTGTGGCTGCGGATGATGTTGGAGGCAATCGGGATACCACAAGAGGGGCCAAGCACGATGATGATGGACTCCGAGAGTGCCAGAGCAAGAAAGCAAAAATACCATAGCTATGCATGAAAGTCTGCCAACGAGCAGAACACAGCGAAAGAGCAGAGAGTCAATCCGCCAACGAGCGAGACACTGACGATCTTGCTCTAAAACCAAACTGACAATATAGTCGCTCTATTTCGTGTATCTCTTGGCCTTGTGCTGTGTCTCTTGATTGCTAGAATAAAATATGTTTTGTGATGCGTAGTCGAGTGTCTGGGATCCCGTAAGAGCTTTTGCATAAAAAGAAAATTCAAAGACAGAAAATTGTCAACGAATCAGAAGAGAGAGGACGAACATGAAACAAAAAAGCTTCCGCGACACCAGCATTGTCCCCGATGCCAACAGCACCGACGCCGCTCCCGGCGCCTCTGTGACCAAAATCCAGCTAACGCCAAGTTCCTATGGTTGAAAATCTTTGATCGGTTCTAGCAGAGAGCTCTGATCGATGTGCAATCACCTCACACGATCTAGGCATGATTAAAGGAAGCCTGGGGATCGATAAATTCTAGAGAGAGAAAATGACTTTCTAGAGAGAGAAAACGTGCTTTACCAGCCTAGGTAGAGTACTTGGTATGAGGGGAGGTGGCAAATCCCACCAATACTATAGGGGAGTGCGGGTTGTGACTCAGGACAAGCTCCAACCAAGTCTCAGTCTCCCTTGCTGGAATGTTGTCCTGGCGCCCGCCTTGGCATGCCAGTGCCCTAGAGACTAGGGTCGGTCACACACTTGAAATGTAATTTTCTCAGATTTATCAATAAAGTGGGGTTTTCCTCAAAATGACCTGATTACCTTCTGGGTTTCAGTGTTCGGTAAAAGCGAAAGGCCGCTTCAAACTTTTTGATTTGGCACATACCTGAGGGTCGTCTCCCGGGACGCCAGCGGTATGTTGTCGGGACAATTTGGTCCGTGGCGCCAGCGGTATGCTGTCAGGACCATTTGGTCCAGGAACTGGTTGTCTCCATATTTGTCGCGGCTTGTGGTTCTGAGTGTTCCTTGCATGAATGTGAATGGGTTAAGCTCTTGGGGAACGGGCTCTAACCTGTCGGCTGAGTTGGATGGCTTGCTTGGGTGGAAGTTATCTAATTATGGTGGTCCAGTCTGGTGTGGTGCCAGGTTGGCTTCCAGCGCTCTTGTCAAAGCTTTCAGCTAGTTAAGTCTTATGTAAGTCAGACTACTTTGGGTGGCTTGCTTGGAGGGAAGTCACCCACATTGGGACCCCCGATCTAGCATGGCGCCAGGTGGGATCTCAATGTTGGTTTCATAACTTCAACTTAGTTAAGTCTGATCATTGTTGGCGAATTGGCTACTTGTATGTCAAGTGGGTTTGGACGGCCAGAGTTGAAGGCTGGAAAGCTAAGTCATGGTTCTCGGCTCCCTTTGGGAGGCCTGCGCAACATGTGGTATCAGAGCCGACTGGCCGGTCATCTATGCGGATCTCACGAAAATGGCCATGGTTTGGAGTTCATCAAGACAACTATTGTGCAAGGTGTTGCCCACAGTGTAAGCACGGGTGTGTCCACGGTCGAGGTGGTCGGTAGAACGGGGGACTTGATGAGTCAAGGTGCTGCCCTTGAGGTGTGAGCACGGTCAGTTCTCGCGGTTCGGGCCTGGCACTATCTACACGTAGGACAGATGAGGCAGTGTGCTGCCATTAGGTTGGTGTAAGCACAGTCTGTGCCTTGTGGGGTGCAGGGCGACATATTCGAACTGTACGAGTTAACCATTGATACATAGATGTTGCTCGAATTCGAGTGTAAAGCATGGGTGGTTAGCTGCCAGTTCGGGATAGCTGCCGATCGTTTAGCTATAAGGGCTATCGACCAGAGTTGGTGGGGTGTGACTGAGGCAACGTGCTGCTTAATGGTGAAAGCACGGATAGTTGGAGGGGTGTTCTCTATGGGCTGATCTATGATCAATCTGAATGGGTGCGGCCAAGCAAAGGTCCTTTGGCAGGACTATCTCAAAGGGGGACCTTGTCTTTGTTATCTGTTAGTAAACTTGCCTGAGTGTCTTGCTTGCATGTATTTGTGGTGAGTCTTAGTACTCGTGCTTTGCCTGGTTTGCATGTTTTCTTGTGATACAAGGAGCTTATGTCTCGAGAAGGAACCTTTCTTTTGAAGGGTAATACCATCAAACAAAGAGGACTACAGAATCTATGGGGTGGATTCGCAATTCAAGTACTAGCACATGAACAACAACAAAATGACACGATGTTCGCAAAGGATGGATGGCTAGCCTGTTACTTGGGTTAGTTTCATTGGGACAACACCACCAAACGCAAGTAGAAAATCAAAAGCTGGAAAGGGCAATTTCAGGGGAGATCTTTTATGGAGCAGTTGGTCTTCATTTGGGATGGCCACCTTCGGAACTGAAACTCACTA
This sequence comes from Diphasiastrum complanatum, assembly GCA_029204225.1. Taxonomy (NCBI): domain Eukaryota; kingdom Viridiplantae; phylum Streptophyta; class Lycopodiopsida; order Lycopodiales; family Lycopodiaceae; genus Diphasiastrum; species Diphasiastrum complanatum. Next base: position 32,463,867 of record CM055095.1, read on the forward strand.
AGCATGGGTGATTTCCAGTATCAGTTCGGTTTTTTCTCAAAGTGGAAAGACTAGGATCCTCTTCAGAGATTGGCAACAAGTTAGATCAAGCCGTAATCCTAGCAAATGGAAAGCAAAGTGTTGAAAAGGCTTTTTGTCTGAGAACTCTACTCTAAGTCCGGTCAGCTGATTTTATAAGTGGAGGGGAACAATCACACACACCCCTCGCTTGGTGCAAATGCTGAATGAAAGTTGATCAAAATGGGGGCCAAATCAAGACGACCTAGTCATACTCACACGAGGAGACTGGCGAACTTTGAGCCTAATAAGTTGACAAGTTTTTGTTGTGGAAAGGAAAGCTTGTTATAGGCTTTCTCTGGACCAACAATGATGAGGAGACATAATGAGTATGTTGACTTGTGTTACGTGTAAAGTAGCTAATCAACGAAGGAACTGTGAAAGTTGAGCCTTGCACGAGAGACTTGGTACTTCGAATGGACGCTAAGGGACAGTTTGTATTGGAATCGGACTAGTGCAAACTCCAGGTGCATGTGTCTGATTCAAAGAGAGCTACTTGAAGCCAAGTTAGATGTACACTACTTGTTTTGACTGTGAGGCAACTGACCAGTGATGTAATTGTGAAAGTCAAGTTTTGCACGATGGACATAGTGCTTCAAACAAACGCAAAGAGATAGTTCGTATGCGGATCAAACTGGTGTGAACCCTTGGCTCTCCATGAGGTCAATGGTCACATTTGGGCTGATTCAAAGATAGCTACTTCAAGCTAAGTGAGAGGCGTGTTGTGGAGTACTCAATCTTTGCCTACCTTAAAGAGCCAAAAAGGAAAAGTATCAAGATCAGGCTGGGACAAGGAGAGAAATCAAGATGCAAAAGCATCAAGGCACGGAGTGGACCATAAAGTGGGCAATCAAACGATAAATCCTTTGGCTCGGGGATCCCTAATACCTGTGCGAAATTGATCAAATCTCGAGCTCAGGGAGCTCAACACAAAGTGCATCAAGGACAAATCAGGAGCTCAGAGGAGTTCCAAAGTCATAAGTCAGAAGCGACAAGGGCAAACATTTCTTAAGAAAGGCCTCTGTCACCAGTTAATAAGGTTCTTGGGTTTTACATAAGCGATATAAAATCTACGCTTTTCTCAGACAAAGTGATATTTTCAAGTTATATACTTTTTCAAAGAACGAGCTGAGCCTCCAACTTGTGGTGTGCCAGTTTCAATATTAATAAAAAGTGGCCAGTAAATTGAGTATTGTGCCCAATAGCTCAAATGTATAGTTAATTTTAATTGGGAGACACCTTTACTTTAATCTGACATCTGATGAGGACATCCAATTTTATAAAGGTGGGGTGGATGTTTTAAAGTTACCTTTACAAGCTTTACTTCCGGTGCCACTGGCGCCAGCAGCGCCCCTGCTGGTCTTGGCGCTAGCACCGCTCCCGGTGCCACTATGACCAGAATCCAGCCGACGCCAAGTTCCTATGGATTAAAATCTTTGATCAGTTCTAGCGAAATCCAAAGAGCTCAGATCGATGTGCAATCACCTCACATGATCTAGGCATGATTAAAGAAAGTCTGGGGATCAATAAATTCTAGAGAGAGAAAATGACTTTCTAGAGAGTGAAAATCCTACAGAGATAAAACGTGCTTTACCAGCCTAGGTAGAGTACTTGGTATGAGTGGAGGTGGCGAATCTCACCAATACTATAAGGGAGTGCGGGTTGCGACTCAGGGCGAGCTCCAACCAAGTTTCAGCCTCCCTTGCTGGAACGTTGTCCTGGCGCCCGCCTTGGCATGCCAGCGCCCCGGAGACTAGGGTTGGTCACACACTTGAAATGTAACCTTCTCAGATTTATCAATAAAGTGGGGTTTTTTTCAAACTGACTCTGATTACCTTCTGGGTTTCAGTATTCGGTAAAAGCACCAGTTGTAAGGCCGCTTCAAACTTTTTGACCTGGCACATAGTTGAGGGTCGTATCCCGGGACGCCAGCGGTATGTCGTCGGGACCATTCGGTCTGCGGCACCAGCGGTATGTTTTTGAGAACATTTGGTCTAGGAATTGGTTGTCTCCATATCTGTCGCGGCTTCTGGTTCTAAGTGTTCCTTGCATGTACATGAATGGGTTAAGCGCTTGGGAAACGGGCTCTAACCTGTCGGCTGAGTTGGATGGCTTGCTTGGGTGGAAGTTACCTATTTATGGCTGTCCAGTCTGGCGTGGTGCCAGGTTGGCTTCCAGCGCTCGTGACAAAGCTTTCAGTTGGTTAAGTCTGATGTAAGTCAGACGACTTGCTTGGAATGGATGTTACTCGTCGATAATGAAGCTTCGAGTTAGTTAAGTTTATGTATGTCGGGCGGCTTGCTTGGAGGGAAGTCACCCACATCGGGACCCCCGATTTGGCATGTCTTCAGGTTGGATCTCAATGTTGGTTTCGAAACTTCAACTTGGTTAAGTCTGATCGTTGTTGGCGAGTTGGCTGCTTGTATGTCAAGTGGGTTTGGATGGCAAGAGTTGAAGGCTGGGAAGCTAAGTCGTGGTTCCCGGCTCCCTTTGGGATGCCTGCGCTATAGATTTCAATGCTCAGCCTCAAATCCATTTATTAATGAGCATCTTGAAAACCCATTCAAAACACATGGCACTCTATGGGCTGAAACAGTCACCCAAAGGCTGGTTCTAGAAAATAAATGCACTCCTTATTGAGAATGATTTTATTCCATTTTTTAGCAAACTCGAATGTTTATTACAAGTCTGCATCGGACTTCTTCTTCATCATCACTCTCTATGTAGATGACACTCTACTATTTAGTAACAATCTGAATTTGATGAAGGAGACAAAATGCATGCTGGCCAAGGAATACAAATTGACTGATATGGGTCTAGCCTCAAAATTGAAAACTTTTGAATTCGAACAAACTGATTTTTATCAGCCAACAGAGATATCTCACCAACGTGCTGGAAAGGTATGGAATGGCTAACTGCAAACCAAGTCTATTTTCACTCGACCTTGGACTGAAGCTGTCAAAGGAACAATATCCTCAAGGTAAGGCAGAAAAGGAGGAGATGAAGCAATATCCATTCCACTCTATCATCAGCTCACTGATGTATGCAATGATCTGCACTTGACCAGACCTTGCATACTCAATCAGTGCACTCAGCCAGTTCCTATCAAATCTGAATCTAATGCATTGGAAAGCACTCTTGAAAGTCATGAAGTACATCCAAGCAACCAACCATCTCAGCATATGCTATAGAGGCAGATAATCCTCCAATAGTCTAGAAGGATACACAGATGCAGATTAGGTAGGGGACATTGATGCCAGAAGATTGACTTCTGGATTTGTATTTTTATACAATCAAGGCCCAATATCTTGGAACAGCCAAAAGAAGACCTCAGTAGTATTATCATCAACCGAATCAGAATACATTGCTGCCACGAATGCTACTAAGGAGGCAATTTGGCTGGGTCACCTTGCACAATCACATCCAACAACCATTTTCTGTGACAATCAAAGCACCATCTCTCTCTCTCTCTCTCTCTCTCTCTCTCTCTCTCTCTCTCTCTCTCTCTCTCTCTCTCTCTCTCTCTCTCTCTCTCTCTCTCTCTCTCTCTCTCTCTCTCTCTCTCTCTCTCTCTCTCTCTCTCTCTCTCTCTCTCTCTCTCTCTCTCTCTCTCTCTCTCTCTCTCTCTCTCTCTCTCTCTCTCTCTCTCTCTCTCTCTCTCTCTCTCTCTCTCTCTCTCTCTCCTCTCCCTCCCTCCCTCCCTCCCTCCCTCCCTCCCTCCCTCCCTCCCTCCCTCCTCTCTCTCTCTCTCTCTCTCTCTCTCTCTCTCTCTCTCTCTCTCTCTCTCTCTCTCTCAATCCGAGATTTCATTCACGAAGCAAGCATATCGAAATGTATTATTATTATTTAAGAGAGAAAGCGCAAATCAAGGAGGTATCATTAGTCTACTACAGGACAGAATCAATGGTAGCATATTACTTCCCAAAGGCTCTATCAAAAGAGCACTATCTCAGATTCAACGACATGTTAAATCTGAAAATCAAGGCTTTCCAAGATCCACATTAAGGGGGAGTGTTGGATTTCAATGCTCAGCCTCAAATCCATTTATATATTAATATCCTGAAAAGCCGTTCAAAACATATATTTTTCCAACCCTGGGTCGGTTCGGATATTTTAGACCCTTCACTAAATTATCCGGGCATGTTCGACCCTGGATCGGGTCTAATTTTCCCACCCCAAAACATTCGACCCTCAGCATATTTTTCAACCCAGTGTAAATCTTTTGATCCTTTGTATAAAATCCAACCCATTGTAAATTTCGATATTGTCGAGACCCAACGACTTTGCATTGACAGTCCAACTATGTTATACATGTATTTACAGCTACAAGGTGGATGTAATTAATGTAGAAGATAGTGTTACGTCCATTTCCTATATAAGGGAATCGGATTATTTTCTGACGTGGATAGCCGGTCACTGCAGGTGTATATGGTTATTGGTTATGCCTCGTCATTCCGGGCTTGGCCTGTTAAGTAATTAATAATTATATGAGGGCCCAGACCTATAATTGGACATAGGAGCACATTCATGGTGAAGGCTGCTTTAATGCAAGAATAGGAGGCCAATAACTCAATTTAGGTTGCATGGAGATCCTAGGGAGAATATTCTCTCTCTCTCTCTCTTGAGGAGAATATGTCCATTGGAAACTCGCCCATCCTCCTATTGTGAATTTAGATTCTTGAGGCAGTTTCTCCTCCCCTCTCTTGTGTTCTTCACTATGGCTTGGGGGCTAGATCCAGGACGAAACTCCAGGAGGGATCTAGGTTTGGATGGGTGGTTTTGCTCCACAGGTGTCCTTTTGGTTGTTTTGCAACAGGATCTAGTAAGGCAATTCTTACAGTGATATCAGAGCTATGGATGTGCATCAATCAGAAGGTGGAGCTACTTCTTGTATTTTCTCAATTTTTGTGGATTTCTCCTTGCATGTTACTTCCAGGTGGTGGAATTGATCTCCAAGTAGGTGGCTTCTCTGAATTTGGTGTACTTTCAGTCTAAAGATCATAATTATGGGGTTTCTCCATAGTTTTTGGTGGAAATCAAAGGAGTTTTGATGATTTTAGTGAATTTTTCACCTAGAATTGAAGTTTTTTGCTTGAAATTGATCATAGGTACTGGTGTAATATGTTTTCCATATTGTACTTGTTGTTTTACAGTCATTAATGATTGAATCTAATGATTGCATGAAGTTTGAATTGTCAAAAGATTGATTTAATAGTGATTTTGGACCAAAAATTGGGATTTTTGGACTATAAATGGACTATAGAGACCATGTTTGACTAGAATCAGAACTTTTAGTGCTTTCATGCAATGTCTTTATAGGGATTTGTATCTGATTGTACTTATTTGTGGATTTTCCCCACAAATTTTGGTCAAAGTTAGTCAAAAAACAAGGTTTTTTGATGTTTTTTAGACTAATTTTGGGGTGGATCTCAAAATTCTCAGCCAAGACTTGGTATGAACGTTTTCAGAGATGTAATGAAGCTGTCCCAGAGCTATCATGAAGTTTGGTAGGGATTAGACACCATTAGGGGGCTCAAAACACCAAAAATTAGTGTATTTTTTAATGATTTTTTAACATGAATACCTCTCAATTGGGGGTCCAAACCTGTTGGTTCTTCTTAAAAGCTTAAAGATATGATGTATTGCCTCTTATTTGAGCCACCATCCATCCAATTTGGATAGATGTGCATAAGACACCAACATATTGAAGTTTTGCTTGTTGAAGGAGGGCAAATATGCATTTTTTGCATGATCTGAGCTTATGATTGCTTGATGGACATGTTAGAAGCTTAGATGACTCTCTAATGGACCTTAGTACAGTGCTTGTAACCTCTTATCCAAGGCTAATTGGGTTGGGATGCAATTTTTTATGGTTCCTCTCTCCAAAAGTGTGCCCTCCTACCTGTTTTGTGCATTTATTGCTCGCACGTGTGAAGCCTAGGTGGCAGGGTGATGTGGCAAGTGCCTTGTAGACCCACTCTCCCTCCATATTGTGCTTTACAATGACCAATTTGGTATCATGTAGAGAAAGTTATGGTTGTCTGAAGTTTGGCAATTTTTGAACTAAAATTTGCAAAATTTTGGAAATGTTCTGATGCATGCATGCTTGTAGCTCAGTGTAGTGCTTGTCTATTGATGAAAATGTATGGATAGACCTGTATGCATGCATGGATGCATGTTGCATGTATAATCAGTAGATTGATCAGAAGATTTCTTGCATGAAGCTATTTTTGGCAATTCTAGATCAAAAAGCAAATTTCCTAGTGGCTAGGCTAATTACAGGATTTTTTCCATTTGTTCGAAAAAGTTAGTGCATGTCAAGTTTGTTGAATGCATAATGTTTCAAAATGATTTTGATATGTGACAGTGCTTGTGAATTTGATAAATCGATCTTCTTAATCGATTTTCACAGTTGGTCCATTTCGAACGAATTTCGAAAATCCCAGTGGTAATTTCCCGGTTTCTTGGCAATTTACATAAAAATTGATTTTTTTTTTTTGAAATTACTGCATGTCATGTAGGATGCATGTTGGATGTTTCAAAAAATTTTCAATATGTGACGGTAACTGTGGAACTGTCAATTTGATGTTTGGTTCACAGTTTAGGTCCATATTGAATGGAATTTGAAAATCCCAGTTTAAGTAAAATTTGAAGAAACCATGGATGTTTTCAATTTGTTCAAATTCATTGGTTATTGATCAAACATAAATGACTTATAAAGTGAATGATCTTAATCTGATGTAATTGGTCAGTTCTTTAAGGTCAATGCAGCCTTCACTTTTAGTTGAAGACTTTGTAAATATGTCAATTAAGGAGCATTTCTTGTTTTGGGGATCAATAAGGACCAAGAATAATGTAAATCTAGTGGAACAGTTTCTATGCTGATCTTTAAGGGGATTTGCCAAGAATTAAGTGCAGCACTTAATGAACAAATCAAAATTGTTAGGGTGATTAGTGCTAATGTTAGCGATACCAGATTGAACTTTTTCCTAGTACAAATTTGGGGATTTGTTAACCTGAACCATTTTTGGAAGGGGGGAGAGAGTGGAAGTCTGAGATGTAGATGATTGTTAGTCTTATTGATCCAATTATTTTATTTACATTCAAATCCTGAAGCAAGTGAGAATAAAATTGGAAATTATTTAAGAAGACTGCCTCTAGGAATTTGGATTCCTTTTTCCCACTGTGAATTAGAATTTCGAGGCATCGACGATTCTAAAAGAAAAGTTTGGAAAGACTGATAATCCATTTATGGAACCATCTTTGTTTTGCAATTGGATTTGGACCTTGCAAAATAAAGCAGATGAAAGGTGTTCTAGTATAGGAATCTAGTAATTTGGATTCTTTTCTCTATAATGACTATAACAACCAAGAGAGTTCTAACTTGTTAAAAGAATTAAGTTCTTTTCATCGATTCTGAAATAGATATTGGATATCTAGGACAGTATGTATACGGTTTTGTCGAAATCTATGTTTCTTTTGGGTTAGTGAATACTTTTATGGCATTTTGACTGTACTTGGATGAAACATTCTGTTTTGTCCATGTTGGGGTACAATATGAAATAGTATTCTTTGAGTAACACTAAATAAGCATGAGAGATGTCAATTGTTAGGATTATCTCCTGGAATTGGTTGTGAATTTGATCCTATATTTGGGTATAGGATAGCCAAATTGTCTTCTTGAACTTTTGGGCAAAACAGATATAGATGCAGAGGATTCTTGGAGGAAAAGCTGGTGGTATGGGACATCAGTGATTCTAAAGGGAATTTTTTGGGTAGAATGATCTGTAGACCGATGGTTAGTGACTGTTGAAATGGTAATACTAACAGAGTCCATTAATTTTTGTTTAGGATATTTTGGGAATTATGAGATATAGATCAATCCCTAAATGGTATCTCATTAATTACAAAATATGGAAGCCCTTAAATTTGTTTCTCTATTTTATTAGACCTCTACTCTTTAGAACTTTCTTAATACATGACAATTGGATTGAGATTCATATATTTCCTTCCAGTGTAGAACTTTGTTCTGAAGGACTGTTATAGTTATATGATATTGTACTTCCATATAAGATTTTTGAATATGGCTCGGAATTTAGGTTTTCTGAACCCTACTCTTAGTCTCTATTATAGTTTATTATTGAGAGGTAAGATTTCTATCATTCAGGATCAGATATTTTTGTGATTCTGAGGGAAAAGTCTGGTTTGTAATAGTATTGGATACTCATGACTGACTTTTTTGAATCTTTGATATCTTATACGTTGTCTCCTGAGAACTTTTCAATTGAAATTATGGAATTTCTTTTTAAAAAGAGGGAAGGAAGTCTTTCAAGGAATTAGCCAGTTGCACTGATTTTGGAGAAAGGAGCTGTGAGATATTCATGAATATGGGTAGTAGTGGTAAAGATTAAATTAAGGTTCACTGATTGTTACCAAGTACCATTTTGTTATGGATTGGATCAGTGCAATAAAGCTTTAATCTTAACTCTATGTACTGAGTTTATATTGTAAAATTAAACTAGTTAGAGTGCATAGACATATGAACAAGTAATGTGAGGAACAGTTACTTGTAGGTTAATGTCTCTTTCTAAACATTTAAGATTTCTAAATCATTTATAATTGACTTGAGTAATTGGATTACTCCTGATTAGAAGTTAATTGGATAAATAAGCAGTGAAGAGAATTCATTGGAACTATTTATTTGGATCTATATTGCTTATAAGACACATGATTAGTGAGTCATTTGATTCATTTATGAGAACTGTGCATAGAATATAGAGAATTCTCGATATAGAATATTTCTTGAAGGAGAGATATCCTAAGTTATTGACTATATCCTAGTGAGCTCATATATATATTGGATGACAATGTCTAACTAATGTCAAGGATAACCACTTAATTCAGATGGAATTCAGCAGAACTTTGTAATCTCTAGATGTGGTTCTCGGTGATTGTATAAAGTTTATATTTGTTAAAGACAAATGTTATACTAGTCTTTGATCACTAGGTTGATTGTAGAATTTGGAACTCATAATCTGGTTAAGAATCGGGTTGAAAGAATATTTTTGGAATCCAATAATTTTCCTTGTGGAAAAAATTTCAAAATGTTTTTTATATTTCTTGAGTGACATGTTGTGCATATACTCCAGTATCTCTAAATGATTAAGTATGGGCTTAGAATCTGATCTAATCCTAGAATCTTCATCAGAAAACTTTTTCTGATATACAGTTACTACTGAAATTGTAATTGACAAGATATATTTCCATTGCCTGTGTTATCACACACAACGATCAACTGAAGTAATTACTTCAAACATTGTACTCATTGTTCATATTAATCAGAGTGCAATAGTCTATTTCACTACTGTTATAGTTCACTTGCATTTGTTGAATCAATTCAGTTTAAACATTCTATTCCTAACTATGGTGCTTCTGATCCACACACCAATCTCACTCCCAGCTTCTGCTAATTCTCACTTATTCTCGATACGATGTACTTATTTACATGGTTTAGTTAAGCTAGATTTGCCAATTATTTTACAATTTCTCACTCAAACCCTCAATAAGCACACAATCAAGGCTACTCATGCAAGATTCTCTCTTAATGAACAAATCATAAAAGGTCAAAGACTCCTCTTCTTGACTAGCTTGCCTATCAAGCACCTCAATTCTATCCAGCATATAATCACTTCATCCACTCTTTTTATTGAACCAGGTGACATTACCTGCTATAAAAAATACTTTCATTGGCTCACCAAAAGAATCACCACCATTTGCAAAATGCACACTTGAAGAGAACAAGCTTACTACATAGAGGAGTTTCAAACTAGAAAAAGACCCTACACAAATGCCACATAGGATGAGAAAAGAAGTCTAAATAAATAAAACAATATTGTTTATTTTTTTGCCCACACCACTGTCAAAGCCTACACTACTCCCAATGTTATAACCAGCTCATCTACAGCGAAAAACCAATTGATTGAGTAATAGTTGTTGCCCATATGTCCTTTCACTGCCCACAAAACATACTTCTATGGATAAATTGCATCGGATTCAAAGAGAAGTGACTAATAGAGCGTCATGTGGATGGATCAAATTAATCGGGCACATTGGATTAAATGACGAACTGTTCAAATGTTCAGAATCAGATGTGGAGCTAGATGAAAGACTGATAGAAATTGCATCATCGGAGATATGACCATGTTGGAATTCATACTCAAAATTTTCTTCAAGCTGGACATTGGTAAGATATTTCTTTCCAGACTTCTTGGGGCAATCCAACGTTAAAATTTACCACATATAAAACAAGCTTGTGGGTCTATAGGGTGTTTCTTTCTTAGAAAAAAGTTTTCTGGGCCTCCTAGGTTGAAACCTGGATGTCTCGGAGAAATGGCTTGTAGTGTGGGTTTGGTATGTGTATTTGATATCAAATATGTTTGTGGCCAAGTACTTGGTTCTAATACATCAATGATGTTCAGAGGATATTGTGTGCTACACGATGACTAGTCATTGATGGGCAGTAGGTGATAGCAATGCCTACAAATGGTCGGATCAGTTGGATGAATTTCATGCACACGAATATTTCGAGATTGCTTGATTATTTGGGAAGCTGTTTCCGTAATGTTGGAGTGTGGTGACCTGGTTTTGGCAATTTGTTAATGATTTTGGCTTTTTGTTGCTAAATCTTAAGCCTTTGCCTTTGTCGTTATGTATAGCCTATTCATTAGTTGCACTTAGTGTGGTATGAGTCAAATCTGTTCTATGGAACTAAAAACCATTTTACTACTTATGAATTTGGCATATGGCTATGGCTAGCCTTTACTTTTTAAAGTGATATCTGAACGACATAGTCTATACAAAGACCATTTGTAATTTAATACTGAGGTAATGCTCATGTAAGGCAAAGTTTATTCAAAAAATCATTGGTTAAAGAAGGCATGAAACCAGTCGGCATTCTCGCATTATTCGGTTTTGTGAGAGAGTCAAGTTTCAATGGCAGTTTTAGCGGCTGACTATAAACCGCCATCTTCGCATTTCCTAAGGGCAACCCGCTATTTTCAAAGGCAAGGCACTACAGATCTGAAGGGCCATTGTCGCACATTTCGCACTATTCGGGATTTTCAGAACCTCCTTCATTCTTTAGTGCTCATCTCGGAGCACCTCCACGCAGCCAGAGCCTCCCACCTTCACATTTCTTGAGACAACTGTCGCACTTCTCTCTCTCTCTCTCTCTCTCTCTCTCTCTCTCTCTCTCTCTCTCTCTCTCTCTCTCTCTCTCTCTCTCTCTCTCTCTCTCTCTCTCTCTCTCTCTCTCTCTCTCTCTCTCTCCGGATATTTTAGGACAGTATGACTTCTTGGCAGCCCACCTTGCATTTCTTTTGTCTCAGGGCAGCAAAGAGAGGTTGTTCTCCACGTAGGTCAGAAGGCGACAAGCCACCAACGCACCTCCAGCCATCTTCAACACGGGCAGTATGAATCGATGTCTTCATCCATCTATCCACGCAGGCAAATCTAACGGGCTGTTTTCTGGGGTTTTTTTAGCAGTAGTTAGAGCGATCTGTAGCTCGCCAAACACTTCATCAATGGCACTTCCTATGGTGGTCTCTACTGCTCTCCAATGGCAGTTTGCAGACCTCTTGGAAGCCATCGCATCTTCTACATGGCAGCTCTAGAGGAAGATTTGGTTTCACCTCTGATTTCCAGTGGCAGCCCACTTCATTTAGCCTTCATTCACCTCTTCTTATATGCAGGGAAGCGTTCTAATTAGTGGCCATCTATCAGATTCGTGGCAGCCTCCAGTGCACTCCAAAGTTGGTTGCAGATTCAAGGCAATTTGCAGATGGCCAGCGATTTTCATTCATCTTCGACCTGGCTGTTTTTCCTTGAGACATCAACCCTACTTTCTAATTGTTGATCCTACTGTGGCAGTATGCTATTGGCTTGTGAAAGCCTTGTTCCAGATGTCAAATACTGATTGCCCTCATTCTTGAAAGCAGTTGCAGAGCCCTCTTCTCTCTAGCACAGATCTCTCTAGCTATATTATGTCAGTCTTATGCCATTGTAATTCATTCTGGCACAATGTAGAACAGAGGCATGTGTTGTTCTATTGGTGCTATAATGTAGGTTTTTCAGATTTGTTATTCACTTACAAGTTCTAGAACAGAATGTGTTCTCTGTTTCTTGTATGGAGGTGTAGCAATCCCTCTTCTTTGTAGTGCTTAGACTGTATATATCTTTGTAATCTGCAAATGATGAATACAAATATTGTGAATCTAAAGTGTTTCTGGATCACTCAACCTGTTTCTATTGTGAATATCTTATGTGCTTTTCATGGTGATTCAATTTGTTAATAGGAAGTTTAAGGCACTGTATGCAATGCTTATTACACAGTGTTTGGTCTAGAATTGTCTAGTGAAGTGTTTCTAGCCTACAATCTTATGATTTGCGCAGGTCATAGGAGTTAGATTCATGATAAGCTACTGTCAAGATAAAGGAACAGATTTCACAGTGTAGCTTCTTCTTTGCCGAAGTATTTTCTTTCTTGAGTTCACTCCCATTTGAATCTGAAAACCATAAAGAAGGATTGTCTTTCTTCTAGGTGTTTTGTTTTCTGTGATCACTTCTCCTCTCCACTCCATTCATTCTTAGTTATTTCTGGTTTTGCACTAATAATGACAGTATTAGCTTTTTTATTGCTCTCTAGTAGGAACGATACCCATTCATACTACAAATATCAATCATTTTGCTGTTGGTATGTCGCGACATATACCAATTTTGGCGCCGTTGTCAAGGAGCAATGCCAAATAGGATATTCAGTCATTCTGATTTTTGTTTGTATTTATCAGATTCACAGGTTAATGTTCCAGTTCTTCAAGTATTTCAGAAAAGGAAGAGTTCAATCTGAGTTTCGACCACCCTGACTCATCATTTCATTTTTTATTATTAAGTTTTGATTTTTTGAAGAGTTCCTAAAATTATTCACAGTTTGTAAAATGTGTTAAGTCACTGTAATGTTATAGACTGAAGATTCTTCGTTATGTCAATAAGATTCTAGTTTTCCGTAAGAAAACCTATATCTATGCTTTTCCAGAATCAAGTTTTTGTTCTTCTTTCTCTGTTTTGCTTTGTTTTAGTTTTTCACAGGGTCTTCGACATTAATAAAAGCATGTTCAAGTGGCTGGATTGCTGTGTCAAAGAGGCAGGCAAATGTTGGCTTTCTATGTTCTGCTCATAGTTAACGATTTGTCGGTGCTACTGTTCAAAATCACATAATTTTTATGATGCAGAGCCAAGTTTTTGAAGCTGATTTTCTGTTCTACATCTGCTCATAACTATGTCAAATGGTGCTAAATTTTGGAAGTAATATATGTCGATGTTTTATTTGTTGAAGACTTTACAATCAATGTTTTGGCTTGTCAAAGTCTGCAAACTGTGGCAAGTCAGATTCTCCTCAAAGCTTCAACACTATTTTGTATTCTCTGGTGTCGAGCCACTGCACACTTGAGGAGGGAAATATGTGGTGACTAGGTTTTGGCAATTTGTTGATGATTTCAACTTTTTGTTGCTAAATCTTAAGCCTTTGTCTTTGTCGTTATGTATAGCCCATTCATTAGTTGCACTTAGTGTGGTATGAGTCAAATTTGTTCTATGGAACTAAAAACCATTTTACTACTTATGAATTTGGCATATGGCTATGGCTAGCCTTTACTTTTTAAAGCGATATCTGAACGACATAGTCTATACAAAGACCATCTGTAATTTAAGGTAATGCTCATGTAAGACAAAGTTTATTCGAAAAATCATTGATTAAAGAAGGCATGAAACCAGTCGACATTCTCGCATTATTCGGCTTTGTGAGGGAGTCAAGTTTCAATGGCAGTTTTAGCGGCTGACTATAAACCGCCATCTTCGCATTTCCTCAGGGAAACTCGCTATTTTCAAAGGCAAGGCACTACAGATCTGAAGGGCCATTGTCGCACATTTCGCACTATTCGAGATTTTTGGAGCCTCATTCATTCTTTAGTGCCTACCTCGGAGCACCTCCATGCAGCCAAAGCCTCCCACCTTCGCATTTCTTGAGGCAACTGTCGCACTTCTCTCTCTCTCTCTTTTTGGATTTTTTAGGGCGGTATGAATTTTTGGCAGCCCACCTTCGCATTTCTTTTGTCTCAGGGCAGCAAAGAGAGGTTGTTCTCCACACAGGTCAGAAGGCGGCAAGCCACCAACGCACCTCCAGCCATCTTCAACGCGGGCAGTATGAATCGATGCCTTCATCCATCATTCCAAGCAGGCAGATCTAACGGGCTGTTTTCTGGTTTTTTTTAGTAGCAGTTAGAGCGATCTGCAGCTCACCCAACACTTCATCAATGGCACTTCCTATGGCAGTCTCTACTGCTCTCCAATGGCAGTTCACAGACCTCTTGGAAGCATCGCATCTTCTACATGGCAGTTCTAGAGGCAGATTTGGTTGCACCTCTAATTTCCAATGGTAGCCCACTTCATTTAGCTTTCATTCACCTCTTCTTATATGCAGGGTAGCGTTCTAATTAGTGGCCATCTATCAGATTCGTGGCAGCCTCCAGTGCACTCCAAAGTTGGTTGCAGATTTAAGGCAGTTTGCAGATGGCCAACGACCCTCATTCATCTTCGACCTGGCTGTTTTTCCTTGCTTGAGACATCAACCCTGCTTTCTAACTGTTGATCCTACTATGGTAGTATGCTATTGGCTTGTGAAAGCCCTGTTCCAGATGTCAAATACTGATTTGCTCTCATTCTTGAAGCAGTTGCAGAGCCCTCTTCTCTCTAGCACAGATCTCTCTGGCTATATTATGCCAGTCTTATGCCATTGTAATTCATTCAGGCACAATGTAGAACAGAGGCATGTGTTGCTCTGTTGGTGCTATAATGTAGGTTTTTCATATTTGTTATTCACCTGCAAGTTAATCTGCAAATGATGAATACAAATACTGTGAATCTAAAGTGTTTCTAGATCACTGAACTTGTTTCTATTGTGAATATCTTCTGTGCTTTTCATGGTAATTCAATTTGTTAATAGGAAGTTTAAGGCACTGTATGCAATGCTTATTACACAGTGTTTGGTCTGGAATTGTCTAGTGAAGTGTTTCTAGCCTACAATCTTATGATTTGCACAATTCATAGGAGTTAGATTCATGATAAGCTTCTGTCAAGATAAAGGAACAGATTCACAGTGTAGCTTCTTCTTTGCCGAAGTATTTGCTTCCTTGAGTTCACTCTCATTTGAATCTGAAAACCATAAAGAAGTATTCATTGTGTTTCTTCTGGGTGTTTTGTTTTCTTTGCAAGGTTGTACTGGCAGCCCCTTGTGGAAACATCTGTTGATGGTCAGTTTGCATTAGGGGAGTTTTGAGTTCCAAAAAGACCCTTTAAAAATTCGTGCAAGATGTAGTTTATATTATTAAAATATTATAACACTAATAGATTTGACTTGCCATAACTTTTTAATCGTAGGTCAAATGTATGTCATGTAACATCTCATTGAAAAGCCTTGTCGAGCGCTTTCGAATGCACCAAACTCCACTAAATTCGGGCTTACCACTAAAAAAGTTATGCCATTTTTAGTGTGGAATCAAAATGTGGACTCAAAAAGTTACGTTATGTAGATTTCAAATTTGAGTGTCTTGATTGGTCCATGTGTAAGAAAAAATTGAGAAAAAATATAAAAAGAATCTTTACAAAGGGTCTTTTTTGGATTTAGAGCTCCTCTAATGCAATCACTTCTCCTCTCCACTCCATTCATTCTTAGTTATTTCTGGTTTTGCACTAATAATGACAGTATTAGCCTTTTTATTTCTCTCTAGTAGGAACGATACCCGTTTATACTACAAATATCAATCATTTTGCTGTTGGTATGTCGTGACATGGAGTAGGTGGGGCAAAGGATGTATTTTCAACATATGGTGAAGGTGTTATCGGTTGTGGTGGTCTAATCTCATTCTGGATAGTGGGTATGATATCAATATGTCAATCTTCTGGCAATTGAACATTTTTCCATGATATTTGTTCACATGTCAATATTTGATTCTGCTTATCTGTTTTGATCAAGATGCCTTGTCCTTAACTAGCAGAATTAGGTTTAGCTAGTCCTTCATAGAGTGTGGGCATTCCTGTGTTGATTGCTCTCCCTAATAATGAGAATGCAACTTCTAGATTGTTGGATTGGTATTTAAGATCAATTCCAGAGATCTTAATGTAGCGCGTGAGTATCTCATGAAAATAGAGGTTTGTTAATGAGTTATAGTAATTCGGCTTGATCTCAAAGTATATTGGTCTATTTGCAAGCTTTCCCTTGCATTTGTCGATAAATTGGTCTTTGAACTGTCTGTGCCGGGTGTCTAAGATGGCAATGAGACAAGATACTGATAAGCCTTCTCAAAATAGAGGGTTTACTCCTACTTGGATAGGACCAATATGGACGAAATTGTATTTATGTGTGATCGCGGCTTTTTAGCCTTCCTCCCAAATTTCTGTAAGTCGTAAGAAGTGTTGGGTGGAATCAACATGTAATTGGGAAATAGATCAGTTATCTAGGAAAAAGGTGGATGCAAGGAGTTTGAACAAAGATTTATGTTGATAAACTTGGATGGAGAAAATATAGAAAAGGTCCATTAAGCCTAGGCTTCAGCTTCTTCCAGTTCAAAGACCAATTTATTAGTGGATGCAAGGAAAACCATGCAAATGCACCAATACATTTTGAGATCAAGCCGAATTACTATATCTCATTAACAGTTTTCATGAGATACTCATGCTCTACATTAAGATCTCTGAAAGTGATTCTAAATACCAGCCCCACAATCTAGAAGTTTCATTCTCATTATAAGGGAGAGAAATCAACATAGGAATGCCCTGCAGTCTATGAAGGACTAGCTAAATCTAATTCTACTGGTAAAGGACAAGACATCTTGATCAAAATAGATAAGTAGAATCAAATATTGACATGTGAACAAATATCATGGAAAAATGTTCAATTGCCAGAAGATTGGCATATTGATATCAGACCCATTATCCAGAATAAGATTAGACCACCACAAACGATAACAACTTTGCCATATGTCGAAAATCCATCCTTTGCCCCACCTACTCCAACATTACGAAAAAAGCTTCTCAAAGAATCAAGCAATCTCAAAATTTTTGTGTGCATGAAAGTCATCCAACTGATCCGACCATATGCAGGCATTGCTATCACCTACTGCCCATGAATGACTAGTCATCGTGTAGCACACAATATCCTCTGAATATCATTGATGTATTAGAATCAAGTACTTGGCCACAAACATGTTTGATATCAGATACTCTGACATTTAAACGTCAACCGTATACTATTCTGGCATCTAGTACATTATCTATGGAGCAAAGAGTACACAATTTTCAATCTAAAGCATTGTATGATATTGCCCAAAAAATTGATAGTTTTACTGCTTGTCTTGGTCAGTACACACCTAAGATTATTCTTTTTAATTCCATCTTTATGTTTTCCACTCCTTCCCAACAACAGATTCTAGATTACTATTATCCACTCAACATGCTTCCAGTTTCCTCCACTCCTAGTACATCTAGTAAAAGACCAAAGCCGGATCCAGATCAGGAGCCGATCCCTGTCACAACACCTGCCAAAGTCCCTAAAGTAGGAAACCTCCTTGTTTATAACATAGATGACTCCTCTCCAAAAGAAGTTTTACAACTGTTGCAATACCTTACCACATGGTTACAACATGGTATAGATTTCAAAGGTTTTTCTGCAGCCCAAGCCATTACAATTGCCACAAATGGATTCATAAGAATTCTTTGCCACTAGTGGGAATATCTAGATAACAATCTAAAGCAGACAAAAATCTTCCAAGCCACAGTTCCTACTACTCGCTTTATTGAAGCCCTGTATGCCAAATTCATAGGCAACAGAACAAATGAATACAAGGAGGCTAAAGAAGCATTCAACATAGCACAACTCTGTGACATCAATCAAATCTGCAGATTTGTATAACATTGTAGAAAGCTAATCTACAAATTTCAAGGACACCATGGTGGTGAAATTAAATTAGCTTTCATACACAAGCTTCTATTGGAATTCAATGCTCAGCCTCAAATCCATTCAATAATGAGCATCCTGAAAAACCAAAACAAAAGGCTCGAATTTCTGTTCAAGGGATCGAAAAATTCAGGATCAAAGTTCTCAGAATTTTTTGATACTAGATCGACTCGAAAAATTCTATACTTTTCGAGTCAGTATTTTGCGAGTCAATGTATAGTTTTCGATACTTGTAAATTTTAATATTGTTCAGAACCAACGAGTTCATGTTGATAGTCCGCCCACTTTGTACATGCATTAACTATAATGAGGCGGTTGTAATAACTGCAACAAAAGGTAGTTGTAGATATTTTGTAAGATATTATCCTAGAATCTTCATCAAAAAATTTCTTTTGATTTTAAGATTATTAAAAAATAGCCGGCGTTGTCATGCTCAACAACTGTAAGCTGAAGTTATCAATTCAAGCAATTGTACTCATTGTTTTGATATTAATCAGAGTGCAATCTTTCAATCCAACTACTGTATTGTTCTTTGTGCATCTGTGAATCTTTCAATTGGAACGTTCTACTACTAACTGTGGTGCTTCCGATCCACACACCAAGCTCGCTCCCAGCTTCTGCTCATTCCCACTGATTTTTGACAATGGTATCAGAGTAGGCATTCTAGTAATCTGCTTCCATTGCAAATTATTAGTTTTGTTTCTATCAAAACGTTGCACTAGCAAGCGTGCAGCCAACAAGATTTTGAAATCATTGCTTCTACCAACGGTCTCGCTCAACTAGAATGGATCAGTCTTCTCTAATCAAGAGACTTGATGGAGGGAACTATCATCTCTGGAAGTCCAAAATGAAGGTCACGCTATTAGCCAAAGAACTATGGGACATTGTTGATGGCACAAAAGTCAAGCCAGAAGGTGATGCAACCATTATCACCAAATCGAGACTGAGAGATGGCAAGGCATTTGCCATGATTACTCTCAACATCAAGGATACACAGATAATACACATATGGAATGCTCAGACAGCCAAGGATGCATGGAACATCCTAGCAACCCTACATGATATCAAGGATGTTACTTTCAAGTTACACTTGAGGAAGAAATTATTCAACTTGAAGATGTCTAAAGCCAAAAGTGTTACAAGTCATATCAACACTTTCAAAAATCTTATGGAGCAAATGGCTGCAATTGGCTCAGTCATTGAAAATTCCGATGCTGTTATGCTCTACTATCGGGTCTCCCTGAAACCTATGAAAATTGGGTCATGATAATTTCGACCCAGGAGCAAATTACTCTATCAAGAGCAATTTCGATGCTTCTACAAGAGGAAATCAAAAAATCTGCATCCTCCTCATGCTCAGGAATGGATCCTCATGCTCTATATTCCAAAAATCCAAAGCTCAAATCCAAAAAAAAGAGTAACACGCAGTGAGAATCGAATTTTGACTCAGGCTCGAATTTTGGCTTTGGGTCGAATTCTGGCTCAAGGTCGAATTCAAACACTTCATCTTCCCAACCAAAGCAAAGATTATTCTACAAATACTGCAAGAGAACTGGACATGAGATCAAGGGCTATAGAACTTTGAAACTCAACAATGAAAAGAAGAAGCAGTCCCAACAACAAGCAAATTCAGCCTCAACCAATTTTTTGATACAGCAGCAAGACGAAGATGAGATAGCCTTCATGACCAAGGACGAAGAACAACAGGATATTGATTCCTGGTATCTCGATTATGGAGCAACTCAACACATGACTCACCATCAAGACTGGTTCAAAGATTATAAATCTTTCACCCACTCTCAAGTCGTACAACTCAGAGACAACTCATCACATTCGATTCAAGATGAAGGAACAGTCAGAATTAAATTTCAAAAGGGTGAAGTCAAGTTGCTTTCCAATGTCCTCCACATCCCAAATCTGATCAAGAATCTGCTCTCAGTTAGCAAAATCATTCATTCAGGTCAGAGAGTCGAATTCGATGCAAATGGCTGCACCATACTTAACAAAGCTAAAAAAATTCTAGCTTTCGGGAGAAGAAGTGGCAACCTCTACAAACTCAGCAACTATTATTTCTCCAAAAGTCAAGCTCTTTACACTTCTACTTTCGATTCATCTGATATGATTTTGCATTTCAGATTAGGCCATTTGAATTTCAACAATATTCAACAAATGTCGACTTAGAGATTAGTACAAGATCTACCTGTTGTTGGCAAGCCAACTTCTCTATGTGAAAGCTGTATAATCAACAAGCATGCAAGAAGTCCGTTCTTTTCAGACTTAGTTCATACTTTCAAGGGCCTTCTCGATCTTATACATAGCGACATCTGTGGCCCAATGCAGACTATTTTTAAAGGGGGAGCTCTATACTTCCTAACCTTCATCAATGACTTCTCTCTAAGGACTGCAGCCTACTTCCTGAAGAACAAATCAGAGGCATTCAAGTTCTTCACATAGTTCAAGGCATCTGCTGAAAATCAGACCTAGAGGAAGATTAAAGCTCTATGCACAGATGGAGAAGGAGAATTTATCTCCACCGAATTTAAAGAGTTTTGTAAGGCCAACAGAATACCTCAACAATTCATAACAAGCTACTCACCTCAGTCCAATGATGTAGCTGAACGGAAGAATTGGACATTTATCGAAAGTGCCAAGAGCATGTTAGCCCATGCCTCTCTTCCGAAAAAATTTTGGGCAGAAGTTGTTATTGTAGCCACCTACCTACAAAATCGATCCATTACCAAAGCCTTGAATGGCAAGACACATTATGAGGTGTGGACAGGATCAAAACCATCACTCAAGAACATTAGAGTCTTTGGTTGCACCGCTTATGCTTAGATCCCTGAAGATCTCAGGAAGAAACTGGATGACAAAAGCATAAAGTCGATTTTTTTTGGCTACTCCCCAGATCACAAGGCATACAAGCTCTACAATCTGGAAACAAAAAAATCATTCACGAGCGGAGATGTCATCTTTGTGGAAAATCAATTAATCAACCACAAGGGGAAATCTCAAGAGGTTTCTGATCCAGGTAACGAAAAAAATTTCAATATAGATATCGAAAATGACAACAGGATCGAAAATCAAGAAATCGATATAAACTCAGAAAATGAGATTTAACCTCAACAGGACAAATGACATCAAGGAGTTGAGACTCAACCATCAAATCAACCAAGACCACTTCCATCCATATTTATGGACGATGCAGTCTGCTATTTCATTTAGGAACCAAACACAGTATCAAAGGCAATGTCTACACCTGATGTCTACACTTGATGCTGATCAATAGAAAGCAACGATGGATACTGAATTCGATTCTTTGATAGAGTCAAACGTGGATAGTCACTAAGCTGTCAAAGGAGAAAAATCTGATTCCATGCAAATGGATATTCAAGGCGAAGTACGATGCTGAAAGGAAGGCTGAATCGATATTAAGTCAGGCTAGTCGCCAAAGTCTATTTTCAGATTCTAGGTCTGGATTATTCTGATACATTCAGCCCAACCGTCATGTATGCTTCGATCCGTCTGTTACTGTCTATTGCAGCCGCATCAGATCTCAAGGTCCATCAGATGGATGTCCAGACCGTCTTTTTCAACAAAACCATTAAAGAAAAAATCTTTATGTCACAACTAAAAGGATATGAGCTAAGGAATAAGCAACACCTTGTGTGCAAAATCCACAAGGCACTCTATGGGTTGAAACAGTCACCCAGGGCCTAGTTCCAAAAAGTCAACGCATTTTTTTATTGAGAATGGTTTCATTCCAAACTAAGCAGATTCGAA
This sequence comes from Diphasiastrum complanatum, assembly GCA_029204225.1. NCBI lineage: Eukaryota > Viridiplantae > Streptophyta > Lycopodiopsida > Lycopodiales > Lycopodiaceae > Diphasiastrum > Diphasiastrum complanatum. Next base: position 32,485,768 of record CM055095.1, read on the forward strand.
TGTTTACTTCAAGTCTGTATCAAATTTCATCATCATCATCACTCTCTATGTGGATGATATACTATTATTCAGTAACAATCTAAATTTGATGAAGGAAACGAAATGCATGCTGGCCAAGGAATACAAAATGACTGACATGGGTCTAGCCCACTATTGTATTGGAATCAAAAAAATTTGAATTTGTTCCAGACATCTGATTTTCATCAGCTAGCAGAGACATCTCACAAACATGCTAGAAAACTATGGAATGACCAACTGCAAACCAAATCTCTTTCCTCTAGACGCTGGACTGAAGTTGTCAAAGGAACAATCTCCTCAAATAGAGGCAGAAAAGGAAAAAATGAAGCAATACTCATTTCACTCCATCATCGGCTCACTGATGTATGCAATGATTTGCACTCGACCCGACATTGCATATTCAATCAGTTCACTTAGCCAGTTCCTATCAAATCTCGGTCTAACCCACTGAAAAGCGCTCACAAAATTCATGAAGTACATCCAGACAACCAAACATCTTAGCATCTATTATGGAGGCAATCAACCTTCCAACATACATATGAGGAATAACCACATTAGAGGAATTCTACATCTAGAAGGTTCCATAGGTTCCAAGAAAAGTTTGAAAAGCCGATTCTCTATTACCCTTTGTTCAACAAAATTTCTCAGAAGCAGTTCTCTCAGCCCTCTCGAACAGATCCAAGAGTACTAGATAATTTCCCGAAAAAGAGAAAATTATACAATGCATAATGAAAATAGGACCATCAACATACCGCGTAGGAAGGGCAGTCTAATAGTTAGCAGGAAATCTACCATTAGTAATATGCTATATAGTAGCTAGAAGATGCATAGCAAACCAAAAGCACCTACAAGCGGAAAGTGGAGTTTGTGAAAATTGTAAATTTGGCAATTTGGAGGCCAAACTTAGATTTCAGCTTAGAAATTTATTTATTTATGTCAATAAGGCCTAAAAATACTATCTTTAGAAAGTATGTGAAGCAATAAGATTGGATTTTGGACCTATTTCTATTGGTTGATTGAGATACATTGAATCTCGTCAAGTAAAACTAGGTTTTTTGGTAAGTATTTGGAAACTATCAATTAGGGCAAAAAATAGGACCATATTTGGCAAGTGATCAAATGACATTTTGCTGTTATATATAGTAGGAGCAGCATGGAGAAACTTATCAAATGTTCTCATTGTCTTTGGAGAGTTTTCTTCTTCTATCCTCTTGTCTTCTTCTATCTCTTCTCTCTTGACATTGGTGCTTTTAATGTGTAGAATGCATCTAAACTTGTATGGAATGACTTCACATGTGCGAGGATTGTTGTACAAACTATTGTAGTATGGATATTAGGCAATTGGATTTTATCATTCAATGTGTATATCTCATGATTTTATTTAAACTAGCATGCTAGAATGGAGATTTTCTACATTGTTGATGTTGTGTGATGTGCACTCAATTTAGCCAAAGATCATGGATCCATTTATGTCATCATTGGATCTGATTTTGCACATGGTATCAAAGTAGATTACATGCTGAAATTGGAGGTAGTGCCAAATGTATTGCTAAATCTGAGGGCACCATTAATTATAGTGAGAGATTGAGTGCTGTCTTGATCAAATCTAGTAATTTCATATATAGAAAGTGGATCTTTGTGATCATTAGCATGTTTTAGGTCAAATTGGTAAAGAAGCAGCCTACTTTCAATTCTTGTGGTAAAGAAGCAGCCTACCTTTTCAAGAGTGTTTTCAAGATCTTTTGGGTTCAATATTCATTCTATTGTGGTGTGATCATTTGTTGATCAAAATTTATCAATTATATCTGTTGTTGACTAGTTGTGAGATTAAGAGAGACATTTGTGTAGTTCCAAATCTTTGTGATTTCATTTGGTGAATATTCAATTCAGTGATAAGTGCATTGGAACAAGTTGAAAAAGTTTGATCATCATGGCAAAACAAGGAGGGTTCTTGTTGGAGAGCAATGATAGGCTTACCTCAAGCAACTACTCAATATGCAAGGTAAAGATGGAATCCTTGCTAACTATGAATGATATGATGGATATTGTGTTAGGTATTGAAGAGGAACCTGACATTATCCAAGATCAAACCATTTATCCAAGGAAGACCAAGAGATCTTTACACATCATTAAGATGAATATCTCAAATGAGCTTATCATAGAGGTAGGAGCTTGTACTTCATCTTATGAGGCATGGAGGACTCTTCAAAGGATTCATGAGTCAAAGTCCACATCTAGGATGCTCGCTCTAAGAAGGCAAATTCTTCAAAGCAATCAAATGGAAGGTGAAAGTGCTGACTCTTATGCGGTGAGAGTTAAATCTCTTAATGGTGATTTAGCATGCTGGTGATGTTATTGGTAACATTGAGATTGTTTAAGTGCTTCTTAATGGCTTAGGAGAAGGTTATGCTAATCTTGTTCAAAGTTTTGCTATTCAAAGAACTTTGCCATCTATTGAAGAATTGCAAAAGGTATTGGTGGCCAAAGGGGATAGGGTTACCAATATCAAGAAGTGAACCCACTTCTACCAATGTTGGAGATGAAGAGGCACTCTTCACCAAAAGCAATGGAATTTTCCATTTTTTTTTTTTTTTGTCATCTATAACTTTTGATTACTACATCAAAATTCAAAACTGACTACACCATCAAAAAGAGGACTTCAAGAGCTTTTCAAGGAATACCATATTGTCATAATTCTACCAACAAGCAAAAAACATTATTACAGCTTACCAAAAATAGAAATATATATTCAACGTGCAAGAGTGTCATTTGACATCTTCCAAATGAACACGGGCGCTCTGAATAGATATCCCATTTTTGGAAAGCTTATAAATTCTTTTTTCATTGGCAAAACTATGACAATATGGTATGCATTGGAAAGCTCTTGAAATCTTCTTAAGATGCTACAGTTTCATAATCATTTCGTTGCAAGATATATAATGATGTAAAAAATTTACTAAAAATGAGCACGAGATAAAAAAAACAATTAGATTGAGTTGGTTTATTTCCTTGAATATATTTGTGGATTTCTTTTCAAGTGTCAATGTACACAGAACCTCAACGATGTTTATATGCAAAAATTTATCAGATAGTTTATTATCTGAACTTATGGACGGAGGTTGGGACAAAAGATCAGATGGAAAAATAGAATGCAGAATTAAAATGTCTTCCATGTGCTTCCATTATCAAATCGAAAAACAAATGTTGAGCTTATGCTTCCATTATCAAAGATGAAAAAAAATAAAAGTAAATGGGTGCCACTCGATCAAGACTTAGAAGCCAGTGGACATGCAAAATGAAAAAATATTGAAATTACATAGAATGGTGTTGTTTTGACATGTGTTGAGGTGGAAGAAGATTGGAGTCTAAACTACATCAGACGGGAACTATTGCTCCTACAAGATGATGTACTCTCAGACTTCAGATTCATTTTCAATGGTAAACTCGTAAGTAAATGTAAACACTCGATCTTTTATGAATAGTTTCAATCAAAACTTTCTAATACAAACTCTGTACTAATTCTAACTAACTTTGTATTAGTTTTATGCAGGTACGTAAAAGACATGAGCTCGAGATCAAATGCAGAGATATTGGCGAAACAATCCAACTTATGGAAGAACATTGAGATTCACTATCAATAATTACATGCCAATCATCATGTCTTTTTATCATTATAGAAAAATTGCATTCCAGTATTAGACTATGGACACAAGCTGATTGTAAGAATCTATTGTAATATCAATAAAAAAAAACCCATAAACGGGTTGTTTACAAGTAAAATGATTGTATCTTTTTTTTTTATGTCTCTCTATTTACAAATAGATCTCTATTCAATCAATTTTTTGCTACAAAATTGCCTTCCTCTGTATTAGGAAGGAGTTTTATTCCTTTTTGATCATATAAAATAAGATCTGCATCATGAGCAACCTAAAAGACTGTTAAGACAGGAGCAACTTCCTTTTGGGGGCCCTTGATTGAAGGTGCAACACTTATACCGTACTGGGCATAGGTTCTGATCAACTCTTGCCAAAATCTATATACATCATCAAGAGTATATGGCTCAAGAGTGAACTGTCATCACAAAACACGAGAATCAGCAAACTACAAACAATGATAGTAATAAAATATGAATCATAATGAAATGAACTACGAATGAATAGAATATTACCTTTTCGATATCTTACCATTCAAAAAATAGCTTCGTATTGTACAAGACGAACCATGCACAACTAAAAGTGTCTTGTTGATGTACACACTGCATATATAGAACAAAAATTAGTAATATAATGATAGAAATTTTATTTATGCTATGACGATACATTTAAATTAAAAAAGAAATACATGCATATCAAAGATAAATTGAATATACCTTGAGAGATTTTATGGTTATCTCTCCAATTGAAGTTGCCGTTGTCGGTATTTCCCGAACGACATCATGAAGTAGAGAATCAAATTCTCTATGTGTATTTGCAGCTGAGTTTAATTTTACACATAGAAAATTTGATACTCCCTCCTTATTTATCTTTACAAAAAGAATGTTCAGGCTCTAATGCCAACGGCAAAAACCAAAATACAAATATCGATAAATTCATATTTATGAAAAAAAATTCGTTCTTATTAAAGCAATGAAACATGCAACAATCCAGATTAAAGCAACAAAAACAAAAGAGTAATCCTTACTTATTTTCATATGGAATCAAATAGAATTTTGCCATAGGACTACACTCGATAAAATAGACAGCCTTCTCAAAATTGGCTTCTTTCGCCTTTATCGCTCCCATGAAAAATGGACTAACTACAAAAACTGTACCATGGGAATTGAAACTAATACTATTCTGCAAAAAAGAAACTCCGGCCTCTACTATTGCATCTAAGATTTCTGAGGTCTTATCTTTTAGCTCGGCACAAAATTTGGGACCTAATCTAAAGCTTCTATGTGTATTTGAAAGAAAAAAATCAAAAAAGTTGCCAAGAAGATCAATTTTGTTAGCTAGGTAGGCCTCGTATTGATTATAATGGTCAGAATAAAAAAAAAGACTTGCACTGGATCGTATGGAATTCTCACAAAAAGATTATGTACAAGAGCAGAAACAGAAGTGAAAACAATATTTACAGATTTCTCTATTATTTTGTCTAGCTCCTCTTGGGTAATCAGCACTTTGGTGATGAAACCTGCTGAGGAGCTAGATGATTAACAAGAGGAGGAAGGGGTGAAGATTCTCGATCTGAGTCAGATTCTCCAGCATCTGACTTAGAGCTGAAGACACGGGGTCTCTTGGACGAGATACATCTAGGAGGAAGGGAAGCAGCTGGCCTTCGAGATCCAGCCTTCTTGGGAACATGCTGCTTTCTCTTCCTCCTAGAGGTAGTAGGCACGTTGGTTCTATCCAGATGCAGGTCTCTGGAGGTGCTGGCATTATCAACATGCAGACCAGAATATTTGTCCCGAAGCCTTTTGAAAATGATGAAATCCTTTGGCATGATGGTGAAACGCTTACCATGCACTACCAAAAGACAAGTATCCTCAAAAAATTGGGACATAAAATCTTTTGCAACACCATGTTCGAACATTCAGCCCAAGTGACAGAGTGACATTCCGAACAGATCGGCCGAAAGGAGCTTTAAGGATCAACAATTCAGTTGATCTCTGGAGCTTTTTTATCTCCCTCAGCCAGACCTGCTTCATGTCACGCCTACGGCCAGTACCAGGGGGAACACGAGAATGGGATGGTTGTACAGTGATGATGGCACGGGTGGTGGATTTGGTCATGGCCATCATTCTCAGAAGAAAAAAATTAACAAAAAGAAGTTTGAACAAAACAAAAGTGGATGAAAACAAAAAAATTTGCAATGAAAGGGCGCTTGAGATCGATATTAGAACTGAATATCAGTTTCGAGCGCAAGATCTACACAGATTACTTGAAGAAAAGAGATGCATGCTCGAAAGCGATATTGCACTACTAGTGGTATCAGACTCGAGCGCACTGTGAGAGGGTGGAAGCTTGAATGGTGAAAGAGTGCGCTTGAGAGCGATATTGGGAGCTTGCGAAAAAAAATGAAAATTTCGAGGACTTATATATACGAAATTTTTGCATGTGTGACATGTCGTTAGATTATTAGGCCATGTGAAATGTCCGTACTGACAATGATGACCCAAATATGAGGCCACGTGGGCTGAGACACGTGCGCGAATCCGATATTGACGCATGTCATTCTCGCACGTGACAGATGTCAGATCAATCATTTTAGGTACGGCGCATTTACTTTGACCAATCACATGTCGACACGTGTTCCTTCGACACTCCTCCACACGTGCAATTTTTTTTTTAGAAATAGGTCTTTTTCGGCTCGGATTTTCACGCAAATCTACGATTGCTTTCCCATATATCAATTTCAAGCGCGCCGCTTGTGAAGAATTGCCAAAAATTGGCAAATCTAGCTTGATCAAAAACCATGTAGAATAGTGTAAATTGTGTACACAAGTGGGTCCCACACATGTGAGGCCATGATGCCACATGGAAAACCCATCCTAATGTAGGTTAGGTCAAGTCAAGAGAGTTGGTCATGTCTATTTGGTGGTCATCCCTACTTTATAGGACCTACACCTAAGTTTAAGGTGAAAATTTGACCAACTAGCTACCTACCAAGCATAACTCTAGGAAATAGACTAGGGTTTCATTTTAGGTCAAAGAGAGTGAGTTAACTTCCTTATTTCATGCTGGAAATCCACCTAACTTCAAGAAGGAAGTCGAATTTGCTATGTATTCCCTCTCTCCATAGTGAGAAGATAGAAAATTTTTGGAGCTCATTGGCAATCTCAAGCTAGTTCACTATGTACATTGAGTTTTTGTGATCCAAATGAAACCAAATCAATTTTTACTTGTTTCTCAGGTTGAAGGCCGTAATACAGCCTGTAGTACACACGTGTGGGATCGGATTTCAATGTTTTTTATTGCTTGTTGTTTGTCAAATTGCCAATCTAGATCAACTTTTTTGTGTCCAGTTTTTTGATAGATTGTTAAGCAAGCATCCAATCACTCTTGTGGATCTTTTGAAGATCCATTTATGGTCCTAAAGTACAGTACTTTCACACCGCTTGCTCTCATTACCTTTCGTTGACTATTATGCGTCTGGATCCGATACTGCATCATCCAGTATCGCATTCAAGCGCGCTTCGCATCCCTTTTCTTTTCTGCGCTCAGATTTGATACTCCAACTTCAAATATCTCTCTCAAGCGCACGTTGCCTTGACGTGCTTGTCTGACCTGCAGTTTGCGCCTGAGAGCAATATTTGAAACTTTAGTTCTGTGATTTTTGTTTAAAATGTCTAATTTTGAATCCAGTTTGCTTTGTTTTTTTAATGAATTTGGCAGTATTGATAGGTTGGACTATTTCAAATATCTTTTTTCTTCTTCTTTTTTTATTCTACCTTCTATAACTGAGGGCCTTGGTGTGGAGGGATTTTCTGAGATATATCTCATATTTAAGTCCCTGCTCAGTACTCCGCCATTCAGATCTCAGAATAAGGACATGATTCTTTATCAGGACCTGGTGGCACTCGACAAGCATATCTATAAAGCTAAGTTTGACAGAATGTTTACCAAGTTACATAATGATTTCAAGTTTGTAGATGAGTGCCCAATTCATAATAAAAAATGTAGATTTGTTGATTTTCAGTCTGCTTTTGTTTTTTTCCTTTTGTTAAATATTTCTGACAATTCGGAGACTGTGCCCTCCACTTCTGAAGCAGCTTCTTCTAGTGGTACAAAGTCTGAAAAGTCAAAGATTTTAGATATAGATACTTTTTTTATTGATACGAGTGTTAATTTAGATGATTGTTCTAATTTTAATCCTGCTCGAAATAGAGCTACTTTTATAGGCCCTAGAACACCCACTACCCTTTTTCCTTCTGATAAATCTTTGATCACTTTGCCTACTTATAATATAGATAGAATTCCTTTTTGACAATATCGGATATATCGGATCTCTTTAACTTCACTGAAGCTGAGACTCTTTGCATTTTGAGCAAAGAGCTTGATGAATTTTCAGATATAATTGATTTTGATGTTGATGATCTTCTCCTTGGTGTTGACGATGTACATAATGATAAGTTTTATTCAGGGAAAGATTGCTTGAAAATGGTTGTGGAGGAAATGCGCAACAAAGAAGATGATCTACCTTCTGAGGAGGAGTTTCTTAAAATCCAAAGTCAACTTGGTTTTCCACAGCCAACTGTCTATTCACCAACAATATTGACATCAAAAGTTGGACATAATATTGATGGAGAGACAATAATCAGAGAAGACAAAGCCGAATGCATAAGTTTTTGTCTCTTATCAAGTACTAGTAGATTTGTTATGTCAGATTATATACTGGAGCTTACTTTGTTTTTTATCATTTCCGGAAACAATTTTTCTTGATGATTTCGCAGTTCATCGAGGAGGGCAGAGATCTTCTGCTAGAGAATTTCAAGAGATCATGCACTAGGGCACTATCTGAAGTCCTTCAAGAATAATGAGATAAGTGTTGCCCATTCAAAGTTTCATCAACATGGTGAAACTATGATTATGGCAATCAAGGCATTGTCTCATTTTCTTGGAGGACATAATTTCAATAAGGTGCATAAAATAATTTTTGTAAAGAAAACTATTGCGGTTAAAATTTAGGATATGAACCAGTGAAATCCATGCTCAGATCATCTCATTTTGCAGTGTATGCTGCTTATGTCGATCTGAGTAAGCATGAAAACTATGAGCTATTGGATCCATATGAAAGAAAAAAATTGTTGCATGATTCTAAGTTGCAACTTTCATTGGAAAAAATATCGGAAGCAGATTAGATACTGCTAAATTGTACTTTGTAGATATTTTTATTTAATATACAAAATTTTATTGTGTGTTATAGCCTACTGGCTTGTATAAATTTCCATGCTTTTTGAAATTTTTTATAATCCGTCAATTTTGTATTATGAAGAATTTGGATTCTTCTGTAAAACCATTGGAAAAGTTGCGGTATATAGCTGTTTTTTGTGCTAGTTCCGCCATGTTGTGTACTTTTATGAAATGCCGCTCTTGCTTGCCAATGAGATTTTTCCATTCCTTGCGATGACCATATGCTAAGACTTCCACTTTTTCTTGCACAGAATGTCGAATGATGTCGTAATATGTGCTGCATATCATAAAAAAATAATCTAAATTAGTACCAAAAGTATCTAATTTAATTGCACATATTTGTCTATCGGAGTGTAAAATCAAAATCTTACCATATAATGTGTTATATGATCAACACCCCATGCACTTTGAACTGCATCCACAAATTCATAGTTGTTTTCTGTATCATTTGAACATCAATATTTGAAAATTTATCTTTTCTCAAGTATTTCACCATGTTGTCTAACTTTTTCCAAACTTTACTTTGTGTATACGAGTAGAATTTTCTTCTTTGAAATCTTGAGTTGCTGCAATAATTTCTTTCCAAACCGTGTATTGAACCTTAGATTGTTTGCCAGAATAATTGAAGATGATAAAGCTTTGTCATCAGTACATAGTATAGTAACAAACAACACAATGACAATAACAAAGCTGGAGATGGTGCTAACAACTTTGCTGGAGATAGAGATGGCGTAGGCTTTTTTCAGAAATGTCACTCGTAATTCAAATTTTTGAGTGTTCCCAACTATTGGGAGGGAATATTTCAGCATTTTGAAACATTATATTCTAACTGTGGTTAAACACCAGTGAAGTTTGATGTGACTAAACTAAGGTGCATTCATTTACATGGAAAGTAGTGCGGGTAGATGCGTAAAGAAGTTAGAAAATGATATTATAATTTCTTTATAGTTATTTTTCTCTCTCCTACATGACATTTCTTATAGGGCCCTCTTTGAGCCCATATTTTCTCTAATGTCTCTTCTTCTTGGGAGTTTCTGACAGACTCAAAGCCTCTTTCTTGGTGCTACTACATCTTCTTTTTGGTTTCATTGTGCTTGAGACTCCAATAGTCTTTGATGTTGTGATTGGATCTTTTGTAGTATTTGCAAAATAATCTGGTCTTGGCAGGATGTTGTTGTCAACTGTTCTGCGGTTGTTGCATTGAATCTGGCTGCTTTGCCTTGGTCTTCTTATCAATGAAGTTCTTCTTCTTCTTGGACTATTGCTTATTGGAGTACAAGGCCATTGTCTTGGTACTCGTCATAGAAGAGCTCTTTCTCCGTACTTCTTCCAGTAATAAGCTTGTTGTCAATTTCTGTAGAGACAACATAGGTGTATTGCTCAGAAGCAACACTAGATTGTCGTAGGAGGGTGGAAGACTAGCTAGAAGAGATATCATAGAGTCTTGTTCTGACATAGCCAGACCTATAGCAGGAAGTTGATTCAACAACTACTTGAACTCGTTCAGATGATCATTGATTGAGGTTCCTTCGCTCATTTTTAGAGTTAGGATTTTCTTTCTTAGAAAGAGACGAGCCGAAACATTTAACATTTCATAAATGCTTGTTAAGATATCCCACACTTCTTTGGAGGCGGTACTGTTGATACATGAGCTATCTGAGTGTCTTTTAGATTCAAGGACATGATGGCAAAAGCTTTGCCATCCTTTGCTTCCCATGTTGGTAGCATTTTTTGTTCTGTCGATCTAGCTATTGAACTAGCTACGTATTCCCATAACTCCCTTTTTATCAAGATCACCCACATCTTGAATTTTCACATGTGGAAATCATCTCTGTTGAACTTGTTGATCAAGCAGATCTTTGAGGTTGAACCTTCCATGATGATTGATGAACAAAGATTACAAATCATATTTAAAACTAGCTCTGAAAAATAAGAACGTATAAGGTTCTTTATCTTAAGACTCTATTAAATCTTGACTAGGAAAACGATGTGATATTTTTTTTCTTCCTTGCTATGGAGTGAGACTTCGAAACTAGAATGCTCATTTGCATTCTGTCCGGTCTCACGGATGAACTGTAGTAACCTAGGATTCACTAAGGAATGAGGAGAAGTGGTGGGTTGTTGATCGTTAGCGCCATCAAGTTGATGTTGATATTGTTCTTGGGCTGCTTCTCTATTTTGATCTAGGGCTTGGGCTTGTTTCACCCACTCCTTCATGCATCTAAAGTTACCTTGCTCAACTGTGGAGTTGAGGTACTCACCTATGTATAAGAAATCTGAAGATCCACTAGCAAGACCAGTTGTAGCAGACTTGGATGGCTCTTTTTATTTTCTCTTCTGGCCTCTTGCATCGTGGATGCCTTGGGCTCTCCTACCACACTCATCAAATGCAGAGGGGCAAAGACTTCTCCTTGCTTCTCCTGTCTATTTGGACACATGAGATATGGGTGTCCGTACCCGCAATCCTGGCATAAAGATACAAAGTTGCCTTGTGGCTTGTTAGGGCACTCGATGATTCTATGGTTCTCTCCACATCCGTAGCACTTGATGGGAGCTCTAAATCCAGTACCTATAAGCTGATTGGCATAGATAGGCACTAAGTCTCCATTTTCTCCATCTATGAAATGCACTGGAACAGATTCTTGTGTTTCCTCTCCAGGGTCGTAGGGTTCTTCGGTCAGTTTGACCATGTTCAAATGCTGAGCAGCTGGTTGTAGGATTCGTACACCTTGGGTTATGGGGGGAATAGGAGGTAATGCCAGTCTAGGCGGTGGTTGGGGTAAGACAACTTGGCATTGCGCCAATGGGATGGGATTTGGTGCTGGTGCTGCTTGGTTTCTGAGATTATAGCGACATTCATTTGTATCATGATTACTCATATTACAAATATGGCAATATCGAGCAAGTCACTCTAACCTCTGTCTCAACTGTGGGCATTTGTTTCTGGTATGGTTGCCTTGATAGAGTGGACACTAGGTGGATTCTCTCCTTGGATATGTAAAAATTATAGCAAATAAGGATCCTAAAACACTTGAAATGATGAGGGAAACAATAGATTATGATTTCATAAGATTAGCACAAGTTGAACCATCAAAATCCATCAAAAATCTATGCTTGAACCTCACTAAATGGCCCAAATCCTTGAAGAAGGCTTCACACGTGTGAAAGTGTGAAGCCTCCCACAGTCTGAGTACTGTACACCAGACCTACATTCAATCCTATAATCATTAGTAATCACAAGTACTCAAACAATTAAGAACATAGAGAGCAATTGCACCATTATGAGAGAAAAAACATGAAATTGCTTGATTGATTTTGGTGAGATATCATCACCTATATATACATGATCCATCACGGTTTTGGGCAGGTATGAGTAGCCCTAAACCTATCCCTAATGCTAATTTTGGTGGATCTTTCATCCCTACCAAGTTAGGGTTGGAATCTTGGAGATCCCTCAACAATGCAAAAATTACCAAAAATAGCTCCTATTTTTTCTCCCTTGTATCTAAGCATAATTTGGACTCATTCCAAAGGTTCTAACACTTAGGTATACTTGAGAACATCCTTATGAATGGAATCTTATGCTATTTGGCACGTGTGACAAGCCACATCATGACCATCTAACTATTTACAAGTCATATGACCAAAACTAGTCAAGCTAGAATTGTGAATTTTTAACACTCCTCCTCACTATCTAGCTTGGTTCAATCATTGCTTTACTAATCACTCCAAGTGATGATCTGAACTTCATAAAAGGTGTCTTTTGAAGTGGTTTAGTAAGTAGATCAGCTACACATTCATTGCTTTGAACATGCTCCAAAGCAATCTCCTTGGCTTGCACCATTTCTCTCCTCACAAAGTGATGGCATATCTCAATGTGCTTAGATCTTGCATGGAAGACTGGGTTAGATGCAAGGTGTTGGGCTGATATATTGTCATTGTAGATGATTGGTGCCTCCTCTGAATCCATGATCTTTAGTTCCACCAATAATCTCTTGATCCAAAGTACCTCCTTTGTAGTGGTTGTCAAAGCTTTGTACTCGGCCTCGGTTGAAGATAGAGATATAGTTTCTTGCTTTTTTGAAAGCCATGAAACCACACCTTCTCCTATGAAAGTTGAATAGGCACTTGTTGATTTCCTATCCCTCTTGTCCCCTGCAAAATCTGAATCACTAAATGCATGAAGGTTAATCACATCTCCTCTATATAGAATCCCAAAATCCAATGTACCCGAGATGTATCTTAGAATCCTCTTAGCCTTTTTCCAATGGATATTCAATGGCTTTTGCATGGATTGGCTCAACCTACATACACTAAAGCTAAGATCTGGTCTAGTTATAGTGATCCACATTAAGGAACCTATAAGCTGCCTAAACAAAGTGATGTCCATGAAGGATCTTTCATCATCTTCATTTGGCACTTTTACATCTTGCTCCATTGGTGTGTCAACACTTTTGCATACTTCCATCTTAAACTTCTTCAAAAGACTTTGAGCATAGTTTACTTGACTTATAAAGATAAAATCAGACCCTCTAAGTACTTCTATGCCTAAGATGAAGTGAAGACACCCTAGATCTACCATCTTGAACTCTAAGGATAGATCTATCTTGATTTTTTCAATACCATCAACACTATTTTCACTAATGATGATGTCATCTACATAAATGAGTAAAAGTACAATACCAACATCATCAAACTTAATGTAAAGAGTGGGATCATATTCACTTTGAACAAAAGAAAGTGAAATAAGATAGCAATGTAGTCTTGAATTCCAAGATCTCGAGGCTTGCTTCAAGCCATAGATGCTTCTTTGGAGATGGCATACTTTGTTCTCCATTCCATGCTTGATGAACCCTTGTGGTTGTTCCATATAGATATCCTTTTCCAAAAAACCATTCAAGAAAGCATTAGAGACATCCATTTGACATAGAATCCATCCAAAATGTGATGCAAGTGCAATGATTAGTCTTATTGTGACCATCTTGGCCACGGGTGCAAAAGTTTCCTCATAGTCTATCCCTCTCTCTTGAGCATAACCTTTTGCAGCTAATCTTGCTTTATGTTTGTTAACACTCCCATTTGCATTCAACTTAAGCTTGAAGACCCACTTGCATCCTATTACATTCCTTTGAGGTCTCTCAACAAGCAACCAAGTTTCATTCTCAATCAAGGCATCATACTCATCCAACATAGCTTTATACCATTCTTTGGAGTTCAATGCATCTTCAACATTAGACGGTTCTTCAAAACTAGATAAAGCATAAGAAGTGGATGAGATACCCTCAACTTGCTGTCCTTTGCCTTGATATGTGAGCCTTGATGGCTCCACTTCTGCCCTTGAAGATCTCCTTGGTGTGATAGGTGGGTTTGGTGCTTGCTCCTCCATGAGCTCCTCCTCAAAACCAAGATCTTGCTCCTCGGCCATCTTCTTCTTGATTGTTGGAGCACTTGAGCCTTCTTCAAGCATATGCATATGATGTTCATCAAAGATGACATCCCTTGAAACAACAAATTTGTTCAAGGATAGGAGATAGACTTTGTAGCCCTTGCTTGAGCTTGCATATCCAAGCATGATCCCTCTTGTGGAAGATGGATCCTCCTTGGTTCTTGTTTCCAATGGCACATGCACATAACATATACGCCCAAAAACTTTCAAGTGATTAAGATTGGGTTTCTTTCCATACAACATCTCATAAGGAGTTTTGCCTTCAATTGCTTTGCAAGACACCCTATTCATCAAGTAGTTTGCACATACAAGAGACTCACCCCAAAAGGATTTGGGCAAACAAGCATCTAATCTTAAAGCCTTAGAACATTCACATAATGTTCTATTCCTTCTTTCAGCAACTCCATTTTGTTGAGGAGTGTAAGGACAAGAAGTCTCTTTCTTGATCCCTTCCTCCTCACAAAAGGCCTTGAACTCATTGGAGATGAATTCTCCACCATTGTCACTTCTAAGAATCTTGATGCTATGATTATGATGCTTTTCCACAAACAACTTGAACTTTACAAAAGTATCAAATACTTGAGACTTGAAGGAAAGTAAGAACACCCAACAATATCTTGAGTAGTCATCAATGAAGGTTAAAAACATGGATGAACCTCCATTAGATTTGGTGCTAGCAATGTGCACATCCGAGTGTATGAGTTCAAGAGGATGAGATGACTTTGTGATGGAGTTAGGAAACACCTTCTTATGTGCCTTGGATAAGGCACAAGCTTCACAAACCTTGTCTTCCTTCCCAATAGACCTTGGTAGGCCTAAAGCATACTCCTCCTTGATCATAGCCTCCATGGAACCCAAGTTGACATGTCCAAGTCTTTTGTGCCATAAAATAAAGGTAGATATCTTGCTCTTCTCGGCCAACATGACAACATTAGTATCCACAAATGCATCCAGCTTATAAAGTTTGCCAAGTCTAGTGCCCTTAGCCACTATCTTACCCTTCTTCTTGATGAAACATTCATTTGAAGCAAAGTCAACATTGAAACCATTGTCTACCATTTGGCCAACACTTAGTAGATTCTTTGTTATTGTAGGAATGTACAAAACACCTTCTATGTTGATCTTTTTGGAAGATCCTAAGCAAAGGGGAATGCTACCAACTCCTTCAATCTTACAAGCTTCATCATTTGCTGTATAGATAGACTTTATAGGTCCATCATAAGATAAGAGAGAAGAGAAAAACTCCCTTTTACTAGTCATGTGTGAACTAGCACCCGAGTCAATCCACCAAGGATCTTCTCCTTTGAAGCTTGTTGAAGAAAATATGGACATCATGAGAGAGTCCTCATGTGAACTCTCCTCCTCCTCCTCTTTGCTCATGTTGGCTTGGCTTTGATCTTGCTTCCTCTTGAAGCATTCCGAGGCATAATGCCCCATCTTGCTACAATAGTAGCACTTCACCTTTGATTTGTCCTTCTTGACTTTGGTGGTTGATGGAGATGCCTTTGGGGGTCCTTCTTGATCCTCAAGCTTTGTAGACTTCTTGAATGTTGATCCTTTGCCTTTGGACTTGCCTTTGCCTTTGGTGAAGAGAGCTTGGTCATCTCCACCTTGGATGGAATGCCTATCCATCCTCTCTTGCATTTGGCTCCTTCTTGATTCCTCGGCCATGAGTGTGCCTTGGAGTTCTTCAAGTATGGGTAGCTTACCCATAATTGCATATCCCTGAACCAAATTGTCAAATTCAAAGCTTAGTCCATTCAATATGAGTTGAATAAGCTCTTCATACTTGATAGGGTCACCTATAAAGGCTAGCTCTTTGTTCAATTCCTTTACTCTTAGGACAAAAGTATGTGCACTCTCTCCTTTCTTTTGATAGCTTCTATAGATTTGATTCTTCAAAGCTAACATTCTAGTTTGGTTCTTGGATTCATAGACCTTTTGCAAAGTCTCCCAAGCATCTTGAGCTGAAGTGCAATCTCCTACCTCTCTTAAGAGTTCATTTGCAACATTCATTTTTATGCAATGTAGTGCAACATTGCACCTCTTGATGTATTTGGCTTTTTCTTGAGGATGAATAGGTTCACCCTCCTTACCATTTACAATTTCCATCAGATCTTGCATGATCATGATAGATTCCATTCTAACTTTCCATATGGAATAGTTAGTTTTGTTGAGCCTTTCATTAGTATCCAAAAGATATGCATTTATAGATGCCATCTAGTCTCCTAATCAAGGACTTGACACAAATGAAGGTTACTTCTATTGATTTGATTGAAGGTCTACCTTATCCCACTTCTTAGGGACCTGAAAAGATCAGTAATAGACTTCCTATAAAGATCTAAGAATGATCTCTAACAAAATCAAATCATAGAATACTAGAAACAATGCACTTGCTTGATTGAAGTAGACAATACTAGTAGAATTGCCCCTCTTTCTATAAAGAACATTAAAGCTTCCAAATGATCTGATCAAGAGTGAATTTCAGCAACCTAATATACTTCCAAAATCACTTGTAAAAGATCTAAATGGAACTTAATGAGGATGCAACACAATCTACTATCCAATCACAAGCAAAAAATGATCAAAATTGATGAAAAATTGATCTAATTTGGTGCATAAGTCAAGCAATGGTTGGACTGAACCTAAATCACTTTAGGAGGTGTCTACTACACCTTAGAACAGCCTTGAAGAGTGCCCAAAACTCTGATCTTCCCTCTTCTTGAATGCTAGAAAGCCTCCTCTATGAAATCACCTCCAAAACTCGCCTAGAAATCAATGCTTGGAGCAAGCAAAACTTGCTATCTTGGTAATGTGAATTGAATTCAACTTTGCCTCTGGTTTTAGACACCTAAACACCTGCAAATGAAGTCACACAACACCAATCTCCAATGTATTTGACTCACTTTGAGTTCTAGAATCAATACTAGATGCTAAGATCCAATCTACGCAAGATTTAGATCAAAAATTGTGATCAAATTGAATGAAAACCAAGGATTTAGCTCATTTCAGCCTTTAGGCTCTGATACCATGTAAAAATTACAGCAAATAAGGATCCTAAAACACTTGAAATGATGAGGGAAACAATAGATTATGATTTCATAAGATTAGCACAAGTTGAACCATCAAAATCCATCAAAAATCTATGCTTGAACCTCACTAAATGGCCCAAATCCTTGAAGAAGGCTTCACACGTGTGAAAGTGTGAAGCCTCCCACAGTCTGAGTACTGTACACCAGACCTACATTCAATCCTATAATCATTAGTAATCACAAGTACTCAAACAATTAAGAACATAGAGAGCAATTGCACCATTATGAGAGAAAAAACATGAAATTGCTTGATTGATTTTGGTGAGATATCATCACCTATATATACATGATCCATCACGGTTTTGGGCAGGTATGAGTAGCCCTAAACCTATACCTAATGATAATTTTGGTGGATCTTTCATCCCTACCAAGTTAGGGTTGGAATCTTGGAGATCCCTCAACAATGCAAAAATTACCAAAAATAGCTCCTATTTTTTCTCCCTTGTATCTAAGCATAATTTGGACTCATTCCAAAGGTTCTAACACTTAGGTCTACTTGAGAACATCCTTATGAATGGAATCCTATGCCATTTGGCACGTGTGACAAGCCACATCATGACCATCTAACTATTTACAAGTCATATGACCAAAACTAGTCAAGCTAGAATTGTGAATTTTAACAGGATAGGCGTGGGTAGGGCCTGGTTGCATGCCATTCAGCTTTTGGTCTACAACCACGGTAAGGTCAGTCGTGAGCTTTTTGATCTGCTCATTGCTTTGCGTGTGCAACCTCTCCATGTCAGATATGATGGTATCGGCACTATTGGATGTAGAGGCAGAAGCGTCATCATGAAGCTTATCCTTGCATTTGGTTCTTCATTCTTTTTTGCATCTTCGTTCCTGGTCAGAGTTATCAGAGTCTAACTAGTGCTCTCACTATCATCGACTCTCTTGATGGCATCGGCGCAAGCTGCTTGAAAAGACGCATATTTGTCTCTTCGCTTCATTTGTTGCTTGATTTCCTTGGATAGTCTTGCCATGAACCATGTCAAGACACTGTGGTCTAGGACACTATCAGGGTTGCATCCACCGTGCAATCTCTTGATCAGCTCAATGTAATCGCGTAGGGACTCCTTCTTTTTATCCATACGGATTCGGCCTAATTGCAGGAACAGATCGAAAAGAAAGCGGGTGTTTTGAATCTTGTGATAAATTTAGCCTATATAATATTCCAATCATCGCGTTTGTTCTACTCAAGATTGAAATACCAATCTTTAGCAGTATCAGTTAGGCACAGATTGAAGTATCTTAACAGCTCTTGCAGGTTGTCGTCTCCGTAGCCTCTACATGCTTGGGTGTAGATCTGTAGAAATTGTCGTGGATCTCCCTTGCCATCAAACCTCAGAAGGTTGATTTTGAAAAAATTCAGACTGCGTGAGGCACAAATGGCCTAGGTTTGTCCATTGCTGGTGGATCTACGTCAAAGAGTTCGGGTAATATCTCAATGGGTACGTTGACAAATTCTTTGAGTTCAGGGAGATCCAGGATAGATAATCTCCTTCTGAATCTCAGATGCACACAATGGAGCAAGAAATGGGACTGTTTTTAGTATTTGCATCTTTCTGATGTTTTTGATCTTTTTCTGATTCTTTTTTCTTAGATACTTTTTTTTGTAGATTTTTTCGATGTATAGGTGATCAGATGCTGGATCTGATGAAGGATCTAACCAATGCAACGATGAATCTAAGATCAAGATCAGATCAAGATCAAAACAATAGTCGGATGGATGGATGCGAAGCGGTGTAATTGCGAATCCAAAAGGCAATCGAGAAAAATGAACATACATGAAAATACAGATGGGTTCTGATTGTGAAAAGATCAAGAAAAATTCTAGAATTTTTCTGATGGCGAGTTATATTGTGCGAGTATTAACAGGCACAAGTAATGGGATTATAACTTGCATAAAAATAATAAAGGAAAAACAGAGAAAAGCCTGTCGGTGAGTAATAAACCTGTGAAAATACAAGAAAAAATAAAGCAAAATGCAAACTAAAATCCATCTAAACAATAGCTTAGCACCGTCTCTCCGACAACGGTGCCAAAAAAATGTTGGACCCTATCTGTGCCTCCCCAATTGTCGCGATCAAGAGGGCAAAGTCAAAGTTTGGATCTCCAACCGGGTGAGTCGTCGTGTAGTATGGTCTTCGATCCAATGGGGAGAGGGTAAAACTATGGATCTAAATGGAAACTAAGCCTACCAAGGGTGTCAATCTTGGCATGAGATCTAAAGGTGGAATGGCTTGGTTGGGAGGTGAGGTGCTTGATACTCTTCTTGACTCTTTTTAGGTTTTGATGTGTGAAGACCCTCTTCTTGGATCTTGGATTTTCTTGGGTTATTTAGACTCTTTGAGCTCTAAACCTTCTCCTCTTGAGGCTTATCTTCTCAAGGGAGGGGAGAAATGGAAGTAAGCTACCTAATAGATCTTAGTGATCTTTCAAGAATCATGTCTAACTTCTATTTTACTATTGTGTATCCTTGTGGATTAGGAGGATGAGAGCTTGTGCTAATGATCTTCTTTATCGTGATAGCATGATTAGGAAACACATTCAAACATTCATCAATCCACAAGCAAACATACAATGGCAAAAAAGGAGGACTTCACATAAAAAGAAAAGGTAGGATGAGGAGGCTTTGCTTCTCTCTCTCTCTCTCTCTCTCTCTCTCTCTCTCTCTCTCTCTCTCTCTCTCTCTCTCTCTCTCTCTCTCTCTCTCTCTCTCTCTCTCTCTCTCTCTCTCTCTCTCTCTCTCTCTCTCTCTCTCTCTCTCTCTCTCTCTCTCTCTCTCTCTCTCTCTCTCTCTCTCTCTCTCTCTCTCTCTCTTCTTGCTACAAAATGGTGTCACATCCCTACTTATAGACAAAGCTAGGGTTAGGGTTTTGGTTCACCCAAAAATCATGTGCCATAATAAGTTGACTATCATAAAAAGTTTAAATTCCAAATTGCAATTTAGAACTACTTGGGTCCTTTCTTATTTGGCCCATTGGTATTTTAGATCTATCTTTACTTCTCACGCCTTTGGCTTACGAGTACAGTGCACCATTTAAGGGTGTCTGACATCATATTACTGATAGATCTAACTCGTACACCGACTCGGCCATGCTTTTAGCCCCATTGTCGTAAAATCTATTGGGGAGACGCTGGGCTGGGCTTTGTCTTCGCTCGTCGGCCGGTCTGCAATCTTGTTGACCTTTTGATATTGGTTTTCCCGGTGAATCTGGCTTTTGGAACTCCTTTTTGGTTAGGCTCTTCGTCAACGTTCATTGGTGTAGTTCGGTGGCATGATAACATGCGATATTTGTTGAGCACTCTCAGCATTTCTTATAAGATCAAAGGTTGAACTTTTTTTGTACCAAATCGGTGAGGAGAAACCGCTTTCCCTGCTAGCTCATTTGATAGAATTTTTGCACTCTCTTTAACTTTTGAATGTGTTGTCAGTGGAGCAATGGGAAAATTCTCTTTCTGAGTTTTGAATTATCCATATTCGAATTAAATGATACAGTCAGCTCACACGAATATCTTGTAATCCGTTAGAAGAATCTTTACCAGAATCATCCGTTAGAAGAATCTTCAGAAGATTCTTCTAACAGCCATGACCTCCCAATCAAAGAAAACAATGATGAAATAGCTGAAAAACTGATGGATAAGAATTTTAGATCTCTTGGAAATTAAGAATTAGAGCGGTTCTAATTTGATTTAGATGTCAAACTAGGTGTCGTAGACAACCATAGATAATGCGAACGCTTTAGGCATCTGAGACAGCCGTGTTATTTTATGTTTTTGATAGATAACTTCTGATAATGGAAGATTGAGAGGCAGTCAAACACTCAACATGAATACAACTGATATGAAAAATAGCGCTTCTATATAAAAGGGTGTTGTAGTAACAACGATATCAGATCACAAAAACAATCGCACGAAGTGCATGATCCTACTTACAAAAGCTAATGAATGCTATCTTTCATAATAGTCTTTTCTCTCTCTAAAATGATCACTAACTCTGAGGAGTCAGCTACTAGAAGATTGCTTTTGGTTGTTTGATCTCTGTGAATACATTGATCGATCATCTCCTTCTCTTCAAATGCTCATATGTTTTTATAGCTGTCAGAAGATCTTTAGTTATTCTAATTACAGTTTAAAAGATCATTAGCAGCTCTTATACATGATCCGTAGATAGGTTATTGTGCATTGTGAAGATGTGAAGAGGTACAGCAAAAGAATCTCCTTTGTATGCATCAAGAACATGAAAATGTGGTGTCGTTTCAACCATAGTCTGACTGCAGGAGCGTGAAGTTGAAATTGTATGTCAATCGCAATCGTTGACTTGGTGGTTCCCGTTGATCAATTGTCGTTCGTTCACCTCGTAGGTGTCCGTAATTGATAACTTATTGTGTCTGGCAGTGCCTTTGGCTTCCTTTGGCTTCTATCGTGATGGACAATAGGCTGGAGTGTTGTGGTTCATTGTGGTTGACTCCTTCCGTTGGTCTTCACATGTGATTCCTTGTGGACTTGTGGTGGTGAGTTGCGATGTGCTATTTTTGCTAACAATAATTGACATACACTACCAGTCATAAAATAGATCAATCTACGAAATTCTGTCTGCAAAAGATCTGACTCAGACGATACAGATAATGTGCAAGCAACATGACACGATTGGTTGAATTGAAACGAATATTATCAATTTGAAAGAGTGTACATGTCTCAATGCTTGCAAATGTGTGATCTCTCTAAAACAATACTTTGGAAGTCAAAGAGAGATTGAATAGAACACTCTTTTTCGCAATAACATAGAGTTGTGGGACGATTCTTGATTAGATGATTAGCAATGTGCTGCGTGCGTGTGTGTGTGTGTGTGTGTTGTACTGATAAAAGAATGCTTGACTAATGCATTTACAAGATGGATTATGGCACTATGTTCAGTTGTTGACAGTCGCCATCTAATAGAATCTTATCTCGTTGAAGATTCTGTCCGATCGTGAAAGATGAGGCTGACATCATGGGTGGCATGAAACAACAATGTAATGGTATTAGTAGGCGTATGCCTCCAATGCATGGAATCAAACACATTTCTATCTCACTAAAAGCGTATACTCCATGTTTTAAGGAGATTAGATTGTTTCTTGGCCACTTTAATGCTCTACTTGGGGCTAAAGACTAGAAAATCTGGTCATTTTGTCAATGGCTAAACTTTAGCCAACAAAAGAACATTTCTAGGTTGTTAGAAGTTGCACTTTTCAAAACCAAATCTTTTGGGTTATTTAGCGTTGATTTTTGTTGCTCTTTCCAAATTTTGAATTATAGATGATTTTGCAACACTCTCCCATGGTTAATAGAAACAAAAAAAATTGCCTCCTACTCTGAGAATGTTGTCTTGACCGCCTCTTGGCTAATGAACCATGGCTCTTCATCATTAATGAATCATCTCTTTTGCATTGGTGACACAAAAATCCATTATGAATGTGGATAGTTGGTTTCAAGGCATGAAATCTTCTTTTGAACAAATAGGTTCCTATCTACTTCAAAAAATTGAATTGAGATTAACGTTTACAGAGTTAGAAAAGTCAAATATGATTAAACACACAGTACATCTCCATTTGTTGATAAACAAGTCTTTAGTGTTTTGGCCCTATTTTGAGAGAGAGAGAGAGAGAGAGAGAGAGAGAGAGAGAGAGAGAGAGAGAGAGAGAGAGAGAGAGAGAGAGAGAGAGAGAGAGAGAGAGAGAGAGAGAGAGAGAGAGAGAGAGAGAGAGAGAGAGAGAGAGAGAGAGAGAGAGATAAAACTATGTTGGTATTGAAGACATGATAAAATGACCTACAACGTGATGATTGACTTCAACAACAACGATAGGACTCAATTAGACGCAAAGCAACTGAATGATGGTCAATAGACGAGGCTGTGAAATTTCAGAGAAATAAAGACCAAGAATGGATCTAGATCTAATCCTCAAGAGGTGTTGGAAGCTAGATTACATGATCTACTAATCAACCAATGATTAGATCTAGAATTAGATCAATTTCCCATCAAAAATCTAGCAAGAACAACAAGCAAATGATTAAACTTGAGACCTACTGCCTTCACACGTGTGAAGAACAGTACCTGTACGGACTTACAGCAGAGAGTGAAGTACACAAGTGTTAGAAAGCAATAGAACCATAAAATCACAACACAAATATGAGAATACTCAAGATATGCCTCCAAAACCAAGATCTTGCCTCATTGATTTCTCAAAGTGGATCCATCATGGATTAAATACAAAAATCATCATACTCTCTCTCTCTCTAAGCCACTTCCAGCACGTGTGAGACAGGTCATAGTGCTTATCCATATCCACTTTGGCTAAGATTCCATTAATTTGCCACATCATCATTGGTGGCTAGTGTTGACCTTCTAGATTCCTACAGATTAGGAGATAGGTCCTACAATCTAGGAGATTTGACTTTTGACATGTATGAAAACTATATACAATGGATCTGAACTTTCTATATGATATTTCACACGTGGGAGACCACTCCTACCCATGTGATATAGCATTTTCTACCACTAGAATGGTGCCAAGTGTCATAATACTACTAAACTAGTTTTTGGCCAATTTAGCCACTAGTTTCCAATTTAAATGATATGTACAACCTTTATGATCTATCTTAATGACTTAGGCATAGATTTCACACGTGGGAACAGGCTCCACACATGTCTAATGATGATAGGTACAAGTCATTATGGTATTTACAAGATTTAACCAAGTTAGGTTTTGCCAATTTTAACACTCCTCCTCAAAACTAACTTGATACATCTATGGTACATCTATTTACAACACTTAAGGCTGATCATTGCAGGTTCATAGGTGTGAAGATCAGCCAATGAGTTTGACGAAGATCCAAGATCACCATATCCATGATACTGCCTCCTTGATGTTGACTTCTTTGATGAACTTGAGAGCTTTGCACCACTTGATCACTTTTTCCATTGATTTGTTCCATCCTTGAAACATATGGTTGATCCAAAAGCTCCTCCTCCTTAAAAATAGCTGAAATTCCATGAGAAAATAAAGAGTCCTTCTTGACTCATAATGATCACAAAGATCCAACATCATGTTACCAAGATCTCGAGAATTAGGCTCATCAACATTGGCAAGACTATGCATGCTATAATAACCAAGAGTTCGCATCATATCTTCATGCTTGATTTCCATTCTAATCTCAGATCTAATGAGGCTAAATACTTTATTATGGAGATAAGTGTCCTTAGAGGATGATTCACTTACTCTCATAAAGAGTTTACAATTTGCCTCAATACATGAAAAAAGACAAATTTTCACACTATGAGTGAGCAAATCACTCTTGCTCTTGCAAGATTCAAGAGCATACATTTGATGAAATAACCATTTGCTTTCTAACTGATCTAAAATCAATTTGAAATTATTAAGAACATCAACTACGTTCTCAAGAGAGACACCATACTCAACTAGTATTACTTTACTCCAACTTTGAGTTGCAAAAGTTTCACCAAAGCAAATTGATTCACCAAATGACATATGAGAAGGAAGCATAAGATGTATACCACTTGAAATGTGCTCCTCTTTCCCTTGAAATGTGAGCCATATGAGCTCAACTATGTCTCTTGATATTCTTCTTGGAATCATAACTTGAGAAGGACTCTCCTCCTCAATCCTTGGCACACTTGAACCTTGAGATGACTCCTTAAGATCAACTTCTTGGTGCTCCTCCTTGATGAAAATCCGAGACCTCCATGTCTCATAATGATCACAATAAACATGACCATACATTGTGCACTTTCTATGATCAACAATATTACTTATGCTAGAACCATAAGTCCAAAAATCACCACAACTTGACATGATTTTTCTAATATTGAAATCAAGAACTATTTCCATCTCAATAAGGCTAACTACTTGCTTATGGATATAAGTGTCCACTTTGGATGCTTCACTTATTCTCATAAGAAGTTTACAACTTGCCTTTAAAATTGAAAATTTACAACTTTCAACATTATGAATGAACACATCATTCATGATCTTATTGAAACCAAAAGAAAATACATCATGAAGACATTTCCATTTCCTTGTCTTTATACTCAATGTAAGTTTACAAGGAAAACATGCTTTGCTATCTATTAAGGCACCACACTCAACTAGTATTGCCTTAATCCACATTTGAGATACAAAAATCTCTTCAAAGCAAAATAGTTCTTCAAAAGATGTCATGAGAGCATAAATGGAACTATTTCATTTTGTGATTGCTCCTCCTTAATTTTGCTTGGTTTCTCTTGGATCATAACAATAACTTTGAACTTATCCAAAGTTCCAAACAAAATGCTTTCCAAGAACATGAAATAAATCCAAGTGACATTCATGAAAGAAACATCTTTCTTTGCATCTTGAACCAAACAATGCACTTTCAAATGAAAAACTTCTAGAGGTTTGAAATGTGTGGTGATGGACTTTTGAAGACAACTCTTGTAAGTCCTTGTGAGACTCCAAGCCTCATGCATCTTTCCACAAAGGAAACACATTTCCTTGGATTTGTCCTTCTTGCCTTTGCATTTTTCACTTGAAGCTCCATCCTTCACCTCGGCCCCTTTGCTTTGGTTCTCCTTGGATGAATTGGTCTTCATTTTGTAGCATCTTGAGACAAAATGATCTCTCTTGCCACAAAGGTTGCATTTAGGATCCTTACTTGCCTCCAATAGGTTGCCACCTATTGATGCCATGATGAGGAAGTAAAACTTTGTGATATGACTTTTTAAAATGTAATTTGTGACTCTCAAGAAACTAGATTTGAAAACATTCAACAATCTAGAAGGATCTACACAAGACAAATTTTGAATCATATCTCTTTTCAACCTAGTCAATTGGAAACTAATCTTTGCTTTGATCACTAAGACCAAAGCACTCTATCAAATCACAAAAATCAGATCCAAACACCCCTATTGGACTCAACAAACACCAATGACTCTTTCTTTTGAGAGTTGGAATGGATTTGAAAAGATTTGACTCCTAGATTTTCCTTTTCTCTTGACTAGTTCACTCAACTTTTGATATTCTTGAACAAAGGATGGGTTTTGTTTCAAATACTTGAAAATAAAACTTAATCACTTCTTTTGGACTCACTCTTGACCCAAATAATCTCACTCTTGAGATTTTGATTGAATTTGATAACAAATTAAACCACTAATTTTCACAAAAAAAAAATGATCTACACTAGATCACATAAACTTGACATGTATACTCGATTCAAACACACAAAGATCAGATCCAATCACCCCTTTTGGAATCCTCTTGACCCAAAGAATATCACTCTTGAGATTTGGAATGGACATGAAATGGTTTGATAACAATCTATGTCAATAATTTTTCACCAAGCTTAAAAATTAGACATCTAAAGATTCACAAAGATCCCAACCATGTATGAACACTCAAATATGGACTCCTCCTTGTTCTATACTCCCAATGGGATCACAACTTGACCCTCACCCTCTCACAAAGAAAGTTGAATTAGAACTTATTTGAGTTTCATACATACAATGTCAAATTGTGCTCAAAAATTGAATTCATTCACCCCTATTGGACTCCACCAAGTACCAATGACTCTACCTCTTTAGAGTTGGAATGAAATTCAAAAAAGTGATACTTCTCTCTCACTAAGATATGTGCTTACAAAGAGCTAATGCCACTTAGCAAGATTTGATCACAATGAAGAAGACAATTTTTCCACCAAAGTCAAGAAATGAGTTACTAGAACTTGCCCTCTACAAAGGAAGGAACTCTTAGGATTTTTGGATCAAACACTACACATGTGACTTACACACCTCTATGACTCTCTTTCAAGCCAAACAAAACTCAACTCTTTGAGTAGGAGTGGAACAATGTGACTTAGATCTCAAAAATCACTTCTAGAACTCTCCAACAATGCTTATCACTTGTATTGGTAGATTTTGCCTTTATGAGTGTTTGTGCTCTAGAAATTCACTTAAGATTTCACTTGGAGGACTTATCCAAGGCTGACTTCTAGCACTTAGATGCTTCTAGTCTCAACCCTTTCACTCTTGAACACATCTAGAATGAAGATACAATGGATTTTCAATCTCTCCCCTTGCAAATCACTCCTTAATCTATGGTTTTTGGCAATCTTTCACTCTCAACTTTAATGCACACCCAAAGCATATGAAAATCAGCTTTAATGTATTGTAATAAAGATTCAAATCATCTATATGATTGATCTATACCAAGAACAAATCAAAGGAATAGAAACAATGCATTAGAAAGCTTAAAAAATGCACTAGATTGACTAGTTTTGGGTGTATGAGGCATTAAATCCACCAAAACTGAATTTTATTGCTCAGAACAGGTTATGTACGGCCTCACACGTGTGGGAAGTACACCTGAAGCCCACAAAAATATTTGGTACAAATATAATGATTCTATCTATCTATTCAAACTCGCTACCTCAAGATTAGCTAGTTTCCAAAAAACCTGCTAGTTTGGGTGTATGAGTAAGATATAGCATCAAACTGAAAAATATAGCTCCAAAACTGGTACTGTACGTCCTCACACGTGTGAACAGTAACCCTGCATCCCACAACCAATTTTTATGCACAAATATCAAGGCTAACTAACTCTTCAAAGTCGCCCACTCAAGATTAGTGAGTTTTCTCAAAAAACTTGCCAATCTGGGTGTTGTTTAGATCAATGCTTTAATCTCTTGTACTTGGCTCTGATACCATGTGAAATTTCAGAGAAATAAAGACCAAGAATGGATCTAGATCTAATCCTCAAGAGGTGTTGGAAGCTAGATTACATGATCTACTAATCAACCAATGATTAGATCTAGAATTAGATCAATTTCCCATCAAAAATCTAGCAAGAACAACAAGCAAATGATTAAACTTGAGACCTACTGCCTTCACACGTGTGAAGAACAGTACCTGTACGGACTTACAGCAGAGAGTGAAGTACACAAGTGTTAGAAAGCAATAGAACCATAAAATCACAACACAAATATGAGAATACTCAAGATATGCCTCCAAAACCAAGATCTTGCCTCATTGATTTCTCAAAGTGGATCCATCATGGATTAAATACAAAAATCATCATACTCTCTCTCTAAGCCACTTCCAGCACGTGTGAGACAGGTCATAGTGCTTATCCATATCCACTTTGGCTAAGATTCCATTAATTTGCCACATCATCATTGGTGGCTAGTGTTGACCTTCTAGATTCCTACAAATTAGGAGATAGGTCCTACAATCTAGGAGATTTGACTTTTGACATGTATGAAAACTATATACAATGGATCTGAACTTTCTATATGATATTTCACACGTGGGAGACCACTCCTACCCATGTGATATAGCATTTTCTACCACTAGAATGGTGCCAAGTGTCATAATACTACTAAACTAGTTTTTGGCCAATTTAGCCACTAGTTTCCAATTTAAATGATATGTACAACCTTTATGATCTATCTAAATGACTTAGGCATAGATTTCACACGTGGGAACAGGCTCCACACATGTCTAATGATGATAGGTACAAGTCATTATGGTATTTACAAGATTTAACCAAGTTAGGTTTTGCCAATTTTAACAGAGGCTATATGATCAGGAGTGCTATATCAGCATACCTAAAAGAGTTGAACAAAGCCGCTAGTAGAATCCTTAGGTGAAAAACAATTACACATTAGCTCATAGACCAAACCAAAGGGACCGCCAATAGTAAGACGAGGACTACAAAGGCTTGAGAGAAAGAATCATGATCAAGCATCAAGTCAACATAAGATATAAGATACTCTGCAAACAGGGGAAGATCACCTTCAAAAGCTGGATGAAGGGCTTGTAGAGCAGCAATAGTGTTGTTAGTGGATTAAGCAGGCATGAAAGGAGCTAAATAAAGTTGGAGTCGCACGAGAATACTCACCAGCTTGCACAAAAAAAAAAAATCAGGAGAAAAACACACATCAAGCCAAATCTCACGACGGAGAGCCAAAGGGATATGAAAGTAAAGCCTTGGAAGAGGAAAACCCAAATGAAAAGCACCAAGAATGTCATGATATGAAAGTAAAGCCTTGGAGGAGGAAAACCCAAATGAAAAGCACCAAGAATGTCATGGGAAGAAATCCAAGTCGGAGGTGGTGGAGAGGGTGAATTAGATGCATAGAGAGAGGAGGGTAGATTGATGCAACAACGCAGGGAAAGAGCACCCCATTTACGAGAAAGGAGACGGCCGTAAGCATGGCAACGGACCTGCTCATGGGCTCACACCCAAAGGGAAGAGCATTAATGCCATGGGAAGCTTGGGCTAAAGGAGTAGAGGATGAGGCAATCACAAAATCAACGTAAGAATGCAAAGTTTGGCGAGAACAACGAGGTGGGAAGCTTGGAGAAGAATTGTTCAATGAGGCTGGCTAGCTGTTTGTTGCTGAAAGGATGAACTTGAGAGGTGTCTAAAGCCATGATGGCAGAAGATTGTTCGCTACCAGCTTGTGTTGTACGAATGACCAATGACCAGCTGCGCTACTGCCAAAATGCATCACTGATAGGAGGAGCCTACGACACCTTACAGAGTCTTGTCTTGCAACTATTCTCAAGCACCTCCTTATCACCAGTAAGGAGTAATTTGTCAGAACCAGAAGGCCGCCTACTGATTTACCTGCTCAAATGCTCGAAAATGCTAGGATTCAGGATCTTGTCCAGCGATTTGGCTGCAGAAATTCAACACCATATCATTGTAAAGAATCATGCGATTTGGGCATCCTGTTGGTTAGCGATTTCAGACATAATCTTGCTGCATCCAAGAAACTGTTCTCACAGCCAGGGATAAGATTTCAGCGCGTGGCATGAGTTGACCCATAAGTGCATGCGGATGTAGTGCGCTATTGCTTCATAAGTTCAGATTCAGCAGATTTCTCTCGTCGGGTGGTGTAGCGGCCATCTGTAGCCCAAGTGGGGACAGGACAACGTGAATGGGGAATCGAACGTGGTCACTTTGTCGGATATCGCACTCATTTTGGGCGTGTCCACTCCAAGGCAGTAGTCGTTGGATGCAATCCTCCGAAGGGAGGGTTGTGCTTATGCGATGTTGTAGAGGGGACTGCGTGAGGCGGGCAACCGAGCATCGTTTACCTCTCACTTCTGCCAGTGGAGGGATAACATGTCCATGTGCTTCCGATTCAGCCCATTCTTCGTCTCTCTCATACCGTTCTCCACATCACACCAACTCTTTTCGTTTCTTTGTTATCACTCCTCCCCTTGTCGAACTCTTTTCTTTCTTTTCCTTTGTTACCACTCCTCCCCTTGTCCAGCTCTTTTCTTTCCTTTCCTTTGTTACCACTCCTCCCCTTGTCCACCCAAACAAAGACAGTCTATATGCAATTTTTTTTGGTATTATGGGGAAATGATTGGGAGCCATTTTTCCCTCTACTCCTAATTGTGAATATTGTCTGTAGTGATGTTGAAGAATGGTGGTTGGTACCAACCATCAATTGACTAAAACGATCGATTTAAGCTAGTATGGGGAAGCCTTATTTTTAGGCTTATCCAAAAATCATTTAAAGTGAAACATACATACCTGACTTTCAAATAGAGTTAGTTTCCTAAATGGTCCCTAACATAGCTCCCAGTTGGCAAGGCAACTCTCGCTTGAGCTATTGTGGGGAAGTTGTTGCTCCCGAGTCTACATCAATCATTGATATGGGAAGCAGATGGAATGAAACTCGTTTGATTTAGTGGCATTAGTGCTTGTCGTTAAGTCGAAGTCGTGGTTTTTGTTGATGTGGATTGCGGCACATGGTTGAAATTGTTGTTTGGTTCTTTGATCCTTACACTTGATAGTCTAAAGCTTTGTGCTGAGATGATTGTGACAAGATATTGGAGTGAAGCTGACATTGGGATCATGGTTGTGCTGGTTCCTGTAGCTAAAAGTGATGCGTTGAGCTTCAATGACTATTTCCTCATCGATTGATTTTTTTAATATTCTAAGTGGCATTGTCCTTCACAATTGCTTTGACAAGTGCCATTTCTTGTGGTGTATTCCTTCTCAACAAATATGTCTTATGGAATGCTTTTTGTAAAGTTCTAAGTGGTGTCGTCCTTCATGATTGCTCTGACAAGTGCCATTTCTTATGGTGTATTCCTTGTCAACAAATATGTCTGTTGGAATTGACCATCGGTAATATTGTGCCGCATGTTGACATATAGTTGATGAAATAGTAGATGAACCACTATTATCCCCAATACAGGATATGGAATATCCCATGGGTATTTATTTCAGTTGTGATGCTTTGAGAAGGAGTGATAGCATACAAAGTATTGTGCTTGTTTAGATTTGAGAGCTCAAACATTTCCAAAATTTTTGAGCCAACTCTCTCCACGAGCTTCAACACAATTGAAAACACTCAAGGACTCCGCAAACTACCCAAACACACTTGATTGAGTGAAACTATGTGGCTATGGCAATAAAATCACACCTAGATTGATCCTAAACAAGATCGACAATGTAGAATCATGGATTTTTTATGATCTAAGCTAGTTGTGAGCCTCTCTTGGCATGTCCAACCAGGTTGGATGCCCTACCCACCTTTTGACTCCCTATAACTTTTTCAAGACACATCCACTTGACTTGAAATCAATTGCATCACGACTAGACTTCACTTTCAAATCAAATCAATTTCTTCAATTTTTGGACAAAAACATGGCTAAATCTTTCACCTTCCTCTTGATGGTTTTTCAAGACCTTTTAAACACTTTTAGAGGGCTAACTCAGCCTCAATTAATTAGATCTCATGACGTAAGCCAAATCTAATTTATGGCATACTTTGATGCTTTTCCTAGAACTAGCAACAAAAAACTCATCAAGATGGTGTAAACTCAAATTGTTGGCTCTTGTGAATATTTGAAGTTAAAAGCTAGTACAGAGGTGCCCACACGCGTGGGAAGTATAGCTACTGACCCTCTCCAAGTTTGGATCCCAAATCTTCAACCTAAGACTTAGTTTGAACTCACCCTCTTAAGACTAGCTTTCTAGCAACAACTTGCTAATATTGGATTATGAACCTACATAAGGCTCCAAGAGTGATTGATTGATTGATACATCTATCTATTGCAAAACTAGTGACAAAATCTTGATCTAGAAAAGCCATATTGGATCCCACAATCAAGAGCAATCAAAAGCATTGATCAAACATTGAATTCCGACCCCACACATGTGTGTTACGGACTCCAATACAACTGATTATCAGATATGAAGTGGAATCAAGTTTAGATACCAAAGCATTCACAAAAACTCAAGACAAATGTTTAGAAACCTCAATATTGCCAATGTGCTCCAAAAATTCTATCTCCTCACTATGAAATGATAAATTGTATGTACAATAGGCTCTTTCCCACCTCGAGTCAGGTGAAAATCCAGCATATAATAGGTAAGATGATTGACTATTTTTGCCCTAATTTGTAGATCTCACTTAATCCTAGAGTTTTGCCAAGTTGGTGGCTAGCTCAACTCACTGTATGTTCCATTTTTCTAGGAGACTCTTAGTTTAGGGACAAGTCTATACTCACGTTCTGACATGTATGTAGAATTTCTATGTTGTGGAAGATTTGGACGTCACGAAATCAGCTGGTCCTTGAGGGACCCTGAATTTTGTGAAAATTCAAATCTAATGATGACATAAATGGATCCATGATCTTTGGCTAAATTGGGTGCACATCACACAACATCAACAATGTAGAAATCCTCCATTCTAGCATGAAGTAAATCATGAAAAATACACATTGAATGATAAAATCCAATTGCCTAATGTCCATGTCCATACTATAGCAGTTGTACAATAGTCCTCACACATGTGAAATCATTCCATGCAAGTTTAGATGTGCCATTCTACACAACTAAATCACCAATATCAAGAGAGAACAGATAGAAGGAAAAGAGGATAGAAAAAGAAAGCTCTTCAAAGACAATGAGAACATTTCATAAGTTTTTCCATGCTGGTCCTACTATATATAGCAAAAAGATGTCATTTGGACACTCATCTTCAAGATCCATTTGATACAAGAAAATGACCACATATTCACAAAAAATTGACAATCTCCAAACATTGACATCACATAGCTCAAACATGATATAGATTGAGTAGTAAAGTCGGATATAAGAGCACTTCCTTACTGATCCTTTGACTTTACAAAAGTATTAAAACACCTACAAAAATAGATCCTCATAGCTTTGATCCTTGAGTTCCATCTTGATGCCTTTTCCTAGTAGCTTCAAATTGCCAAACTTCACTTGGTTTTGATGAAGCAAACAAAGACCAACCATATGCTCTTCCAAAAGTATATCATAATCTTTGATCAAAACACTTTTTATAGATCTAAACCTCTATAAAACCATCATCTCAAACATGTAATTGAGATCATAAAAGATTACACCAAAAACCCCTTCACTAGCCACAGTGAAATCCCTGCCACCACCATAAAAAATGAGATAGATTCTATGATCCTCCTCCAACATGAAGTATAATAGGTGAATATGAGTGTCAGATTTAATCCTTGCTGCCCCTTTGAGTCCTTTCAAATCGTCAATAAGGACACAATCAAGCCTAGATTCCCTCTCAATGAACAAATCATAAAAGGTAGAAGACTCCTCTTCTTGACTAGCTTGCCTATCAAGCACCTCAATTCTATCCAACATATAATCACTTGATCTACTCAACCATGTGACATTACCCGCTATAAGAAAATACTTTCATTGACTCACCAAAAGAATCACCACCATTTGCAAAATGCACACTTGAAGAGAACAAGCTTACTACATTAGAGGAGTTTTAAACTAGAAAAAGACCCTATAAGAAATGCCACATAGGATGAGAAAAAAAGTCTAAATAAATAAAACAATATTGTTGATTTGTTTGCCCACACCACTGTCAAAGCCTACACCACTCTCAATGTTATAACCAGCTCGTCTATAGTTATACTTAAGCAAACCAATTGTTGTTATGGTTGTGTTTTGTTTAACCACAGTTTAACAAATATGATTTTGAATGTATATCCTCTCTTGAAATCAACATATGAGCGCCATCTTCATATTTGAATATGGAGGGAATCATAATTACTGAAGCTCTCATCCAAAATTGGTTATCTTGCATTTTGTTTAACCACAATTTTATAAATATGATTTTAAATGTGTATTCCCTCTTGAAATATGAAATCAAAATATAAGCGCCATCTTGTGATGGAAATTAAAATATTGGCACCATATCCATATTTGAATATGGAAGGAGTCACCATTACAGAAGCTTTCATTAGAAATTGGTTATCTTGCATCAGGTAAGAATATATTTGCATTCAAATATTTTGTAGTATTTATATTCTGAATACTTTGAAGCTTGCCACTGGTTCTGTACTTTTTATAATGATGACCTTCATTTGGACATTCTTATTGAGTTGGCACCTTTATAGAAAAGAAGAGTCAAAGGATGATCAGTATTTGTTGAGGACCAATGGAATTGCTTCAAGTTTACCGAAACTCCCATCCATTTGTGGTATACATAAAAATTCATAAATAAATATACCACTATCTACGAGCTCTTTTGGACTTCTTCCTTTGTATTATTTTAGTGGACTTTCAAAGAGCATTACAAGCATAATATGCACAAGAGTACCAGTCCTCACCAAATCCGACGGTTAGGCATTAGCCTTGTTCGCAAAAGACTTGGCTTGTCTCACATTCGTATCTTGCAGATGGAATGATTGTTTGCCAGCATTAACTTTTGATCCAAATAAACCAATGGCATCCGACTAGGTCCAAGATCAAATTCTGATGGCTCAACCATACTACCATGCAACAATGTTGGGAAGATCATGGAAAATAAAATTTATTATTTGGACAACGTCAAATTGGTTGTCTGGAGCGCACAAGTTTTTTTTTCTGCATGATAGAGATTTCAATGAGCCACCCTTGGAATCCATGGAAAAGATTCAACACCATCTAATCAAGATCAAGCATGAGGCAACAGGCATGAGGCAAATCAGAGTCCGAAATGAATTAATCTTGCGAGTTGTTGTGGAACCACCACCAGTTTTGGTGGGGATACTGTTGGAAGGTTTGCAGACATCGAGGCAATCCTAATTATAAGGGATAATATGACGATTATGTATTCATCTACCTTATTTCTATGAGTGTTTTTCTTCCATATCATGCAAAAATAAATAAAATATCATGCAACTTGGCATTAAACCTTAAACATTGATCATCACACATTTAGGTATACACTACTATGCTATGTCTTGTCTTTCTTCTTCCTTGGCTTCTACCCTCCAATCCACTTCTCAAATGGTGCTTGGGCTAGAATAGGTAGAACGTCATAATTCAGTCTAGTCAGCCTTCTAGCTCATTGGCACACATCACACTTTCTTAGGTATTCTTCTGTATCCTTATGAATTGTCAGCCACTAGCATCCTGACTGTAGAATCTTGCGAACTATGATGTCAGATACAAGGTGACCACCACCCATACCTGTTGGAGTTTAATCTTCTCCTACTCATCCTTTTGCCCTCCTTCTAATCTCAAGAATTCCCTCTCTCTGAATCAGTCTGCAAAAAAAACACGCAAAGTTGAATCAGGCAAAATCGCAAAGCCATCGCCAGATTACAGTCTAACCGAAGCGCATCGTTAAATCAACGTTTACGGAGAAGCATGACTCAAATCGCAAACCGCAAACCGCAACAAACTAAAAACCACAGGGAGTCGTTAAAACCCGTAGGTTACTATCTATGAGCACTTGCAGAATCTTCAATGGCAACGGAACGTAAAATCCCATCAACCACCGCAAGTGACCTTCTTACGATATCCTACAATGGAAGCCATGTCCAAAGTCGACTCTCCTCAACCGTCTGAAAATGTAAGCAACCTACTTACGGTTATCAACGAAGTTGACCAGCGACAATGATTTACGAGTTCCTACGATATCAACCCAATGAAGTTGACCCATCTCATCTTTTAGCTCTATAAGTTATCACTTATGGTTACCAACGAAGAAAGCAAACGATCACCTGTTGAATGAACGACCAGCAGTTGTTCAAACGACTGCGGATAGACTATGGCCATCACGGCCTACATCCTTCCACTACGACAATATTGAGGATACGTTACTCTGTACTTCTCCTCCTTCACAACGGTCCAATAATGGATCTATGGATCTTGTTTAAACGGATGTTAATCATCTTGTAAACTGTAATTACAATAAATCAAAAGACTTTGACAACTATATATATGTATTTGAGCGAAGAAAAGGAGTGATAGAGAGTATTGAGTTGAACAATCTATAGATGCACAGAGCGATCAAACGACCAAAAGGTCTTAAGTAGCTAGCTCCTTAGAGTTAGTGAATTTATACACAAAGAGAGAGAGAGCTAGAACTGTAGCCATTGTTTCAGAATCTGTAAGTAGGAATACACGCTTATCAGTGCTACTGTATTGTGTTCCGATTCTCTCTTTTATACAGATTTGCTATTGTTCAATTATTACATTCTTGATTGAATGCAATTGTCTCTCTCACTCTCTTGCACACAAACACGGTTATCAGAGACAGAGGATCGCATGGCTGTCCAAGATGCCTAATGCTTCGCAATCCTACTGCTACGGCAGTCTCAGACTCCTACTTTGATAACCCAAAAGGACAACAAGCTTTGATTCCGTTCCCTAGTCAATCCACGTTTCTGAAATCGCAGTTATTATTGTGTTCATAATTGTTTTTCTTACTGTTGGTAGAGAAATCGTTTACATCGTAATCGTCTCTCATGTTCTGCTTCCGTCATGGCTCCGCTACAGTCGCAATCATTTGTAGACCACCATTTCACATCATACACCAACAGAAGTGGTATCAAAGCTTTGGTTCAGTGGACTACTAGAGTCCAAAATCTTTTCCAAAAGCTGTTCTAAGTTGTTTGTGTATAATTTCGATCACTATGGAAGGCACCTCAGAGATCCGCTTGATCAATAAATTCAACGGAGATGACTTCCACATGTGGAAGTTCAAAATGAGGATGATCCTGATTGAAAAGGAGTTATGAAAATACGTCAACGGTTCTATAGCCAGACCGGCAGAACCCGAATAGCTCCCAACTTGGGAGGCCAAGGATGGCAAGGCTCTTGCCATTGTATCTCTAAACCTTAAAGACACTCAAATTGCTCATGTATCCAATTGCACTACTTCCAAAGAAGCATGGGATACACTCACTATCATCTATGATACCTCAGATGTCTTGACTCATCTCTTCTTGAGAAAGAAGGTACTGACACTCAGAATGAGTGAAAGCACCTTAGTCAGTGACCATATGAACGAGTTCAAATAATTGCTGAACCAACTGGCTGCAATAGGTTCCCCTATCTCAGAAGAAGACTCTACCATGTCTCTTCTTGCCAGTCTTCTATCCTCCTACGATAATTTAGTTTGCTTCTGAGCAATACCCCTGCTGTCTCTCCAAAAATTGACAGCAAGTTTGTTGTAGGAAGAAGTTAGGAGGAAAAGCTTGTCCACATCTACGAGTACCAAATCCATGGCATCTAGTCAAACAAGCAGCAATCCAAGAAGAAGAAAGGCTTCAAGGATAAGAAGACAAAGGCAGAATAGCCAGCAACATTACAACCACAACAGCAACAGTACAGTCACTCATGGTCCAAGACCAAGCTATTTTGCAGATATTGCAAAAGAACAACCACGACATCAAGGACTGTCGCATCCTCAAGCACAATGAAGCAAAGAAGAAGATGCAGCAGCACCAAGAAGGCAACCCTGACATGGTCAAAGGATCTCAAGATGAAGAGAAGGTGCTGATGGTACAAGATCAATCCAGTTGAGATGCCCATCAATGGTATCTCGATTCAGGTGCTTCTCAGCATATGACACCATGCAAGGACCTCTTCTCTACACTCACAGCTACAAAATCAAAGTACATATTCTTTGGTGACTCCAGTTCACACCAAGGTGAAGGCCAAGGGTCTATTCAACTGCAGTTCTCTAATGGCATCGCTAGGCAGCTTAATGGAGTACTTTATGTACCCAAATTAACAAAGAACCTTTTATCTATTAGCAAGATCACCGATCAGGGCTACAGAGCTTTGTTCATTGCCAACAGTTGTACTATTTTAGATGAGAACGCAAAGGAAATCCTCTCTGCTTACAGAGAAGAAAATTTGTACATACCGAGTCACAATGTTGCACTTTTTGTGAGTTGTTCAGATGCTAATTTATGACATCAAATATTAGGTCACTTGAACATGCGTTCAATCCTGTATATGCATCACAATAAAATGGTCAAGGCCATGAATATAATTGCTGTCACCACAGTTAATCAGACTATCTGTGAAAATTGTCTACTAGGGAAACAACCTAGAATGAGATTTTTCGGAGGACAAGCCAAAAGGTCGAAGTCCATCTTATCATTGATACACAGTGACTTGTGTGGTCCTATGAGTGTACCTTCATTAGGTCAAGCTCTATATTTTATCACATTCATTGATGATTACTATCGATTTGCCAGAGTTATGTTCATAAAGAACAAGTTAGAAGCATTTCATTGCTTCAAAGACTTCAAGAAATATGCTGAGAATCAAACTGATCAGAAAATCAAGGCCCTACGGTCTGATTCAGGGGGAGAGTTCTTGTCAAATGAGATGAAGGACTAACTATCTTCATGTGGCATGCACCACTAGTTTACTACGAGCTACACTCCACAACAGAACAGAGTAGCAGAGCGGAAGAACCGCACACTGTTGGAAGCTGCATGATCCATGACAGTAAATTCGCATTTGCCTCAAACCTTTTGGGTAGAAGCTATCTCTATGGCTTGCTATCTGCAAAATTACTCTAGCACTAAAGCAGTTGATTCCAAGACACCGTTTGAAGCCTACTACGGTTACAAACCAAGCTTGAAACACCTGCGTGTTTTCGGATGTCTCTGTTATGCACAAGTGCCATCTAATTTGAGGAAGAAGCTGGACCCAATAAGTTGTGGACCAATACAAACTAGGTCCATTAGTGGCTGTTACTATTTCATCATGTTCATTGATGACTAAAGTAGACATATCTAGATTTATTGGGCGGTGAGTATTTTTCAACAAAGTATATAGATTTTTGCAAGGATCGGGGGATTAAGAGGCAAACTACTGCACCCTATTCACCACAACATAATGGAGTTGCAGAATAGAAGAACAGATCCATTGTGGAGATGGCTATGGCAATGCTTAAGAGCAAGGGTTTGCCAAATACCTTATGGGAAGAAGCATGTAACACAGCTACTCATATCTTGAATCGGTGTCCTACGAAGTCCGTGGAGGATAAGACACCTTACGAAGCTTTTACTAGAAAGAAACGTAATACTTCTCATTTACGAGTATTTGCTTGTGATGCTTACGCTCATGTGCCTGATGAAAAACAAAATAAACTGGATGCAAAAGTTGTTAAGTATATTTTCCTTGGATATGATGAAAAAGGCAAGGCATACAGGATGTATGACATAGATGCACAAAAGATCGTGATTTCTAGAGATGCTACTTTTGATGAGATGGGTCGAAATGATGAAATGAAATTGACAACTGATTCTTCCGATGATAAAGCCAAAGTATAGGTGAAGAAAGAAGTTGATGTTGATATGGAAGAGCCAATGGAAAAAGACAGGGTTAATAATGAGACTCCTAGGAGAGTGCCTAAGTGGTACTTGTTAGTAACATGTGATGATAATAAGGGAGATACTCCCGAATCAAGTGAGCAGGGAGAGCTTAGGAGATCAAGCAGAAATCGAAAACCTCCAGCTCGACTAGAGATGAATCTAGCCCTGATGGGATCCATGTTAATGGCTCAAGAACCTAAAATTTTTAATGAAGCAAAAGAACACAAGGAGTGGCATGCAGCTATGGAAACAAAAATGGAGGCTATATCGAAGAACAAAACGTGGGACTTGGTTGAGCTACCTGATGGTAAGATGCCTATCACATGTAAGTGGATCTACAAGACGAAGAATAGAGGGGATGGGCAACTCAACAAGTACAAGGCACGACTAGTTGCAAGAGGTTTTGAGCACCAGGAAGGTATAGACTTTGAGGAGACCTTCGCACCCGTAGCCAAGATGGTAACTATTCGTTCTATCATTGCAATTTATGCTTTCTATGGTTGGAAAATCCAGCAAGTAGATGTCAAATCTGCTTTTCTTA
The DNA here is from genome assembly GCA_029204225.1 of Diphasiastrum complanatum. Classification (NCBI taxonomy): domain Eukaryota; kingdom Viridiplantae; phylum Streptophyta; class Lycopodiopsida; order Lycopodiales; family Lycopodiaceae; genus Diphasiastrum; species Diphasiastrum complanatum. The sequence goes on from CM055095.1 coordinate 32,526,428, forward strand.
ATAGAGTGTTGGATGAAGAGGTATATATAGAGCAACCTCAAGGGTTTGTTGAGTCAGGGAGAGATCATTTGGTTTGTAAACTCAACAAAGCCATATATGGATTGAAGCAAGCACCACGAGCATGGTACTCTTGCATTGATGAACACTTCAAGCGAAGGGGAATGATAAAGAGTGATGTTGATCCTAGTCTTTACATTCTTAGACAAAACTCAGATATAGTGTTCGTTGTCCTCTATGTCGACGATTTGATTATTATAGGAAGTAATATAGGCTTAATTGATGAAATCAAATCATACCTTTCCAATACCTTTGACATGAGCGATTTAGGGTTGATGCATTATTGTCTTGGTATTGAGGTTTGGCAAAAGGAAGACAGTGTTATTCTTACGCAAAGCAAGTATGCACGAGATCTATTGTATAAGTTCAGTATGCAGGATTGCAAGTCACTAAGTACTTCAATAGAGGCCAATACCAAACTTTCTGCATTGATGAAGCCGAGAAAGTTGATGCATACTTATATAGGCTGTTAGTGGGCAGTTTAATCTATTTGACACACACACGTCCTGATATTGCTTATGTTGTTGGTGTGGTAAGTCAATTTATGCAAGAACCTAGTCAGACTCACTAGAAAGCTACTAAACGTATTTTGAGATATGTTTAAGGCATGTTAGATTTTGGCTTGAAGTATGATCAATCTGAAGCCCTAATGTTGGTAGATTATACAGATGCTAATTGGGAAGGAAATATTAATGGTAGACGATCTACCAACGGTCATACAATTAGCTATGATACAACTACTATTTCTTGGAGCACCAAGAAGCAACTTACAGTAGCCTTATCTTCGATGGAAGCTGAGTATCGTGCACTTAGCAATGTTACACAAGAGGTAATATGGCTGGAAAGACTGCTTATTGATGTAAGTCAATCACATGTGGATGCTACAACTGTATATTGCAAAAACAAAAGCTATACCCATCTTGCCAGAAGGTCCAATATTTGGTTGTAGTCCTTGTATATATCTTCATAAGTGATCTGCATCAGACACTGTGGGTAACTTAAGAGTTAGACTCCAGAAATCAAAGTTATACTCTTGTATCGAACTCTTTTGGCGTATCTTCGCCTTCTTTTAAAGTTGTCATCATCTTGGAATGGTCTTTTGAAAGTCTCATTACAAGCATTCTTAAATAACAGCCAATTAGTTCGTGCGTTACATTCCTCTATTGGTAGCCTATTCTCCCTCCGCTTCCACTGCTCATAAGCTGCCTTTTCAAAATGGATTGTAGCGAAAGTGATTTTAGCTTGATCAGGTCTATTGAATAGGGTGAAGTAATGATCTAATTTATCCACCCACTCTTCAATGTCAAGCTTTTTGAATGGTGATCTTATCCTTGTATTCCCGAGCAACAAAGTGGTTCCGTTGTTCATGAACCCTCGTTGACTGTTGCACTCGTTGTTCTGACATTCTCTTGTCATTTCCAATTCTGACCGGATAATCAATATGACTCTGTAATACAATTTTTTTTCTTATCCATGTCAATTCTCCAAACATCTTGAGAAGGTATTACATTCTGCGATGGAGATGGTTGTTGGAAGACATAGATGGCTCATTACATCTTTGGTTAGCTCCTGCAATTCTGTCTTGCCTACTAGCTAGGCTATCAAACAATTTTATCCATCTCTCCTCGTCAGCTTGTTTATTTTTTTCCATTCCTTGCAACATTGTCACTATCAAATCTTGTGTGGCTTGCATTTTATTTATTACCTTGTCGGTTCGAGGCCGATAGTTCTTCCACCATTTCTTCAGTAGGCAAGTTATATTGAGATGGATTAGATTTAGCTAGTCCTTCATAGACTGCGGGCATTCCTGTGTTGATTGCTCTCTCTAATAATGAGAATGCAACTTCTAAATTGTCGAACTGGTATTTAAGATCAATTCCAGAGATCTTAAATGTAGAGCGTGAGTATCTCATGAAAATATGAGTTTGTTAATGAGATACAGTAATTCGGCTTGATCTCAAAGTATACTGGTCCATTTGCAAGGTTTCCCTCGCATCCGCCGATAAATTGGTCTTTGAATTGTCTGTGCCGGGTGTCTAAGATGGAAATGAGACAAGATACTGATAAGCCTTTTCGAAACAGAGGGTTTATTCCTACTTGGATAAGACCAATATGGACGAAATTGTATATCTATGTGCGTGATCGCGGCTTTTCTGTCTTCCTCCCAGATTTCTGTAGGCCATATGAAGTGTTGGGTGGAATCAACAAGTAATCGGGCAATAGATCGGGTATCTAGGAAAAGGTGGATGCACGCAGTTTGAACAAAGATTTATGTTGATAAACTTGAGATGGAGAAAATATAGGCAAGGTCCATTGAGCTTGAGCTTGAGCTTCTTCCAAAGTGAGGGTTACGCTAGCAAGAGATCTATAGATTTTCTTTAAAGTTGATACTACCATTGTAAAGATCTACAATGAACAAGGAAAAGGAGATTGGCAGGCTTGGCTACGGTGATGGGCGTCTGAGCGGGCAACTTCCCTAGCGACTATGTTGTGAGCACTTCAACACATGATACCTTTTGAATGTTACGTAGCTGGTTACAATAGTTATAGCAACAAACAAAAAGATCGATAGATTCTTTGTAGCATCGACGAACAATAAGAAGAGATGCTTAAATGGCTCTGATACCATAAACATAAACATTAAACACACATAAACATAAACACTAAACACACATAAACACTAAACACATAAATACGGAAAGAGACAACATAAGTTAAAAGATACAAGAGTGATACTCAAAGCAAAAGACACTGAAAAAATATGTATATATCAAAAAACTCAAAAACTAAAATGCTTAGCTAATATAGAGTTGGTGATGGAAGACTTAACGCAGATCTTTGAGCGCATGAGCATTGTTACAAATCATATACTTGAAATCTCCTCCTTGAATGAGCGAAGGAGATGTGCTTTTATACTAGAGTCCCTCTTCCTCTCAGAGCTCATTTCATCATGAGAGTGGAGAGTGGAATCTTACAACTTTGTTCCATTAAGGTATTGTTTAATATTTTTGTCACATCAAGATATTTATAATGCAGGACAACTAGAGATTATAAATATCTAAGAGACACGTATAAAAATATCTATTTAGTGGATGATAGCTGTCTATATAGTGGAAGATAGTTGTTGGCCGTGTGATACAACTATACAATGTATGAGATCTATGGTGGGTCATACTTTGTATCTTGGATTCTACTAAGAATATCTGCAATGTTGTTCTTGATTCCAGGGACATGTTCACTGGTGAATGTGAAGTGGTCAAACCATAGCAACCACAACATAATAATCTAGAATTTCCAATTGTTGTGATGGACTTATCATTCATAAAACTTTTAAAATTGTTTAGATCACTTCTCAAAATGAAGTCTTTAGAAATAAAAAAGAAACGAAATGTTGTGATTGCCTTTTTAGCGGCAAGAATTTTTTGATGTGCCGATGGATATCTGGTTTGGGTATCCGTGAAAGATCCCAATGAGAACCTGCACACTTGCATAACACACCGCCCCACACGAAGGTACTTGCATCTGAGTAGACAATCATTTGTCCAGATGAAGGAAGCTGTAAGGGTGGGAGGTGAGAGCAATATTGTTTGATGATGCGTACACACTTATCATGTTCAACTATCCATATGGTAGAGGTATCTTTTCGTAATGGTTGTACGATTGATGCCAAATGGGGAATGCACCAATTTATCCAATTCAAACATCCTAGAAAACACTAGAGCATAAGCAAAGCAAACAAGAGAGATCTCTCCCCTCCCAATGGGCACCCTACTACCCTCATATAGATGGCCCATGGACCCCTCCAATGCACTATGGAGTTCCATGCTCATCCAATGAGAGAGAGAGAAGCCTAGGGGAGTTAAAGAATCTCCAAGAGAGCCTCCATAGGCTTATGGAATGTCAAGAGACTCCTTCCATAACCTATGACTCTTTGAATGCCTTTCTTGTGGGAGTTGGGAACTCAATGGACACTTTAGAAGGGCGCCCTCCTACTAGGTCCCATTGCCCAAGTTGTGCAAGTATACTTTGGTCCTAGACCAATAAAGTGATATGGTTCAAGGTTGAGGCCCAAGGGTTTAGAAAAATAGTCATTCAATGACTTTCTAACACCTCTCTAGGTTCCATACCTCCATCCAAGGCATAGACACCTACCTGCCCTTTACCAAGGACACTAGTACCTTAATCTAAGACACCTACCCTTAATACTAAGGGTACCCCTTATCCAAGGGTCATGTGACTCCATACCTCCAACTAAGGTATAGTCACTTGCCTTCCCTTATCCAGGGGAACATACCCTTAATCCTAAGGGTACCTTGCCATTTAGCCCCCAACACTAAATGGACTAATAGGGGTCTGAAGTATTGCTAGTTACATAGGTATGTAGCACGTAGGTCATTGCATAACGATGGATGGTGGAGCTGATGTGGCATACTCTTGCATCGGCTGCAAGAAAGACAACATCACGGCTGACTGAGATCTGACCTGAATCAACATCATAGATGCGATATGCTTTATGCGACGTTGGGTCTAGCTTCTTCCTCAGATCAGATGGCACTTGTGCATAGCAGAGACATCCAAAAATATGTAGATGTTTCAAGCTTGGTTTGTATCTGTAGTAGGCTTCAAACGATGTCTTGGAATCAACTACTTTAGTGCTGGAGTAGTTCTGTAAATAGCAGGCCGTAGAAATTGCTTTTGCCCAAAATGTTTGAGGTAAATGGGCGTTGGTTGTCATGGATCATGCAGCTTCCAACAGTGTGCAGTTCTTCTGCTCATCTACTTTGTTTTATTGAGGAGTGTAGCTTGTAGTAAACTGATGGTGCACGCCACATGACGACAAATAGTCCTTCATCTCATTTGATAGGTACTCTGCCCCTGAATCAGACCGTAGGGCCTTGATTTTTTGACCAGTCTGATTATCAGCATATTGCTTGAATTCTTTGAAGCAATTGAATGCTTCTGACTTGTTCTTAATGAACATTAAATTGGTAAAATGGGAGTAGTCATCAATGAATGTAATAAAATATAGAGCCTTACCCAAGGAAGGTACGCTCATAGGACCACATAAGTCACTACGTATCAGTGACAAAATGGACTTGGCTCTTTTGGCCTGTCCTCTTGGAAATCTGGTTCTAGGTTGTTTGCCTAGTAAGCAAACAGATTGATTGATTAGCTGTAGTAACAACAATTATATTAATGTCCTTGACCATTTTGTTATGATGCATATACAAGATTGAACGCATGTTTAGATGTCCTAATCTCTGATGCCATAAATTAGCATCTGAACAACTCACAAAAAGTGCAACATTGTGACACAGTATGTACAAATTTCTTTCTCTGTAAGCAGAGAGAATTTCCTTTGAATTCTCATCTATAATAGTACACTGCCTACCTGTAAACAAAGCTCTACAGTCTTGATCAGTGGTCTTGCTAATAGACAATAAGCTCTTTGTTAATTTGGGTACATAAAGTACACCATTAAGCTGCCTACTGATGCCATTAGAGGATTGTAGTCGAATAGAGCCTTGGCCCAACTTGATGTGAACTGGAGTCACCAAAGAAGATGTACTTCGATTATGTAGTTGTGAGTGTAGAGAAGAGGTCTTTGCATGACGTCATGTGCTGAGAGACACCTGAATCAAGATATCATTGATGTGCATCTCTACTAGGTTGATCTTGTACCATCAGCGCTCTCTCATCTTCTTGCAAATTTTTGACTGTGTCAGAGTTGCCTTGTTGCTGCTGCTTTCATTATGCTTGAGGATGCGACAGTCCTTGATATCATGGTTGGTTCTTTTGCAGTACCTGCAAAATAGCTTGGTCTTGGACGATGATTGGCTATGCTGTTGCTGTTGTGGTTGTGAAGCTGCTAGCTGTTTTGCCTTTGTCTTCTTGTCCTTGAAGCCTTTCTTCTTCTTGGACTGCTGCTTGGTTGAGTAGAGTGCCATGGATTTGGTACTCGTTGATGTGGACAACTTTTCCTCCTTACTTCTTCCTGCAACAGACTTGATGTCAATTTTTGTAGAGACAACGCAGGAGTGTTGCTAAGAAGCAACAATAAATTGTCATAGGAGGATGGAAGACAGGCAAGAAGAGACATGATAGAGTCTTGTTCTGATATAGGTGATCTATTGCAGCCAGTTGGTTTAGCAACTGTTTGAACTCGTTCAGATGGTCACTTACTGAGGTGCCTTCGCTCATACTGAGTGTCAGCATATTCTTCCTCAAGAAGAGACGAGTGGACACATATGAAGTTTACAGTATCTCTCCCTCATTCTATACAAAATTTGAAAATCTTTGGGCATTATGGTGACTCGCTTAGCATGGATTGAAAGCAAAAATGAATCTTCAAAAAAAAGACTCAAATAGTCTTCTGTGGACTCCTGCAAGCACTATAGTGCCCCAGGTGTGAATCTAACAAGACTATCCAGATTATCTTTATCAAACGGACAGTTCTGTAGAAAAGAGCTCTTGGTATCAGGAGTAAGGTGGATCTCTGATATTTCTTAATCTCAGAGAGCCTGGTCTGTCGCGGTGGACACAGACCATGAGTACTCGTGGATACAAAAAAAACTCCCTCCGGTTCTGTTTGACCCTAGACAAGTGGCTAGTATCGGTTTTGTGCGAGGTTATAGTAACAACGATCAAAGGAGGATAACTAGGCTCGTGAAGGTGCGATATGTACAGATGTATCGGTCTTGTGCGAGGATTGAGAAAGAAAAAAGTGGTGAATGAGGCAGCGACACACAAAAGTGATATGTACGGTCGTAGTATCGCTCTTGTGTGCACGTAGAGAGACGAGGATGGCGTTCATATTTGGAGATGGCGCTTATATTTTCATTCCAATGGAAGGAATGCATATTCATACATTTTGCTATTTTCTTTGATTCGAATTTGGGGATGGCGCTTCTTTTTGATATTAAGAACTCCTCTAATGTTTGTGCCGAATTCACTCTTGAGATCAAATTTGTTGAAGATGCTAGCTCTCTGGATCTCGTTAATAAGATCATCTCATAGTGGCAGGGGATATTTGATATCTTTTAAAAAATGATTCAATGGTTTGTAATTAACCACTAATCTTTTCTTGCCTCGAACTTGCTCCGAATGCTTATTGACATAGAAACCCTGGCATGCCCAATGGTAGAGCTAGGTTTGATGATACCTTATTGGAGCAGCTGGCTGACTTCGTCCTGGCGCAATTTTTTGTCTGCAGGAAATAAGCATAAGATGCCCGAGTGGGATTAGTGTTAGGAATTTCAGGAAATCATACAAAATACTGCTGCTTTTCCAAAAACGCCAAGGGATCGTCTTTTGCCAGCTGCAAGAATCGTTCTTTGGATGTGTTATCTGAGTTTGGACTTGGGCTTTCTGATATTCGAACCAATTAAGGAATCTTTTTGAACAGTAATAAAATTTGACTGTGGATAGATTTTTGTACTGAATTTTCTACGGAGAGATCAGAGGTGTAGTATAGGTCTTTGAATCATATGTGAACAATACCTGATCAATCTCAAATGTAACAGGAGAAAGATATTTCAGTACATCATATCCTATGATCAAATAAGTGGAATGGTGCTGTGGCTTAGTAAATTAGGTTTACTATTTGAATAAATTACCTGGATTGGGTATGGATCTTTCTTGATGATCTCAGTAGAAAATAACCTAAGATTTGCATAGGAGACTGCTGCGCCTGTGTGTATCAGGGAAGGCTTGAACATGTCAGAGATACAAATTTGTGCTTGGATGTGAGGGATGTATGAACTCAAGGTAGAAATAGGTTCAGGGGGAGCAGCTAGATCATTATCAGGCATGGAATCATCTTTTGAAGTAGATGTCGAATCTGTCTGAATAAGTGATTTTGCTGGGAGATGTTGGCCTTGGTGGAGTGCAATCTTTGGTTTTGGGAGAAACAAAACTTTTGCTAAAACTTCATGCTTGCAGATCTGATAATCATCTTGGATTTGGAGTGTGATATGCTCTGTCGTGGTATACATCTGGAGCAATGGGGCCATCTGATGGGTGATCTTGAACGAATGTTGTGTTTGTACATGTAGCAACAATCCTTCTGGTGGTTGGATAGCTATGCCTGTGTATATGTTGTACACCTCTTTTGCAAGTACAATAATATCTATTTTGTCTTTGATCAGATACCTGCCATGTTATTGGGTTAACTTCCATAATGGATTATGGGAAGTATATAGAGCAATGTGTCCATCATGATTTGCCATTTGTGCTTTGGTAGCTTCTCCTTGTGGATCAAGCAAAGGGTATGGAAACTCAGCTGGAGGAGTTGGTCTTGAATAGATTGGCCCTTTTGGGGTATATCGGGGAATGGGTTGAGGAGTGTATTTAGGAGACGATGGGTGTTTGATCATTGCTGATCGTACGGGTATGGGTCTAGGCGTTTTGAATGGGCTTTGTCTTTGGAGATGACGAAGAGGAGGAGGATGGTGGTATGCTGCACTGGATCTTCTGGGAGGCAAGATATCTGGGAGAGAAAATTTGATCCCAAGACTGGATTTTGGCAATTCAAAATCCACCCAAAGAATCGGCACAAAACTGCATTCTCAGTCCCACAAGGACTCTACCAATGGATTGTTATGGTTTAAAGATCGCCCCAGCGGAATTCCAGAAACTCATCGATATAATATTCTCAGGTTGCAATGAATTCTTAATTGCTTATATTGATGATATCCTGATATTCAGTAAGACGTTCTCCCAACACTTTGTTCATTTACAAAATTTTTATGAATTTCTTGACACACATGGCCTTGTCCTCTCAAAATCCCTAGGCAAAATAGAACTGTTTAAAGCAGAAATCCCTTTTCTTGGCATTATTATCTGCAATGGAAAAGTCAAGCTTCAACAACATGTTCTCCAAAAAATTACAGATATTCAGACTTTCTCATCAGTCCATGATCTTCAGAGAAGATAAACAATTGAGAAATCGTTCTATCTCTGAGTGTTAATTTGGTGGAAAGGTCGTACTGAGGATGATGATTTAGTTAAAAATCAGAGTTAATCTAATATACATTTTATGTAAGCTCTAAATATGATATTGTAATTAGTGTACAGTTAATTAGATTTACTGTATTTGGTTGTGACCGGAACGTGACCCATCATTGACTTATCAATCGGGCACTTGTCCCGTAGCCGACTACTTGGGTTAGCTGAGTAGCAACACGTAGAGAAATTAGCCTGTACAGTATATTTTTGACGACACTTGCTATACTCAGGGGCATGTCCTGAGTTTGTCAATCTTTTAGCCCATGTTGGGCCTATTAGTTAGTCAGGTGTCTATATTTCAGTGTGTTGACACTTGTCGAGCCCATGCATATTGGAGCTTTAACTATATGTACATTTTTCTCTTTGTAATCAATAACTTTTGTTGTGCCATCTATGAGAGCTTGTGAGGAGTTGCTATGGTGATTGTGTGATGTGATCTGCATACTGCACTAGATTCTATCGGAATTTTAACTTGGTATTAGAGCTACAGGGTGTTGCAAGTGTGCACGATCCGGTGGAGCTATGGGATGGCGTCTTTCACCAAGAAAAATAGCACTCGGAGAGAGAGGACTCCATACGGGGTATCGGCAGTTCGGATGGCACGAGACAACAAAGTTCCTTCGATCAGAGCTTCGGGGAAGATCAGAACGATCGTCGTAGGTGAATTCGGGCGAGAATTCATGAAAAATTGCTCAAAAAACGGTTGTATGTGGCTATGACAAGAAGCTGGCCGGATTTCTCTGAGTACGCCGTCAATTGGAGAGTGGAGCGAATTAGAATGGGATGCAGGGTAGGGCATAGCTACTTGCAAATGGCCATGAGCAGCCATGAAGCAATGAGACAACATTTCGTTCCTCAGACTATGGAAGAAATGAGCAACTAGGGTTTATAGTAGAAAAACCCTGGATCTTTACCTGTAGGAGGACTTGTTCAATGTTGTGAGTTTATACAGATGGGCGCCCTAGGAGTGTGAACATTCTGCCAAGAGGCCGTGGATGGCCACGGCCCAGAGAGAGAGACAGTTGAGGAATCATTAGAGCTACCATAGCCAAGGAAGCTTGAAAGCTTGAAGGAGGAATAAGATGGCCACGAGGAGGCTATCATGCGCAACCACAAGAATAAGGCCCATAGTATATTGAAGGGACCCGCGGACCCAGGTCTGAGGATCAGCGCGCCAAAATCACTGACAGCCCTCAGATCAGTGAAGAGGTGAATCCACGGTGGGAATCGCGAGCAACATGGGCCATCGGATCCAGAAGGGCCATTGGATGGCATGAAAATGGGTCTTGAAGAGGGCTGAGGGACTTGACGTGCATTCCAATGCCATTAAAAATCTTCAATGTGAAATCCATTGAAGGGACCCGACATTTAAGTTGGAATTTCTTCATCAAATAAACTTTAAAGTGAAGTTGCGGTTCATTTTGCAAGGCAAAAATGGTTTTGGGGCTATCTTTAGCTAGAAGACACTTTTTTTGGCCATCCCTAGGCCAAAATGACCCATGAAACTGGCTGCTCATAGCCAGTGGACAAAGCGACGTCATAGAGTAGGGAGAAACGCGTTTTGGGATGTTTTCGTCACCATTCCATCGAGCGGAGTGGGGGTGACCTAGTGATAGGCTACATTCGCCATTTGGGTACCGTAGGGCCAAATTTGGGGCAATTTTTGGCTGGTGAAACCTGGTACAGGGCAGTACAATCACTTCTAAATCATTATTACTTACTCCTGACAGGGTAACAAGGTGTTTGGAAGCGATAAATGCAACATGGGGGCGAATGGTAGCAGAACTATGTGGAGAAAGCTAGTATTGGCGACGGAAGTGCAGTTTGGCATTGTGACTACTCATCATTGGCAACAATTTTGAGAGGGCAAGCAATCACAGGTGGGAGGTAGGCATGGTATGCCGGTTACAGGTGAAAAATTCTTGTGATCAGGTTCAACTCTTGGGGCTAGAACCGACCAACGTCAGGTGGCGTTTTGGGGGAACGCTCTCACATGTATGATCGGCAGTGGCATTGTTGAGTCAGGTGATAGTTGCATTGACACATGCATTTGTATCTTGGAAATTTCTCTTTCAGAGGGAAATATGAGCTAGCTTGGAGGTACACACATATTGGCGGTCACAGGTGATGGAAGTGCGAGGTGGTGCCATTTGGAAGCCATTGGGCGAGATAGCAGACTTGCATTGAATGAGCTGTGTGTGGGACACGCAGAGGATGAAGAATGGGTCAATGATCACACTTTGGATGCCCTTGGAGAGTAGTAAGTGTGATGCTTTTGCGGTTTCGCAGTCAGTAAGTCAATTTTGATCAAGCTATTATAGTTGTGGAGTAGTGTATCAGGTTTGTCATCGAGAGATACATTTCAACTGCCTATTTAGGTTAAGTCAAGTCAATTTGCCATATCATATAATCTGATATACATTTTATGTAAGCTCTAAATGTAATATTATTGTAATTAGTGTACAGTTAATTAGATTTATTGTATTTGGTTGTGACCGGGACGTGACCCATCATTGACTTATCAATCGGGCCCTTGTCCCGTAATCGGCTACTTGGGTTAGCTGAGTAGCCACATGTAGAGAAATTAGCCTGTACAGTATATTTTTGATGGCACTTGCTATACTCAGGGGCATGTCCCGAGTTTGTCAGTATTTTAGCCCATGTTGGGCCTATTAGTGTGTTTTTGACACTTGTCGAGCCCATGCATGTTGGGGCTTTAACTATATGTGCAGTTTTCTCTTTGTAATCAATAACTTTTGTTGTGCCATCTTTGAGAGCTTGTGAGGAGTCGCTATGGTGATTGTGTGATGTGATCTGCATACTGCACTAAATTCTATCGGAATTTCAACTGATTTATGGGAGAGAGTTGATAGCATAAAGAAGAATTTTCTTAAGTTTTGCTTCCGAGGACATGAGCAGTTCAAGGGGAGAATGTCCATGATCAGTACATAGGATTCAATATACTCCTAGTCTTGGATACACGATACTCTAGTGAAACAACCTGTTAGTTATGCCACGTCATACTGGACGTGACCCGAAAGTAACTGATATCCTTGTGAGGCCCATAACACACTAAATGGAGTTAGTACAAGGTTTTGGACCGTATGTGCATGTGTAGAGTATCAATAGCAGTTCTATGAATAAAGGATCCTTGAGGAGCTTTCTCTTATATTTTCTCTCATAAATAGTATAACAAGATTCAATCCCAACAATTAGCACAAAACAAGAGCAGCCACAGTCTTCCTCCTTTTTTAAACTCTTCACTGGTGTAGAGTTCCTTACTCAGGCCCAGCTTTCCTCAACGTTCCTTCATGATTACCAAGGTTACTTATGCATGAGGTATTCAGTGCCCCCCCCCCCCCCCCCCCCCTCCCCCCCCCCCCCGTCGACACTTGTCATTGACATGATGTCACTCCTAGAATTTTTTTTTGTGAGTTTAAAATTCATCTCCCCCCATTAACTTAGTGATATTTTGCCCAAGTAATTTTTGCAAGTAACCCACTTGTGCAAAGCTTTTTCTCTTCAAGTTAGTTGGCTATGTTGGCCTCCCCCGGTATTTAATTCTGCCATTCCCATTTGCCTTGCTGAGTTTTTCCTGTGATTGCGGTTCTGATGCCGTAGATTGTCATGTACCCATATTTTCAAAACCCATTGTGCGCATTCACTGATGTATGCCATTTTGTCGATTTTTTCATCAGTAATTCAACTGACCCAATTTTGATTCTTCAAGTTGCTGATGTTGTTCCAAGTGACAGACGAGTAATCTCGGGAAGAAACCGACCATTCCTGAAAAACAAAGAGGTTTTTGTATTAGTAAAAAAGCTGGTAAGTACATCAAAAATTTGCTCGATATTGTCGACATTTTCACATCCAGGCCAATTTTAAGGCCGTAAAAGTTTCGACTATCGACATTTAGGCGGGTTGGGACCTATTTCTAGATGGATCGGCATTTTTCTTACAAAAAATTAGTCTATGTCAACTATTTTCGATGGTTCTTAGGACCGTTTTTAAAGTTTTACTGTCTATTAATAATTAACGTGTCTAGCCACTTTAAGGGCAGGTTGGGACCCACTCCTTTTGGTCCACTTTTTTTTTATCAACTTTCATAGAATTTGTAGTAGTTTGGTGCTCGTCAAATGCTCCGCAACCACTTTCTGCTCAATACTAGTCCGATTTTTGCCGTCAAAAATTTGGCTAACATTGAGCCATCAGAAGTTGATTTTGGACCTAGTCGGATGCCATTGGTTTATTTGGATGAAAGTTAAAACTGGAAAACAATCATCCCATCTGCAAGATACGAATGCGAGACAAGCCAAGTCTTTTGCGAACAAGGCTGATTGCCCAACCGCCGACGAGGACTGGTACTCTTGCACATGCTTGTAATGCTCTTCAAGTGAACGACTTGTGGATGATCGGCCAATTTGGTGTATTGATGGTGATCTGATCCAATGGAGCTCCACATTTAGTTCACTTATTTCTTCGGGCATTGGCACATAAAAAGGATCAACCCGCAACTATCTCAGGCTTGCCACATAGCTCTTGATGGATTTTGGCGTCTTCTCAAAAACAATTCTATGCCACGATGGTTGTTCACCCAAGACTGGCAGCTTATCCAATTCTTTGCCTTTTTCGATTTTTGAAGTTTTGAACTTTATGACCCAATCATCTCGGGAGTATTAATATGGATGTCTACATCCCCTCCTCGATGGTGACCAGATTTTAGAAAGCTCTTTTGGACGAAATAGTGCATGTGGATGGCCCTCCTTCCAATGATGAAATTTCTTGAACTTCTTCAGCTTGCCCTGTATTAACATGTTTTCGTTGTCCAGATCTGATATGCGCTTGTCCAAATAATTTTTACCCTCTATCATTTTCTGGATACTATGATTTGTCCCACGTCCAAATGGATTCCCAAGATAGCACCACAATCAAGAGTAAGACTTGGCCCATTGGTTGGTACACAGCTCCTTGTTGGCCTTGAGGGCCGGACAGCTGCATCGTCTGAGTGTCCTCTTCTTCAAAAATATATTCTTCTTCGAATCCCTCTAGTACTATGGCATCGAAAATCTTTGGGCATCGTGCACCGGCAAGGACCGACAAAGTATATGGAGCCTGATAGGTAGTTGGTGAAGAAACTGACCTATCATGAGATGTGGCTTCTTACAAATCTTGAGAGGCATCAGGCTAGACAATAAGGTCATGACAAAATCCAAATCTTCGATGACTGAACCTATTGTTGCCATATGCTCAAGCAGAGTCTAAGATTGATTGATGTGTTTTACAAATGAAGAGAGGCCAACCTCCCAGCGTAAGATTGGTGCCTTCCAAGGTCTTCAAAGTGTCCTCCAAGAATCATCCTTGCTCCAAGGTGTCTCCAAGCTCCAAGCAATTGTGCTCCTCCTTGATCCAAGCAATGTCAATGTCTTCAAGCTCCTCTTGTGGATGGCTGCCCAAGCTCCAAGCTTCCAATGACCTCCTCTCCTCTTGTGCTCCAAAGGTCCTTCAGAAGTAGACAATAAAGTGGCCTCAAGAATTTCATGACCCTAGATTCATGCTAATGCAAGCTAGCATTCATGCCAATCTAGCATCCCCTTGCTACACCATTTGCATTCATTAGTTCAACATCACAAGCACAAGCGTTCTCAAAACTACCTATGTCCCATACCAAAGATAGTCATCCTCTCAAGAGATTGCTCCCTAAAGGAGTAGAGGATGAGGCAAACATAAGAATGCAAAGTTTGGCAAGAACAACGAGGTGGGAAGCTTGGAGAAGAATTGTTCAATGAGGCTGGCTGGCTGTTTGTTGCTGAAAGGATGAATTTGAAAGGTGTCTAAAGCCATGATGGCAGAAGATTGTTTGCTACCAGCTTGTGTTGTACGAATGACCAATGACCAGCTGCGCTACTGCCAAAATGCATCACTGATAAGAGGAGCCTACGACACCTTACAGAGTCTTGTCTTGCAACTATTCTCAAGCACCTCCTTATCACCAGTAAGGAGTAATTTGTGAGAACCAGGAGGCTGCCTACTGATTTACCTGCTCAAATGCTCGAAAATGATAGGATTTAGGATCTTGTCTAGCGATTTGGCTGCAGAAATTTACAACACCATATCATTGTAAAGAATCATGCGATTTGGGCATCCTGTTGGTCAGCTATTTCAGACAAATAATCTTGTTGCATCCAAGAAACTGTTCTCACAGCCAATGATAAGATTTCAGCGCGTGGCATGAGTTGTCCCATAAGTGCATGCGGATGTTTTGCGCTATTGCTTCATAAGTTCAGATTCAGCAGCTTTCTCTCGTCGGGTGGTGTAGCGGCCATCTATAGCCCAAGTGGGGACATGACAACGTGAATGGGGAATCGAACGTGGTCACTTTGTCAGACATTGCACTCATTCTGGGCGTGTCCACTCCAAGGCAGTAGTCATTGGATGCAAATCCTCCTAAGGGAGGGTTGTGCTTATGCAATGCTGTAGAGGAGACCGCGTGAGGCGGGCAACCAAGCATCGTTTTACCTCTCACTTCTGCCAGTAACATGTCCATGTGCTTCCGATTCAGCCCACTCTTCGTCTCTCTCATACCGTTCTCCACATCACACCAACTCTTTTCTTTCCTTTGTTACCACTCCTCCCCTTGTCCAACTCTTTTCTTTCCTTTCCTTTGTTACCACTCCTCCCCTTGTCCAACTCTTTTCTTTCCTTTCCTTTGTTACCATTCCTCCCCTTGTCCACCCAAACAAAGACAGTCTATATGCAATTTTTTTTGGTATTATGGGGAAATGATTGGGAGCCATTTTCCCCTCTACTCCTAATTGTGAACATTGTCTGTAGTGATGTTGAAGAATGGTGGTTGGTACCAACCATCAATTGACTAAAACGATCGATTTAAGCTAGTATGGGGAAGCCTTATTTTTAGGCTTATCCAAAAATTATTTAAAGTGAAACATACATAACCTGAATTTCAAATAGAGTTAGTTTCTTAAATGGTCCCTAACATAGCTCCCAGTTGGCAAGGCAACTCTCGCTTGAGCTATTGTGGGGGAGTTGTTGCTCCCGAGTCTACATCAATCATTGATATGGGAAGCAGATAGAATGAAACTCGTTTGATTTAGTGGCATTAGTGCTTGTCGTTAAGTCGAAGTCGTGGTTCTTGTTGATGTGGATTGCGGCTCATGGTTGCTTGGTTCCTTGATCCTTACACTTGATAGTCTAAAGCTTTGTGCTAAGATGATTGTGACAAGATATTGGAGTGAAGCTGACATTGGGGTCATGGTCATGCTGGTTCATGTAGCTAAAAGTGATGCATTGAGCTTCAATGACTATTTCCTCATCGATTGATTTTTTTAACATTCCAAGTGGCATTGTCCTTCACGATTGCTTTGACAAGTGCCATTTCTTGTGGTGTATTCCTTCTCAACAAATATGTCTTATGGAATGCTTTTTGTAAAGTTCTAAGCGGTGTCGTCCTTCATGATTGCTCTGACAAGTGCCATTTCTTATGGTGTATTCCTTGTCAACAAATATGTCTGTTGGAATTGACCATCGGTAATATTGTGCCGCATGTTGACATATAGTTGATGAAATAGTAGATGAACCACTATTATCTCCAATACATGATATGGAATATCCCATGGGTATATATTTCTGTTGTGATGCTTTGAGAAGGAGTGATAGCACACAAAGTATTGTGCTTGTTTAGATTTGAGAGCTCAAACATTTCCAAAAATTTTGAGCCAACTCTCTCCACGAGCTTCAACACAATTGAAAACACTCAAGGACTCCACAAACTACCCAAACACACTTGATTGAGTGAAACTATGTGGCTATGGCAATAAAATCACACCTATATTGATCCTAAACAAGATTGACAATGTAGAATCATGGATTTTTTATGATCTAAGCTAGTTGTGAGCCTCTCTTGGCATGTCCAACCAGGTTGGATGCCCTACCCACCTTTTGACTGCCCATAACTTTTTCAAAACACATCCACTTGACTTGAAATCAATTGCATCACGACTAGACTTCACTTTCAAATCAAATCAATTTCTTCAATTTTTGGACAAAAATATGGCTAAATCTTTCACCTTCCTCTTGATGGTTTTTCAAGACCTTTAAAACACTTTTAGAGGGCTTTAACTCAGCCTCAATTAATTAGATCTCATGACACTAAGCCAAATATGATTTATGGCAAACATACTTTGATGCTTTTCCTAGAACTAGCACCAAAAAACTCATCAAGATGGTGTAAACTCAAATTGTTTGGCTCTTGTGAATATTTGAGATTAAAAGCTAGTACAGAGGTGCCCACACGTGTGGGAAGTATAGCTACTGACCCTCTCCAAGTTTGGATCCCAAATCTTCAACCTAAGACGTAATTTGAACTCACCCTCTCAAGACTAGCTTTCTAGCAACAACTTGCTAATATTGGATTGTCCTTTGATCAATTATCATCCTCTTGTACAAGCATCTCCATCATTAGGAAAAGTATGGGCTGAAAATGGGCCCTTTGTAAAGATACTTTTGTTGACTTCCCGCCTTTTAAACTTTCAAATAGGCCAATAACCTTTATCCATGTGTAATGAACTATTACAATGATTGACATACTGAAAATTTTAGTCTTTTCCGTCTATAGTTTTATGTTCTTAAAATTTGCACTAGGCAGTGAAAAACCATTTGATTGAGTAACAGGTGCTGCCCGTATGTCCTTTCGTTGCCCACGAAACATACTTCTATGGATAAATTCATCGGTGCTTCCCAAGGTTTGCATGTCATGAGTCATATCCTAATTAGCTATAACTTTTGATTAGTACATAGGAATGCAAAACTAACTACACCATCAAAAAGAGGATTTCAAGAGCTTTCCAATGCATACCATATTGTCATAGTTTTGCCAATGAGCAAGAAAGTTATAAGCTTTCCAAAAATGGGATATCTATTCAGAGCGCCCGTGTTCATTTGGAAGATGTCAAATGGCACTCTTGCACGTTGAATAGATATTTCTATTTTTGGTAAGCTATAATAATTTTTTTGTTTGTTGGCAGAATTATGACAATATGGTATTTCTTGAAAAGCTCTTGAAGTCCTCTTTTTGATGGTGTAGTCAGTTTTGAATTTTGATGTACTAATCAAAAGTTGTAGATGACAAAAAAAGAAGAAGGGAAATTCCATTGCCTTTGGTGAAGAGTGCCTCTTTATCTCCAACATTGGTAGAAGTAGGCTCACTTCTTGACTTGATATTGGTAACCCTATCCTCTTCGGCCACCAATACCTTTTGCAATTCTTCAATAGATGTGAATATTGTCTCTAGTGGTGATGTTGAAGAATGGTGGTACATACCATCAGTCGACTACTACATTAGATTTAAGTTGGTATGTGGAAGCCTTATTTTTAGGCCGAGTCTACATCAATCATTGGTATGGGAGCCAGATGGAATGAAACTCGTTTGATTTAGTGGCATTAGTGCTTGTCGTTAAGTCAAAGGTGTGGTTCTTGTTGATGTGGATTGTGGCACATGGTTGAAATTGTGGCTTGATTCCTTGATCCTTACACTTGATAGTCTGAAGCTTTGTGCTAAGATGATTGTGACAAGATATTGGAGTGAAGCTAAAATTGGGGTCATGGTCGTTTTTTATTTTGGAATTTCTCTAATGGTACCATCAAAACTAGTAAAGAGCGCATGAGAAGAGAATGAGACTTTGCGCTTGTGTCATCAAAGCCATTTGATTAGATATAACACAAGTATCAAGCTTATAAAGTCTACCTTGTATAATGCCCTTTACAATCAACACGTCTCTCTTCTTTATATAACAAGCATCTCCATCATTAGGGGAAGTATGGGCTGAAAGTAGGCCCTTTGTAAAGATACTTTTGTTGACTTCCCACCTTTTCAACTTTCAAATAGGCCAATAACCTTTATCCATGTGTAACGAACTATTACAATGATTGACATACTGAAAATTTTAGTCTTTTTTGTCTATAGTTTTATGTTCTTGAAATTTGCACTAGGCAATGAAAAACCATTTGATTGAGTAATAGGTGCTGCCCGTATGTCCTTTCGTTGCCCACGAAACATACTTCTATGGATAAATTGCATTGGTGCTTCCCAAGGTTTGCATGTCATGAGTCATATCCTAATTAGCTCTAACTTTTGATTAGTAGATCGGAATGCAAAACTAACTAGATATTAGATTTGCCTATGAGAAAGGTTAGGTACGGCCACTTTGAAAGGTTGCAACTTTTCTGGACATGGCAATCCTCAACAACTCTGCCTTGGAGCGCAGTGCATCAAGCTCACTAGATGCATCATCTTTCTTTGTCTGGTTCTTGATAAGAGATGAATACTCTTTATCCATAGCTTTTTTTCAGAGATCTGAATCAGGCTGATTGAGTGCCTCTTTGACAGACGTCAACTCATGAACAAGGTAGGCTGCAGACTCTCTGATATACCAGTTAGTGGTGTGCTTGCTCTTGAAGATCTTCTGGGTAATAGAGGAAGTTGATCATTTTTATCATACTATAGTTGTTGAACTGCAACATCATCATCTTCTATTTCGTTGTTGATTTGTTGTTTGTCAAGAGTAGATGAGCTTGGATCTTCAATGGGAATAGTCGACTAAGGAACTGAAAAGTTCAATATGTTAGGAGAATCTAACAGGTTGGCTACATGGGCACTGCCTTTTCCTTTGAGGTCTTGAAACTGATCTTTGCCAATGAAGATGACATCCCGACTAGTGAATATCTTCGACTCGATGAGATCGAACAACTTATAGGCTTGATCTGAAGTAGTGTAGCTGATGAAAATACATTTGATACTTTGGAAGTTGAGCTTCTTCCTGAAATCATGAGGAATCTATGCAAAAGCAGTACATCCAAAAACTCGTAAGTTTGATAGAGAAGGTTTGGTTCAGTCCAAACTTCGAATGGTGTTTTGTCTAAGAGACCTTTAGTAGGACCTCTGTACTGAATATAAGTTGTTGTTGAAACAGCTTTAGCCCAGAAGGACTTCGGAAGTGTCGCATGTGATAACATGCACTTTGCCGATTCGACTAAGGTTCTGTTCTTTCTCTCAGCAAGACCATTTGATTGAGGCAAATAGGAGGTAATGTATTGTTGCTCAATGTCGTTGTTAAGGTGGAGATGTATTCTCCCTCGTTATCTGACCTCAGTGCTTTGATTCTTTTGCCAGTTTGATTCTCAGCATGCTCTTTGAATTGCCTGAACTTGATGAAAGCCGCTGATTTTTATTTAATGAAATGAATAGCTGTTCTTTTGGAGAATTCGTCAATAAAGGTAAGGAAGTACTTTGCATCTAGTAATGAAGGAGTTTTCATAGGTCCACATAAATCTGTATGAACAACACCTAACAGACCTTTTGCTACATGCCTATGACTCGATGTAAAAGGAATCCTAGTTTGCTTTCTAAAGATGCAGCTATGACAGACAGGGAGATTGACTTTACCAGAAGGATAGTCGAGATCATGAACCATGGATTGTCTAGACATGTTCAAAACAGATGCATAATTCAAGTGTCCTAAGTGATGATGCCATAGTAATGCTTTATTGACAGGTTTTTAAGGCTTGGCAGACTCAGAATAACAATGCGCCAATCTATATAAGTAACCCTGCCTCTTGCCGAATGCAAGAATCTTATTATTCCTATCAATAATTTTGCATTCATCAGATTCGAATTCTACTTTATGACCTAAATCTGTAATTCTACTTACTGGTAACAGATTTGTAGAGAGTTTAGGAACATATAAGACCTTTGATAGAAGTTTGAATTGATCATGCTAAAATTGCAATCTTGTAGTACCTTCATCTTTAATAGTGTGGGTACTATTGTCACCAAGATGAACAAATTTCTTCGTGTTGTAAGGTGTGTAGGAGTTGAAAATCTCACATTGATTGGTCATGTGTTGAGTTGCTCCAGAAACCATGAATCTTCCAAAAATGTGCTTTGATCTTTGACCATGAATGCGCCTTCGTCCATTTCGACCTAAAGAGATGATGAAACAATATTTGCTTGTTGATCAGGTTGCTTGGTTGCATTCTTCGCTTTGAGAATTCGACAATCCTGGATCTCATGGTTATTGCGTTTGCAATACCTGCAAAACATCTTCTTCTTTGACGAATGTGGATTTGATGATTGTCCTTGACTTTGAATCTATTTCTGATTCGATGTAGACTGCTTGGAGATTTTTTGTTTCTGTCGTTTCGAGCTCTTGTTGACATATAGAGCATGAGACAAAGAGGTAGACAAAGTGTCTTGACTTCTTCGATTATATTCTTGCAGCAACATAGTGATAACTCTGGCAAGAGCTAAATCTGAGTGTGTTGTGATGATCATCACCCAGTTCTCATATGTAGAGGGCAAGCTTAAAAGCAATGTCATTATTGTGTCTTGATCGTCTATGACTGATCCGACATCGACCATCTGTTGCAAGAGATTCTTAAACTAGTTAATGTAACTCTGAAGAGAATCACCATTTGACATCTTGAGTGTGAAGAATTTCCTTCAAAGATGTAACTTGGTAGTCACGTCTCTCACATCATATAGTTAGCTCAGGATAACGCGAAAGCTTTACCATCCTTCGATTTCCACTTTGAGTCTTCTGTGACGTCTTCAAGTTTCACTTTGATACATGTAACAACATCCCATAACTCGATGGCGATTAGCAAGGTCTTCATCTTAAATTTTCACAAATGATAATTGGATCCATTCAACTTGTCTGCGATAAGACCAACTTTACTTTGAAGAGCGCAGGAAGTGTTGTGTAATAACACTCAACTCCTTCACAATTCACAATGCTGATTCGTTAACTGATGAGATGTATGAACAACTGATTTATACTAAGTAATTAGGTCGTCAAATGCGATTGCCAGTTGGCTGGTGTCCGCTGGCATTCATCCAGTTCCTTCTTAGAAATTGATTGCTGATAAGCAGTGAAAATTGGTCGTAAACAATCTGTCTCATAAATGAACTAAAATTGTCACTTTGTAGAAATGAACGTAAACTGCCACAGACGACAGTGTCGCAAAAAGGTGATAGTGTCGGCTTTTTGCGAAAAAGACGACAGTGTCTTAAAATCTCATTGAGGTAGCTCCACACTTTGCCAGAGTCATTTCCTTAACATTTGAGGCACTTTGAAAAATGCGAAAAATGTGACTCTGCATTTTTACTCGTAAGACAGGCAAAAAATGCGAAAAATGCGACACTGCATTTTTACACGAGATTCCTGACAAGCAACATTGTCGCAAAAATGCGACACTGTAACTTTACTCATAATTTGTGACAGGCGACACTGTCAGGGTTGTAGAGAGAGAAAATGCGACATTGTTGTCAAACTCCGTGTATTTCTGCAGACTGTGTAAAAGCACTTGTAATTCTGCAGACTGTATAAAAACACGGGAAAATCTGCAGAACTGGATAAACAATGGATGAGGATTAAAACCGATTAGTCGATTAGCAAGAAGGAGAATAATCTAACAAGGTCAAGACAGTGCTTGAGTGGCCGATACTGAAGATGGTAAGAGCATTTTGCATAATTAAAAAATTAAAAGAACTCATTTATATGCTTATGACGGTTTCACACAACAGTGCTTGGCAAGTAAAAAAAAAAACATGGAGTCCATTGGTCCAGGGAGGAAAAATGGGTCGGTTCCCCTTTCAGACTTAGCTTGAGTTGCCACCATGTGGCATTGAGGTGGCATGGGACCCATGCCACGTAGAGGCAACTCAAGCCCATTTTATGAGCATGGGGACATTGCCAGGGGCAACTTCCCAGGCATGGAAAGGGACTTGCTACTAGTTTGAAACCAAACCCTCAAACTCATCTAAAAGTAACACTTCAGCACACTTAATCAAATCTTCACAAAATTATATCGCTATCCCGACAAAGCTAAAAACAAAAGATCCATCCGGGTTGTAAAATTTAAATAAGACCATTTTTTAATGCTGAAACTCACCTAGGAAAACAGCTCAAACTTTTCTTTACCTCTTTTGAGTTTGTTTTTTTTATGCTAGCGTTCATAGGAAGACGTTGAGATCTTAGAACTAAGTAATTCATTCATAGATACATAGACTCCAGGAAGGAAGGAAGGAGATATGCGAGATGATGGGCATGGATCAGCTACTCTTAGGTTGAGCTAGTTAGTTATTGCGCCTCAGCAAGAAAGATGGTGTCTATCTCAGGTCCTCTACATTGCACTCCCTCATTTACAAGGAGGTAATTAGTCAATCACATCTTTACCTGCTTATAATCAATATCAAAATCGGTATTATCTTCGCAAAGCATGACTAGTGATTCAAGGATAGCTGTTTGCTCAAGGAAACTGTCCTCACATCAAGTTCTTGGATGATTCATGCAGATATCAAACGCGATTGGCATCACAGCACTCTGTTTCAAGTACTAATTTAGGGCGAAGAGCATATTTTCCAAGTCCAAGGTATTTGAATGTTATTTATTTATGATTATTTCCAAATATTTCTCTTCTGGAAACTGTATGGAAAAGTATATAATTGATGGCAGAAAGCTCTAAAAAATATCTCGTCATCTCTCTAATTAGGGTTTGCTTTTGATGCAGAGATGGAGCTTCCAAAATTAACTCCTTTGGGCAGGGAAAGATTTTGTCCAGTTTACAACATCGGGCTCTTCTTGAAAAGAGCCATGGGGTCGAGGGCAAGTGTGTAGAGGTCCTCTCAGGCTCAGGTTACGTGCCAATGAGTGCACCAGTTTTCAGAAAAAGGGTCCAAAAGCATGGCATGATGTTAATAAGTCAAGTTTTTAAGCCTCGTAATAAGGTTGAGCCAGCAGAACTCCACTATCCATCAAAGTGGAAAAGTTCACTTAGATGTTCATCGTCTTCAGAGGACTCCAGTTTGAATGGGTCTGTTAACTTAGAATCTGATATGAAAGGTGAACCAACGTCAGACAGCTCAAAAGAAAATCAATCCGTTTCAACCTCCCTGAAGAATTCTGCACAGTTGTTGCATGTCCCTGTCAATGAGGAGCGGCTCGATGGAAGGTCCGGATTTGCTTCCTTCTATAGGAATTTTAAGACTGAAAAGGAAGATAAGTTTGGTTTGGTCAACTCTTCTTCGAAGACAAAAACTCAATCTTTTTTGTGGCTTGTTGCTCCATTCATCTTAGTTGCTTCCATTGTGATCCCACCGATATTTTTGCGCCAATTAATTGAAACGGTTCTGGAGGATACTCTTGTGACAGGTATGTAGTGAGCTGTTCTTGGTTGTCAATTTTAACATGTTTTTGGTGAGTAAAATATAGTTGATATTTCAAATGAAAAAGTAAAAATCATTTTCATTTATGTTTTGAAAAATCATTAGAAGTACCACACCTACACCTAATTGGTTTGCACAAGCACTTAAAACGAGCTAAAGCTTTAAAGTATGCTTCTTATCTACCATCTTTGACAATCTAATGGTGTTCGGATACTTCAAAATTAGAAACATATTGTACTGTAGACAATTTTTGATTCGCCTCATTTCTTGTTTCGGTTACAAATAAATTGAATCTAAAGTAATCTCAAAGAAAATCGCCAACTCAATATATAATGTAGCTTTATAGATATTATTGCGAAGCCAAATTGGATTAGGTTGTAAAGCCAAAAGCTAGTCATGCTCATTGATCTTGTAGTCATGGCTTGCCGAAATCTAGTTATTCTCATCTACTCTGTTATTGTTGCTCAAGTACTTCATAGTTACTGTACATGCTCATTTGTTTTTGGGTGGTGTTTTGTGAGCGATACAATCATTTGGATAAATATATAGGTCTGATTTGGAAACGTATTGCAAGATGGGGATATTGAATTTACTATTGGAAGTTTTCTAGGCTCGATTAAATTTTACTACGAGGAAATTGAATAAAAGTCCTCCTTTGTTTGAAGCGTTAAGTAGCATTATTGTGAGAAAGGAGAACTTGGTACTAATTGTGATCCCTATGGTCAATAACCATCTCTCATGTTGCATTCATCTGATTCAGTTGTCAAATAGCAACTTCTACTTGCTATTTTTTTCGGTCAAAAAGTTGGAGCTATCATTTATTGATTTGAATGCAAATGGAGGAGTTGCCTTATGCAATGTAGCTGTCTTTCAAGAAAATACTCATGCATCCAAGGCAAAACACATAGTTTGTGAGAAACTCTCGCAGTTGCTTTCAAGAGAATGAATTTGCATGGTGTTTGAAGTCAGAAATCAAGGACACATGAGAACGGATAGGATAAGAAACTTTGAAGTTTCAAGTATTGCCAGTTTAATTGTGCAATGTGCATTGTGATTGTGTGCTCCGCTAAGTTGAAACTCAAAGTTCCAATTGAAGAGAGAGAGAGAGAGAGAGAGAGAGAGAGAGAGAGAGAGAGAGAGAGAGAGAGAGAGAGAGAGGCTAAAGTTGCAAGTGCTGTGGAGTCTAGACTACTCCAGTTTCTTGCTGTCATCGTTGGCAAACTGAGAGAGATGATCCATGTGAAGAGATCCACACATCGTTTGGAGAAACTAAGTAGATCTAGTAAATTTACAAGTTTGAGAGGCATTACAAATTGGTCAATTGCTGCCCTAGGAGTCTAGGAGAAGTGTCTTGCAAGGAGAAATTTGTTGTCTGCTGTCGATCATTTCATGCAAGGGATATTTTGCGGAAAAAGGGTTTCTATTGTTTGGTATTAGCTGTCCTATCATTCTTCTAGTGATATTATGGCTTGAGAACAGTTTTCCATTGCATATGAAAAGCCACCACACTTTTACTACATGCTGTCCATTATTTTTTTTGAGAGTTATGTCATCTTATTTGGATGGTAAGAACTAGTGGACAGATTTGAAGGAGGTTCTTAAAATCATGAAGGAGTGAAGCTATAAGCTGTCTCAAGCCTATCATAGATTGCAGTTGGATATGAAGGGGTTTAACTTTTCTTAACCTCTACACCTGTCCCTATAACCTCTAACCTTAAACCTACTTTAAGGATATTTTATTTTTATTCAATCTTCTGAGGATACCTCAATCCTAACTTTATTCGAAGTTCAGAAGTTCCTTAGATAAGTCTCTCAAGAGGAACTGCTAGGACCAAGAACTAGGAAGGAGAAAGCCATGTATGAGACTGTGAATCAATTGCGATTTTGATTTTTAGCAGCAAGTTACAAATGAACACAAGAGAGCCTATTACAGACTACATTACAAGGGATCAACTTACGACCATTGGAGAAAGTGTACCTAAATCCCATGTCTTTAAACATGATTGAGGTACACTTTCTCCAATGTTGGTGCTGATTGTAGTTAATAGTTTACCGCTTGCCTATAAGAGTTTTTTGATGACTCCTACTTTGACAGAAACAAGACCAAAGTTTGAGGAGCTACATGCTTTTTTATCATAGGAGGAAATGAGTCACCTAAATCTCATGTCTAGAGACCACTACAAGGAGTAGGCCTTTATGAAAAAGAAGCAATTTCAAGGAAATTATGGAAGAGGTAAATGGAAGTGTAAAAAAGGCCAATGAAAGAAAGAAGAAAAGGGAGAAATTTGTGGGTGGCCAAGCCATAACAGTTTATTTGGCGACGGTTCCGCACATAATTTTATTAATGCTAATTTGTTGCAGAAGCTAAAGGTGGAAACAAAGCAAAGTGACCACCGATACACAGTGAAGCTGGCAACGGGAGCGGAAAGCCAGGTTTGGGACCGGATAGTCCCACGTCTACCAATTGAGATTCAAGCCTATAAAGACAAATTAGACTTTATTATTATGAATCTAGATAGGGTAGATGTAATACTTGGAAAGGAGTGGTTCTATGAGAGGAACGAGTCTATGAAGAAAAACTATGTAACTCACAGTTTGTCGTTCTTACATAACGGCTCACTCATAGAATTAAATGGAAATGTTGATATTTCTACTCCGTATATGCTTTCTGCTTTGGAAACAGTTAAATGTATGGATGTTAAGAAAAATCACCAGAAGGTGAAATTCTTAGGAAACTTAGGCAAGAATTTAACGATGTGTTTTTTGAGCAGCTTCCTGAGGGTCTTCCCCCCTCTAGGGGTGTTGACCATGGTATTAAACTGATTCTTGGTAGTTTTCCTATATCACTGTATCCATATAGGATGAGTACTACTGAAGAGGATGAGGTTTATAGGCAACTGCAAAATTACCTTAAGATGGGCCATGTTAGGCCTAGTAAATCTCCCTGGGGGGCACTAGTGCTCCTTGTTGATAAAAAAGACGGAGGCACTCGTCTTTGTGTGGACTTTAAAAAGTTGAATAAATTAACGATTAAAAACCGTTATCCTTTGCCGCGAATGGATGAGCTGGTTGATCGATTGCATGGTGCAAAGTGCTTCACCAAAATCGATTATCAGATTTGCATAAAGACTGAGGATGTTGAAAAAACCGGGTTTAGAACTAGGTACGACCATTATGAGTTTTTGGTTTTACCATTTGGCTTGACAAATGCTCGAGCGACTTTCCAGCAGATGATGAACGATCTTCTTCGTCCATATCTGGGAAAGTTCGTGATAGTGTACTTGGATGATATTCTCATCTATAGTAAGACCTTGGAGGAGCATGAGGAGCATCTCAGGATTGTCTTGAAGTTATATAGACAGGAGAAGCTTTTTGCCAAGGAGTCCAAATGTGTGTTCTTCCAAAAAAGGTCGTTACACCTTGGTCACATTATATGGGACCATAGGTTGGAAATTGACCCAAATAAAGTCCAACAAGTACGTGAATGGCCTATCCCTAAAACCATCCGAGAGGTTAAGTCCTTTTTGGGCTTTACGGGGTTTTTTCATAGATTCATCTTGAACTATGCATTAATTGCATTGGCCTTGACGAATGTCCTCAGGGGGCCTAAAAGAGTTAGCTGGCACAATAAGTTCAGTCCTCCGGTTACTTGGACTGAAGAGTGGAATCAGAGTTTTGAGAACTCAAATACTGTGTGACTACAACACCTATTTTACACATAGTGGATCCTAGCAAGCCGTATGTGCTTGAAACGGATGCCAGTGACTATGCTATAGGTGCTTTGAAAGCAAGAAGGTAGATCCTACTCAAAGGCGGTATTCCACCTACGACAAGGAGCTTTTTGCTGTGATTCATGCCCTGAAAGTTTGGAGACATTATAGTTACTGACCATCAAGCGATAAAGTATATTAACGATGCGGTCGACCTTACGGGTCGCAAGGCCAGATGGTTAGAGATGCTCCAAGAATTTTATTATGACATTGAGTACCGAAAGGGTACTTCTAATAGTGTTGCGGATGCCTTAAGCTGGATTGGAGAGGTTAATCAGTTAAGCTTTTTTGAGATCCAATCTGAGTTGTATCTGTCCTTAAGAGATTTGTGCAAGACCGATAGGTACTTTGGTCGTATTTGGCTAGACGTCTTGACAAGTTCTTCTAGATCTAGTGATCAGCTTGGAATGCAGGATTCCAAGATTTCTCCTCAGGACAAGATACAGAGAGACTATTCCATTAGGAATGGGTTGCTTTTCCGGAATGGAAAAGTTTGTGTGCCAGAAAATGATGATATAAGGGCCCAAATCTTGCATGAATGTCATGACAGCCCGTGTGCAGGGCACCCTGGCTCACAAAGGACGCTTGACTTAGGAAAAAGGAACTTTTATTGGCCAAACTTAAAAAGTCAAGTGGCATCATATGTTCGCAAGTGTGCACAATGCCAAGTTAATAAAGCTAAAAGACTTAAGGCAGCTGGTTTACTAATGCCCTTGGAAATTCCTGAAAGGAAGTGGGAAAGTATTTCCATGGACTTTGTGGTTGGGCTACCTCGGACGGGGAAGCAAAATGATGCCATTTGGGTAATAGTTGACAGATTAACTAAAATGGCGCAGTTCATACCAACCAAGCAAACTATCAAAGCTTTTGAACTTGCTCAGCTTTTCGTTGAAAAGTTGTTTATGTTGTTTGGTTTGCCAAATGACATTGTTAGTGATCGAGATCCAAAGTTCACTGGCAAATTCTGGCAAGCGGTCTTTGAGAAATTAGAGACCACTTTAAGTTGGGTTCATCAGATCATCTTGAATGAGATGGTCAGATAGAGAGGAAGAACCAGTCTATGGAAGATATGCTTCGGGCATATATTTCCAGAAGACAGTCGGATTGGGAAAGGTACCTTCCAGTGATTGAGTTTGCGTATAACAGCGCAAAGCACTTAGCGATGGGTTTTAGTCCATTTTCTCTGATGTATGGTTTCCAGCCTAGGGCTCCCATTTCAGTGGGCCTCAAAGGCCTCAAGGTTAAGGCAGCAGTAGATTTCCTATATGATATGCAAGAAATGTTGCTTGTTGCTCGCGAGAACGTAAAAACGGCTCAGGATAGAGCCTAGTTTTACGCTAATCAAAAGCAACAACCTAGGGTCTATGAGGAGGGGGCTTGGGTATATCTTAGAATCCCAAAAGACTCTAAGATATTAATGACTGGGAAATGTCCTAAGTTATCACCTCGTTACGCAGGGCCATTCCGCATAGTAAAGAAACTCCATCGGAATGCGTATTAGCTAGAACTTCCTCAAGGCGTTAAGGTACATCTAGTTTTTCACATTAGTCGTTTAAAGGAACGACTTGGTGGAAAGGATGACTTGATACTTCAGGAAGACTTAGTTCGGCTGGAGGACCTGACATCCTTTGTACCTACGGAACCACAGGCCATTGTTTATATACGTCAACATGGGCTCCGAAACCGGCAGGTAACCGAGTACTTGGTTCGTTGGAAAGGAAGTTTTGAGGATGATGATACTTGGGAAAAGGAACATGGCCTTAAACTGAGGTTCCTTGGTTTTCTTCCTTAGATAAGGAATTTTTTAAGGGAGAGTGTAAGAGATCCTAACACCACAGTAGGGCAAACACTAACCGATCCACCCAACCTTGCCTACTCCCTGATATGGAGCAAGCCCCTCCTAGCCCAGTGTGAGACCTGGTAGCATGCATACTGCCAAGTGTCGGCCACGTGGCTCTGTCTTGGCCGACTGCACGTCGGGACCCAACGTGGGGCCCTATCCTGCTGACAGGGTCCCTAGGCTGTGTTAGGCCCGCCATGGCTATGGACCGTGCCGGGGCACACTACTCACACTGTCTTGCCCTGTTGGTCGTGTACGCTGGACACGACCCTGACTGTGGTATCTGACCTCCTCTGTTCTCTAGGGTTCGGCACTGGTTACGTGCTCGTAACACTCCCTCCCCCTTAAGAACCGTCTTGGTCCTCTAAGACAAAGTCTGGAAAAATCTTGCGAAGGACGTTGCCTCTTTCCCAAGTGGCATTCTCAACAAGCTGATCATTCCACTTGACCAGGTATTCTTTGTTAGAGTTAATGTTTACTTTAGTACCCCTAGTGTTATCATTTAGGATTGATTAGTGATAGTTTGGCCATGCCTGCGTGCTATTATAGGGGCCATTACTATTTATAGTAAGTCATATTTTAGGGTCATTACTGTTTATAGTAAATTCGTTTTTTAGTCAGGCATGTAGGTGGCTGCACTACTACTAGAATAGGATTTGCTTTTATCACTTATAAACTCATCTTGGGTGTTTACCCAATATAGGTAGTAATTATAGCGATTAGCATTTTGTCTTTTGCCATTTGCTTTTTTGCTTTTTACCTTACACATAGTTTAGAGAAAGTATATATGTAGGCTGGCGCCCTACTTCATTTGTAATGGGACATAGTTGGAGTACATCTCTTCATCATTGTTGTTCTCTCTCATGTGTATGACTATTGTCTAACAACAATAGGAATCTTGTCTTGGGTTACTTGTATGATCAAGTCGGTTTTCTAACATGGTATCAGAGCATGCTTCGAGATTCGAGAGAACAAGGAGTTACTCCAATGAACAAAATCAAGAGCAGGTGCAGGTGGTGTCCCTAGCTAGCTCTCAAGTTTGATCTTCAACTATAACGGTGGCAGCTTTGTGGGAGAAGATCTGGTGTACAAGGAAAAGAGCTGAGCTGTAAGAGGAGATTATGAATCTTCCTCAGATCTCAGGTTGCTATAGGACAGCAAAGCATGGAGAAGATCTACAGTATCTGATCGCTGGTTGAGGCTATATACTAAGCTGGAATCAAGCCTACAGATTGTTGGAAATCTGTTTGCTGAAATCAGAACTGATCAGATTGTTGGAATCTGTCTACTGTCTGTTGGATCGCTGTCAGAACTACAGATTGATCGCTGAAGCTGGATTACAGACTTATGTCCTTGGCAGGATCGTTGAGATCGCTAGACCTGTTCGATGCAGATCTGATTTTGGATTGTTGAAGGACAGGGAGAGCAAATACAATTCTGAAGGAATAGTGCTTGCTGGAATTTGTTGGAAAAGATTTAGCAGAAGGAAGTGTCAAAGTTTTGAAGTGTGCCTAGTGTTTGATGAGTTATCTTTTATGAAGAAGACGGACTGTCAAACATATTCATGGAGCACAGGTGTGCCTAGTGTTTGATGAGTTATCTTCTATGTTGTCAAACATATTCATGGAATCAGCACAGCGAAAGGAAGGATCGTAAAAGACTCAAGAATCTAAGAAGGACCGTCAAAAAAGAAAAAGAAAAAGTGGTGGAGAGTTCAAAAGCCAAAGTAAACCTAGTTTGGGTTGCATACCAATGTGTATGATTGTTGGCTAAGGTTATCAACTTTAAGAAATCCTAAACGTCAAAGGGAACCTAGTTGGGTTTGCATGCAAGTGTGCATGTTATTGGCTGCGGTTTCTTAGGAACATAATCTTACAAGGGTAAGAAGATGGTTGATAAAGGTTCGATACTCTTCAAGGTGGATTATTGATTGAAATTCTTGAATCTGATTGAGGAGCAAACATTGCTTGGAACAAGTGCAGATTGAACATACATGCAGGTGTCGCATGATAATCTTGATTGCATACAAGTGTTTGGCTTCATAGTATCACAGTGTCTTATCATGGTGGCAAATGATAAGTTAATTGTTACAAGTGGCGGATACCTAGGAGACAACTTAGCGCACACTCCTGATTTTAGGGTTTTAGAGTCAACTGGGACTCTCAAGTAGACTTTCTCACCAGCGGAGAACTGCACATCCCGTCTGCGTGGATCTGCATAGTGCCTGGCTCGATCCTGGGACTGCCTGATGCTATGCTTAGCATGTTCTATCATCTGGTTTAGGTCCTCTAAAAAGTTTCTAGCTGCTTCAACTTTTTTTTGTTTAAACCCTACATCTGTGGGTGAGCGTGGCTGAAAACCGTACATCAGCATAAATGGGTTGTATCCCGTAGCTGAATGTTTGGTACTGTTATAAGCAAACTCTAATATCGAGAGATACTCCTCCCAATTAGTCTGCTTTTTGCTGACGTATGCGCGAAGCATATCCTCCATTACCCTCTCTGTTTGACCATCCGTCTGTGGATGGTCGGTGGTACTCATATTAAGTTTAGTATGGAGATGATGGAATACTGCCCTCCAAAAATTTCCATTAAACTTACTATCTCGGTCGCTGACTATGCCAGAAGGTAGACTGTACAATCTAAATAGCCCGTCTACAAACAACCTCGCTAACTCTGGAGCTCTAACGGTTGTCTTGGTCGGAATAAAATGAGCCATTTTGGTCAGACGGTCAACTGTGACCCATATAGCGTCAGTACCCTTTTGGGTTTTAGGCGGGCCTACTATAAAATCCGTGGAGATACTCTCCCATTTACCAGCTAGTATATCTAAGGGCTGTAACTACCCTCCTGCCTTTAAACGCTCTGCTTTATTTACTTGACATTTCTGGCAACTGGTTACATATTGTTAGGGACCCAACTGCCTTGGGTCCCATACCCAGACTTGAGACTGGACGATGACTGGGCCTGTAGACTTGACCGGTGACTCGTGGACCTGCATGGTTGCCACGTGTCATGATCCAGGAGTGCACATGGCTTGGAGTCTCTCTCCTTGGAGGTATACAAGGGGAGGAGGACTCCTTTGCCATCCATTCTGTCTACCTAGGAGGAGGTGGATGGAGAGCGTGTGCACGGCCAGGATGTTTGCTAGCATGAGGTAGGAGATGGCTGAGAGCCTAGGCGGTGGTATGGGACGCCGTCTGGGGAAGGATGTGAACCAAAAGTTCAAAGTCATTGCGAATGGTTTAAGGGAGCCCAACAATAAATTGTACAGGTTGAATGCTACAATCAAGGGGACTTATCTCGTCCATTCCATCGCAAACTGAACTGTGGCATAAAAGGCTTGGTCATTTGAACCTAGGAAGCCTTAGCTTGATGAGGAAACTGGAAATGGTGAAAGGATTGCCTGTGATGGAAGACCATTTGAAGACGATGTGCAAATCGTGTGTGTATGGGAAGCAGCATCGAGAGAAATTCAATAAAGGTGGTGTTGCAAAGGCAAAGAACATCTTGGACCATGAGGGCCTATGAGGACTATGTCCATGGGTGGAGCTTTTTATTTCATGACCTTCATAGATGATATGTCACGTAAGACGTGGATTTACTTCTTAAAGAAGAAATCGGATGCTTTTGCCACTTTTAAGAGCTTCAAAGCATTGGTCAAAAATCAAACAGGTAGGAAGATCAAAGCTCTAAGATCGGATAGTGGAGGTGAGTATAAGTCTATTGACTTCAATGATCTTTGTGATCAATGTGGGAGCAAAAGACAATTTACGCAAGCTCATACTCCTGAACTCAATGGTGTAGCTAAGCGCAAGAATCGTACGATTGTGGAAAGTGCAAGATCTATGCTAGTTGAGATGAAGCTACCAAAAGGTTTTTGGCTAGAAGCATGCAGTACCGCAGTCTATCTTCAAAATAGAAGTCCTACCATTGCCATACCAAAGATAACGCCTGAGGAGGCATTCACGAAGAAGAAGCCAAAGGTGAACCACTTGCGAATCTTTCTTTGTAAGGCCTTTGTACACATTACTAAGGAAGAAAGACGTAAGCTTGATGTAAAAGCTATAAAGTGCATATTCCTAGGATATGATGATCGTGTAAAGGGCTATAGATGTTTTGATTTAGTGGAGAACAAAATACATGTTAGTCGTGATGTCATCTTTGATGAATCTAAGATGTACGAAGATGAGGATGCTGAGAAGACGAATACTTCTACTGGGAAAGATGGTACAGTGAGAATTCCTCTTGATGATGATCCATTTGTTGACTTTTCTAGTGATGCACATGTGGATACACCTCATGATACTACTACTCAACCTCAAGAGATAGGTTGGAGAGGTAGAGATAAACCTTTTGGTGCAAAAAGGATTGAAGTTGCAGGTGACAAACGCAAGGAGAAGGATGTACCGTGGGATACATTTTCACCAGGAAGCCGATCACCTGACAGAAAGCTCCCTAAGTGGTTTGAGAGATTGATGGAGAGCCGCGACATGGATGACTTTCCAGGAACATCTATCTAGGGAGAGATACGAAGATCAACAAGAGAGAAGACACAACCTGATAGGTATGAAGCAAATTATGATCTACATCTAGCATCATTCAAAGCAAAGAACCTTCGACTTATGTTGAAGCGAAGGATGATGACATTTGGGTCAAGGCCATGGAAGAGGAGATGGAGTCAATTGCTAAGCATAGCACATGGGACTTAGTGGAACCACCAGTTGGCAAGAAACCCATTGGTTGTAAATGGGTGTACAGGACTAAGTACCGTGCAAATGGAAGCGTAGCAAAGCACAAAGCAAGATTGGTGATCAAATGTTATGCACAAAGTAAAGGCATCGACTATGAGGAGACCTTTGCGCCAGTATGTAAGTGGAATACTCTACGTCTACTTGTTGCTTTAGCTTCACATTTTGGTTGGCCTTTACATCAGATGGATGTGAAATCTGCTTTTCTAATTGGTGAGTTAGAAGAAGAGGTGTTCATGGATCAACCTGAAGGCTTTGTAGCAAAAGGACATGAGAATAAAGTATGTCGCTTGAAGAAAGCACTTTATGGTCTCAAACAGGCACCACGTGCATGGTACAGTAGGATTGATGCCTACTTTCGTTCCAAGGTTGCATCCCGATTCGAACAGGTCGATTCGAACCGGTTGGCTTTCGTTCCAAGGTTGCATCCCGATTCGAACAGGTCGATTCGAACCGGCCGGTTCGAACCGGCCGGTTCGAACCGATTCTTTGAGGTTCGAACCACCAGGCCAGGTTCGAATCAGAAAACGGTTCGAACCTTTTTTTTTTCAATTCTTCAAAAAAACAGTCAAACATTCACTGATAGTACAGATAAAAAATTTAATAGCTAAACAATTTCAATCTTCCTCTAAATTTACAGATATCAGAATTCAGGATAATCAGATCTCTAAGCTCTTGTGACGGTGTGACCTGTCGTATCAAGATTCAATTTTCAAAACAGAATTTACAGAAATTAGAATGACATTATGAGTCATGACCCAAGTTTAAACAGACTACATAGTACATACTAGTTAGCAGTTGCCAATAACTACAGTTAAAACTTAAACAAGTTACAGACTACATAGTACATACTACAGTTAAAAGTCAAAACTTAACTTCAGGAATCAGAAACTTGAAACTTGAAACTAGATTCTAGAATCCATAATATATCATGATTCATGAATCATAACAAAATAGTAAATACAAATGCCAGGTGCCTCATGAGTCCGGTCACCAATGTAATGCGCGATGTGTCTGATGATAAATCATGATGTGTACATATGTCATACTACACTGTAAATACTAAACAGCTCAAGAGTCAAGCTCATCTAGTGACATGAACATCGTAGTGTCATCTACAGACTAGTAACTAGTAACTACAATGATCTAATGTACATACTACAATCATTTGAAGATTGACATTAATGAGCACTGAGCAGGGCCCAGGTTGTAGTGAGCACTCTAAGCTCTCCTACGCCTGAGTCTCCTCCCACTCGCTGGTGGTGTTGTGGAGCCTGTTGTGGCCTCTCGAGTGGTAGGCTCAGCTGCGAAATCCTCATCAGAGGCAGAGGTATGATGCCCCTCATCCTCATCCCCGCCCTCCTCATCCTCATACTCCTCCTCCTCTGAGGACTCTGACCCTGACGATGCCTCAGACTCAGACTCAGACTCGTCCTCGGGGCTATGAGCACGGGAGCTGCTAGCCTCTCCTGCCCTCCTCCTACGCTCTGCTCGAGTGATAGGCCCTGCACAATGCACACAAAGAGGGACAAACGTGTTATTGCCTGCAAATTAGTAAATTACAATTTACGATAATTAGTAATTTCAAACTTCAAAAATTTAATCCAAGACCTGTCACCTTACTACTTAGACAATCCTAATTTCTCACCTGCACTCAGCATGGCCTCCTCATGGAGGAATGCGTACACGTCCTCCTCTGACTGGTCTCTCGGTGGCAACTCTAGAACCTTTGCCACTTAACCTACGCACATGTCACAATGCACATTGAAATCAAGACAATTTAACAAAATTTGGAGGGCCGAGTCCCGACAAAAGTTAAAATTTAGCTACATAGTACAGTCTAGTATCTACTATGTAGTATGTAGTATGTAATATGATCTATTTAGTATAATAGTATCTACTAATTGCCAACTGGGTCCTGCCACTTGGGATGATGGATCACATGTTAGAATTTAGAAATTATAATTTATGGTGTACAAGTTACCTAGATAGGCTCTGCGGTGGTCTGGAGTCTACCCAAAAGTCTCAGGTTGGCGTGTACGTACACCAACCTCTCCAACTGCGCTGATGATAGTTGATTCCTCTTCTTCGTGTGAATCATGGAATGGACACTCCAGTTTCTCTCACAAGCGACTGCAGTGCAGTTCTGTGAGAGAAATCCTGATGGCAAGGCGACGCAATTTGGGGACATCAACCCCAAACTTCGACCACCATGACACGGGACGTAGCTGGCCTGAATCACAGTTCAAGGGGCAGTTAGTACTTACTACTAGTACTGCCTCATCTGCAGCTCTGTCCTCTGGGCCATGGGAAGCGAGGGGTGAGCGGATGGCAACTGGGGGGCGTGATGTGGTGGCCTCTGGCTGTGTCGCCGTGACTGCATCTCGATCTGCCAAAAGAGACACATTTGAAATTACAATAAAATTTAGAAATTAGATGATCAATGAAATTGAAACTTCAAACTTGATGTATCATGTGAGCTAAAAGTTAAAACTTAAAACTTGATCAATGTTTGAACTTTGAAGTGTAAGAGTCTTAGAGTTGAATGTTTACCTCTCGGTCTGGGCCCCATCCTCGAAGGGCCAACCTCCTCCGATGCGACAGGAGTGAGTAGCGATAGCAAGGGGCAATCTCGTACCCCCTCAAACGTAACAAATGTGCCCTGATGCGTGTGGGCCCTCCAGTGTAAGAATGGTGACAGTATCTGCAAGTCCATCTCTTCGTGCCCGATGTGCCATAGGCCGCAGCGATGGTGACGTGATCCCAGAAGGGATCCCTATCCCTCGGCATGGTGGCCCTCTCTCTCTCTCTCACAGGTGAGTCTACAGATCTCTCTAAGTTCTAACTTCTAAGTTCTAAGTTCTAACTAGACTCTACTATCTAGTAACTACTTAGTACTAACTAGTAACTACTAACTCAGACTAGTCACTAACTCCTAACTTCTAAGTTCTAACTTCTAACTTCTAACTAAGTAGCTACCCAGGTCCCACACCCATCTCACAATGCCCACTGCCCACACACACACACAATCTTAGTGCTCAAGCCTCACACAAACTCACAGTGCAGTGTGCACACATCTCAAAACTCACACACACACACACACACAATGCACACGTCACACACACACAATATCATAATATCACACACACACACACTCTCTCTCACACACACACTGATTCACTCACACACTGTACACATGAAAAGACAGTGGACACACACACACACACACACAATATCACACAATCACTCACACACACACACACACACACACACAAAATCACACCATTTTTTCTATCTCTCACACACAACACTGAGCACACACGCACCATCTGAATGGCAAATGCACAGTGCACACAGAGTGCTGACTCCTGAGTGCACCCCCCCCCCCTCTCTCTCTCTCTCTCTCTCTCTCTCTCGGGCGCGAACAGAATTCCGAGGGCCGATGGAAATTGGAATCGTTTTAGGGCCAGACGGTTTGAACGATTCGATGGTTCGAACCGTAGCTCTTTATGTTGATGACCTGATTATTACGGGAAATGATCAAGAGATGAGAGATATGATCAAGAAGGATCTCATGGAACAATTCGAGATGACAGATCTCAACCTAATGCATTATTGCCTTGGAGTGGAGGTGTGGCAAAAAGGACATGAGGTGGGTCTAACACAGGTGAAGTATGTCAGAGAGTTGCTGCACAAGTTCAGGTTGTGGGATTGCAAGCCAGTGAACACTCCTATTGAGCCAGGTAAAAAGCTTTCTAAGCTTGACGAATCACAGCCATTTGATGCTATGTTGTATAGGCAGTTAGTAGGGAGCTTGATTTATCTTACCACGACTAGACCAGATATATGATTTGCCGTTGGTATTGTAAGTCAGTTTATGGCAGTACCTATGGAAGCACATTGGAAGGCATCCAAACGCATTTTGCGATATGTCAAAGGCACTTCCGAGTATGGCTTGGTGTACAGGAAGCATGAGGGTTTACCTGAGTTATGTGGCTATGTGGATGCGGATTGGGGAGGTGACTATGATGATCGTAGATCCACCACAGGGTATGTATTCCAGCTTTGTGGCAGTTGCTTTTCCTGGTCTAGTAAAAAGCAAAGTATAGTTGCTCTATTCACAACAAAAGGAGAGTATAAGGCAATGTGTAGTGCAGCACAGGAAGCTATATGGTTGAGGCAAATCTTGGATGAAGTTGGCATGAAATAGGAAAATCCCACAATTATACATAGCGACAGTCAAAGTGGCATTCAGCTAGCAAAAAATCCAGTGTTCCATGCGAGAACCAAACACATTGAGATTCAGTATCACTTTATACGTGAGAGGCTGCTGAGTCGTGAAATTAATGTTGTTCATTGTAGTACGGACGAACAACTAGTTGACATTTTCACTAAGCCACTCATTAGAGAAAAGTTTGATAAGTTTAGATCAAAGCTTGCTGTACTTAAAGTTCGTTAACTTTGAAGCTATTTATATGGATGTATAAAAAGTAGATTCTACTTTTAGGGAGAGAGTTAGAATTAAAGTAGAACTACTGTGTTACTGTACTGTGGGTCCTATCAGTGGATAAGGACCGGTTGGCCTTGCCACGAGGCGAGTCGACGGGACACACGCCTTGTCAACGACAACCTCGGTCATGCATGGGTTGCCTAGTGAAGAACTATATGTATAGTGTATTTTGGTTTTGAGAAATACAGTTGTTACGTGAGATTGGTGTGGAGAGTGCTTTCTGTCTGTGTCACTGTGTAGCATGATCTGTAATCTTGTTTGAAGCCAATTCTAAGTGAAACAAATGTCAGAGCTCCAGAGTTAGCAAGATTGTTTATAGACGGGCTATTTTAATTATGCGGTCTCCCTTTTGGCATAGTTAGCGATCGAGATAGCAAGTTTGATGGAGGTTTTTGGAGGGCAATATTCCATCATCTCCATACCAAACTAAATATAAGCACTACAGACCATCCACAGACGACGGACGATCAAATTGAAAGAGTAAATCAAGTGCTGGAGGATATGCTTTGTGCATACGTCAGCAAAAAGCGGACTAATTGGGAGGAATATCTTATGATATTAGAGTTCGCTTACAATAGTACCAAACATTTAGCTACGGGATACAGCCCATTTATGCTTATGTATGGTTTTCAGCCACGCAATTGTAGGGTTCAAACAGGAAAAAGTTGAAGCAACAAATTTTTTTGGAAGACCTAAACCAAATGGTAGAACATGCTAAGCGTAGCATTAAGCAAGCCCAAGATCGAGCTAAGCATTATGCAGATGGACACAGACGGGATGTCCAGTTCTCCCCTAGTGAGAAAGTCTTTCTTTGAGTCCCAGCTACCTCTAGAACCCTCAAAACAGGAGTGTGTGTCTCCTAGGTATTGTGGTCCATTTACCATTATTAGGAGAATAGGTGAAGTTTTCTATGAGCTAGAACTCTCGAACAATACTAAAGTCCATCCAATATTCCATGTTGGCAGTTATGAAGGGCTTTAATTAGATCAGATTATCTAGTCAGGGACAATGTTCTAGTTCCCCCCGTGGATTCTCAGCAACTTCCACATGAGCCAGAAAGCATTCTTAGTTCTAGGGAGACGCAGACCCATCATACCCTATATTAGGATTATGTAATCAAGTGGAAGGATCTGCCAGTTGAGAATGCCACTTGGGAAAAAGGCAGCATACTTCGCCAATTATATCAAAATTCTGTCTTAGAGGACCAAGGCAGCTCTTAAGGGGGAGGGAGTGTTTACGAGACCGTAACAGTGCCGACCCAACAGTACTTCTAGGTGCAGCTAACCATCAGAGGCAGAGGCAGAGGCAGAGGACAGTGCGAGTCAGAAGCATGCATGCATACCATGCAATAGGTATGAGGGCCAATAATGCCCATGTAAACACATGTAGAAACATGCATGACAGTAGGGGGCCATGCAGTCCTTCAGTGATGGGCTGGGACCCCACATGCATCAGTAACCCATGCGTGCAACATGAACGGTGGGTGTCAGCAACAACTACCACCTACCGCATGCATGCAAACTCACATTGGGCTAGGAGGGGCATTCAATAGGAAAGTGCATTGGTTGGGTGGATCAGACGAGCTTTGCCTTCTATGTGGTTACGTTGTTTCTAATAGTATGAGACACTAACTCAATCACAAATATGGTGCTCATGTAGGTCAAGCACACCATCTCTTTCATCTCTTTGTTATTGTCATTCCTTCTATTGAAGTCTGTTTTATTCATAGTGAATTTATCTTGTTCTATGTTTTGTGAATGCTAGTAGGATCTAGTTATTTTATAGAGTGTATCCATTACTCTCTATTTTCTAACATTTTCTTTGTTTTACTCAAAACCTACTAGAAATTGGGATAGGATGGTGTCAAGTAATTGGCTTTCTATGAAAAAACTATGCATGCAAATGGAATGAAACAACAGTTTTTGTGTATTCTAGGGGATGAGAAGCCTATGCTAGTAAAGCTCTTAGATGCTCACTAATCTGCTTGACAATTATCAAAAAGTCATGCAGAAGTAGCAATTTATAGGATGATTCATTGTAGCAGATTACAAATCCAGGATAATATTCCAGATTCTATCTTACCTTTTGCCTGATGACTTGCTCCATGTTGGTCAATGCGTGCAGATTTTGTTATTTTGTTTTTCACCGAAGCTGCTTTCTACATCGGTGCTTACCTCTTCTTATACATTACACAGAAGCTATGGGCTCAAGTTCAACCACAGAAACCAGAATGGTCTCTTGCAGTTTACGTACAGGGGTACAGAGTGTCTTCACTCATTTGTTTGGCATTATCAGTGATATTACCTATTGTGAGCATTTACCTAGTATGGCCATGGATAGGGCCAGCAGCTGCTGCTGCACTTGTGCCTTACATGGCTGGTCTGGTGGTGCAATTTTGGTTTGAGGAGAGCATGAAGGAGTCCTCTCTTTGGCCTCACATCCAAGTTATATTCCAGGTATCTAGGATCTCTCTTATGACTAGTTTTCACACTGTGCTTACATCAGTCACACTATTGATGAGCTGCAATGAAATCACTATCATGTACTTTTGCAGTATATTGTTTGGCGATTTCATCTAACATTCCCATATATCTGTTCTTAATTCGGCGACCTACTAATCTTGTGTTCTGCAATTTCATTTCTGTACCATTGGCTCTTATGCTTTTGATAACAGTTTGGAGGTGATCTTGACTACTATAGGAGCTTTTTTTTGTGTAGAAATTTTTTATAAAACAAAGTTGCTGATTTTGAGAAATGAAGGCGTCGATCTGGATTCTGTAAACTCAGTGATGTCATTGTGCTGTTACATTAGAAACATGCATGTAAAATTTATAGGATCTTCATTGCTCTATAACCCCTTTATTTAAGAGTCAGTTCTTTTTTCTTTGACTTTTCAGTAAACAATAAACAGAAGCTCCATTCTAGCTCACTGTCTTAGAAAACCTTTTCAGCCTATCATAGTAATGCAGAATTTCAAATCACAGCCTTTTGCATTATGCTTTTTGAAGCTAGTTATTTTTAATGTTGAACATTCGTAAAAGAAATCAACCTCAGCCCCCAAACTCATCACTTCTTCCACATGATCTGGGACGCTTTATCTATTGGTGACATTTATTATTGACATTATTGGTTATTTGGCCATTGTTGACATTATTGGTGGTTTGGCCATTGTTGGATTCTACTTATCTACATATCTATTTGTAAACATGTGTGTGTGTGTGTGTGTTATGGACATACAGTACATTATGAGGGCCTCTATTGGACCTCTACAATATAATCTCTATTAGTCATTCTATAGTGTATGATTCTAATTGATGTCTATGAGTGTCCTTGTGTTGTAAAGCTACCTTTCCAAGCTTTACTTTCGATGCCACTGGCGCCAGTATTGTCCCCGATGCCAACAGCGCCACTGCTGCTCCCGGCGCCGACACCGCTCCCGGCGCCACTGTGACCAGAATCCAGCCGACGCCAAGTTCCTATGGCTAAAAATCTTCGATCGGCTCTAGCGAAGTCCAAAGAGCTCAGAATGATGTGCAATCACCTCACACGATCTAGGCATGATTAAAGGAAGTCTGGGGATCGATAAATTTTAGAGAGAGAAAATGACTTTTTAGAGAGAGAAAATCCTAGAGAGAGAAAACGTGCTTTACCAGCCTGGGCAGAGCACTTGGTATGAGGGGAGGTGGCGAATCCCACCAATACTATAGGGGGAGTGCGGGTTGCGACGCAGGGTGAGCTCCAACCAAGTCTCAGCCTCCCTTGCTGGAATGTTGTCCTGGCGCCCTCCTTGGCATGCCAGCGCCCCGGAGACTAGGGTCGGTCACACTATTGAAAGGTAACCTTCTCAGATTTATTGATAAAGTGGCATTTTTCTGAAACTGACTCTGATTACCTTCTGGGTTTCAGTGTTCGGTAAAAGCGCCAGTTGTAAGGCCGCTTCAAACTTTTTGATTCGGCACATAGCTGAGGGTCATATCCCCGGGATGCCAGCGGTATGCCGTCGGGACCATTCGGTCCAAGGCGCCAGCGGTATGCTGTCGGGACCATTCGGTCGAGGAACTGATTGTGTTCATATCTATCGCGGCTTGTGGTTCTGAGTGTTCCTTGCATGAACGTGAATGAGTTAAGCTCTTGGGGAACGGGCTCTAACCTGTCGTGCTTGGGTGGAAGTTACTTGTTTATGGCTGTCCAGTTTGGCGTGGCGCCAGGTTGGCTTCCAACGCTTGTGACGAAGCTTTGAGTTGGTTAAGTCTGATGTAAGTTAGACGACTTGCTTGGAATGGATGTTACTCGTTTGTAACGAAGCTTCGAGTTAGTTAAGTTTGATGTATGTCGGGCGACTTGCTTGGAGGGAAGTCACTCACATCGGGATGCCCGATCTGGCATGGCGCCAGGTTGGATCGCAATGTTGGTTTCCGAACTTCAAGTTGGTTAAGTCTGATCGTTGTTGGCGAGTTGGCTGCTTGTATGTCAAGTGGGTTTGGACGACAAGAGTTGAAGGCTGGGAAGCTAAGTCGTGGTTCCCGGCTCCCTTTGGGATGCCTGTGCTACATCGGGTATCAGAGCCAACTGGCCGGTCAGCTATGCGGATCTCACGGAAATGGCCATGGTTTGGGGTTCATCAGGACAACTGTTGTGCAAGGTGCTACCCACAGTGTAAGCACGGGTGCGTCCACGGTCAGGGTGGTTGGCAGAACGGGGGACTTGATGAGTCAGGGTGCTGCCCTTGAGGTTTAAGCACGGTCAGTTCTCGCGGTTCGGGCCTGGCGCTGTCTGCACGTAGGACAGATGAGACAGTGTGCTGCCATTAGATTGGTGTAAGCACGGTTTGTGCCTTGTGGGGTGCGGGGCGACATATTCGAACTGTACGGGTTAACCATTGATACAGAGACGCTGCTCGAATTCGGGTGTAAAGCACGGGTGGTTAGCTGCCGGTGCGGGATAGTTGCCGATCTTAGCTATAAGGGCTATCGACCAGAGTTGGTGGGGCGTGACTAAGGCAATGTGCTGCTTAATGGTGAAAGCACGGATAGTTGAATGGGTGTTCTCTGTGGGCTGTTTCTGTGATCGATCCGTATGGGTGCAGCCAGGCAAAGGTCCTTTGGCAGGGCTATCTCAAAGGAGGACCTTGTCTTTGTTACCTGTTAGTAATCCTGCCTGAGTGTCTTGCTTGTATGTATTCATGGTGAGTCTTAGTACTCGTGCTTTGACAGGTTTGCATGATTGCTTGTGATACAAGGGGCTGATGGCTCGAGAAGGAACCTTTCTTTTGAAGGCTGATACCATCAAACAAAGAGGACTACAGAATCTGTGGGGCGGATTCGCAGTTCAAGTACTAGCACGTGAACGGCAACGAAATGACTCGATGTTTGCAAAGGATGGATGGCTAGCCTGTTACTTGGGTTAGTTTCATTTGCGACAACCCCCACCAGACGCAAGCAG
This sequence comes from Diphasiastrum complanatum, assembly GCA_029204225.1. Classification (NCBI taxonomy): domain Eukaryota; kingdom Viridiplantae; phylum Streptophyta; class Lycopodiopsida; order Lycopodiales; family Lycopodiaceae; genus Diphasiastrum; species Diphasiastrum complanatum. The sequence continues at coordinate 32,571,041 of CM055095.1, forward strand.
GATGTCAAAAGTTGGAAAGGGCAATTTCAGGGGAGATCTTTTATGGAGCAGTTGGTCTTCATTTGGGATGGCTACCTTCGGAACTGAAACTCATTGAGCATGGGTGATATCCAATGTCAGTTGGGTTTTTCCTCAAAGGGGAAAGACTAGGATCCTCTTCAGAGATTGGCAACAAGATGGATCAAGCCATAATCATAGCAGATGGGAAGCAAAGTGTTGGAAAGGCTTTTTGTCTGAGAACTCTACTCTAAGTCCGGTCAATTAATTTTATAAGTGGAGGGGAACTATCACACACACCTCTCTCTTGGGGCAAATTTTGAATGAAAGTTGATCAAAACGGGGGCAAATTCAAGGTGACCTAGCCATACTCACACGAGAAGATTGGCGAACTTTGGACCTAATAAGTTGACAAGTTTTTGTTGTGGAAAGGAAAGCTTGTTATAGACTTTCTCTGGACCAGCAATGATGAGGAGACATAATGAGTACGCTGACTTGTGTTACGTGTAAAAGCAGCTGATCAACGAAGGAACTGTGAAAGTTGAGTCTTGCACGGGAGACTTGGTACTTCGAATGGACGCTAAGGGACAGTTCGTATTGAAATCGGATTAGTGCAAACTCTGGGTGTGTTTGATTCAAAGAGAGCTACTTGAAGCCAAGCTAGATGTACACTTCTTGTTTTGACTGTGAGGCAACTGACCAGTGATGGAATTGTGAAAGTCAAGTTTTCTGGTGCGACCCCTTGGCTCTCCACGAGGTCAATGGTTACATTTGGGTTGATTCAAAGACAGCTACTTCAAGCTAAGTGAGAGGTGCATTGCGGAGTACTCAATCTTTGCCTACCTTAAAGAGCCAAAAAGGAAAAGTATCAAGATCAGGCTGGGACAAGGAGAGAAATCAAGGTGCAAAAGTAACAAGGCACGGAGTGGACCATAAAGTGGGCAAGCAACGATAAATCCTTTGGCTCAGGGAGCCCTGATATCTGTGCGGAACTGATTAAATCTGGAGCTCAGGGAGCTCGACACAAATTGCATCAAGGACAAATCAGGAGCTCAAAGGAATTCCAAAGTAAAAAAGGCAGAAGCGACAGGGGCGAACATTTCACAAGAAAAGCCTCTATCACCAGTTAATAAGGTTCTTGGGTTTTACGTAAGCGATATAAAATCGACGCTTTTCCCAGACAAAGTGAGATTTTCAAGTTATGTAATTTTTCAAAGAAAGAGCTGAGCCTTCGACTTGTGGTGTGCCAGCTACCATGTTAATAAAAAGTGGCCAGTAAATTGAGTACCGTGCTAAGTAGCTTAAATGTATAGTTAATTTTATTTGGGAGACACCTTTACTTTAATCTGACATCTGATGAGGACATCAGATTTTATAAAGGTGGGGTGGATGTTGTAAAGCTACCTTTACAAGCTTTACTTCCAGCGCCACTGGCGCCAGCATTGTCCCCGGCGCCAGCAGCGCCACTGCTGCTCCCGGCGCCACTGTGACCAGAATCCAGCCGGCCAAGTTCCTATGGCTAAAAATCTTTGATCGGTTCTAGCGAAGTCCAGAGAGCTCGGATCAACGTGCAATCACCTCACACGATCTAAGCATGATTAAAGGAAGCCTGGGATCAATAAATTCTAGAGAGAGAAAATGACTTTTTAGAGAGAAAATCCTAGAGAGAGAAAACGTGCTTTACCAGCCTGAGCAGAGCACTTGGTATGAGGGGAGGTGGCGAATCCCACCAATACTATAGGGGGAGTGCGGGTTTCGACTCAGGGTGAGCTCCAACCAAGTCTCAGCCTCCCTTGCTGGAATGTTGTCCTGTCGCCCGTCTTGGCATGCTAGCGCCCCGGAGACTAGGGTCGGTCACACACTTGAAATGTAACCTTCTTAGATTTATTAATAAAGTGGCATTTTTCTGAAACTGACTCTGATTACCTTCTGGGTTTCAGTGTTCGGTAAAAGCGCTAGTTGTAAGGCCGCTTCAAACTTTTTGATTCGGCACATAGTTGAGGGTCATATCCCGGGATGCCAGCGGTATGCCGTCGGGACCATTCGGTCCAAGGCGCCAGTGGTATGCTGTCAGGACCATTCGGTCGAGGAACTGGTTGTGTTCATATCTATCGCGACTTGTGGTTTTGAGTGTTCCTTGCATGAACGTGAATGGGTTAATCTCTTGGGGAACGGGCTCTAACCTATCGGCTGAGTTGGATGGCTTGCTTGGGTGGAAGTTACTTGTTTATGGCTGTCCAGTTTGGCGTGGCGCCAGGTTGGCTTCCAACGCTTGTGACGAAGCTTTGAGTTGGTTAAGTCTGATGTAAGTCAGATGACTTGCTTGGAATGGATGTTACTCGTTTGTAACGAAGCTTCGAGTTAGTTAAGTTTGATGTATGTCGGGCGGCTTGCTTGGAGGAAAGTCACCCACATCGGGACCCCCGATCTGGCATGGCGCCAGGTTGGATCTCAATGTTGGTTTCCGAACTTCAAGTTGGTTAAGTCTGATCGTTGTTGGCGAGTTGGCTGCTTGTATGTCAAGTGGGTTTGGACGGCAAGAGTTGAAGGCTGGGAAGCTAAGTCGTGGTTCCCGGCTCCCTTTGGGATGCCTGCGCTACACCTTGTAGCACATGCCTAGCAATGTTCCTTTGTAGGAGGACCTGCACACCGTTGTCATGTTGATTACTACTTGATCAACGTTTCTTTGTCTATTGTTATTTTGTGATGCCATTATTTGTGATATGTGTTCATAGCGTGATATCATCTCTCTCTCTCTCTCTCTCTCTCTCTCTCTTTTGGCATGAGTTCATTCCCCGTGCTCCACCTCCGCTCCTTGATGATTTATGCATTTGGACTGAGTATGCCACTGCCTTGTATACCATCGATACCGACACACCTATCTCCATCTCCCATAGACCTCTTGAGTTTACCTTCTTCACCTCTGATATGGTCCACAATGCCATCAAGAAAATGAACACCAATAAAGCCAAGGATATTGATGACCTTGAATCCGAGCTTTTAATCCATGCTGCTGATTTACTATCACCTCTCCTAGCCACTCTACTAAATCAAGCCGTTGTCTCTGGTTTTCCTTCTCCTTGGTGCACCAACATCATCCATCCCATACACAAGAATGGTGATCCCAAGAATCCTAGTAACTATCAGACTCTTATGATTGGGCACGTTATTACGAAGTTGTATGGCATTATTCTTCAGTCAGCTGAGAGTACTGAGTCAGAGACCAGGAGATTGCATGCTATGGGCCAAGCTGGGTTTAGAGCTCATTATTCTACTACAGATCATATCTTTACTCTCAGAGCTATTATTGAGGAAGCTCGGCACCGGCGAGAGCGAGTTTATTGCTGCTTCGTTGACTTCAGGAAGGCCTTTGACTCTGTCCCACGCTCCTTACTCATCCAGCGGATACGAGACCTTGGTTTTTCTGATGACACAGTCCTAGCAGTGATGGCACTCTATGAGAAAGTATTGGGATGTTTCCGAAGTGAAGCAATGCTGGCAGGATTCAGATCTGTAGAGGGGCTGGATGCAGTTTGCACAGGAGCAACACTGCAAATGGAAGATCTGATCGCAAAAATGCTGACTGGAGCTGAATCTGGTGAAGCATTGAACCTGCTGAGCCGCTTGAGCATCAACGGAGGAGCTACGCTAGAGCAATGATTAAGCTGCGCTGGAGTAGTGACTGTTGAGCACTCATCAGAACAGGCAGGCAGATCAGGGCTCAGGCTGATCCGCCATGGCAGCAGAGAAAGAAAGAAAGAAAGAAAGAAAGAAAGAAAGCTTTATTAATGTCTTTTCCATGCCAAAAGGCATATAAGACAAATAAGTACATATCAAGTATGTGGACCATCTGGGAGCGTATGAAAAACGTCTCCAAGAAACTGAAAGAAAAGCAGATATAATAAATCTAAACACAATTATTAGTGTTAACTAAACCAAAAGGTAGAATGCAAGAAATGGCTTGTATAATGGAAGCAAGCCGCAGATCAAGTCCTGGAGGTGACACTGCTATTGCTGCTGTTGCTACTGAAAAAAGATGTAATACAAGCTGCAGTGGGGAGTGAAACTGAGATCTGCCGCCGATGTCGAATGTAGGGAGGACATCTCCTCGTAGTAGGCCGAAGAGGTCTGACTGCTGGGCAATGTTGGGAGGTGCGCTGCCTTTGATCTCTGTGGAAAGTCGTGTCCTCATCCTCGTCATCATCATCTAAGTCTGGGACTGGTCGTGAACGTTGTCTGGAGAAAAAGGAGGTAATCTGAAGCTGTGTGTCAGGAGCAATCTGATGCTGAGGCTGGAGATCCCGTTGTAATGGAAACATCTCTCGGACCGTAAGTGCAACACAACGTGGATCCTCATATGTAACAAGTGAGCACAAAGTAACTGGTGTATCCCTGAACAAGCAATGGTATCTCCCACGAATCTCATAATAAGCTAGGCAAATGAAAATAAAATGCTCCTCAGTCTCTACTGCCCCTAGGGAACAAAGCTGGCAGATCCTGTCCTCTCGTGGGGTACCCTGAAACCGGCCAGTCTCAATCTCAAGTTGGTGTGAAGAGACACGGAGCTAACCCAATATGAATCTGAGACCATGTGATAATCCAGATCGTAGGTACAGTGGTAGCAGTGGGGACCCTGATACATCTGTCTCCAAAAAATGAAGCCGATAAAAGTCGGGTTTGACACCCAACTGACCATTCCAGGCTCGATCTAGGTAAGCTCTATAAATGAATCATCTGATGTTGTCATGGGTACCAGAAGGAAGGGCAGTGGTAGAGATGCCAAGTGTGCTAAGAAGTGTGGAGGCCTGAGAAAACCAAGCCACATGGTAGCCCTGACTGTGAAGATGCTGAGATGAAATGAGAGCAGCCTGAGTATATCTCTGCTCAGAAGACTGGAACGCACTGACGCGCTGAATATATGTGATGAGCTGGAGTAAGGCATCAAGGTACATGGGCGGGACCGCAAACTCAGCAAGGATGATCTGATGTGGTACTGAAGGCTTAGCCCGAATCATGCGTGAAAGCATAGTGATCTGTAACCGTGAGATACTAGCCTAGTCAGATGAGGTAAGGCCCGTGCACCATGCAGCCGATGCATATAGAGCTGTAGGAGAAACAATGGTGTCAAAAAACCGACACTTACTCGAGGCATCTCGAATAGACTTACGGAAGCAAAATCTCTCCATCTGGGAAAGGGAAGCATGGCCTTTCCCAAGCCTACTAGAGGGTGCCTGTCTCATACTAAATATAGGACCAGTAAAAAGGGTGCCCAAGTAAGTGTAGGAAGGGACAATCTCTAACGGCCGACTGTCAAAAAGGAGCTCCTGTCTCAACATAAAGCTTCTGGAAGTGTTGAAGATCATCACCTTGGTCTTCACAATGTTCACCCCTAGACCCCATTTGGAACATAAATCATGAAGACAATCAATCTGTCTCTGTAACCCCTCTCTAGTAGGTGAAAGTAGAACCACATCATCTGCATAAAGAAGAATAGCGATCAAGATGTCACCAAGTCTGCACCCAGAACCACCACACTGCTCGATAACTCGCTCCAACTCATCAATATATAAGCCAAAAAGTGTAGGGGAGAGGGAACATCTCTGCTTCACCCCAATAGTGCTCATGATCTGCTCTTGCATGGTTTTTGGCTTGTAGAGATCGCTGCCTTCCAGAACTACTGTTTGCTGGTTGGAAGAGCTATTGTGAGCATGAACCATGGCCAATAATCGGAAGGTGGGGGGGGCATATCCCCTGCTTCTCAACCACCTTCTCTTGACTCCATCACTTCAGCCTCAATGACTTCTGCACCTCCAGCTATGCCTCAGCCATCTTCAGCTTCTAGCATTGCTTCAGCATCCTCCTCACAACCGAATCCACCTTCCTCTTCTCCTTCTATGCCTGTTGCAGTTCCTATCTCCCCATCAAACCCTACTCTTTCCAATAGCCACACTGCTGTAGCTCTCCCTTTGACTCCAAACACTCCAGCAGGACCATTCTCTTTTTCTTGATCCACTTTGATCGCGCTTCTTTGTGAACAGTAAACATTTGAATAGAACTTCAAAAGGTACAACTTACATTGAAAAGCAAAATCAAAGACTATAATGTATTCAAGCAAAAAATGAACTATAGTGAACACTGAATAGCTGGTATCGAACTATACACATGTCACATATGATATTGAAATGAACTGAACAATTAATGCTGAATCCAAATGTCATGACTTATGAGTCAACTGTCACAAAACTCAACTTAGTGCACTAATCAAGTTGCTCACCCAACCTATCCATAAACTCATAGAGAAGGCCCATGGTGGACCCCTCTCTATTTGTTAGTCGTGGAATGGTGTGGAGTGGCTGCAAACCAACAACAATCGACCTTATGACAAGACAATGGTCTCAAATCTCCTAGATCGAGACTCATCTTTTGGACACCTTGTGCTGCACACTGCCTGGACTTGTTGGTCGAGGATGTGGCCAAGATTCCATGGATTGCAGAGGTGGTGCGTACTGCACGGTTCTTGGTGAGATTTGTCACCAAGAAGCCTAGGGTCCTAGCCATGTTCAGGAGACAGTCCACCTTGGATGTCTTGAGACCTGCCCCCACCAGGTATGCAAGTTGCAACTCAAATTTGATTCTTGAATGCGCTTTCGTAGACTGTTGGAACTTGGTAAGTATTTACTATTTACTGTTTAGTTAGTAGTGGTAAATATTTCATGCAATGATGCATGTGCCATGTATTGTCTTGACTCTTGACTCTTGTTAGAAGTTAGAACTTAGAATTTGTCACTTGCGCAATGTGCCCTATCATCTATGCAGGTTTGCATTTATGTTCCTGGTCCTGGAACGACTGCTGAAAGTTCATCAGGGCTTGAGGCAGATGGTTGTTGCTGTTGACTGGGCGCAGTGGGGGCCGTCACAGGAGCCCAAGAGTAAGAGATTCGAGCGGACCGTTATGCATTCACCATTTTGGGATGAGGCTCGATCCATTGTGGTGGGCCTACAGCCCATCTACACTGTCCTGCGCCTTACAGATCGAGAGGGCTGCACATTGGGCCTCTTGTACGAGTTCATGGACAGGCTGGGCGAGCAGTTGAGGCTTTGCACGACCATTAGCCCAGAGAGGTATTATGTATATCAAGAATCAAGATGATTCAGGCCAGCTACGTCCCGTGTCATGGTGGTCGAAGTTTGGGGTTGATGTCCCCAAATTGCGTCGCCTTGCCATCAGGATTCTCTCACAGGACTGCACTGCAGTCGCTTGTGAGAGGAACTGGAGTGTCCATTCCATGATTCACACGAAGAAGAGGAATCGACTATCATCAGCGCAGTTGGAGAGGTTGGTGTACATACACGCCAACCTGAGACTTTTGGGTAGACTCCAGACCACCGCAAAGCCTATCCAGGTAACTTGTACACCATAAATTATAATTTCTAAATTCTAACATGTGATCCATCATCCCAGGTGGCAGGACCCAGTTGGCCATCAGTAGATACTATTATACTAAATAGATCATATTACATACTACATACTACATAGTAGATACTAGACTGTACTATATAGCTAAATTTTAACTTTTGTCGGGACTCGGCCCTCCAAATTTTGTTAAATTGTCTTGATTTCAATGCGCATTGTGACATGTGCGTAGGTTAAGTGGCAAAGGTTCCAGAGTTCTTTTCTAAAAGATTTCATTGATCAGGAACTTTAAACGAGAGGATTTGGATTTGGGTCATTAACAAAGCCACCTGAATCCATTGATCAGTTGATTCCTTGTTTAATCTACTTATGCACACATCAAAGATATGCCTAGAGAAACTAGATTTCAACTTACAGCCCCCACAGAACTCTTAAAATATGAGGTGCATTCAGACTCCATTATTTCACCACGGCCTTACTGTTTTCATCAGTTTGTGGTCCACATCATAGATGGGAAGATGGTTAGGACACTACTGTGGATAAACTCTTGATGGTTGAATTGGAAACAGTAAGTAGCACCCATGCCTTCAGTAAGAGAAAGGACTAGAACGAGCAAGTACTAGTAATTGACTTGAGAATAGATTGTAGTCAAGGAATTCATTTGTTTCTTCACCTCTTGGATGCATTTTAAGCAGCACTAACTTTCTGTTTCATGTGAGATTACTTCTAAAAATGGTTTATTTTGCCTAAATTTTGGTGCTTGGGATTTGAACTTCGTGTCACTAAGAGATTGAAATTCTGTTGTCCCGTGATGGGTGGTAACACCTCATTAGATGAGACTGACTATTACGCAGCATAATCACAATTTGTCATGATTATTCTGACTACATCACTTTCATTTGTTGGTGTGTGCAATTCAGGTTTATCGGCTCCATCAACTGAATCGAGGGGCACAATTAGCAGCAGGGTTGTTATTTACGTTGAAAGGCATTGAATCGACAGCCGAGACCCTGGCAATCAATGGTTCATTGCAAACATTGATGACGGTCATTCAGCTGCTGGGAATCATATGCCTTTGGTCATTGGGCTCTTTTCTGGTCCAAACATCTCTTTTTCAGCATCAAGAGCCTGAGCAATCTTAATTGTTGCTCCTGGGCTAATCAAATTTTGTCTGTTACCCTTCGTCCTACGAATGCACCCATAGCATTGGTGTTTTGCAACAGTTTCAGGCCTACAACTGCTGATGGAGTGAACTGCCTTTGTACAACTAGGAAAGAGTGAGCTTTCTCAATGTACAGTGTACGATTAGGTAAAAGTCAGGGCCTTTATTATACTCATAGAAGGCTTGCTTTTGAAGGTGGATTGTGTTAATTCTGTGAGTGGTTTTATGGTGTAGACATTTTGATTGTAGGAACTTTCTCTTCACTGACTAAGCAGATCTAGAAAACATTCCTTGCATTGTCCTGCTTAGATGTAAAAATGTTTGAGAGAAACGCACATTTTTTTCTGGATATTGTTTAGGATTACTTAATTATCATAGTTGGGAACTCATGAAGAGGGTGAAATAGTGATAAAATCAATTTCAGCAAAGTTTAGCCTAGACAGTTTAAAGAGGAAGTTTTGATAAGATGTAGTCATCCTAAGTCAAGATTTTGGAGGAGCCATTGAATCACATAGTTAGACAACCTTGGAAATTTTCCCAACTTCCCCATAATTTTGGCAGCTTGAATGTTAGTAGTTTATGGATGATCTCAATTGATCATATCATAATTTTTTTGTGATTTCATGAGTGCTTCTGCAATTTGGTATTTCAAGAATAGCAATTTAATTGAATTCTGAGCTTGTTTTATTTATGTTTTGTAAGAATACATGCTAATTTTGAAATACCATACGATAGCTTTATTAATAACAATAAATTGCAGTTAGTCACTGGGCCTAGCCTTTTGTCTTTCCAAGTGAAACATCCAATAGCGAAAAATGTAATGTTTGAATGAGCCTGTTAAAAATCTTTCATGTGTTTTTTCCTTGCTTTTATTGAATTTATAAGTTCATGTTGATCTGTGTAATGTTTTGAGCATAGTGCTGACCTGTGCTGCCCGTTTTGGAACCAAACGTGTGCCAGAATGTCACTCCGGAATGATGAGCACAAAGTTTTTCTTTCAGTACATACTGAGAAAAGTATGTTGTTTTTTTTCTTCTGATTTTCAAAGTTGTTATTGCAAAAACGTTCATTGATCTCAACAGCTGACTTCTGAAGGTGTTTTGTTGATGTCAATCGCCTATTTATCCTTGCATCATCAGTGGAAGTTGTGTTTCAGTGTGTGTTTTTCTATTCTGACTTTCTATGAACTTGTTTGCAAAAACAGTCCATCTCAACAGCTGACTTCTGAAGATATTGTCTTGCTGTCAATCATCCTTGCATCATTAGTGGAAGTTGTGTTAGAACATCACATTCTGTGATTTTCTGACAGCTGAGCTAACTGTTTTGGGGTATAGGTTTCTGATGGTTCTGGTTCTTTTAGTATTACATAATTAAAAAAGAAAAGGTAATCCACCAGTATGTTGCTGAATGTACTGTACAGAACATTCAACATATAGTATGTTCTGTCTGCAAACGCTGGGAATGGGTTTCTATGGTTCATACTATTACACGTATATTATGTCTCCCTAGCAGAATATATAGTCGTCAAAGGAGGAAGCTTCACCAGAACTTCAATATTTCTTCTTGAAGCGACTCCTTACCTACATCTGGCATAAAGATGATGAGATTGTGCAGTGTACCTGGACTTAATTGATAGTCAATCTCTCTGACAACTGAGCCTGAAAGACATCCTGTGATAATCTGTACATGGCAAAAAGAAATATGATGCTCTCAATGGTCTTATTTATTTTTGAAGCCTGTCGTGAGAGATCCATGCATATGCCAAACAAAACCTCAGCTCTAATGTTTGTACAAAAGTTTAAGTAATAAAATTTTGCTGCCCCACCTTACAAGCAGGAATTTGAGAAATAGGTTTACTCTTGAAGTGCTTGGACTTTATCAGATTATCTTAGTGACTTCTATTTGACATCTAGCCATGTGCTCTTTGGAGTAGTAGCTAAAAATTATGAACTCCTTTTTTGTTCTAAAGACAAATGGGAAAGTATGTGTGGGCTGTTTTTTTTAAAGAGAGCTTTATGAATGAGGGTTGAGACTTGGTGTGAAAATAATAAATTCTAGCTTGGTTGTATGTAATTTTCTGATGTACTTTGTAATCCACATGTGTGAATCCATGTTGCCACGTGTGAAGGCTACTCTAGATAGGTTAGATCTCATTCATAGAGTGAGTTAGGCTTGTTTGGTCATGATTCCTAAATTATAAGACCAAACTCCTCGAATCATGGAGGTAGTTGATCAACCTAACCATCAAATTGGCATAACTCTAGGGTTAGATGAGCTTGACATATTAGGGCAAAACTTGTCAATTAGTCTTTTTATTACATGCAGAAGTGCCCTATTGTACATACAGTCTATCATTCCATAGTGAGAAGATAGAATTTTGAGAGCACATTGGCAATCTCGAGTTCCCTTTACATTTGTCTTGTTTTTGTGAATGCTTTGAAAATTAAACTTGATTACTATCATTCTTTGATAACAGACCGTACTGGAGGTCGTACTTACCACACACGTGTGGGGTCGAATTTCCATGTTTGATCATTGTATTAGATTTTGTAGGCTCATTTATGGTTCTCAGTATTGTATTTCAACATGGTATCAAAGCTAAGTACAAGAGGATAATCAATAATCAAAGGACAATCCATTTTCAGCAAGTTTGTTGCTAGAAAGCTAGTCTTGTGAGGCTGAGTGAAATCAAGTCTTAGTGTGAAGATTAGTGATTCAAACGGGATGAGGGTCAAAATCCGTACTGTCCACACGTGTGGGCACCTCTGTACCTGCATTTAATCTTCATTATTCACAAGATCCAAACAATTTGATTCTACAACATCTTGACGAGTTTTTTTGGTGCTAATTCTAGGAAAAGCATCATAGTTTGTTTGCCATAAATTAGATTTGGCTTAGTGTCATGAGATCTAATTAATTGAGGTTGAGTAGAAGCTCTTTAAATGTGTTTTACAAGTCTTGAAGAATCATCAAGAAGAGGGAGAGGGATTTAGTCATTTCTTTGTCTAAAATCTACTTAATTTGATAGTTTTTTGATAGAATCTCATCTTATTGCCATTATATCTTTGTGAGGGAGTGAGAGGGCTGTGATTAGAAGTCCAAAGAAAGGGCTAGAAGTCAAATTTGAGGTAATCAAAACAAGTGAAACCTTTGTGAGTTTCTAGATTTAAATCAATTCTAATTTTTTTGAGCATTGTTTTGTAGAAGTCATTAGGAAAATGGGATCTATAGGAGCATTCCTTCTTGAGGCTAGTGAAAGATTGAATTCTCCAAACTATTCCATATGGAAGGTGAGAATGGAGTCACTATTAGTGCTCCAAGATCTCTTTGACTTAATCCTTGAAGAAGAGGATGAACCTCTTTTGGAGGACAAGTTGGTCAAATATAAGAAGAAGGCAAGGCTAGCACTTCATTGCATCAAAATGAATGTTAGCAATAATCTTTTAAGGAGGTATCTTCTTGTACATCAGCCAAAGAAACATGAGATTTACTAAAATCAATTTATGAATCCAATAACACTTCTAGCATTCTCATAATTAGAAACCAAATATTGCAAAGCGTGAGAAATAGTAGTGAATCTACACAAGATTTTGTGCTTAGGATCAAGTTTCTCAACAAAGAACCAGCTTTTAATGGAGAGAAGATTTAAGCATGGAGTTACTTCCATCTTTAAGAATGATGATTGCATAGCAAAAGAATTAAAACGAGGTAGATTGTTTAAATTAGATGCTAATGTGGCTGTGGAGAGTGTGCACTTGGCAAAAGAGCAGATCACCCAAGTGGAGCTTTGGCACAAAAGGTTGGGCCACCCCAACTTCAAAGCAATGGAATCAAGGTGTGCAAAGGAGCTTACACTCGGTCCAAGACATTGTCTTTGTTACGCTTGTAGCCTCTCAAAGGCTCGTAAGCTTTCTTTATCAAAATCTACCACTCCTCTTGAAGTCATACATTCGGATGTGCATAGCTTCTCACATGAATCAAATGCTTGGATCTATCGTTTGTCTTAAAAAAGTTTGGTGTTTGATTCATTTGTAAAGTTCAAAACTCTAGTTGAAAATCAGCTTAATACCAAGATTAAGGTATTAAGATGTGATAATGGAGGAGAGTATATCTCCAACAAAATGATAGAGTTTTGTAATGATAATGGCATAAAGAGAGAGTTAACATGTCCTTATACACCTCAACAAAATGGAGTGGCCACCAAGAAGATCCACTCGAGCAAGGGCTGAGAGCCATCAAGGCTCACATAAATTGGCAAAGGTGATAAAAGGGAAGACACACTCTCTCTCACTGCCTATATTTTTCTTTCTTCAATGCTTGATGAACCAACTTGCTATGAAGATGCTTGTAAATTAACAAGTTGGAAAGATGCAATGCAAGAGTATGATGCTCTCGTGGAAAATCATACTTGGGAACTTGTTGATCTTCCTCAAGGGAAACAACCAAAACCACTTGATTGCAAGTGGGTGTATAGATTGAAGTATAACAGAGATGGATTAATAAATAACTATAAAGCAAGACTTGTAGCAAAAGGTTTCTTGCAAACTAAAGGCATTGATTATGATGAAACTTTTGCTCTTGTTGCTACTACTTTAAATTGGAAGCTATTTCAACGTGATGTTATAAATGCCTTCCTCTGGCTACTTGGAAGAAAAAATCGACATGAGACAACCCGAGAGCTTCATCAAGGAGGGGCTTGAAAAAAAAGCATGTTTCTTGAAGAAGAGTCTGTATGGACTCAAGCAATCACCTAGAGCTTGGTACTTCATGCTAAACTCTTTTCTTATCTCTATCAATTTTGTATTGAGCTCATATGATTCATCATTGTATATGATGGAAGGATCATTGTACTTGTATTGTATGTTGATGGCGTAATTTTACGTGGAAATGATCTAGATGAAATAAGAGATGTTAAGATTGCTTCATCTAAAGAGTTTAGGATGGTTGATCTTGGCCTATTTCACTTCATTCTAGGAATAGAAGTCATAAGAGGATTGGATTTTAGTTTCATATTTCAATCTAATATGCTACATCCATCCTAGATAGATTTGGAATGAAGAATTGTGAAGGCATTGAGACTCCAATGGAGCAAAATGTAAAAGCATCTAGAAGTGTTGATAAAGCATCGTTTGAGGACATCCCTCTCTATAGTAGAAGGCTTATAGGCTCCTTAATCTATTTAACTATAACTAGGCCTGATTTGAGTTATAATGTTGGAAAGTTAAGCCAACATACGCAAAGTCCTCTTGTGTCACATTGGAAGATGGCCAAAAGAGTCCTAAGATACATCTCATCAACTAGGAATTTGGCATACTCTACAAAGGGACTAATATTGGCTTAAGTGCCTATAGGGACTCAGATTTTGCAGGTGGCAAAGTGGATTGAATATCTACAAGTGCATCTACTACATTCCTTTGTGATGGAGTAGTATCATGGGTTTCCAAAAAGCAAGATACTATTTTATTGTCTTCAATTGAATCCAAGTATAAGGCCCTGACATCAATATGCAAGGAGGTCTTATGGCTCAAAAGGCTATTGGTGGAGCTTCGCATTCTGATTCAACGCTTGGTCTTGAGCTCCCTCTTCGATTGGCAATATTGAGAAGAATTTGTGGCTATTTAATACGTTCACTCTTGAAAATGTCAATTTGTCGAACTTCACATCCCTGCTCATTACCACCTTCTTTGTGGTTGCATTGTAGAGTCAATAGATATATGAGTCATTCGAATATCTGACCATGATAGTCTATACCAACTTTTATCCAGTTTGCTTCTTTTCTCCTTTGGTATGTGCATGTGGGCTACACATCTAAACACTCTCACATATGATAGATTAGGCTTCTCACCTGTCCACATTTCGTACGACATCTTGCTCTCCACTGTCGTCATTATCGAATGGTTTTGTAGATGGACTGCAGCGATGATCACTTCAGCCCAAAACCAACTCGATAGTTGTGCTTGAGCCATCATGCACTTTGCTCCTTCGATAAGAATTTTGTTTCGTCTTCCTGCTACACAATTATATTGTGGTGTACTATGCAGGTGTGAATTGATATTCAGTATTTTCTTTTTTTAGAGTGAGTCGACAATGTGGTGCCAAACACCACCCTAAAACTGCTCTTACACTTCTCCTTTCTTCAATGTGTCTTCTCTTCGTTGTTCTCATACATATATGCCACCAAGGGAAGTAAAAGACAATTTAGCTAATCATTACAAGAAAGGTTTGTATTAAACTACCAGCTCTGTACGTGTTAACTCTTGTAATGTTGCCATACGGTCGATCGTGATATTTTGCGTCTCACGACTGCCAATTTTCAAATTCGATAATTCGAATCACTTGGCGGTCCCATTGTTCGATAGTTCGAATCACTTGATAGTCCCATTATTTGATAGTTCAGCTGCCATTTAACTGTTCGTCGACGATTATGTGAGTATGTCGTTGTGTTCAACCATAGGTGTCGATGGTGTCCCGAACTATCGATCGTTCAAGGAATGGTCGAAAAAGGTTGGTTGAGATCACCATTTCCAACATGGTTATCACAATAGATCCAAGGTATCGAAACCACAAACTCCTAAGCATGAGACATATTTTAGCCTGTTGGAAAGCTCTAAGAAGAAACGCAAAAATCGAATCAACAACTAGAGATCGAATTGTGAAGGTCGACAAGAATTTGAAGACCCCCCCCATTAGACTCATCGATAGCCTTCAATTGAATATGGTCACAGACTTTGAATTATGTAGTTTCAAGGAGGAACCAACGACATATCTAGAAGCAACATAAAATCATGAGGGCGAATTTCGGAGACATGCCATCTTGGAGAAAATCGAATCAATGAAGTAGAATCAGGCATGGACACTCAAGCCACTACTCAAAAGAAAGAAGAAAATGTGACTGCAAATGAATGTACAAGAAGAAGCTAAGGTCAGATGATAGTGTCGGAAGATACAAGACTCGACTTGTCGTGAAAGGCTACACTGGCATAGGTATAGTATCGACTACTTCGATACATACTCTCCGATGGTCAAGATGTCGAACTTGTTGCTTATGCTAGAAAATATAATTTGGAGATACATCAGATAAATGTCAAAACAACTTTTTTTCACGAAGACTTGGATGAAGAAATTCTCATGGAACAACCTGAAGTTTATCAAGACTCGAACAATTCAGATTATGCCGTCACTTGCACATGTGTATCTACGGTCTGAAGCAGGCTTCACGAGCTTGGTATAAGAAACTCGATAGTCTTCAAAGATACAAGAAAAGAACAGAATGGCTCTTGACTATATCAAGATGAATGTTTCAAATGAAGTGTTGAGAGAGATTAGTCATTGCACCTTGGCCAAGGAGGTTTGGGACGCTCTCAAAGCCATTTATGAGGCCAAGAATACCTCTAGGTTGCTCACACTTTTCAAAGTTGCCATAAGAGTGATGAGAGTGCCTCCAATTATGTTTTGAGAGTGAAAGATCTTCATAGAGAGCTTGCTTGCATAGGAGACCACCTCAATCAAAGTGAATTAGCACAAATGATCCTAAATGGATTGAAGGATGAATTTGACATCCTTGTACAATCATATGCAATCAAGGAGGAGCTTCCAAGCTTGGAGGCACTTCAAGGAGTTCTTATTGCTGAAGAATGTAGGCAAGAAAACAAGCTCTTGAGGATGAACAAATGTTGTATAAGGAGAAGCCTAAGGTTGATCACCTTAGAATCTTTGGATGTATTTGCTTTGTTCATGTGCCTTTAGAGACTAGGAAGAAAGATGATTCTAGTTCTATTAAAGGTGCGATGGTTGGATATTCATCTACAAAGAAAGCCTATAGGATCTTTATACAGTTGTTGAAAGTAGAGATGTGATCTTTCATGAAGATCAAAATTACAACTTGGATGGGTCCGAGCACCTCATGGAGCATCATCTATTATCAATCTTGAAGACAATCAAGACATGTTGGGGTTGAGGCTTGAGGAGGAGCATCTTCAAGTAGTCACACCAAGAAGATGAGAGAGAGATCCGATTTCAACTTAAGGTCCTCCTGTATAGCTACAAGTGTAGAAGTTGTTGATTCATAGAAAAATGGTTGCCATATTAACATGCGACTTAGGTAGGCTTGATCTCGTTACGTTATTATTATGTTTCCTGGAACTATGATCATTGTTGAGTTATGCATGTTAGTAAGGTGATTCTATTCAAAATTGCACCTATGTAATTGGCAATACTTTAGTGTCCCCTGTGTCCGGTTAGTCTCTGGGAGGCTAAATGGTGTGACACCCTTTGATAAGGGGTACCCTTGGATATAGCTAGGTGCCTATGCATAAAGGTACTTGAGTCCTTGGATAAGGGCATGGAGGTTTCTATACCTTATATGGAGGTATGGAATCTTGTGAGGTGTCCCGCCTTTACCATGGGTATTGGACCATACCCCTAGACCATGGGCCTCAACCTTGAGCCATGTTCACACCCCCATTTGTGAGAGAGGGTTAGGCGCCCATTGGAGGGGGATTTATGGAGAAATGCTTGCTTCTACTCTTGTGTGTTAAGACTAGTGTAGAGAGCACTCTTGTTGTGGAACAATTTCTCTTGAGAGGATCACTATCTTTGGTATGGGACTTAGGTAGTGATAGGGTCTTGAGAATGCTTGTGTTTGTGATGGTGAACTAGTGAATGTATATGGTGTAGCAAGGGGGTGCTGGATTGGCATGAATGCTAGCTTGCATTAGCATGAATCTAGGGTGGTGAATTCTCGAGGCCAACTGATTTTCTACTTTTAAAGGATCTTTGGAGCACAAGAGGAGAGGAGGTCAGTGGAAGCTTTGTAGCTTGGGCAGCCATCCACAGGAGGAGCTTGAAGACATTTTCATTGCTTGGATCAAAAGGAGCACCATTTTTTGGAGCTTGGAGACACCTTGGAGCAACCTTGGAGGACACTTTGAATACCTTGGAAGACACCATTCTTAAGCTAGGAGGTTGGCCTCTCTTCATTTGTAAAAGTGGTATCAAAGCCAAAACAAAAGTGAAAATGGTAACCTTTGAAACTCCTTTTAATTTCCATTAAGAACAACCACCAAAAAAAAAAATTGTTTTGGATGTGTTTGTGAATGGTTAATAGAGACTAATTTTCTGCTTATAGAAAATTTGTGTGTTGTGGCTGGTTTTTCTAATTCTAGAATATTCCATTCCAGAGTTGGAAGAATAGTGCCCAACATATTTTGCATCTTCATTGGAAGAGTGGTGATGTTTGAATGTTTGAAAGGGGGGCAAAACTTAATTCTATTTTGTGTTAATTGAAAGTCAAAGAAAATTTTTGAAGTGGAGTATAGTTTGTAAATTTTGGTGGCTTCAGAAAGATTTTGTGGGGCCTGGGAGGGGGCTCCCTCCTCTAAGCCCAAAGAATCTTTATAGGGAATCAAGTTTATAGTAGGAATAAAGTTTTGGATGCTTGTGAATTTTACCAGAGGTTTGAATCCTCATTTCATTCTGAAATTTCAAAGTTTTGTTTAGTAATTATAGACTTTCACAGAACTTTGAAAACTTCATACTATTTTTACTTTTAACTACTAGTTTCATATGGATGAAAAGTAGTAAAGACAAAAAAACTATGAAGGTTATGTAACTTTGGAATGATATGAAAAGGGCAACTAAAGAAGGAACCTAACATATGTAAATGTTAACTTGGATTGGTTAAGGGACATTTACATAAGAGTTAGTACAAGTGTTTTGAGATTTTGCTTAGGATTAAGCAAAAAATGGATCTAGTTGGTTGATTTACATATTTTTAGGCTTGGATTAAGCTTACTAATACCAAGCTTTGAATGAGCTTGAGATTGCATAAATTTAGCTTACATTTAGTTTTTGTCAAGCTTAATCGCTTTTATCAATCCTAGTAGAGCTTACTTGTTTTTTTTGGCTTGAATACTAGGAAAGCACCTTGCGAGCCCCATGGATCAAACACCCTCTAATCCACTAACTTTTGACTTGTCTAATCCTACTAGTGTGGCACAAGCCCTACAACACCTCTTTCAACAAATTCAACCCACAACCAACAAGTACATGAAACAAATCAAAAGAACCAAGTTCTTGAGTCAAGACTAGCTAATAAAAAGAAGCATGTGGTTCCACCTCCCATAAAGCTGTATAAAGGGGAAAAAAAGGATATATAGGAGCCTACAGGTTGTTAATTCGTGGTTGAATGTTTGGAATAAATATTTTGTTGTGAATCAATTTTCCAAAAATGAAAAATTGTCCACCACCACCACGTTTCTAGATGGGAAAGCCTTAATTTGGTGGGATGATTTAGTAGCCAAGGGAAATAAACCACTAACATGGGATGAATTTTGTATAGTATTCAAGGAATATTTTCTTCCCTTGTTAGATGATTATGAGCACTTCCAGAAGCTTGCTAGATTGACTATGTCCAAGGGTTTGGAACAATATGTGCAAGATTTTCATGAGTACTTAAACCCACTATATAATAGTGAGGTACCTCCTAATGTGGAAAAGCTCATGTTTATCTATGGGTTACCTAAGGACTACCAAGTGGATGTTCAAAGGTATCATCCCAAAACCTAGAGGATGCTATTGGGGCTGCCAATTTTTTTGATGATACCCCTAAGTCACATAGGAGTCATCACCCTAATGGACAAAAAAAAGAGTTTCCAATTTAAACATAAGGATAAGGAAGTTGCCAGTGAGACATCTTCCAACCCTAATCCTAAAAAACCCAAACACCACCCTAAGAATCATCGAGGTGGCAAGAAGGGCCTAGTAGAAGCTTGCAAGAACAATCTTTGCTTCAAGTGCAATGGAGAGGGTCACCTTGCACGTGATTGTGTCAAGAACAAGGCCTCAAGCTTAGATATCAGTTTATTTCACAAGAAATTAATTTACATCAATGATGAGATTTTTAAACTTAATGTCATGAAAATATCCAGCAAGAAGACTCCCAAATTTGAAGCCTATAGTGAACTTAGATGAAAATTTGATAATGTTTTTCAAGACCTTCTTGTAGGTTTATCACCCAAAAGGTCTATAGATCACAAGATTGACCTTATACTTGGTTTAATTCCAATTGCACAACGCCCTTATAGGTTGAGTGCATCGGAAGAGGCTGAGGTACAAGGCAATTACGTGAATATCTAGAGAAGGGGTGGGTAAAACCTAGTAAATCTCCTTGGGCATTGCCAGTGGTTTTGGTTGCCAAGAATAATGGGACTATAAGATTTTGCATATACTATAAAAAATTGAACAAGGTTACAATTAAGAACAAATATCCACTACCATGGCTGGATAACCTAATAGATTATTTTTGTGGTGCAACCTACTTCATCAAGATAGATCTAAGGTTAGGATATAATGATCTGCATTAGGGTAGAGGACATACCTAAGACGGTGGACACTACGAGTTTTTGGTGCTTCCATTTTGTTTAACCCATGCACCAGCGACTTTCCAACAAATGATGAACGATTTGTTTAGGCCATATTTGAGAAGATTCATGATAGTATTCTTAGATGATATCCTAGTGTTTAATAAAACATTGGCGGAACATAAAGATCATCTTAGGATTGTCTTGGACATCTTAAGTAGGGAAAAGCTCTTTGCCAAAGAGTCTAAGTGTGACCTTTTTGTTAGGGAATTATCATACCTGGGGCATGAGATTTCCAAACGCTTGGTGGAGATCAAAGCCGATTGTATTCGGAAGGTTATTGAATGGCCTACTCCTACTACAGTTCAAAAAATCAAGTTTTTCTTGGACTTTGTGGGGTTTTTCCATAGACATATATCCAAGTTTGCTAGAATGGCACTTCCCCTCACCCAAGCTTTGAGAGGCTTTAAGAACCTTAGTCGGAGGGATAAAAGTCCACAAGTGGCGTGGACAGAGGATATGAACCATAGTTTTGAGTTTATTAAAAAAAACGTGACATCAACACCAACCTTGATCATTGCTGAACCAGTAGACCATTCTTGGTTAGGACCAATGCTAGTGACTATACAATTAAAGCCATCTTGATGCAGGATGGACATTGTGTTACTTTTGAAAGCAAGAAACTCAATCTAGTTCAATCTGGGTATTGTACCTATGAAAAAGAGCTTTATGATATTGTTCATGAATACAAAATATAGTGACATTAGTTGTATGGAGCCAAATTTGAAGTTTTGGCTGATCATCAAACTCTTTGATACTTTTGTGATGCCACATATTTGAAGGAGAGAAAAGCAAGATGAGTTGAGCTAATGTAGATATTTGATTTAACGATATGGTATTGTAAAGGAAGTCAAAATACTATAGTGGATGTTTTGAGTCGTTTACTAGTCATCAATCAGTTATGCTTCCTGATATACAAATAGAATTGGTTTAGTCTCTCCAAGGACTGTATGCGTCCGATCCATTTTTAGGAAAGTATTGGCAACAAGTACTTTTCTCGAATTAGGGAAAGACTGAAATGGATTTTGCTATACAAAACGGGATCTTGTTTCATATAAAGGACAAGGTCTGTGTACCAAAGAATGACACAATTGTCACGATAATCCATGTGTTGGACATTTGGGTATACAAAGAGCTCTTGCCTTAGTTAGGTGACACTTTTGGTGGCCTAAGATGAAAGGTCAAGTAGAGGCTTATGTACTTAAATTTTCTAACTGCCAGTTAACTAAAATAGAAAAGCTTTAAGCTAGTGGTCTATTACATCCATTAGATATTCCCACTGGAAAGTGGGAATGTATCTCCACAGATTTTGTGTTGAGACTTTCACATACAAGGAAGGGATTCAATTTGGGTCATTGTTGACAGACTTACAAAATTTTCTCAATTTTTTCCAACCAAAACCATGGTTAGAGCTTCAAAACTAGCTCAACTTTTTGTTGAGAAGTTGTTTCGGCTAGTCAAATAGTTCGACCCAAATCAGAAGTAGTCACATAAGCCAACCCTGAATCAGAATCAACAACATGCTTAGAATAAGAAAAATATGCTGTGTAATACTGCAAGAGGATGAATCACAAGATCCAAGACTGTTGAATACTCAAGTTCAACAACAACAAGAAGAAGCAACTGGACCAACAAGCCAACGCATAACAAAAATGCAACAAAACCTCAAAGATGATGATGTGTAGAATTCATTCATAGTGAATCATTACCATGTTGATCAACAAGAGGAATGGTTCCTCAATTTTTGAGCAACACAACATATGAAAATCCATCAAGAATAGTTCCACAACTATTTGGCTTACAATATGAAAAAGAAAATTGAATTTGCTAAACAAATTAGATGTTTCTACACTCAGATGCACATGATATTGGGGTAACATTCACCACTTCGACTAGAGTAATTGTGAAAATTGTCAACTAGTTTTGATATTTTATTTGACAATTTTGAGGCCAACTTGAAATCTCAACTTAGAGATAGTTTCATATTTGTCAATAACGGCCTAAATAGTTTTTGTACTATTTTTGGCAAGTAGAAAAGTGGATGAGGTCGAGTTTGGACCCCCCATTCTGTTGGCAAATTTCGAAAAATCCCCGAGATGCAGGGCTGAGCTGTAATAAAGAGCACCTCTCACCCTAGACCGAGGAGGTCTCAGAAGAAAGAGAGCAGGAAGAAGATGAGAGCCGAGAAATACTAGCTAGGACAACAGTAGTTGGAAATCTCATGAGCCTCATGGTGAATCCCAAAGAAGGAATGACCATGTAGGAGCTAGTAGTATTTCTAGGCAATGGAATAAATGTAGACCCCTCTTAAATAAACTAGAGTGAGCCACCTTTTGATGATGACCTCTAGTGAAAAGCTAATTCCACTTGGAATCTGTAAATTAGTGGAAGTGCCACTTAGGCTCCACATGGGCAGCCTCTTGGTCTATCTAAGAGACCCCCTCTCTTGTGAGGGAGCTTTACTTCTAATGTCATTTGCTCTTGTTGAATAAAGAAGATCCTCCATGAGTTCTTGGCATTCTTGAAGCTCCTTGTTCATGACAACTTTCTTGAGTGATTCTTTTATGAACATGCACTTTCGTTTCTTGAATGTGGTTGTGAATTAGTTGTGGAATAGATTAATTTCCTGTTTTCTCTCATTCTTGCAATGTGGATTAGAGTGAAATAGATTTCTTGTTCTATGTTTTAATGTAGTTTTAGCATTCAAGCAAACTAAACATGCTAAGATTGTGGTGTAGATCTTGCATATTCTTGACATCTCAGTTCTTGATGTTCTTGGGCTATCCAAGAATCAAGAGATGGGTGTTTTTTGATCTTTGGATTGTTATTATGCCGATAGATAATTAGTTTCTTGTTTCTTGTTCAGTTTTGTAGATTAATTTGAGCATCTTGTTTGTTTCCTAACGTTTTAGAAGTAGATAGTTGCAAGAACCGTTTGGTTATTCACTTGTATTGCACGCAAATTTTTTGGTAAATGGTTTTCAGTTGCATGTGCCCACACTTTAAAAAAGTGTTGATCTCTGAAATAAAGAAGTTGATTCACCTAGTGGTTTATGTAATTAGGATTACATGAAGGTGATGAACTTTTGTTTTGGAGTAGATTAATCCATTCGGAAGATTTATAGCTTAGTGGATCTTTTGGAATTTGAGTTAGTATTCATGAGTAGGGGCAAGCAATTGAAGAATTGTTGCATTTCTGAGTACTTATCCAGATGGAGAGATTAGACTAAGAATAATATGGGAAAGGCTGAAAGTTTAAGGAATAGTTTTATGTTTTCTTTTTTCCGTTCTGAGGATAGAACCTGTTTAAGAAAGGAAGAATGTTATGGTCATATTCAGTAAAGGACATGGAATAGTCCTAATATGGTAGACCGGCCCTCCAATGTTTGAGATTATTGGTCACGCCTAGATTTAATTCCACATCGAGGCCTGTTGGTGACTAATGACCTTGAGAGGACCCAGACACTCTAACTGAGACATATGGAGTAGTGCATGTACGTGTGACGGATATAGGCACAAGAGGAATGCATAAAGAGCTATGATCTATTTATAGTTGACCTGCATCGGAATTGCATGGGTTCATGCACAAAATCCTATTCTCTATATATTGAGGTAGTGATTTTCTCGTCGATGACTTTTGGTCTAGGTTATCTGTAGAGCCCTTCTCCTCTTGTTATCAAATGGCATGGCTTGGGGGCTAGATCCAGGAGGATTCTCTAGGAGGGATCTAGGATTGGTTGGGTAGTTTTGCTCCATTCTCTCTCTTGTGTTTTCCTATCCTCCTCTTAGGGGTTGTCCCTAGTGGTCTTTTCACATATACAATCAAAGGTTTTTAAATGGATGACACTAGGCTTGTGTCCATGCCATACTTGATAAGGAGTTACGTTTTGTTATCGATGGCTTTTTTGCTTGATCTGTTCTGTAAGTAACAGGCTGTGGCAGTAGTTTCTGTCTAGAATTTTGTAGGTAAGTGCGATTGATGTAGCATAGATCTAGCTGAGTTAAGAAGCTTCGATTCTTCCTTTCTGCAATTCCGTTTTGCTGAGGTGTGTAGGTGTTGCAAATTTTCTTTGAATGCCATATTCAGCTAGATAGTCAGACATCACATTGGAGATGTATTCGTCGCCACCATCAGTTCGGAGTGCTTTCACCTTTGTAGATGTTTGGGTCTCAACCATGCCCTTAAATCTCTTGAAGCATTCAAAGGCTTCTGATTTGTGCCTTATGAATATGACGGTAGACGATCTAGAATAATCATCTATGAGAGTTATAAAATAGAGTGCATCTCCTAAGGATGGAATTGGCATTCCGCAAAGATCACTATGTACAAGATCTAATACATGTTTTGTCTTGATGGAATGTGTTCTGAAAAATATGCTTCTAGAGTGTTTACCATAAATGCAAGATTCACAAAAAAATGATTTCCTATCTAATGAAAGAGGAAAATACAATCCATCAACCAAATTATTACAACGAATGTAAAAAGGGGATCTTGTATTAGCATGTTTAAAATGACTATGCCACAATAAGGCATCGTTGTTTACATTATCATGAGTAGTAGCTAGTGCGATTGAGTCAAAAAGTATGTATAAATTTCCAACTCGACTGCAAGTAGTCAGAGTAGTGTCTTTGTTGAAGATTGTACACTGTTCAAAAGAGAAAGTAACAGTGTAGAATTCGTCTGTTGTTGTTGCTGCTTATTTGCCTCATTGTAGATGTGGGTACGACACTCCTTGATGTCGTGGTTCACCCTCTTACAATATCTGCAGAAGAGTTTCTTGCGCGATCCACTGTTCTCTAAATAAGTATGAGGCTTTTGCTGTTGCACTTGATTCTTGCCCTTGAAATTGTCTTTCTTCTTGGTGTATAAGGCCAGGGATAGATCACTGGTCTTTCTCCGCATTTCTTCTTGAAGAAGATGACTGATGACTTTTGAAGAGTCAAGTCAGGTTGAGTGGAGATCATCATGATAAAGTGTTCGTAGGAATTTGGTAAAGAAAAAAGTAAGGTCATAACAACAACATGATCTTGAATAACATCTCCTACAGCTGATAATTGATCTAATAAAGATTTAAAACTGTTGATGTGAGAAGTGATGGTTGTAGAATCAGACATTCTGAATGTAAAGAACTTCCATCTAAGGTGAAACCTTGTGGTTACATCTTGAGTCTAGTGCTTCCTTGGGGGACTTGCATGTGGTAACGTGGGATATTTGGGAGTCATCTAGATTCAACGTGATCGATGCCAGGGCCTTCTGATCCTTGATCTCCCATGCCTTAGCTAATTCATGATCAACGTCTTCTAGTTTCGAGTCAGACCCATCTACAACATCCCAAAAATCTCTATCTATCAGCATCATCTAGAGTTTTAACTTCCGGATATAGAATCTAGATCCGTTAAATTTATCAATGACCTAACTTTGTTAGATGAAGAAGATGAAAAGTTACTAGTAAGAGACATATTGATAGTAGTTTAAATAGAACAATCTCTCAGTTTATTGATCTGATGCTCTGATACCACACTGTTGGAATAGGAGGTGAGGGGACATGAACGAAGGAAGAGAGTGAAAATAGATTGCGGCACAACTCTCCCGTTATGGGCTGCTGCAAGCAAGAACAATCTGAAAAGATTGTAGATGCAGAAATAGAATCACAGCACATGTGTTCTCACCAACAAGATCGTGAAATAATTCATATTCAAACAAACATGAGTACAATCCACAGAAGAGATTAGATAAGGTGTGGAATTACTATAAATTAGTTTCAGTATGAAGTTCAATGCAGAATTTTGAGTGATACTACAGTATGATAATGCTGCTTCCTCAAGTGTCAAAAACAACCGTTGTTTGGTCATATTCTAAGGAGTCGCAGATGTCTGTGATCTGATTAGAGTGTGTGTGTAGTGGACGAGCGTGAACTAGCAATGAAAAATGTGAATTTCACACATGTGGAGTGTCCACCACATGTGATTGTGATCTCCTAAGGTGTGTGGATGCACAATGATCAAGATTAGATTGAGATTCAAGATCTATCTTACTCTCAATGGCAAAAACACACTACTACATGCATTAACACACTACTACATGCATTAATTCACTTTCAAAGTACATACGTACGTGTGGGAAGTACTTAAAATAAAACTAAGTAAAGTTTATTACATCCTTCTTCAACAGTAGAAAGAAATGACGACAACACTTTACACCATTATACGTCTTGAATGGTTCATGATTTGGCACTTCAAACCTCAAGCTAGTTTGAATAGGTAGCGGTTTGAATTACCCAATCTGAATCGAAAACAAAAAAAACAAAACAAGAACCAAGACTCGGAAGAAAAAAAATCGATTTTTTGATTCAAAAAAGCTCCTCTCCTTGGGTAGAGAGAGAATCCTACCAATAGCTCTCGGGTAGAGAGAGAATACTAGAAAAGTACTTAGTCTCAAAATCCACTAGATCTTCAAATTACATTGATCAAAATGAGAAGTACAATGATACTATAGATCCATGAGCTATCACAATGCTCAAACATGATTGGATCACACTTTTGCAACCTTTTAATCTTATTAGACCATTGATCCATTCACCTCTTGATTCTATTGGACCGTTCATGGTCCCACCTCTAAATCGCATTATGTGGGTGTCTATTGCAAAGATAATTTGCACAACTTATGGATTCACCCCAAAAGTATTTTGGCAAAGATGCCTCAATTCTCATAGCTTTTGCACATTCACAAAGGGATCTATTCTTTCTCTCGGCACTCCATTTTGAGATGGAGAGTAGGCACAAGAGAACTCCCTTTTAATGCCTTCAAGCTCACAATAGTCATAGAATTTATTAGAGATATACTCTCCACCTCCATCACATCTAGGACGTTTAATCTTCAATGAAAATTGCTTCTCAACATAAGCTTTGAAAATAAGGAAATGATCAAACACCATAGATTTAGAAGCAAGAAGATATACCCAAGTGAATCTTGTGAAATCATCAATGAAAGTAACAAAACAAGTGGCTCCTCCCTTGCTTATAGTTGATGAGAAATGCACATATGAGTGGATCAAATCCAAAGTATGCTTACTCTTGATATAAGATCTTGTAAATGGATTCTTGTGAGATTTAGCAATTGCACAAGCCTCACATGGCTTGATCTCCTTGGAAAATGACTTTTGGCAAGCCAATAGCTTCGGCTTCTTTGATCATAGAGAGCATGGATTTGTAGTTGGGATGTCCCAACCTCCTATGCCATAACTCCTCCATATATAGCTTGTTCACAAGAGCAACATTACAAGCATTTACACATTTTCTTGGATCTAGTTTATATATGCCTCCAAATCTAGATCCTAGTGCAAGTATCTCATCATTCTTCTTGATAGTACAAGTAGGCCATTATCAAGCAATTCACCAACACTAATAAGATTATTTGTAAACTTAGGTACATAAAGAACTTTAGTAAGAGAAAGAAGTTTAGAAGATGCAAGATTCAAGGGAATATTTCCAATTCCTTCAATAGAACATTCATAATCATTGGCAGTGTATATTGATTTCTTGGCTCCATCATAAGATGCAATAGAAGAGAAAGAGTCCTTGGAGCTACACATATGTGAAGAGGCTCCACTATCAATATACCATAATGTAAGAAAAAGGATAGATAAAAAATATTTTAAAAGAAAGAGATGATATGAAGCCAATCAAACTCCACTTTGATTGTTAAAAATAGTCAAATAGGTGTTTGAATTATTAAATTGTGTATTGATGATAGGAAGTCAAAGTGGACTTTAAAAGTGATGTGACATGAAAGACCTCAATCTTTTTCTTTAGTGATTGGTATAGATGTTTGGAGGAATAATGCTCACATAAAGCAATGCATCCTTGATCTCTTTTGCAATATTTTTACTATTATCACAAAGCTCTCTCAACCTCTTCAAATTGAAATAAGTAGTTTTCAACATTTGATAATAGTAATGATGCTAGTATACATTTGTATAAGCAACCTTATTTGTATCACAAATACAAAAAGTGATCGTTATTTATCACTTGATGTATTCATCAATATACCACATCACTTGGTTAACATAAAGTTCATTGGAGTGTGGCCAAGAGGAGAGGGAGTCTTGGACTTTATCAGAGCAAGATTAGTTGTACTTAAAAAGATATGCTTACATTTATTGGATGATAAAGGAACAATTAATGGATGCCTATTTGTTTTTGGATCATGTGAAATTTGATTTTCTTGCAAGAACTCTGAACAACCCACTCTAGCTCTTTAGTTATTTAAGTAGAAGATAGAGCATTGATATGTGCCACACCACAAAGCCATATAAATTAGAATACTTATTGCCAATAAGGGCTAAATCAACCTCGATCACACCCAATGTGACCATGGTAAGTTCTTATGGAAAACCACTTTCATTAACTATGTTATTTTTTCTAAGTTGTTAAGAACAAAAATTTCCATAGGGAGGACCACATGATTACTTAGCTAAAAGATGTACTATCATCCCATGTTGACTTAAAATAGAATGACATGTAATTTTAAACTAGAAGACAAGAGCTAGTGATTTTCTTTTCTATACCATTACAATAGTGGGGAGTGAAAATTTATAAATGATGTTTTTACATTGATTGTTGATAGCATGACTATATTCTAAAGGTTTATGATGAATTTGTAGTATATGTGTTAACCATATTGAAAAAAAAATGGATCATGTTTTCTTGTGCCAACAAGAAGTTTAAGATTTGACAAGATTGGTTCTCTTGCAAAACCTTTAGGCATAAGACATCTCATAATTACCAGTGTGTGATTTATTAGTAGCAAGGACTTTTCTGCACTATAAATATAAGAAATTTTGGTGCTATGAATTTAATAGTGCCTTAAGATTTAACAACTACTCTTTAATGACTATTCGTGAGCACGATGAGATCACAATGAACAAGGAACATGTAGATGTGAACAAGACAAGAAATGTAGTACCATGTGTCAAATTTCCAACAAGGACTCACGAGTCACAATACACAATAAGATGGATACATAAATGGATCCTATGCCAAAGAGCCTCAAGAAATTTGTAGTACAAGAATAACTAGTCAAGGGGGCGACCCAACATGTCACAATCCAATGATATCAGGGCAAAGTGCATCATGAAGCCATGGCATAGGAATGCACATGATCAATGGCAACAAATTCTACCCATGATTTTATTTTAATGCCTAACTTGCCAAATGAATAATGTTTAAGAATGAGAACCAGCCAAGAATCTTCAAATAAATAAAAAACACCAACACTCAAGCTAGAGACCACATTCAATTGTATGAATAATGTCTTTTTTTCTCTTAGAATATTGTGTTAAATTTCAATGCTTAGGCTCAAAATCATTTGGTAATGAGCATCCTGAAAAACCTGTATATGTTAGATTTCTTATTCTCAACCTTTACAAATCATTCAAGTAATGAGCATCCCGAAAACCGAAGGCCGACTATATGTTTCGGTCCTTCGCATTTTTACCTTTGAGATTTTTTTGTGTGCCTTAACCATTTCTAGGCACCTTAGCCTTTTTTGCACCTTTGCGAAAAATGCGACATAGTTGTCTTGACACAATTAGAGTTCTTCTGTAGCCAGCGTTATCACGCTCAACAAGCTGAAGTTATTACTTCAAGCCATTGTACTCACTGTTGATATTAATCATAGTGCAATTTTTGTCTCACTATTGTATTGTTCATTTGTGCAATTCTGTATGAATTATTCTTCTTGAATATTTCTGCTGCTAACTGTTGCGTTTCCGTTCCTACATGCCTACGCTCAAAGCTTCGAGCTTCCGTTGCCTATCATCCCCACGTTTTATGACATGGTATCAGAGCGAACATTTCAGTAATCTGTTTTTTTTACTGTGGATTATCAGTCTTGTTTCTACCAAGACGACTCTCTAGCAAATGCGCAGCCAACAGTAATTTGACAATCGTTGTTTCTACCAACGATCTCGTTCAACTTGAATGGATCCATCATCTAGTTCATCTCTCATTGACAAACTCAATGGAGATAAGTACCATCTTTGGAAATTCAAGATGAAGGTTATACTTCTAGCCAAAGATCTGTGGGACATCGTTGATAGCACAAAGCTCAAACTAGAAGGAGATGCAGCCAGCATCACCAAGTGGAGACTGAGAGATGGCACAACATTTTCCATGATCACCCTCAACATCAAGGATACTCAGATCAGCCACATACGTGTTTCTCAGACTGCTAAGGATGCATGGGACATCCTAACAATTCTCTATGATATCAGAGATATTACTTCTAAGTTACACTTGAGGAAGAAATTCTTCACCATGAGGATGTCTGACGCAGAAAGTATTTTGAGTCATCTCAACACGTTCAAAACTCTTATGGAGTAGATGACTACAACTGGCTCAGTCATAGAAAATTGAATAATGACAATTTCTACCCAGGAGCACCTCACTCTGTCAAGAGAAATTTTGCTACTCCTACAAGAGGAGATCAGAAGATTAGCATCCTTCTCAGGCTCAAGATCGGAACCTCAAGTTCTATATTCGAAAAATCAGAAGTTTATATCCAAGAGATCTACAAAGTCAGGTTATACTAACAAGAAGAGCAATATGCAATCTGGACCAAAGTCCGGTTTAGGATCGAATTGAAGCTCTTCATCATTTCAACCAGTGCAGAAACTTTTCTATAGATACTGTAATCAAGGACTGCCGAACTTTGAAATACGACAACGAAAAGAAGAAGCAGTTCCAACAACAAGCACATAGTGCTATGACCAGTAACTCAAATCAGCAACAAGAAGAAGATGAAGCAGCTTTCATGACCAAAGTAGGAGAACAACATGATATCGATTCCTGGTATCTAGATTCCGGAGCAAGTCAACACATGACTCACCATCGCGACTGATTCAAAGACTATAAGTCATTCACCCACTCTTGAGTTGTGCAACTTGGAGACATCTCATCATATTCAATCGAAGGTGAAGGAATAGTCAAAGCTGAATTCAGAAGAGGCGAAGTCAAAGTTGTTGTCCAACATTCTCCACGTTCCAAATATGACCAAGAATCTGCTCTCAGTTAGCAAAATCATAGATTCAGGTCGAAGGGTCGAATTCGATACAGAAGGCTGCACAATTCTTGACAAATCCTGGAAGGTTCTAGCCTATGGAAGGAGAAGCGGCTATCTGTACAAACTCAGCCATTGCTATTCTTCTAACAGTCAAGCTCTTCACACAGCCACTTCTGAAACAACTGATATGATGTGGCATTTCAAACTTGGCCATCTTAACTACAATAGTATTCAGCAAATGTCAGCTCAGAGTCTAGTACAAGATCTGCCATTAGTCAACAAGCGATTTTTCTTTGATCAATAACCAAAAATTTGAACAATTCCAAATCATCCATGGTTAATTCAACTTTTACGTAAATTGGGATTTTCAAATTCCGTTCAATATGGACCTAAACTATGAAAATCGATGTAAACATCGACTTGGCAGTTTTAAGCCAACTTCTCTATGCGAAAGCTGTATTATCAGCAAGCATGCTAGAAGCCCCTTCATTTCAGACTCAATTCATATATCCAAGGGCTTGCTTGACCTTGTACACAACAACATCTGTGGCTCGATGCAGACTACTTCCACAAAGGGAGCTCTCTATTTTCTAACCTTCATCGATGACTTCTCTCAAAGGACTGCTACTTACTTTATGAAGAACAAATTTGAAGCATTTAAGTTCTTCAAGCAGTTCAAGGCATCTGTAGAAAATCAGACCCAGAGATGGCTTAGAGTGCGTGGTTTCATTCTGCTATTGTCTTGCGCTCATTAGCATCTTATTTTGTTTTTCTGAATCAATACTATCTTCTTATTGCGTTTAGTATATGTCAGAATGCATGCATCTCTGTATTGCTTTTGTAACTGATAGAAATTGTCTGAGAATTCAATACTTCATGTTTGGCTACGTAATCACTTAGTATCTAGCGATTTCAAAGTTAGTTGCTAAAGATTGAACGTGATTTCATCACTACTGTTTTGTTCAATTTTTGATAGGCGTAGTCATGCATTGGAAGTAGGATGTTTCCGCATTACATTATCCATCCTATTTCTGACATGGTATCAGAGCATTGATTTTTCTTCAGGGCCTAATACTATTTCGATATCAGAGCGAAAGCTCTAATACTTGATATCTTTCACGATATCAAATTGATATCAAACTTTCAGTTCTTTTCAACCTTTTCAGAGAATTGATTTCCTGTTGTTGGCATTACTACATCTTAGCGTCATCGATACAATCGACAAACTAAGTTCCAGATGGATTCTCAAAGTAAAGCTGGTCTTATCTCAGACAAGCTGAATGGATCCAATTATCATTTGTAAAAATTTAAGATGAAGACCTTGCTAATCGCCAATGAGTTATAGGATGCTGTTACAGGTACAGAATAAAATCTGAAGACAACACAGAAGGCACAAAGTGGAAATCAAAGGATGGTAAAGAGTTCACGCTTATTATCCTCAATATATCAGATACACAGATTGGACACATAGCTGAAGCTAAAATGTCAAAAGATGTTCGAGACATCTTGAACTCACTATATGACGTGAGGGACATAACTACTAAGTTACATCTACAAAGGAAATTTTTCACATTCAAGATGTCTAATGTGATTCTCTTCAGAGTCACATTAACCAGTCTAAGAATCTCTTGCAACAGATGGCTGCTGTCAGATTAGTCATAAATGATCAAGACGCAATTATGACATTGCTTTCAAGCTTGCCTTCTACATATGAGAACTGGGTGATGATCATGTCGACACACTCAGATTTAACTCTTACTAGAGTTATCACTATGTTGCTGCAAGAAGACAATAAAGGAAGTCAAGACACTTTGTCTATTTCCTCCTCTCAGGCTCTATATGTCAACAAAGGCTCTAAGTGACAGAAGCAGAAAAGCTCCAAGAAGGTTGCAACGAATCAGAACCAGACTCAAAGTCAATTACAATCATCAGATCCACAGTCGAAGAAGAAGATGTTTTGGAGATATTGCAAGCGCAATAAGCATGAGATCAAGGATTGCCGGATTCTCCAAGCGAAGAATGCAGCCAAGCAACCTGATCAACAAGCAAACACTGTTTCATCATCTCTCTAGGTCGAAGTGGACGAAGGCGCATTCTGGCCAAAGATCAAAGCGCATTTTTGGATGATTCATGGTTTCTGGAGCAACTCAACACATGACCAATCAATGTGAGATTTTCAACTCCTACACGCCTTACAACATGAAGAAATTTGTTCATCTTGGTGACAATAGTACCCACACTATTAAAGATGAAGGTACTACAAGATTGCAATTTTAGCATGATCAATTCAAACTTCTATCAAAGGTCTTATATGTTCCTAAACTCTCTACAAATCTGTTATCAGTAAGTAGAATTACAAATTTAGGTCATAAAGTAGAATTCAAATCTGATCAATGCAAAATTATTGATAGGAGTAATAAGATTCTTGCACTCGACAAGAGGCACATGGTTACCTATATAGATTGGCACATTGTTATTCTGAATCTAGTCAAGCCTTGAAAACCTCTGTTCTACTCAATAAAGAATTACTATGGCATCATCGCTTGGGCACTTGAATTATGCATCTATTTTGAACATGTCCAGACAATCCATGGTTCTTGATCTCGACTTCTTTTGGTAAGGTCGATCTCCCTGTTTGTCATAGTTGCATCTTTGGAAAGCAGGCTAGGATTCCTCTTAAATCAAACCATAGACATGCAACAAAAGATTTGTTAGATGTTGTTCTTACAGATATATGTGGACTTATGCAAACTCCTTTATTTCTAGATGCAAAGTATTTCATTACTTTTATTGACGAATTCTCCAGAATAATAGCTGTTTATATTATTAATCAGAAATCAGAGGCTTTCATCAAATTCAGACAATTCAAAGAGCATGATGAGAATCAAACTGACAAATGAATCAAAGCATTGAGGTCAGATAACTGGGGAGAATACATCTCCACCAAATTTAATGAGTATTGCCTTAACAATGGCATTGAGCAACAATACATTACCTCCTATTCGCCTCAGTCAAATGGTCTTGCTGAGAGAAAGAACAGAACCTTAATTGAATCGACAAAGTGCATGTTATCACATGCGACACTTCCGAAGTGCTTCTGGGTTAAAGTTGTTTCAACAACAACCTATAATCAGAACAAATGTCCTACTGAAGGTCTCTCAGACAAAACACCAGTCGAAGTTTGACAGGCCTTCTTTATCAAACCTACAAATTTTTGGATGTACTCCTTTTGCGCAAATACCTCGTGATCTCAAGAAGAAGCTCGACTTTCAGAGTATCAAATGTGTTTTTGTCAGCTACACTACTTCAAATCAAGCCTACAAGTTGTTCGATCCCATCGAGTCGAAGATATTCACTAGATGTCATCTTCATCAAAGACCAGTTTCAAGATCTCAAGGGAAAAAGCAGTCCCCATGTAGCTGACCAGTCAGATTCTCCTGACACATTGAACTTTCTAGTTCTTCAGTCGACTATTTCCATTGAAGGTCCAAGCTCTTCCACTTTTGACCAACAACAAATCAACGGTGAATCAGAAGATGATGATGTTGCAGTTCAACGACTACAGTATGATGGAAATGATCAACTTCCTCTATTACCCAGAAGATCTTCAAGAGCTAGCAGACCACCTGTGAGGTATATCGACAAGTCTACAGCCTATGTTGTTCAAGAGCCGACGACTGTTCAAGAGGCACTCAGTCAGCCTGATTCAGATCTCTGGAAAGAAGCCATGGATAAAGAGTATTCATCTCTTATCAAGGACCAGACATGGACAATTGTCGAATTACCTGCTAGTAGAAACGTAGTTGATTGCAAATGGATTTTCAAAGTCAAGTACAATGCAGATGGAAGCATCAACAAGAGAAAGACACGACTTGTCGCTAGGGGATTTTCTCATGTATACAATGTTGATTACACTGCGACCTTCAGTCCAGTAGTCAAACATTCTATTCGACTTTTGCTATCATTTGTCGTTGCAGCGGATTTGAAAATACATCAAATGGATGTACAAACAACATATCTCAATGGAGTTATCGAAGAAGACATTTACATGGTGCAACCCGAAGGTTATATTATTGAGGGTAAACACAATCATGTGTGTAAACTCCATAAGGCACTTTATGACTTGAAGCAATCTGCTCGAGCATGGTTTCAAAGGATCAGTACTTTCCTTATTAATCACAGCTACACACCTAGCTCTTCAGAATCAAATGTTTACTTCAAAGTAGTGCAGTAGTCTTTTATCACTTTATATGTGGATGATACATTGCTTTTCAGCAACAGTACCGATCTGATAAAAGAGGCCAAGACAATGCTCTCTTCCAAATTCGACATGACCGATCTGGGCGAAGCTCATTTCTACCTTGGTATACAAATCCACAGAGATAGAAAACAGAAGTTGGTTTACATTACACAACAAAGGTACATCTACAACATGTTAGTCAGATATAATCTGATTTAATTGCAAGTTCGCTCTCTCACCAATGGAAATTGGTCTCAAATTGTCAAAAAACCAAGTGTCCCCAAACAATTCATGAGAAGTAGCAAATGCGTGAATATTCTTACCATTCTAGTGTAGGATCTCTTATGTACGCCACGATCTGTACCAGTCCAGACATAGCTTTTGCAGTCAGCTCTCTCAGTCAGTTTATAACTAATCTTGGTGTAACACATTGAAAGGCTCTTATCAAAGTCATGAGATATCTTCGAGCTACTATGGACTTTTGCATTTGTTATGGAGTAGTCGGCAATGACAAACTCAATTTACATAGTGGTTACAAAGATGCAAGTTGGACAGGAGATGTAGACACTCGTAAATCCACTTCCAGATTTACATTCTTTATTTCAGAGTTGCTATTGCGCTACTGCTTATCAGCAGAGCTGCTTATTATCAGACTTATTCTCAGTTACTCAGAGACGGCTTAGAGTGCGCGGTTTCTATCTGCTATTGTCTTGCGCTCATTAGCATCTGATTTTGTTTTTCTGAATCAATACTATCTTCTTATTGCGTTCAATATATGTCAGAATGCATGCATCTCTGTATTGCTTCTGTAACTGATAGAAATTGTTTGAGAATTCAATACTTCATGTTTGGCAATGTCATCATTTAGTATCTAGCGATTTCAAAGTTAGTTGTTAAAGATTGAACGTGATTTCATCACTACTGCTTTGTTCAATTTTTGACAGGCGTAGTCATGCATTGGAAGTAGGACGTTTCTGCATTACATTATCCATCCTATTTCTGACAACACCAACCTTGCACAAACACTTCCTACAACAATCTATTGTGACAATCAAAGCACAATAACTTTATCTCTCAATTCGAGATTTCACTCTTGAAGCAAACATATCGAGATCAAGTATCATTACCTTAGAGAGAAAGTGCATAGCAAGGAAGTAGCATTGGTTTTCTGCAGAACAAACTACATGGTAGCAGATTACTTCACTAAAGCTCTATCAAAGGAGCAACATCTCAGATTTAACAATATGTTAAATATGAAGATCAAGGTTTTTGAGGATCCACATTAAGGGGGAGTGTTAAATTTCTTATGCTCAATCTTAACAAATCGTTCAAGTAATGAGCATCCTGAAAACCGAAGGCCGACTACATGTTTCGGACCTTCGCATTTTTACCTTTGAGATTTTTTTGTGTGCCTTAACCATTTTTAGGCAGCTTCGCATTTTTCGGACCTTCGTGAAAAATGCAACATAGTGGCCAGAATGCCTTAGAATCAATTTCAAGCCCACCTTCGTCTTTTTCACATTTTTCCTACCTTCGCTCTAGAGGAACCTTCTCATCCTGTAGGCGTTATGTTGTAAATAGTCAAGTAGTAGTTTTTGATTAATCAAGTAGTCATCAACGAACTCAGTTGAAGACTGTTATTGCGCCCACTGATTTGCGCCAGCTTCAAGCTTCTTGTACTCATATTTGATTATTATCAAAGTGCATTTTTGTGTCTGCACTACCGTTTTTGTTCTATTGCGCATTGTAGTTATTTGATCCATCTTGAACTTGCATTGCTGGTAAATGCCGCACTTCCGATCCATTAACCATCTGCTCCACTTCCGCTGCTCACCACCATTTCCATCATTTTATGACATATTGACTTTGTCATATAAGGGAGATTTAGTTTGGAACCATCACTTTTGTAAAACACACTACACACGTTTCACTTCTATGCTTGTATGTATGTGAGGTGTGGTCATTTTCATAATTGTTGGATGTCATTCATTCATTCATGAAGATGTAGTGCTATCTTGCTAGGAAGACCACTGTTGTTTTTTATATTCCCTTTCCTTCTCTCTTGGCAAGATATGAAGTTTTGATTGCTCTTCTTCTATTTATTGAATAGCTAATTTGTATTGTTCAAAAAGTAGAAGCAATGCATGGTGGATTGAATGCACATCTTTGGGCAAGTTTTTGGTTCCTATCAAAGCTACTATCTTCAAGAGTGATGATTTTGCAAGAATTAAATATTCTGGGCCAAGATATGAGTAGATGAATATGTTTGCGTCATGTATGTATTAGATTTCCATCTTTTATATTTATGGAAATTTATGATTCAAAGACAACAAGCCAAAAGGGCTACTAAGTTTTTGGTTTCTATCATAAGTACTCTTTGTTGGCTATGATGTATTGTTTTCAAGAATGTTGACTTTTCAAGAGTCAAACCTTTTGAGCCAAGATATGCATAGGGATATTGTCTCATGTATGTAAGATGATTTTACTTTTTTATTCAAAAACAACAAGCCCACCAACTGGTCTTATTAGATTATGGGTCTATTAGATAGGCCAAGATCTACACAAGAAGCCCACATTCTGGTCTTAGCAAGTAGTTAGTGGACAACGACCCAAGGTACTACCTCAAGTATCCCATGACCTACCTTGATAGGCCATGGGGCATTTGGGGACCCTTCTTACCCACCCCCCCCCCCCCCCCCCCCTCCCCCCCCCCCCCTTCCTCCACCAAAAAAAAATAAAAATGCATAAGACATACCATAGAGTTTTGCATGCTTTTCATACCTTTCTCATTGCCTTTCTAAATACAATAAAGGGTTACTTTGTAAGGGAATGTCTATCCAAGAAAAGTTTTCTATATGTCTGAAAATATGGAAAGACTAAGACAAGGTTAATCATTAGTAGTTTCTTGAAGGTAATCTGTTGGTCTTAGTTTCCCCCCTCTACACATGCAAGGTTCCGCTTAGACACATGTCTTAGAAAAACAAGATACAATCAACTTACAAACCTGTCATGCGACTCTTCATCCAATGGTGCCTGCGGATCTCTCACGTGCTCTTTTGCCTCTGAGTGAGATAGAGGCATCCCTCTTTACAACTAGATCTATGAATCCTCATTGAATAGTCTACATGGCATGCTACGTAAATTTAAATGAGAAATTGTAGACATCGCACTTGAGCACCAACTTTTCGCTACTCAAAACTCCAAGAAGGAAACTGTTTACATTGCAGATTGTTTTCTTTCATCTCCTTCCAGGATTCATAGGACCAACAAGATGATAAAAAACTTAAAAGAAAATATAGCAGATAGAATTTTTGGAGAACATAGCTAGAATTAAACAAATGAGCCACAGGAAAATCCATACAATATCAATGATTCAATCCTTATGATTATGAACCCTTTTGATCCAATTTTGCTTGAGATAGCATGGGAGATGCAAACTAGTCTCTCTAGATCTAGATTTTCAAGAGACTTTTGGACCTTTGGATGAAACAAACATCAAATACTTAGGTAGGCTTTGATACCATGTGAAATTTCACACGTGTGGGAATTCTCTAATGTGTGTGATTGATCTCCTAAGCAAGCTTATGCACTTGTTGATGGATGCTAGATTGAATTCCAAGATCTAGATAAAAGACTAAGGCATAGAGGCAAAGATAGATGCATGTGTTGGTAATCAAAGTACATACACTTGTAAGAAAGTGATCCTTGAAAAAACTAAGTAAAATTAAGCTCCTCTCCTCGGGTAGAGAGAGAATAGAGCTAATTTGGATTCGGGTAGAGAGAGAATGTAAAACAAGCAAATCTCACAATACTCAAGTTTGTCTCAAAAACTCAACATACATTATGATTGGAAAGAGGAGTACATATAAAACTCGTGGAGATCCTTCCTTGCATCCTATTGGACCCCTAATCCTAATGCTATTGGATGAGTGATGTACTCATCTTGCAATTCTATTGGACCCTTCATGAGGATTTCTCAATTTCTATTGGACCCCTTGACCAAAGCCAACACTTTGACTTGATTACTCATCAAATTACATTAACACAAGTTTCACAAGCCTATATACAAGCCTAACTAGCTCAAGATTGCATCATAAGCTACTTTTGGTTCAATAGAGGCATTACATGTGGATTTGACCAATTTGCCATCTATGCCAATTTTTGGCTCTATCACAACTCTACACAAAGATGGTTGACATAAAAACTTATGAAAGTTATGGTAGATGACTTTTTATAACTATTTTACACATGTGGGAACATGCTCCACACATGTGAAATGAACTCACAAACATAAAAAACATAAAATCACCAAGATAGATTTTTGACTATTTTTCACAGCTATCACGTCGAATCATGTTTGAGCGCGAAATTTGAAAAATAGTTGATCGTCACGTAGCGACGGTTATAACCATCGCCAAAACATCGCTAGGACCTCGGGTCCATTTTCTGTGCAGGATCCATAGCGTCGCTAGGAGAAGGTTGTATGTCGCCTAGCGACGTATACGGGTTTAACAAATCAGCCTTGAGAGACGTTTGTGCGACGCTAATGCAATCGTCACACAAATGTTACTGACTTCTTTTTTAGGGTCTAGAGAACATTGTTGTGCGACTTTTATTTTGGATTAAAATTTTTGGCATCTGTCGGATCATCCATCAACAATCAAGACACATATGACATTGCTATCAAGCTTGCCCTCTACATATGAAAACTGGGTGATGATTATATCGACACACTCAGATTTAACTCTCAGTAGAGTTATCACTATGTTGCAGCATGAAAAGAATTGAAGAAGTCAAGACACCTCTTTGACTTCATCTCACGCTCTATATGTCAACAAAGTCTCTAAGCGACAGAAGAAGAAAAGCTCTAATGTCGCAACGATATATGAAAGCAATGGGATTCCATATGATTTTGAGAAGCCCCATGAGATCTACAACAATTTTTGAGAGTGATGGGATCTCCAGTGGACTTTGAAAATCATGGTTTCCATAATGAACTTTAAGATACCTCTATAATAAGCAATCTAAATTGAATCCTAACACAACCCAAAGGAGTGGAGAGAAATAGGGATTGAGACATGCACATAAGCAAATCGAAACATAAAGCAACTTTGTGCTCACCCTTGAGAAGGGAGCTTTCTGAAACCAACATCCATAATCTCTCAATGAGGGCCTTGGCCATGGTGTCCCATACCACTATAGCCCACCTCCATACTAGGGGATGCCACACCTAAGTTGCAGAGGATTTGGAGGCTCATCCCATAGTCCACTCTAGCTACAACCTAAGGTGTATTTCCAAGAGTGCTTATAGAAATAACAATTCCCTATGCATGTCCGTCCTAGTGGTTCTATGACTTAAATCAAGTCCTTGAATAAAAGTCATAGCCCTTACCACTAAGAGTATTCCTTAACCCTAGGTTCGGTACTAAATACCATATTCTAGACTCAAGTCAATAAATCAAAACTAACTTTAACATACCCCTAGTCAGTTAGGGACATAACAGTTGGTGGGGTCATTGATGTAGCCATGATTTGCACCATGCCACATGTAGCTACTTCTATTGGAAAACTTAGTTCAATTCTTGATAAATCTAGGGCTTCAACACTAGATTGTAGCAAAGAAGGTGTTTTTAGTTTCTAGGAAGGGTTGGTGAGAACAACGTCATGGATTGTCTTTAAGCCTTTTGATCATTATATTCTTGGTATGGCATAAATCCATGATGCAAATTAAAGCTCCTCAATGCTCACTTGCTTTAGCTTAGTGTTGGTGTCAAATGTATTGCTTGGAGTTTGCCTATGGAATCTTGTTGTTGACTTTTCATTGTTTCACTTTGATCTAAGTGATTCAAGTGAATCGTGCTCTAACTAAGGAATTATAATCCAAAAATATATCAATATATGAACTTGGTTTGGTAATCTTTCCAAGGCCGATCTCAACTTATTTAGTATGGTATATGATGTTAGGCATGAGCCATGAATGCTACTCGGAAACTTTTCAATCACCATTGATGAGAATACTTGGAAAAATCTGAATGTTTTTAAGAAAATCCAAGGGTAATTGATCTTCTAGTGACACTAAGGATATACATACATATACATACATATATATATATATATATATATATATATGTATATGGGACTTCCCTAGTGCTTAGTTGGAAAAACTAAATACAATGAACTAAATGTTCAATGTTCATGCACTGCTTCTTCCCTGACAATGATCTGGTCTTGTACGTCTGGTGGATACAATGATATGATGATCCTTTTATTAGAGCTCGTGGGCTAGTGAAGGACATAAGGTCTCATCATGTCATTGTCTTCATGATCAAGTATATGACAGTGCCACACAAACCCAGGACCAGCCGTTACATCAAAAGGAAAAGAAGATCCATCTT
This sequence comes from Diphasiastrum complanatum, assembly GCA_029204225.1. Taxonomy (NCBI): domain Eukaryota; kingdom Viridiplantae; phylum Streptophyta; class Lycopodiopsida; order Lycopodiales; family Lycopodiaceae; genus Diphasiastrum; species Diphasiastrum complanatum. The sequence continues at coordinate 32,612,731 of CM055095.1, forward strand.
GTGGTGTGAATTTGATCAGAAACCTGGTGACATTACCTGGCCATGTGATTGCTGTATCCTTCCATCCAATCTGATCCACAGTGGGTCCTCTCGGTTTTTCTGTGAAGCAGCTCCCTGGCTTTGGAAAATTCTTACTCAAGTTGCAGGAACCATTCAGAAAGCCAGTTTCATCGAAGGACTGCTGATTGAGAACGTGGAATTGAATAAGATGGACGTGAATGGGGTGGGCATCTGGTGTCAGGTTGATTATCTGCCATATCTCCGTTGATCCTACGAGGGGAGTCTCAGTGACGGGATCAACCCAGGTGAGGTTGCCTAACAGACTGACTATTGGGTTGCCGTTGCTATCGTCGAATTCTTGAAGAGTCAAATTTCTCGTCACTGTTACATTAGTCAAATTGATGGCAGCATATGGGGGGAAGGTTGATGGGATGGAGCTAGAAGCTCCAGGTGTGTAGCTATCTGCTGAGATTACATGGAATTTCATCACAACATGGGTGCCATTCGGGCTTAGGGCTGGACTACCACTGGGGAATGGAGCAGGTGCTGAATTAGTGAGAAGAACGTCTGTTCCTGGAGCTAGGGAGGAGAAATCTACAAGCACATCCACTCGAAAAGCTGGTGCAACAGTAAGTGTGGAGAGTACAATTGGCTTGTAGAGAAATCCGCCATCTGTGCCAATCTGATCGAAGGACAACTTAGAATTATTGAATGAGAGTGTGAAGAAACGAGCATTCGCAGCATTGAGAATCCGGAATCTGTACAGCCGTGGCTGCACATTCAGATATGGCCAAATTTTTCCGTTCACTAGGATCGTGTCGCCGAAGAATTCTGGGCACCAAATTGGATGAATGAGAGGAGAATCGCCCACATTTGGGAAGTTGAGAGAACCATTGGCGTAGAATTGTTTATCCTGGATTACAAGAGGGATTTCAAAGTCACCGCTGGGAAGATTGTAAGCGTCTTCACTGGGAGAATTGATAAAATAAACTCCGGCGAGGCCTGCATACACGTTCAATCTGGTAATGCCCACAACATGGTCGTGATACCAGAGCATTGTAGGAGGTTGAGAATTTGCATATGTGTAATTTTGAGTAACAAACTTCGGTCCAGTTTCTCCTTTCTCAGTGAACCATGTATCAGGGTGTCCGTCAGAAGCACTTTCCACCTCTGCTCCATGGAGATGGGTGACTATAGGCACTCCTCCTGACTTTGGATTCGCCCAATGGATGCTGCTGTCCACAGGCAGAAAGTGAAAAGGATCGGAAATATGATTCTCCCAGCGGACATGAGATATAATACCTCTTTTGGCTCTGAGTGTGGGTCCAGGAGAAGATGCTGTGGCTTGGCTGGTTCCATATGCATACAAAGTTGTGTTGGGAAGGTCTCGGTGCAGCTTCTGCAGAAAATCAAATCCATCAGTACCAAAATGCAGGGGAGATATCTGTACGGACAATTATATGCACATTCATACGAAACTGCAAATTTTTCTAGGCCATGCAGAGAAAGATATACCTGAGTGATTTTGTAGATTCCTAACGTCAACTGGGCGCCAGTGGATATATCAATCGTTGCTGGTATTGGAAGTTTGTCTACAAACATTTGCAGATTTGGGGACGGATCCAGTTGTTGGCAGATGGATGGCTGTGCAGTAACCGACTTGAGAAGTAGAGGGATCAACCATGTCCAAGCAATTAGCTGAAAGAATTTTTCAGCAACAAGAACAAAGTGTGTTGCCATTGCCCCTTCTCTGATCGTACGATCGAATATCCAGGAATTTGTAATAAATGTCCCCTCAATGGCTTCTTCAATCACACTGCTGCACAAACTGGAAATAACGGTTTTACACTGTTACTCAGGAGGACAATCAATATCTTTGCAGGATTTTTTTTGCTCTAATTAGATCTGCAGTGCTTCTCTCTCTCTCTCTCCCTCTCTCTCTCTCTCTCTCTCTCTCTCTCTCTCTCTCTCTCTCTGTGGCTTGTAGTTCAAGACTGAATAAAGTATGTATCCTAGCAACTATTAAAACTAAGGTAACCGGTCTGATTGTTACTGGCAATAGTATACAATATCTTTCGATTCAAATCACGGTGAGCCCTGTAACTCAGAAAATATAGCCTTTATTGAAAACAAGCCATAATTAATCACCAATATCATATGTTTCGTTGAGTGATACGTCGCCGCATCATCTCAACAATTCACAAAATTCTACTCTATCAAAGCCCAGGATATGTTGAAAATAGTATATATTGGAAATAGTGTACCAACCTTGGGTCTGCTGAGAAAAGCTGCTGCAATGCAGATCCAGACGAAACCACCTTTGAAATTTCAAGCTCTACAGGACTATAACCCCAGGCAAGTATCAACCTCCAGCTTACAAACACGCTTTATAGCTCTGATTCAATCTTCCAGTACAGCTATCTACAACCCCCCACCGGCCCACTTGCCCAAAAATCACCACATCTGCTTATCGGTCTTCAGAGAGTATTTATAGAGGATATATCCACTGGACTGACAGCACTACAAAGACAAGCACTGAAGTGGTGATATCCATTACACGGCATTGACTTGGCTCTGGCACGTTCTATATCAGACAGCAACTGAAAGCAAACGCGTGTAGCTACAAAGAAACTTAAATTGTTTACTTTAATTTTCAGTCCAAATGTTAGGCCAGGGATTGAGAACAGTCTACCTGGCAAATTGCTCGGCACTTGATTAGAACAAGATTATCTTTGAGACGAGGACAACCTTTTGCTTGTCCTTAAAGTGAGTGAATAATTCAAAAGCTGAAAGGGTTGAAAACAACCAAAAGAAACCCAAATCTAGATTTTAAATGATTTGAAACATTATTTTGATACTCTAGAAACTGATCAAGCACCAACACAGTAGGTGTGAGCACACGTTCATAGTTCATACCTTTGGAGCATTCTTAACACTCACGATTCACGACATCAACAGCTGATCCTATGACTTCACTCTTGAGGTGCATTGAATTCTACAAAGATTTCCATTCACAACATTTACTTCCTAAAAGTACAAATGTAAGGATGATTGTGACTTTTGAATGGACATGCTTGCAAATTGTAAAAAGTAATTGGAGTGCATTACTATTTCAAAAACATATTATAGCTCATAAAATGGCCAAGTTGGAGTGTATTACATCCCATTGTTTGGAAAAGCTGGCAAAGTATAGGAAAGGGAGTGGCATCTTTCTTCGAAAATTGATTTCATTAAAAACTTACAAGAAGTTCAATTTTTAAAAAATGACAACTTTTTCAAAATGCAGGAAATTTTTTGGTTGTCATTATTATATAGAGGGAATTTGTGTAGTAAAGCAAGCAGATTTACGAAACCTATGTTACATATGTCTATTGAGTTAAGAAAACTTTTCAGTAATGTAAATTTTAAATATTTTGCTAGCAAAAGAAATTGAAATCTAGAAGGCAAAATTTTTCAAATATTGGTTTCCCGAACAATGTCACACCCTATAACAAGTCAAATAGTATTGTGTGGGCCATCAAAAAAAAAGTTTAATCCTATAGTAGCATCTGTTGTTAATCTTTTGCCCTTAGAAAAAGATTGTTTATGGGTTCAGAGACCCTTCAATTATTGCTCTGCATAAACATCCCACCAAATTTTTTGGAAGTTTTAACTCCGTCATGATACAAATAACGCAAAATCACTTCAATGTCATAAGATTTTTTGTTTTTGAAACCAAATTTAAGCTAATTCAATAAGCAAGTGTTAAACATAGATGATATATTGGGAATTAGATTGCCTAGTGACTTAAGTAAGATTGTATTCAAAGAGGTGGTAAAAAATAAATTGGCACTTAAATCTAATAGACTATTGAAATTTGATATTTAGACCTATCCTTCATATGTTATTTCCATGAAATCTTCAACAAGGTTCATGGACGTCATGACATGGAACTTGCCTTGTCTTTTAAATAAAGATTCACAAAAAAGAAAATGACTTTCATACTATTTTTTCTTAAAAATTCATTAGTAAACAATTCCTCAAAATCAACATCATGAAATCCCAAACATCTAAATTTGTGTCTCTATTCTATCAAATGCATTGCTTATAAATTATGCCACCAAATTAAAGAGCGTATTCATTATGTATTATTGTGTGGCATAAGAACTTAAAATGTTGACAAATATAAATATGCATCGAGGTCATAGCCATTTTCTAGAATGTCATACAAGCAATAGTTGCCTTTTTATTTCCTCCCCCTCCCACGGCAACTTGTTGCCCCCATAGGCTAGGACTGTGTTGCATGCAATGCCTCCAATCTCCCACCCTATATCATGCTACAAAGCTAGTTTGAGTTGTCCTTACTCAATGTGCTACACAGTGCAAAGTAAGTTAAAGTTGAAACACCAACAAAGTGTATGAAATATGGAAATTGGCTCTTTGTGTGGGGGCCCCATGCTAAAGTCATAAAGTGTTTGAAATTTGTAAGAAGTTGCAAGGAATTATCACTCAAATATTAAAATTCACAACTTTATGCTAGAGTCACAAAGTGTTTGAAATTTGTAAGAAGTTGCAAGGAATTATCACTCAAATATTAAAATTCACAACTTTATGCTAGAGTCCCAAAGTGTTTAAAGTCATTAATCAAATAGGTGCATCTAAGTTGCGAAGAGTCTTGCCTCTAGTAAGTATCGGATTCCGTCAACAATTGACAACTCCTACATGTACTCTAAACAATATCGGAACTTGTCAAAATGACAATTTTACACAAATTATGCACTTCAACATTAGACATCCCAAATATGCGAGGGGCTTGTCAAAGACATCCAAAGTGGCCTATGAAGGGCAAGACAGGTGTCATTTTTCAACACTACTAGTAGATGTTTTATGAGACTTATCTTTCTATAAAATATTTCTTGTAATGTAATCTTCTTGAAGGATTTCTTATGGGCTACATGATGTGTCACACACACACACACACACACACACAATATGCTTATCCAAGTCAAAAAAGTTCACATAAAGGATACAATGCGTAAGCCACTATAATCATGTGAATTAGTATAAACCACAAAGCATTGACTTGTTGGCACAACCTTTTTCATGGCACTATTCAAAAAGTCCAAAAATAGAAAGCATCTAGAAGCAAGCATAGTCAATGCCATATTCTTTACTTTGAGTAAGTTTATCTATGATTACATGTATTAGCAAAGAATATGGCATTGACTATGTTCATGGTAACAAATAAGAAATCATAGTACAAAACATGTAGGAGCAAACAAACTCAATCTCATTTTCTATAGCTTTGTTTGAGATTTTAGCTTTATCTATGAGAGAGAGAGAGAGAGAGAGAGAGAGAGAGAGAGAGAGAGAGAGAGAGAGAGAGAGAGAGAGAGAGAGAGAGAGAGAGAGAGAGAGAGAGAGAGAGAGAGAGAGAGAGAGAGAGAGAGAGAGAGAGAGAGATTTGACTTTTGTTTTTCAAAGAAAGACAAATTTTTCAATCAATCTCATAGAATATTTTTGTTTTTTAAGAAAAATAAATATAAGTTTGTACAGTGCTAAAAGCATTAGTACATGACTTCATATTTTTCCAATATAAAGCTGCTAACTTTTTTATAATCAATAACCACATTAGAGGAATTCCAAAAACAAAATGACCCTTTGTAAAGATACTTTTATTTTTTTTCTTTAGTTTCGACCCTCACCTGGCCCAATCAAAATGGACAAATTTCAGATCTACATAATGTAGCTCAAATAAATTGAAAAATTAAAATATATTAGAACAAACTTTAAAATTTGTGTCGGGCAGCATGGACATATCCCATTGGTTTGCTCTTCTTGCCCGACGTCAATACCTCAAGTTAAATTTGTTTAACTATGCTGGTTAGTATAGTGAAATTTGTTAACTAGACTAGTTACAGTTATAGAAATATAGTATGCACAGTAAATGTGACAACTATGAGTATCATATTGTAGAGATTTTTGGCGCTCAAGCTATGAAAATAGCAATGGCAAGGAGACCAAGATCTACAATTGAGTCTGTGATTCTTTACAATGAGAAAGATGACGCTGATAACTGGAAGCCAACAAAATATACGAAGAATTCATGGGTGTTGTTACATCCATCATCAAAGGGCAATTTCCGATAGAAGAAAAGAGCAAAGATGACATACAAATCTTATTGGAAAACAAAAATTTTGGAGTTTAAGACAACTCCTGGAGGTCACTCTATATCAGATGTATTAGTACAACATGTTTATATGCATTCCTAAATAAAAGTACAAGATATCAATCCTCATGATCATCGAAAATGTAACTATAATTATATCAAAAGGTAGATATTTTTTTATTGAAGATCATCAGATTACGATTCAAATTATTCAGCGTTTTTCTTCTTTCAGATTTATATCCATCAAATTTAAGTGAATGGGAGCCATCATAATCACTTGCAGGAATATTGGATGTGATTCACTCTGATATCGGAAAGTTGTGATACAGAGGAAGAAGTCCAAAGGAGCTTGTAGATAGTGGATAATATTTTTATGAATCTTCATATATATCACAAATGGATGGGGGTTTTGGCAAGCTTGGAGCAATTCCATTGCCAAGTTTCAGAGCGATGAGTAGCCTACATACATTAGAATGTTGATTTTAAAATGTTGATGAAAGGGACAAGATTTACCTCCACACTGATGATATCACATTCCCCTACCTTGGCATTCTCTATTGGAATGTATTTACAGATTGTCGACAGGATCAAGTCAATATCCTTATGCGTATTACTACCCGAATTCATCTTTACACAAAAAAGTTTAATTACATTATCTATAGATCTCTTGAAAGTGCTCAAGTTTAAGCTCCAGTGGTCACTGCAAAATAAAATAGACAGCCCATTAGATGCAATTTTGAAAAATAATTATGAAAATTCAAGGTGAAGGTAGTACTAATGGCCAAAGAACTTTGGAAAATAGTCGATGGAACCGAACTAATTCCTAGTGTCGATGAGCAATCCATTTCCAAGTGGAAGCTCAGGGATGGAAAGGCTTTCGCCTTGATCACCGTTAACATCTTCAACAGAAGATTTGGTGATTTGTCTAATTTGAACTCTTTTGTAAAGCCATTGAAATAATTGAATAATAGATTAGAATAATGGTAACCATTCATTTCCAACAGATCTATAGTAAAGTGAATGATCATACTCACTCATCTTGAAAGTTTGAGAAAGTAGAAAGATGTTACGCTTAGCATACCAACTCCTTGGTGCTTGCTTAAGTCCATAAAAACTCTTTTGTAGAAAACACACATGGATAGGCTTGTGTGGAAAAAGTCCAAAATGGACCAAGAGTGGATTCTAATCTGATCCTCAAGAGGGATTGGATGTTAGATTTACTTGATCTATCAATCTACATAAGATTAAGATCAATCTAGATCAATTCTAGCATAAAATCTTAACAAGAACAATCATTTATTGAAGGTAAATGTACTTGCTGGTTTCACACGTGTGAAACCCTGTCAGAGTATGGACTCCAACCTGAAAATAAAGTACACTATGATAGAACCTCAAAACAATCAAAACAAATGTAGACAAATAAAGAGAATTACAGAAAATTGCTTCCAAAACCAAGATTGATGTTTCATATTGATTGTGGCCAAATATGCCTCTATATATACACTTCTTGGAGCTCAAGGTACTGATCATGCATCAGATCTCACACGTGTGAGGATGCCTTGTCATCATCATGCAATTTTGACACTTGGATCAAACTTTCTATTTTGGGCATTTTTGGTCCAATTTCCTACTATATGGAGATCTTCATAGAAATCTTCTAGAAGCAAAAACTCACCTACTTCATCATTTTGTGAGGGAGAAAGTGCAAGCAAAGGAGATCAAGCTTATTCATGTTTCATCATCAGATTGCATTGCTGATATACTCACCAAGGCATTGCCTAAAGATCCATTTGTAAAATTAAGATTGGCTCTTGGAGTTATAGATAGATCTATGCTAGATTTTTGAGGAGTGTGAAAAATGCAAAAATAAGCTTGGTAGAGGCCAAAAATCTTGTATATAGGACAAACACACATGTGTGGAGCCTATTCCCACGTGCAAAACTAGTGTACTTGTCATGTACCATAATCATATATGTTGAAAGTTCTAGTGGCTAAAATGGCCAAAAACTAGTTTTCTAAATATATGACACATGGCATCAATCTATTGATTGCATGAGCCAAATACTTTTGATAGGTGTCATATCCCATGTGTAGAGGACAGCTCACACGTGTGGTGTTGTTGTCATAGCTTTATACTCGGATTCTGTTGATGAAAGAGAGATGGTATCTTGCTTTTTGGAAAGCCAAGATATCCTCAAAGCACACTTCATCACTTTCCTTAGAAACTTTTACACTTAGTTCCATGGGAGTTTCAACTCCTTTACAATGGATCATGCCAAATTTTGCTAAGATTGATCTAGCATACTTAGATTGACATATGAAAGTAAAATCATTACTTATAGTGACTTCTATTCCAAGTATAACTTTAAGAAGTCCTAGATCTACCATTCTAAATTCACTAGACAAGGGAATTTTTACATTTTTGATGCCATCTAGATCATTTCCTGTGAGTATAATGTCATCAACATATAAAACTAAGATAATGATCTTCCCATCATTACATTTGTAGTACAATGATGGTTCATAAGAACTTACAACAAATCTAATGGAAATAAGATAGGAATGCAACCTAGAGTACCATTCTCTTGGTGCTTGCTTGAGTCCATAAAGACTCTTCTTCAAGAAACACATCTTGTCTTCTTCTCCATCTTTGATAAAGCCCTCGGGTTGGCACATGTAGATTTCCTCTTCCAAGAATCCATTCAAGAAAGCATTTGTCACATCAAGTTGGAAGAGCTCCCATTTGAAAGAAGTAGCAAGACATATGATTAATCTAATGGTCACAAGCTTTGCAACAGGTGCAAAGATTTCATCATAATCTATGCCTTGGACTTGCAAAAAACCTTTTGCTACAAGTCTAGCTTTATACTTATGAATGGAACCATCTTGATTATATTTCAATCTATATATCCATTTACAAGTAAGAGGCTTCTTTCCATAAGTTAAATCAACAAGCTTCCAAGTTTGATTTTCCATTAATGCATCAAACTCTACTTGCATAGCTTTCCTCCAATATTGAGACTTATTTGCTTTCTCAAAACTAGTTGGATCTTCAAGCATAGAAGTCAAGAAAGTATAAGAGTTGAGTAGTTGAGAATCTTCCCTTTGCTCCCCTTTGTCACTATAAGTGAGCCTTGATGGCTCAATCCTTGTCCTTGTTGACCTTCTTGGCACCCTTGGACTTTGAGTAGGTTCCACTTGGTCTTCATCTTCATGAAGCTCCTCCTCGGCCATAGCATGATCCTTGACAGGTTGAGTGTTGTTGGAAGTCACCTTTCCTTTGGCTTGGAGAGGTTCATAAAAAAGTACATCTCTACTTACAACAACTTTTTTGGTAATAGGATCAAATATCCTATAAGATTTGAAAGTATAACCAACAAAGATGCCTTTGAAAGAAGTGGCATCTTCCTTTTTACTTGTTTCTATAGGAATATGTACATAACAAGTACATCCAAAAACTTTCAAATCACTAAGATTTGGCTTTTTGCCAAACAATACTTCATAAGGTGTAAGTCCTTTAATGACACTATTAGTCATTCTTTTACATAGAAAGTTTTCACATAAAATAGCTTCTCCCCAAATGAAATAGGAAGGGATGTATCTAATCTCATAGCTTTAGCACACTCACATAGTGTCCTATTCTTTCTCTCAGCTACTCCATTTTGTTGTGGAGTATATGTGCAAGTAAACTCTCTTCTAATGCCATTAGTTTCACAAAACTCTTTCATCCTATTGGAGATGTACTCCCCTCCATGATCACTTCTTAATAGTTTCAAGCTAGTATTAAGTTGCTTTTCGACAAGAGTTTTGAACTTTACAAAGGAATCAAAAACTTCACTTTTCTTAGACAAGAGATAAACCCAAGAGTATCTTGATCTATCATCAATAAAAGTGACATACATAAGAGGTCCACCATTTGATTCATGTGAAAATGAATGAACATCCGAGTGTATAAGGTCAAGAGGAGAGTTAGATCTTTTCAAAGATCTCTTGAAAGGTAGCTTATGAGATTTGGAGAGTCCACAAGCTTCACAAAGCTTGCCACACCTTCCACAAAAGAAACACTTTAGCTTCTTCTTGTCCTTCTTGCTCTTGCCTTTGGAACTTGATGCTCCATCTTTGCTCTCCATCTCCATGTCTTGAGTCTTCTTGGATGGAAACTTCTTCTTCTTTCCTTTCAAGATAAAGTTAGCTTTTTCATCACCATCATTCAAAGATAAGGAACTCATCCTACTTTTGATATGAAGCATTCTACTCTCCTCACTTACAAACATACTTTGAAGTTTTTCAATACTAGGATGAGTATCCTTGAAGTATTCTTGGATCCATAAATTGCTTTTAATGAATCCCATGCCTCTTTGGATGTGGTACAAGATGAGATTTCCTTCAAAAGTTCATTACTTACATTCATCTTTATGCAATGTAATGCAACTCTACATCTCTTTTTGTACTTTGCCAATTCAGCTCCTCCTTGGGGTTCTACTTCCACCTGAAGTACTATGTCATAAAGATCATGAAGTACAAGTAAAGACTCCATTCGAACTATCCAAGTAGCATAATTAGTGGATGCAAGTCTTTCACTAGCTTCAAGCAAAAAACCACCCATTGATGCCATTTTTGAATGTGAAAAAGCACTAGAAACTCTTATGGCTTCTCTAAGAGATCTGAACCTAGAGTCTTCTAGCAATTAGAAAGCTTATAGACACAATCCTATCACTCATGAACCAATCTAGAATGATGGAAATTTAGATACTAGTCTCAAACTTGCAAAATCACTCCTTAATCTATGATTTTTAGCAATCTCTCTCTTCAACTTCAACATACACTCAAAAAATCAGAGTAGATCAATTAATGCACCTAATTCAAGATTCAAATTTAATTTTTTGGCTGATCTAATCCAAGAACTAATCAAGGGATTAGATTCTCTATAGAAAATGCTTGATTTTGCACTAAAAATCACTCAAATTGGGTGTGTGAGTCAAATTGTACAAATTTTTGAAATTTCTCAGCCAAAACCGGAGCTGTACGGCCTCACACATGTGAAAAGGGTTCCTACAGCCCACAACAAGTTTTGGTCCAAAAATTTTAAGGATATCTATCAAATCCAACTTGCTACCCAAAATTTGACTAGTTTCCTAAAACTTGCTAATTTTGGCTTTGATTTGGGTCAACCCTATCAATTTCAATAAAACCCCTTGTACTTGGCTCTGATACCATGTGGAAAAAGTACAAAATGGACCAAGAGTGGATCCTAATCTAATCCTCAAGAGGGATTGGATGTTAGATTTACTTGATCTATCAATCTACAAAAGATTACAATCAATCTAGATCAATTCTAGACATATAATCTTAACAAGAACAATCATTTATTGAAGGTAAATGTACTTGCTGGTTTCACACATGTGAAACCCTGTCAGAGTATGGACTCCAACCTGAAAATAAAGTACACTATGATAGAACCTCAAAACAATCAAAACAAATGTAGACAAATAGAGAGAATTACAGAAAATTGCTTCCAAAACCAAGATTGATGTTTCATATTGATTGTGGCCAAATATGCCTCTATATATACACTTCTTGGAGTTCGAGGTACTGATCATGCATCAGATCTCACACGTGTGAGGATGCCTTGTCATCATCATGCAATTTTGACACTTGGATCAAACTTTCTATTTTGGGCATTTTTGGTCGAATTTCCTACTATATGGAGATCTTCATAGAAATCTTCTAGAAGCAAAAACTCACCTACTTCAGATATTTCCACACGTGTGAGCTGTCCTCTACACATGGGATATGACACCTATCAAAAGTATTTGGCTCATGCAATCAATAGATTGATGCCATGTGTCATATATCTAGAAAACTAGTTTTTAGCCATTTTAGCCACTAGAACTTGAATTAAATCATATGTACAACATATATGATTATGGTACATGACAAGTACACTAGTTTCACACGTGGGAACAGGATCCACACATGTGTGTTTGTCCTATATACAAGATTTTTGGCCTCTACCAATCTTATTTTTGCATTTTTCACACTTGTCATGTGAAATGTAGCCCTTAAGTTGCTCCATAAACACCTCCTCTTCAAGATCACCATTCAAGAATGCATTTGTGATATCCAATTTCCGTAGATCCCATCCAAAAAGTGTTGCAAGAGATATGATGACCCAAATGCTTACCATCTTTTCCATGGGTGCAAAGGTCTCATCATAGTCAATTCCATATTCTTGTGCATATCCTTTTGCCACCAACCTTGCTTTGTACCTGTTGATTGATCCATCTTGGTTTGTGTTCACTTTGAAGATCCACTTGCATCCAATAGCCTTCTTGTCCTTTGGAAGTTCCACCAATCTCCGTGTGTCATTCTTCATAAGAGCTTGATACTCAAGATCCATTGCTTGGATCCACTCCTATTTTTGTCTTGCTTCATCTACACATGTAGGTTCATCCAAAGAGGTTCGGAAAGCATAGTTTGTATCACCAACAACTTGCTTACCTTTTTAACCATAAGTGAGCCTCAAAGGTTGTTGCCTTTGCCTTGATGTCCTCCTTGACTTTTTATTTGAAGTAGGCTCTTCAACATCAACATCCAAAGTATCATCAATCTCATCAACATCAAGAATGTTAGATCCAACATCCACACCACCACTTGAAGAAACTTTTGAAAAGTTTCCCTCATAAAAAATGACATTTCTTTCAATGACCACTTTCTTAGTTGAAGGAATAAAAACTTTGTAAGCCTTGATCACCTCACTATAACCAAAAAAATATACCTTTCTTTGAAGATGGATCCTCCTTTGTCCTATCATCAAGAGTAATGGTGATATAGCAAATGCATCCAAAAGTTTTGAAAAACTTGACACTCGGCCTCCTACCAAACAAGACCTCAAAAGGGGTTTTTCCATCCAATACCACACTCGGCCATCTATTGCATAGAAAATTAGCACCAACAAAGCTTGATCCCAAAATGATTTAGGAAGATTTGCACCTAACCTCATGGCTTTGGCTGCTTCACATAAGGTTCTATTCTTCCTCTTGGCCACTCCATTTTGTTGTGTTGTCCTTGGGCTTGTGTACTCCCTCTTGATCCCATTTGCATCACAAAATGCTTTGAACTTGGTAGAAATGTATTCACCACCATTGTCGGTCCTCAAGCACTTTATCATTATAAAAAATGGACCTCCCTTGTAATCTTGAACTTGAAAAAGATACCAAACACCTCATCTTTTCTCTTTAGTAGATACACCCAGCAAAATCTACTAAAATCATCAATAAAATTCACATATATCTTAGCACCTCCATTGCTAATTGTAGTAACACCATGAATATCCGAATGCACAAGTTGAAAAGGATTACTTGACCTTGATGTAGATCTCTTGTAAGATAACCTATGTGACTTTGATAAAGCACATTGATCACAAACATAATTCATGCTTGATAAAGAATTGGGAAGACCAAAAACAACTTGCCTCCTTGCCATCACCTCCAATGATAGCTTGTAGTTGAGATGACCCAATCTCTTGTTCCATACCTCTTGCATTTAAAATTGCTCCTTTGCCATACATCCAACTTGGTTAGCAACAACACAAGCATCAAGTCTGAACAAATTACCTTTCTCTTCCCTTTTGCAATCAATTCATCTTCCTTCTTGATCAAACAAGCATCACCATAAAATACCACTTTGAATCCCTTGTCAATCATTTGACTCACACTATGAAGGTTCTTAGTGATAGATGGAATGAACAAAGCATCTTTCAAATTCACATTCCTATTAGTAGAGAGGGAAATAGGAATTGTGCCAGTCCCTTTTATTGCAACTCACCATCATTGGCCATGTAGATCACCTTCTTGTCACCTTAAAATTCCATCAATGATGAATATTAATCCTCATGATATGTCATATTGTAGGGTGTAGGAAGTCGATGGTGAGCAGCTCTCCGCCTATCAAAAGGGTTAGAACACTTGGATAGGAACATAACTTAGTTTAGTTGCTAGTTTAGATGTTTTTCTAACTTTACACTAACTCTACTCCACTTTAACTCTAATTCTCACTTACACTAACCACATACATTCATCAAGATAATAGGTGGAGGGAGATGAGAGAGAGAGTTAGAGGGAGGTAGCCCATGTGCTCAACATCTTATGCTAAAGGAGAAGCTTTAAGAATGCTAAACCAACAACAATGCAAAATGGAAAGCAGATTGCAACATAGACAAAGGGCAAGAGCATAAACACATTAGCACATGAGGATGCTTGGCTCTCCAAAGTGGTAGAGTTTCCTCCTCTCAATTAGCATGTAAAATGGTGTACAAAAGTTGCCTTTTTATCTTTGGGTGGCCCTTGCCCCTTGCTTCGTATTGGCTACTTGCAAGAAGGTACGATTGAAATCGTAACCCTTCAAAAGAAACACAAACTAATCTATGGTGCACAAAGAAGCACACCCCACCTACCACCACTTTGACTTTTGACTAATTACAAGACTTAAAGAACTTAAGTTGACTTAAACTTTGGCCTTCTAATATTAATTTAATTACATGGCCCAAAGTCTAGTTTATTCAGAATAAATTATTTACAAGTACTCATTGGGCTATGGGCTAATACACGCAGGAAGCCATGGCCCTCACAACTTATTTCTACTACTTCTGGCTATTTTATTTATTTACATGCAATACCCACAACAGGGCCTCCAACCTGAAGTAGTGCAGGTTGATGGAATCTCGGAAACGTCAAGATGCTTTGACACCACTAAGGGAAAAACTCTCTGCATCTCTGTGCGAGGATTCTGATGAACCTCAGATGGAGCCGATCTGTTGGATAAAGCTACTACCTCAACCCGTGATCAATCTTCCTCCGAACATTAGACAGCTACTACTAATCTGACTACAATTTATGAATAGTAGATAATGTCTTAATGAGAGGGGAAATACATCTACTGATAAAATTGAACCGTCATCACAGCATTCACAGATTACACATTGAGCAGAAAGGATGTATGCGTCTATATTATCATAAACGAGTGTACATGGAAAATTCTTTCTTGATCGCTGTCTGTTTCCCAGATCAGCGCGTCGGCATGAGAGAGATGTTCTCTTCCCACGATAGAAACTAGCTACTGCTAGATCTATGTTTCTTCCCTGATACGCGCCTCACTGAGTGCTATGTTTAGGACAAATCTGTATATGCTGTATATTTCGTATATCTGCATATATATTTATGTCTCCTTCGTTGATCCTTTTTGTGATTAGTCTAGGGATCTGATTAAAATTAAAAGATCTAATCAAAAGAGATGCATTAGCCTTAAAACAAAAACTGATTCCAATTTTTTGTCATTGTCCTCCGTGAATTAGCCGCCTTCTGCCCATTGCACAGTGCAATCATGCTGCAGACTTTCGCATTTTTTCAAAAGACACTTTTGCAACTTTAAGGGCAAGTGTCGCTTTTTTCAAGGGCAGGTGTTGCTTTTCTCGAAAGGCAAAAAAGCCAACTTTAGGGAAGAAAACAATTCTAAGGATAGTGTCCCTTTTCTAAGGGCAAGTGTCAATTTTTCTTGAAAGGCAAAAAAGCCGACAGTAAGGCATTTTAGCGACAGTGTCGTCTTTTTTCCAAAAGGCGAAAAAGCCGACCGTGAGGGCAAAAACCAGTTCTAAGGCTAGTGTTGCATTTCTAAGGGCAAGTGTTCTTTTTTTCCAAAAGGTGAAAAATGCGACAGTAGGCCAGAAAACATTTCTAAGGCATTTAAGGACAATGTCGTCTTTTTTTGCAAAATTGCGAAAAATGCGACAGTTTCGGGAAACATTGTTAGAGTTATTTTCTAAGTGTTTTAGACCTAGGGATGAATTTTCCTCATGACCCAAAAATGCGAACTGTATGACGAAAGAGTTCAAAAATGTAGACTGTGCGAAATATAGTTAAAAATACACAGTCGCAAAAACAACAAAGGAAAAACTAAGGAAAAATACTAAGGTTTTGAAAGACAGAAACTTTTAGTTTCTTCATCTCTCTCTCAAGTCTGGTTTTTTTTCTATTCCTAGGCTGGCTCTCTGCCTTTCAAACATTGCCTTGTCCAATGCCTTTATAAAAATGTCAGCTACCATATGCTTCGTCGGTATGAAGATGGTCTTCAGCTCATCCTTCTCAACCAAATCCCTGATTAGGTGATACTTGATGGCAATGTGCTTCGTTCTGGAGTGAAACACTGGGTCTTTTGTCAGATGAAGTAGAGTTGTTGTCCATGTGCAGGATCAACGACTCATCGGTGTTCTGTCCTAGTCCACCTAGAAACTGTCTGAGCCAGGTCAGCTCATTTGCCATCTTGGTCGCAACAACATATTCTACCTCATAGGATGATTGGGCAGTTATTGTTTGCTTCCTGTTGATCCAGATAACTACCGCATTGGCTGCTATGGTGCATCCTCCTGAGACGCCTTTACTATCATCTTTCAGGGACGCCCAACTTGCATCACTGTAGGATTCAATCTTGAATCCTACATCTTGACAATAGCATAGGCCGTAGTTCTTTGTGTTCTGCAGATATTGCAGGATCCTCTTGGAAATCTTCCAGTGCGTTGGACCTGAATTGATATTAAATTGACTCAACCTGAACACTGCGTAAGCAATATCTGGTCGTGTATTGTCTGCCAAGTACATCAAAGAATCAATAAGCCTTATGTAAGGCTTATGCTCCATTGCTTGCCATTCTACTTCATCTCTGGACAGTTTTTGTTTGTGAGTACTATGCCACGCCATTGGAGTATTTACTCCCTTGCAATCGTCATGTCAAAATCATCAATGGTCTTCTAAATGTATCTTGATTGGTGTAGATACAATCTCCCAGCCTGAAGATCTCTGTCAATTTGTAAACCCAGGTAGCATTTTGCTTCCCCCAGGTCCGATATTTCGAAGTGCTTCAAAATATTTGCCTTCACCTGCTCAATCAAATTGTTGCTCAATGAGAGTGTCATCTACATAGACATCGACTACGATGATCTCCCCGTTTATGACTTTCACATAAAATGTTGTAATCAACCATTAAAGGGTGGAAGCCCAAATTTGGTGGCTAGTCCATGTAGACCTCTTCTTTCAGCTCCCCATGCAAGAAGGTTGTCTTCTCTTCTACGATGTGGATCTTCAGATCATAGGCAGCTGCGTATGCAAATAATATGCATAGGGATGTGTGCTTCACAACAGGAGAGAATGTCTCTATATAATCAATCTCATACCTCTATTGTTAAAATTAAAAAACAATCCATATTGATTTTTTGGCTTGCTACAAATGTTGTACCATGCAAGTATGTAGCTCATTAATGCAAAATGCCAAGTTTGGCCTACATAGAACTCGAGCTACATGGTTATGTATTGTCTAGCTTGATAAATGCAACTTGCATATAGTTTGTAGACATAGAATTAGCATGATTATGCTTGTAGAAACTCGTGGCAACTCACATGCATTAATTGTAAGTGATTCATAGTGACATGCAAGGCATGCACAAAGTTTATTGGACACATGCATGATGATTTGGACATTTCTAGTTAGAACTAGTACACTTGTAAAAAGTTGGTAAAATTTCATGCATGACAAGTGACAAATGTCACTTTAGATGTCATTTTGGAATGGATAGATATGGTTCTACCTCGAGCTACCTCAATCTCCATAAATATGTGTAGCTCTCCACACAATTGATAATGAAGAACCAAAGTTTTGTAGCTATCTCATGTCATTTTGAAACTAAACAAATATTGTTTGTTATCTATCTAACTCTCTCTCTCTCTCTCTCTCTCTCTCTCTCTCTCTCTCTCTCTCTCTCTCTCTCTCTCTCTCTCTCTCTCTCTCTCTCTCTCTCTCTCTCTCACTCGTGTTGAGGCTAATGCTCATACATTGAAATCTTGTATTTTCTCATTCTTTGATCATTGCTATTATATTCTGTTGATTAGCATGCTAGATTGTGGATTAGCCATTTCTTCTGAACTAGATTTTGTTGATCAATCTAGAATCAGGTTATAGTGCCAATCACAAAGCTTAATTAAGATCAGTCACTCTTGTGGACATTCCCCACACGTGTGAATTCTGAAAATTTTGTCATCTATGAGAAGCCCTTTGCAACTAGCCTGGCTTGTATCTCAGTACATTGCCGTCTGGTCCATACTTGTGCTTGTCGACCCATTTACACTTGACAGTCTTTCTGTCGGCTTGCAGTGGCTCGATAGTCTATATCTTCTTTTGCTTCATGGATCTCATTTCGTCTTCCATGGCCTTGATCCACTCGTCCTTGTCTGGACAATTGATGGCTTCTTTATAAGTTTGTGGTTCACTACTGAATCCACAGAATTCTTCTTGAGCAGAAGATGAGCTGTCAGGTATATATCTGACATGTGCACTTCTTTGTCTTGCAGATCTCCTTGGAGATAAAACAGGCTCATCAACTGCTTTGTCTTTGTCCTGCATGCTGATTGTGGGACCTCGTGTATCACCGGTGTAATGGGTACTCCTGCAATGTCAGTTTGCTCGTCGTCTGAACTATCGTTCAGTTCAACTAAAATTTGAGTATCTTCATCTGGATGCTCAAGGTCCACTCCCTCTGTTGATGTGGGTAAGTCATAGTACAGTCTGTTGAGAACTTCGTAGCTAATTGGATCTTCTTTCACTTCATTGGTTTCAAGCATGTATACTTTGTAGTATGTAGAGTGTATATCATAGCCAACCAAGAATCCTTGCTCCACCTTTTTGTCAGCTTCTTCCTCTTCTTGTCTGGTATGTGTGCGTATGCTACACATCCGAAGATCCGAATATGAGCTAGATTGGGCTTGCTTCTCCACCATATCTCGTAGTGTGAGCAATGCTTGATTTGCATGTCCTGTTTTGCAAGTAGGCGACTGTAGCTATTGCTTCAGCCCATAATGATCTTGATGCCTTGGATAGGCCATCATTGACCTTGCAGCTTCCATGAGAGTCTTGTTCTTCCTCTCTGCTACACCGTTATGTTGTGGTGTATAGGCTGCTGTCTTCCTATGAAGAATACCACGACTTTTACAAAAGTCAGTAAAATGGTTGGAGATATATTTACCTCCCCTATCAGTCCTGATCTGCTTGACTTTCCTTTCAGTCCACTTCTCAACCCAGTTTACATATTCCGTAAACTTATCAAGAGCTTCAAATTTTTGGATGAAGTAGACAACGACAAACTTGCTGTAATCGTCAATAAAGGTGATATAATATCTTGATCCCCAACAAATAGTACATCAAAGGGTCCACATATGTCTGAGTGTATCAGCTCCAAAGTTCCCTCGCTCTGAAGGAATCTTTCGTGAAAGGTGTACGTGACATCTTCTCTTTGTTGCATGCATCACAGGGTGTCAGGTTCGCATCCTTGATGTTCACTCCTGTGAATGTGTTGTACTGGCTTACTTTGTATAGCGCCAGTGGGTTCATGTGGCATAGTGTCTTGTGCCAGAGAACGTCTGTAGACTCACGGACTTGGTGAGTCTGCTCTATCAGTAGGCATACCTTCAAGTGATACAAGTTTCCTCTTCATCATACTGGAGTTGGCATCAATCACATTGCATGTCTGATCTGTGAATGTCACACACATGCCTGCATATGCTATTCTAGCAACTGATAGCAGATCTTTTTGCAGTATGTGGCACATACAGGACGCCACCCAGTCTTCTGTCTCCACCATTGGTGCTTAGCCAAAGTGCTCCAATGCTGCTTACTTCATGTCACGATCCATCTTTTAGAATGATATATTTGGAGGAGATGGTTTGTCGAAAGTCGACGATCATCTGCCTTGTCATCACAAAGTGCAACATGGCTCTTGAGTCAAGAACTATGTCTTGAACATCGGATGTGTATGTTGCACATAAATCAATGCACAAATAAGTAGTAGGATTTCTGTTAGCTCGGTCTTCAGCCATCTTTGAGGATTTAGGCTCCTCCACGTATGATGTGTTGTTTGTGCTTTCCTTCCTGCTCTATGTCTTCTTGTTTCTTGGATTGTTGTGGCAATCCACGGATGCATGTCCTTTCTTATGACAATGTATACACTCAATCTTTGGATTCAACCAGCATTTATCCACTGTGTGGCCGTCACGTCTGCATCTCTCCTTATTGTTGCCTTCTTGTATGTTCCTTTCTTTTGATCTGCTTTTTTGGGTTCCCTGCTTCTGTTGGTTTTAATTTGTTCTCCTTGTTGACTCCCTCTTAGATTGAGCCTTCTTCTTTGACTGGTCTCTATTGCTGTAGAGGGCTTGATCAGACTCGTTTATGTCGTCGTAGTGCTCTCTAGCTTCAACTTCTTCCTTGATGTCAATTATTGCCTTGTCGAAGGTCATAGTAGGATATTTAGCCAGCAATGTTTGGGTTGTTTGAACGATCGTGGTAAGGAGCGTAGCAGGTAATTGAGTTGCTTCTCTTGTGAGACTGCATGTTCCGTCCCAGCGTTGTGCAGCGATAGGAAGAGGTTCTTCATCTTTCTAATGAAGCTGGTGAGATCTTTGTCGTCCCATCTTAGATAGGTAAGCTGATCTTCTAGATGCATTATCTGATTTTGAGACGGTCTGAAATCTGCTGATGAGTGTATCCCACATCTCTCTAGCATTAGATATTGATGCAAGGTCAAGGGTAATGTTGTCTTCCATGGAAGAGGAGATGATAGCTATTGCTTTGTCGTTCTTCTCTTTCCACTCTCGAAGATCTTTGCTTGTGCTGGCTGGCATCTCTTCGGTGCCATCCACCCATGGCCATAACGCTTCTCCTCTCAAGATTAGCAATGTCTTCACTTTCCAAGCAAGAAAGTTTAATCCATCTACTTCAAGTACCGTGCATATCTTTGATTGGATGCTGTGAATGGAAGCCATAGTCTCAGTGACGAGGCTTTGATTAAGCCTTATGGCTCTGATACCACTGATGGGATCTCAAAAACATTAAGACGCTCTGATACCACTGAGGAAAAACTCTCTGCGTCTCTGTGCGAGGATTCCGATGAAGCTCAAATGGAGCCGATCTGTTGGATAAGGCTACTGCCTCAACCCCGACCAGTCTGCTTCCGAACAGTAGATAGCTACTACTATTCTGACTACAAGTTTATGAACAGTAGATAATGTCTTAATGACAACGGAAACATATCTACTGATAAAATTGAACAAGGATCACAACATTTACAGATTACACATTGAATAGACAAGATGTATGCGTCTATATTATCAGAAACAAGTGTACATGAAAAATTATTTCTTGAGCGCTGTCTGTTTCCCAGATTAGCACATCGGCATGAGAGAGATGTTCTCTTCCCACGATAGAAACTAGCTACTTCTAGATCTATGTTTCTTCCTTGATACGCATCTCACTTAGTGCTATGTTCAAGACCAATCTGTATATGCTGTATATTCTATATATCTGCATATATATTCATGTCTCCTTCATTGATCCTTTTTGTGATCAATCTAGGGATCTGATTAAAATTAAAAGTTCTAATCAAAAGAAATGCATTAGTCTTAAAACAAAAACTGATTCCAGTTTTCTATCATTGTCCTCCATGAATTAGCCGTCTTTTGCTCGTTGCACAGTGCCTACACGCTACAGACCTTCGCATTTTTTCAAAAGACACTTTTGCGACTTTAAGGGCAAGTGTCACCTTTTCAAGGGCAAGTGTCGCTTTTTCAAGGGCAGGTGTCACTTTTTTTCGAAAGGCGAAAAAGCCGACTTTAGGACATAAAACAGTTCTAAGGACAGTGTCACTTTTCTAAGGGCAAGTGTCGCTTTTTTCCGAAAGGTGAAAAAGCCGACAGTAAGGCATTTTAGCGATGGTGTCGTCTTTTTTCCGAAAGGCGAAAAAGTCGACCGTAAGGGCAAAAACCAGTTCTAAGGCTAGTGTCGCTTTTCTAAGGGCAAGTGTTTCTTTTTTCCAAAAGGCAAAAAAAGCAACAGTAGGCCAGAAAATATTTCCAAGGCATTTAAGGACAGTGTCGCCTTTTCGCAAAAATACAAAAAATACGACAGTGTCGAAAAAAATTGCCAGGATTTATTTTCTAAGTGTTTTAGACCTAAGGATGAATTTTTTTGATGACCCAAAAATGTAAACTGTGCGACGAAATAGTTCAAAAATGCAGACTGTGCAAAATATAGTTAAAAATGCATAGTTGCGAAAACAACAAAGGAAAAACTAGGGAAAAATGCCAAGGCTTTGAAAGACAGAAACTCTTTGTTTCTTCACATGTCCCTCAGTACTATGGTGTTTAGTACTGGCCTCAGATTTCATGGCGGCGTCTGATTAAATATCCAGTGATGTTATCCATATATTCGATGTGCGCCATGCTTTGCGGATCCTTCGGTGGCAAAAAGACTTTGTCGACCCCCTCTATCCAAAATTGGGTGATCCAAGTATTAAATTTATGAGGCCATTAGCATCGTCGTTCTATAGTACACTCAGGCCACTAGAAGTTGGGCTTCCATTTTGGTCAACACCAAAGCCGTATTAGGATCAAAAAAGGGTGAAGGAAGAAACTGGCCCCATCACAACAAAA
Organism: Diphasiastrum complanatum; assembly: GCA_029204225.1. Classification (NCBI taxonomy): domain Eukaryota; kingdom Viridiplantae; phylum Streptophyta; class Lycopodiopsida; order Lycopodiales; family Lycopodiaceae; genus Diphasiastrum; species Diphasiastrum complanatum. The sequence continues at coordinate 32,635,402 of CM055095.1, forward strand.
GTTCTAAGTCCTTGGTGAATTCTACTGCCACGCGGACTGTTGATCATGGCACGTGAGATATCTAATGGAAAATTGAATGAGAGTCCATCATCTACATCCGTACACCATCCATGCTCGGAATAGATCTTTGGCTAGTTTAAAGTCTCGATGGTGATCTGGTCCATAGCATGCCACACTCCGCCCATTTGCATCATTGTGGAATAGGGATGAAGTGTGGGTTGACCCGCAATTGCCTCGGACTGGTCATGTAAGCCCTGATGGTTGACATATTCTTTTCAAATTTTGTTGTCACCATGCAGGTTGTGGAATCAGTGCCAGAATACACATTGTCTCCTTGCCTTTGATGTCTGCAGTGGAAAAGAACAGATGCCAGCTGCCGCGTGAGGATTCGTAGGGATATTGAGCTAAAAAATGTCAATTTCATCCACCATGCTCTTTGGTTTGCGGAAGGCTCAACTGGCAGAGATGGTTTCTGAGGCTTGGTGAAGAAACTAAGAGTTTCTATCTTTCAAAGCCTTAGCATTTTTCTTAGTTTTTCCTTGCTATTTTTTTTTTTCTGACGGTTGCATTTTTTAACTATGTTTCGCATAGTCTGCATTTTTGGGTCATGAAGGAATTACAACACTAAGTCAAAAACATGCAGATTAGCTATAGCTAGTCATATTATTCATCAGAGAGAACATCTCTCTTGCGCCAGCGCGCTGATTTGGGAGACAAGAAAATATTGTAAATTCAATTCTGATAATAGCATCGATTTTCGCAATGCTCTGTTTTGTAATGTGTATGATGCTAGCAGTAGATATCTTTCCGCTGTTGTTCTACTCAACATTGTTTGCCATTTACAGGTTTCATTTTTACAATAGATTAACAAAAGTGATCTGGGAAAGACAATTAGACTACAATCAGTAGCAGAAGCTATTGCTGCCAAGTCGGCTCCTTTTGGCCTTCATCTCCCGGAAATGTCTCGGACTTCCCATCACTTGGGATGTGGAAGCTTATCACTCTTCTTGCCCTTGGCTCTGACTGTCGTCTAGGCCTTGGTCTTGTATATTGGTTCCGACTACATTTGAGTCTTGATCTTGAGATTCAGGCCCCGTTGCGTCTTTACTTTTGTCCTGGCTTGAACTTGCCTGTGCAGCTTCGAGTGTGGGTGGCATTAGCATTACCACTGGGGCTAGTTGTGGTTGTTGTGCCATGTGGTCCTGGCAAGCCTTGAGAGCTGCCTTCACCTACGTGAGCTCTCAGGTTGTGCCTGCGTGGTATTTGTCCAATTCGGCTTGGTAGCCATCCAGCGTCTATCTGTAGACTTCCATCTGCTTCATGAGAAAATCCATATGAGGTTGAGTGAGGATGATTGGCAGGAATGGGCTGGGCTAACCAATTGACCTTCTCCTATTGTAGGGCTTGTACCTCCACTTCAGACGTTGATTTTTTATTTTGAGTACTAGGAGCTGGGCCTGGATTAGGGCTAGCCACTACTTTGCTTGCTGCTGAAGTTCTTGGACCTGTAAAGAGACGTTCTTGCTGATATGAATATAGTCTTGATATATCTTTGGAGATCTTCTTCATGCTGTTCCTGTGAAAGATTCAACTAGTTTCATCACATTTTGCAATATCTCCATATTTGGCATATTGAGGCCAAAACTTGTTTTAGACTTAGAGGTTGACTTTTCAAAGTTCATTAGTCTAAATTTCATTCGAATAAACACTTTTTGAAAGTGTGGGAAAGATAGAATGCGAGTTTGAGTAGATTCAATTTGAATAAGTTGGGTACATTGAATCTAGACCCAAAATTGGTAGGGTTAGCATTTTGGTGGGAAAGCCAAGTGGCCAAATAGGGTTTGGACCTGTTATAAAAGGATGTAACTCGTGGAGAGAGTCATCTTCTCTCTTCTCTATCTCATTTCATGCTTATACATGGTTCTCTTGGGTTCTACTATCCTTTGGTGCACTATCTTGGTGATTGCTTGCAATTCTATGTGTAGAATGATCTATATTTGTTATTTTTGGATCCACACGTGTGAAATACAGTAGCTTGCTGGTTTTGTACGGACAGCAACTATACATAATCATTTCATTCAAGTTAGATCAAGTTCTATTAGTGTTTGCATCTCAAATTGTGTGTAGATGCTGATTTTTCTACATTGGTGAAATTGGTAGTGTATTTCTCTTTCTAACCAAAGATCATTCAAGTAGATTGGATCTTAAGGATCTGAAATCTTTCACAGTTCCAACTTCACCAGCTTATCCTTCTCTACCTGTTCATGCTATATGGCCACTTGTAAGTCTTGCTGGAGTTGAGTGATTTTTGCTCGTAGTTTGTGGCCAAGTCCAATACGTGGCCGTCTAATGAGACTTTGCCTACTACTTGATCTTGAATGTAGGGAACCAAGGCATGGTTCACCATCATTACATCTATAGGCCCAGCCAATATGGTTCTGCTTGTTGGGACGATGGATTGAGGTGTTGCTCATACGACTTGGACGTCATCGTCGTCATCTTCAATGAGCTTCTCTTGCTCGACCAGGTCTTCTGGTGCAGTGGGGTCAACATGTGGAGGAGATGGTATGTCTGTTTGCGCAAATGCATCATCACCCAATGATTTGTCGGACTCGGCAATCGGATTTGATGAAGCAGATGGTGGGATGAGTTGTTCGAAAGCAGGAACCATGGGAAATTGGAGAGTGGTGACGAGGATGGAAGGAGATGATGGAGATGATGGAGGTGTGATATTGAGCATGTTGAGCTAGGAGAGGGTGTTGGGTGATAATTGAGAATCTTGAGGGTTAATGACGAGGTGAGGAGTGGAAACAGAAGTGGTAAGAGAAACATGGGAGATGGAAGATGTGATGGTGATGGAGTGTAAAGAAGAAGCAAGGACGTCGATGAAAGGTGGAGGAATGGGGGTGATAAGAATAGCGGCGATGGCAATAGTGGATGGTTGGGTGGAAGCAGAAGCGGATGTGGATGTCAGACGGGAAGGGGCAGTGCATTGGCATGTGTCAGGAGGGCTTGCGGAGAATGAGATAGCATCATGCATACGTTTGTCAATCAGTGAGTTAGTTGAAGCAATACGGGTAGTGGTAGTTGTAGTGGTAGGGGGAACAAGGTTGGTGGATGCAACAGAGGTGGAAAGGATGTTAGTACGTTGGAAATCTCGAACCTTATGTTCAAGGAGGGTGGCAGCTCGGAGATAACAAAGGTGTTCCAATCATATGGCACAACCGAGGGACTAGAGAATTCCATATGGGATTCCACAAATTGGCTAAGGAGGTTTGTCGTGCTGACGACTGGTCTCGGGTAGTGTGTCCACACTAGGGATCAATAGACCAACAACCCGTAAGATAATTGTGAGTATAAGGGAATTGGGGCCCTTATGTGTATAATGTTATAATTAATGCTTGTAGGTCTAAGCTCATGATGGTAGATTTGTATGGGTCTATCAATGAGTCACCAAGGAACTGGTTGACGTGACCCAGATAGGCTGCAAAGGTGTCTAATGAGGTGTCACAGTGCAACTATTAGTGGTGCATGGGTCTTGAAGGGTATAAGTATACCTATTGGGCTCTCACTAGGGGGAATGATTTGGCGAGCTTTCTGAGGTGAGCTTTTCCGAGTTCAAAGCGAGCTTTTTTATGTTTAGGACGAACTTCTTGTGAAAGATTCAACTAGTTTCATCACATTTTGCAATATCTCCATATTTGGCATATTGAGGCCAAAACTTGTTTTAGACTTAGAGGTTGACTTTTCAAAGTTCATTAGTCTAAATTTCATTTGAATAAACACTTTTTGAAAGTTTGGGAAAGATAGAATGCGAGTTTGAGTAGATTCAATTTGAATAAGTTGGGTACATTGAATCTAGACCCAAAATTGGTAGGGTTAGCATTTTGGTGGGAAAGCCAAGTGGCCAAATAGGGTTTGGACCTGTTATAAAAGGATGTAACTCGTGGAGAGAGTCATCTTCTCTCTTCTCTATCTCATTTCATGCTTATACATGGTTCTCTTGGGTTCTACTATCCATTGGTGCACTATCTTGGTGATTGCTTGCAATTCTATGTGTAGAATGATCTATATTTGCTATTTTTGGATCCACACAAAAGCACAAGGGTGAACCTGTATATTTTTCCAAGCACGCGTTGGATTTATTTTGACCTTGCAATCCCACATGTCATAGTGTTTAAATCATGGGACAGAGAATTAAAGTTTAAACATATGAGACACGTGTGAACTACAGTAGCTTGATGATTTTGTACGGACAGCAACAGTACATAATCATTTCATTCAAGTTTGATCAAGTTCTATTAGTGTTTGCATCTCAAATTGTGTGTAGATGCTGATTTTTCTACATTGGCGAAATTGGTAGTGTATTTCTCTTTCTAACCAAAGATCATTCAAGTAGATTGGATATTAAGGATCTAAAAATCTTTCACATGGTATCAGAGCTTGTGTTTCAAGTTATGAAGGAGGAAATCAGATCTATCAATGATTTGGTGAAGATATCAAGTCTAGAGCATGCTAGAGAGGATTCTACACCAAAATCGGATTTTTTGCTTTTGTAGATTGGATCTTTTGTGGATCAAAACACTAAATAGGTCAATATACTTGTTCAATTCTGTTTTTTGAATTCACATGCTGGATTTGGCCGATTTTTGGATCATTGGTTCAGCCTAAGTGGTGTCTTATAGATTGCATATCAAATTTTCAGCATTTGCATGTAGATTTGGAATAGTCAATTTTTTTGTGATTTTGTCAAAACCCTAATTTTGATTGGATCTCTAGATAGTGAGGTTGCTGGACTTCATTTGAGTGTGTTTCAATCTTAGGAAGTGGCAAAAGTCATTAGATTGAGGATAGATCATAGGTTGATCAAGATTCCATGATTCTATGTGTTGATTTGCTTGGATAAGTGCTAGAAGAGAATTTGTGAGATAGTTTCAAATCTTGGTGATTTCTTTTGAAAGCATTTGTTGTTGTTCAAAGGAGTGCTTTGTGCATTGAAGCAGGTTGAAAGACAAGATCAGGTCATTACTACATGGCAACCTCGATTGGAGTCATGTTGGAAGCCAATGATAGGCTTACCTCAAGTAACTATTCATTATGGAAAGTGAGGATGGAGTCACTTCTTGAGATGAATGATGTTTTGGATACTAGTGTAGGTTTGGAGGAGAGACCAGCAACACAACAAGATCAATTGAGGTATGACAAGAGGGCCAAGAAGGCTCTACACATGATAAAGATGAATGTTACCAATGAACTTCTCAAGGAAGTTGGTAAGTGCACATCATCTTTGGAAGCTTGGAATTCATTGAAGAAGCTTTATGAATCCAAGTCTACTTCTAGAGTGTTGACTCTAAGAAGGCAAATCTTTTCTTGTTTGCAAAAGAATGAAGAAAGTCCAAGTAATTTTGTTTTGAGAATGAAAGCATTGAATGATGAGTTAGCTTGCATAGATGAAAGCATTAAGGAAGGAGAGCTTATTCAAGTGATTCTTAATGGCTTGTTGGATGCTCCTGCTAACATTGTTCAAAGTATTGCTATTCAAAAGACTTTGCCAAGTTTGATGGATCTTCAAGAGATCTTGATCAATGAGGGATATAGGCTTCAAGCAAGAGGTGGATCTACATCGACACTTCAAGAGGATGTTATGTTCACAAAGGGCAAATTCAAGGGCAAAACCAAAAGCAAGTGGTCTAAAGGGCAAGATCAAGTGGATGCTTCTTCAAGTGGCAAAAAGAAGAATAGATCAAAGCTCAAGTGCTTCTATTGTGGCATCAAATGACACTTTGCAAGTGAGTGCTACAAGAAGAAGAGAGATCAAGGAGACAAGCAAGGTAATCTTACTCTTGATGAGGATGGTTTGGATGTGCAAGATGCAAATGATGATGCTTTTGTGATGTCTTCATGTATGCTTGCTAATGATGGAGATCTAGATCCTTGGTGGATTGATAGTGGAGCAAGTTCACACATGACATTTCACAAAATGTGTTGCAAGGGAGCAAATTTCTATTCAAGAGGTTTGGCAAAAAAGGATGGGACACCTCAACTTCAAGTCATTGGAGGTAATGGCAAGGAAGAAGGTTGTGATTGGTCTTCCAAGTTCCTTAAGTAATGACAAGAATGTTTGTGAGTCTTGTGCTTTGTCTAAGTCAAATAGACTACCTTATACTAGATCTATTTCTAGATCTACAAAGCCTTTTCAACTTGTACATTCGGATATTCATGGATTTACTACAATTAGCAATAGTGGAGCTAAGATGTATGTAACATTCATTGATGATTTTAGTAGATTTTGTTGGATCTATCTACTAAAGAGCAAGGATGAAGTGTATCATGTCTTTGTCAAGTTCAAGAATGCAAGGGAGAACCAATTCTCCACAAAGATCAAGTGCTTAAGAGGTGACAATGGTGGTGAGTACATATCTAACAAGTTCAAGGCCTTTTGTGATGAGCATGGGATCAAGAGGGAGTATACAACATCAAGGACTCCACAACAAAATGGAGTGGCTAAAAGGAAGAATAGGACTTTATGTGAAAGTGCTAAAGCTATGAGGTTAAGTGCTAATCTTGACAAACCATTTTGGGATCAAGCTTGGTTGTGTGCCAATTTCTTCTGCAATAGGTGGCCGAGTGCTATTTTGGATGGAAGGACAACTTTTGAGATGCTATTCAAGAGGAGGCCGAGTGTCAACTTTCTAAGAACCTTTGGATGCACATGCTATGTCAACATTACTCTTGATGATAGGACCAAGGAGGATCCATCTTCAAGAAGAGGTATTTTTGTTGGATATAGTGAGGTGAGTAAAGCCTACAAGGTTTACATTCCTTCTACTAACAAAGTGATTGTTGGTAGAGATGTCATTTTTGATGAGGGAAACATTCCAAAGGTGTCTTCAAGCATGATTGATGGTAAAGTGGATGGATCTAACATTCTTGATATTGATGAGAAGGATCCTACTTTGGATAGTGGTGATGATGGACCTTCATCAAGTCAAAAGCCAAGGAGAACATCAAGAGAAAGACAAGTACCTTCAAGACTCACATATGATCAAAAGGGTAAGCAAGTAGTTTCTGGAAATTATGTTGCTTTCCTAACCTCTTTGGATGATCCTACAAGTGTAGATCAAGCAAGGAAAGAAGAGGAGTGGATCCAACCAATGGATCTTGAGTATCAATCTCTTATGAAGTGTGGAACATCTTTTGGAGGATCTTCTTGTGTACATGGAGCTATGCAAGTGGATGGATGTTATCTTGCTGTAAAATCAAGTAATGGATCTGGAAAACAAAGTTTGTTCAATGACTTTGATGGTCGATCAAGAGGTTGATCTCAAAGCGCTTCAACTAGTCAAAAGGGAAGTTGGCAATTTGGAGCTAGTCAAGAGCATCAAAGGAGAGGTAATTGGCAAAGGTGTTATGGATCTGTTTTTGCAGCATATTGAAGACTCAATTAAGGTCAAAGGAGCAGCAAGGAAGTGTTGTTCAAGTTTACTTTACTTGTTCTATCTCATGTTTGAGCAATTTAATGTGGATGTGTGCAAATTGTCAAGATATGGTAAAACTAGCTACATTGGTGAGCATTGTTTTGATGTTGGATTTGTACTAGCATTCTTGGCTGATTTTGCTGATGGAAATGAAGCTATTGGAGGTTCATTATGTCACTCATCCATGGCTAAGTTCTCAAGTGTTGAGCTACTTGGTGCCAATACTTGGAGATTGTCAATTTTTGGTGAATTCATGGTCATTTTCTTGTGTCAAGTAGATCTTGAAGATGGACTAGTGCAAACTACTTGGTTTATGAAGTCATGTGGTGCTGGATTTGCATCATTTATGTACTCACCTACTCATGGATTTCCAAGGTTTGATGGTTTCTTGTGGCAAGATGAAGATGGAGGCTCATTCATGGAGTATCATGGTGGATACAAGGCAACAAAGGACAAAGAAGGAGGAGACATGCAAGCAAAAGTTGATCACTCACATTTATTGTTTGTTTGCTGTATTTTTCCAGAGAGTTCAGAGTTGAAAGCATGGTGGAATCATTTCATTTACATTCTATTTGATTCTTCATATTCTAGTCACATTTTTACATGTAAAATTGATGTAAGAAATAGTGAAGCATCCCAAGTGGACACTTATATCAATTATGGTTGTTTCTATTTTGAGCATTACATGATCATTGAAAGGAGATCTATTCTTAGGAAGAAGATCATTCTTATGATGGATCAAAGTTCTATTGGCAAAAACTATGCTAGGAGCATTGGAAGCTAGGAAAGCGAGTTTTGAGGTACATCATTGGAACTCGAGATTTTGGCATATTGTATGAGGGATCATCACCTAATCTTTTTGGATTTTCAGATTCGGACTGTGCTGAAGATGTAATGGATAGGAAATCCATTAGTTCTTATTGTATTTTCATAGGTGATGGAGCTATATCATGGATGTCAAAGAAACAAGCCACTATCTCATTGTCATCTAGTGAGGCCGAGTACAAAGCTCTTACACATTGCACAAAGGAGATGGTATGGATCAAGAGGATGATCAAGGATCTTCACTTGCTGGATTTTTCAGAGAGCCCAATCATCTTTTGTGACAATCAATTAGCCCAAAGAATGGCATCCAATCCTATCTTTCATGCTAGGAGCAAGCATATTGAGATACAATATCATTTTGTGAGGGAGCGAGTCATTGCAAAGGAGGTGGAGCTTCAACATGTGTCTTCAAGGGAATGTGTAGCTGATATCTTCACCAAAGCATTGCGAAAAGACTTGTTCATGAATCATAGGACTTCACTTGGAGTATTATCAAAGTCTATGCTAAAACTAGTTGAAGAGGAAGTGTGAAAGATTCAACTAGTTTCATCACATTTTGCAATATTTCCATATTTGGCATATTGAGGCCAAAACTTGTTTTAGACTTAGAGGTTGACTTTTCAAAGTTCATTAGTCTAAATTTCATTTGAATAAACACTTTTTGAAAGTGTGGGAAAGATAGAATGCGAGTTTGAGTAGATTCAATTTGAATAAGTTGGGTACATTGAATCTAGACCCAAAATTGGTAGGGTTAGCATTTTGGTGGGAAAGCCAAGTGGCCAAATAGGGTTTGGCCCTGCTATAAAAGGATGTAACTCGTGGAGAGAGTCATCTTCTCTCTTCTCTATCTCATTTCATGCTTATACATGGTTCTCTTGGGTTCTACTATCCATTGGTGCACTATCTTGGTGATTGCTTGCAATTCTATGTGTAGAATGATCTATATTTGTTATTTTTGGATCCACACGTGTGAAATACAGTAACTTGCTGGTTTTGTACGGACAGAAACAATACATAATCATTTCATTCAAGTTTGATCAAGTTCTATTAGTGTTTGCATCTCAAATTGTGTGTAGATGCTGATTCTTCTACATTGGTGAAATTGGTAGTGTATTTCTCTTTCTAACCAAAGATCATTCAAGTAGATTGGATCTTAAGGATCTGAAATCTTTCACACTTCTCTAGCACCAATTTGGACAGGTTAATGGATCCAACGATCAACTTTAGTAGGACGGAACTAGAGAATTATTGTTTATTTATTTAAAAATTCCATAGGTTTCATATAGTGCTGGTCTATGATTCAAAATGTGTCACAACTAGCATAATCGAACTCTTAGCCTTCATCTCATTTGTGCTCACACGGTTGGGGGTAATTGTCAAACACAATACTTGATCATATGTCTATGTTCAATGACTAGGTTAAGTGCACCAGATAACCTTAGTAACCAGGAATACATAGTAGATCCAAACAAGATTAATCGTGCACATGTGAGAATAATCTCACTATGACCCAGTACATTATCAGACAGATTCTTCCAAAATTCGCATATGTTATCTAGAGAATGTTCTACAAAAATTTCATATGTCTGATTGCAAACCGATTGATACACCAATGGATCCAGGCATGATATTAACGAAATCTTCTTGTGCTGAAACCGACAATGAGATACTTGACCTACCCAAGTATCCTTATCATTCACTAATTTGATGTATGCCATGCTATGCACTAGACTAGATCTTGCATACACTATTAGCACACTTAGTCAGTTCATGTCTAATCCTAGGATCTTGCATTGGAAAGCATTCAAGAGAGTGATAAAGAATATTCAGGGAAGTTTAGATCACATTCTATGTTATGTTGGGAATGCTATCGACCCACTAGTTCTGCAAGCCTACTTTGACTCAGATTGGCGAGGCTACTCCGACTCAGATTGGGCAGGAGATGCCTCCACCAAAAAATCCACTTTTGAATTTTGTTTCTTTTTGGCAGGGGGACCAGTTCATGAAATTCAAGAAAGCAGAAATATGTCGCGCTTTCTTCGACCAAGACAGAGTACATCGCAGCATGCCAAGCTTTCAAAGAAGCTATATGGATCAGGTTATTATTCATGATCTTCATGATACTCAGTTTTAGCCTACCACCATTCTATGTGACAACTTTAACTGTATTTCACTATTTCTGAATCCCATATTTCATGGTAAGTCTAAGCACATTGAGATCCAATACCATTTTATTCAGGAGAAAGTTTTTTTAGGACAAGTGACTCTTCAATACTGCTCTTGTAGACATTTTCACCAAAGCTCTTTCCAGGATCAAGCATCATAAATGTTTCAGTATGGTAAACCTGACAAAGACACCAAGGCACCAACTGAGACCTTAAGAGGGACTGTTGGAAATTAAGCTCATAGGATTCTCTTTGGTGATATTATTTTCTATTTCAAGATTTTTCCTTCATGTTTATTGATCACTGATCTAGGATTAGATGTAACCTCTTTTGGTTCTATGTATGCTCATCTGATACCTGTAGGAATCACAGAATTCAGATAGTCGAACTATTCAAAGGACGAATATGTCTTCATCCATGGATTAAAAACTAAAGGGTAACCAATCCTATTCTTTTCACATTTGAATGTCAAGTTCAAGAATTTGAAGAACATTGAAGACCTGGCCATCTTCAACGACTTCAACAAATCAATGTATTCTACAATCTTTGATGAAGATACAACATTAAGTACCTACACTAGAGTCAGAAATCTATATGTATTATCTAACTCAGTAGCATTAGCTAGTACTTCAAATGAAAATGTAAACGATCATCATGCTATACTGTCGCATAGTTGATTTGGACACATGAATACAAGATCAATTTCCTACATGCCTTGTAATAATTTAGTTGATGGATTTTTTCTCTCTCTTTCATTAGATAGGAAATATTTTTCTATGAATCTTGCATCTATGGCAAACCCTCTAGAAGCAGATTTCCCAGATCACATTCCATCAAGACAAAACATGTATTAGATTTTGTACATAGTGATCTTTGTGGTCCAATGCCAACTCCATCCTTAGGAGATACAATTTATTTTATCACCTTCACTAAAGTTGTTAATAACAAGACTCCTTATCAAGCATGGCATGGACACAAGCCTAGTATTAGCCATTTAAAAATCTTTATCTTGATGAACATAAAGCTTATAAAGTTTACGATCCATCCACCAAAGTAGCATTTGTTTCTAGGGATGTCATCTTCAAAGAAGATACATTGTATGACTTTCAACAACCATCGATAAATGATGTTGTGACATTTCATCCTATTTTACACAACATGCAATCTTCAATCACGATGTTTCTTCTACAGAACCTACAGCTACAGCTACAAAAGCTGAGCAACTGACAGTACCTGTCATGAGGCCAGACCAAGCTAGCTCGATCATATCTGGACAACTTCAAGAAGAAGCACCATAGCAATCTAGTCAATTGACTGTCCGAAGATCCTCACGGATCCGAACAGTTTCTGAGAGGTATGCACCTCAATCTTTCTGGACTTCATCAGAACATCCAGAGACCCTAGCCAAAGCAATTAACTCTAAGGATGTTGTGAAGTGACAAGAAGCTATGGAAAACGAATACAACTCACTTTTAACAAACCAAACCTGGACATTGGTCGACTTCTCCACTCACAAGAGAGTTATAGACAACAAGTAGATCTTCAAGAAGAAGATCAACTCTGATGGTTCCATACCAAAATGGAAAGCACGGTTGGTGGCTAAAGGATTCACTCAAGTCCAAGGAGTGGATTATCAAAAAAATTCAATCATGTTGTCAAAATGCACTCAAGACTCTAATCGTGATAGCAGCAGCGGAAGACAACATTTCTCAATGGCTACATCGAAGAGGAGCTGTATACCTTCCAACCAAAAGGATTCGAAGTGAAAGGCCAAGAGCACAAAGTGTGCAAGCTGCACAAAGCGTTTTATGGCTTGAAACAGGCCGCAAGGGCTTGGTTCGAAAGAATCAATGCTTATCTTGTTTAATTGGGTTTTGCAAACAATTCAGCTAACTGTAATGTTTATTCCAAGCATATAGGTATCCACTCAATTCAGATAGCTCTTTACGTAGATGATGCACTTATTTTGTCTAACCACACTTCTTTACTGCACACTACTAAGAGTGATTTGTCAAAAGAATTTGACATGACTAATCTATGCGTTGTTCATTCTTTGCTAGGAATTCACATTACTAGAAATAGATTTCAAAAGAAAATATATCTTAGCCAGCATAAATATCTAGAAAATATGCTAGAAAACTTTCATATGTCTGATTGCATTCCAATTGACACACCAATGGATCCAAGTATAGTATTGACTAAACCTTATTGTGTTGATTCTGAAAGTGACATACTCCACTTAGCAAAGTACCCTTATCATTGACTTTTAGGATCTTTAATGTATGCCATGTTGTGCACCAGACAAGGTCTAGCATACATTGTCAATACATATCTAATCCTAGGATCTCACATTGGAAAGCATTAAAGAGAGTGATGAACTACATTCAAGGAAGTCTAGCTCACAATTTATGTTACGATGGAAATGCTATCGACCCACTCATCCTACGAGGCTACTCCGACTTAGATTGGGGAGGAACAGTCTCTACCAAAAAATCTACCTTCGGGTTTTGTTTCTAACTGGCAGGGGGACCAATTTCATGGAATTCAAGAAAATCAGTCTCGTTTTCTTTAACCGAGGCAAAATACATCGCAGCATGTAAAGCTTCAAAAGAAGCTATATGGATCAGGTTATTACTTCTTGACTTACATCACACTCAGTTTCAGCCAACTACCATTCTGTGTAACAATTTGAGCTATATTTCATTGTCTTTGAATCCTAGATTTCATGGCAAGTCTAAATCAATGTGGGAGATGAAAAACTATTTATGTTAACCCTAGCTATTAGTTAATTTTTGGCTACTCCCAAGGATTTTACACAGTAGAAATGTTAACTATTATATGTTAACAAAATTTACTCCCGCCTTCAAGAAATTGACCACAATTAAATGTTATTTTCCAGATAGGGGAGGGCTATGTCCAACAATTTGGGTTTTTAGGGCACATTTCTTTTAAGGCGTTTTCCTAGCCCAGGCCCTAGCCATCAGATGCTAGCCCAGGCCCTAGCCGTCAAATGCAAGATTCCCTCCATAAATGTTTGCATTCTTTATCTGATTCCTGCATATATGTTCTCTTGAAATATGTTAATTTTTTTTTCCACCCCGTTTGTCTGTTATAGTGTTAACCCTCTATATTAGTTAACTTTTTATTACTCCTGAGACCTAACATTTATGGAGGGTCCACTGTAGTTGCATTTACCAGTTGATGTAGTGAAAATGTGGCAATGTATGATATCCCTTTAAAGATATGACATTGCTTGAAAACGATTGAAATCACTGCAATATTGCAGTAGACGCAAGTTATGAGCAAGAAAACACTTGCAATGTTTACTTGCAAAAGCAAAGTCCTCCATCCATGAGGGATCCCCATTTTCAACACAACAAAATCAAAGCCAATCATATTTCAAGAAAAAAAATCAGAAAACTAGAGTGGACAATTGGGTCCCCAAACCAATGTGCATTAATGTCCAATCATGTAAGATTTGAGTTATCACAGACTAAGTACTAAGGGAACACAAAGCACTCAAATCTGAAATCAATCTTTGCCATTCATGATCACACAAGAAAATTGTCTCTGCTGATTGAAGACTAATTTGGACAAAGGCAGGGCTTGAACGTATTATGGAAGGGCAGAGGCCATTTTGCCCGGTTCGGATTTCCAAAAAGATTTAGGCTTGGCCGGGCAGAGGCCATTCTGCCGGTCCGAACCGGGCAGAATGGCCTCTGCCCGGCCCCTTCCATTGCGTAATGGATTTTTAGACTCTTTTTAAACCAATCCTTTGCTGCCACATGGCAGGCGCAAGCAAAATCAACACTAAAAAAATTTGAGATTAATCCAATGCTACCACGTGGCAGATGCAGGCAAAATTTGCACTAAATTTTTTTTAAAAAACAGTTGATTATTCTGCTTTTTAATATGTTAAAAAATGGGCAGAATAGTAACCTGCATGATGTTGATATGATCTCGTTCCACTTTATAATTTGCGTTTCATTCTCAGCTGCTATAACAAACATGTACGATATATTAGAGCGACTGGTTTAATGTTTCCTCTTACTTATCAGAATATTTACCAGATTTTTGAATCGCAGGCTTTCACCAAATTGTGTCTGATATTCTGCTAACTGTAACCCGTTGTTTGGGAAATCAGGGCAGGAGGATATGTAGCGCACCTCCGTCAATGGGTTTTTCATCACAAATTTATCTCTCTGGCAGACCACCTTCTTTGGTCCAAAGTGGAAGCAGGGATCACTAGAAACGCTTAGCCAGCAAGGATTGTCACGCCATGGCTTCAGAAGGTGGGGAGTGATTCCGGCCAGCCCTTGAGCAATGTACCCGATTATCGACATGTGGCTTGTGATCAGGACATCGCTGAGGCTGAGCAACCAGATGTCTATCAATGCTTTCTGCACACGACCCACATCCTGGAGTTGCTTGCCATCTGCCTCCTGAGTAAAAACCCTGAAAGGCTGCCCCGTTTCACGTTCGATTTTGCCAACACTAGTCTTTAATTGCTTGTAGTGACCTCCAGCAGGTAAGGAGACATACACTGACACATATTCTTGAGAATTCAAAGCTAAAAAATTAGGCTCTTTCTTCATCTTCTCTCTCGCTTGATCGATCTCAATTGGGCACAATCCAGAATGGCTTCTTATACACAGATAAGATGTAGTGTCATAAGTTTTTCTGTACTGCCCTTTGAATTCTCTGAGCTGAACTCCGATTTTTCTAGTGGAGTTAGCAAGGTTCATGGCATAGAAATTCTTCACCTTTTCCCACACTGGTTGAGATGGATTTAAAAGAAAGCCAGAGAGAAGGTGGAAGACATTGTGTTCTGGGAACAGGGCCTCTAAAACGGGACGTAAGACAGGATTGAGGAAGAATCCTACTGCAAAATATTGGTTGCTATTTTGAAAGCTGAGAATGGGCACGTTTCGAACACTTGCAATTGCAGACGGACAGACCAAAAATCGATGCTCGGAGGGCTTCGAATTTTCTGAAAAGACCACAGAGACCACGCTGGAGTTGCATTCTGGGTGATCTTCCTGTATATCCAAGCCGCAGCCCTGATCGTAAAATTGCGAAAAGGAAGGAAATATAGCATTCTTGAGAGAGAGCCCACTTGGTGCGATCCAGCTGGATCCTAGGAATGGCTCACAAAAGAGGCTATCCCAGTCGGCTTGGTCTACAAGAAGCACTCTTTGGGAAAGTAACGCGTATAGAAAAGACGAAATAAGCGACAAGAATTTGTTTTCTAGGCCAATATATGTGCAGCTCCAGACTACATACCTGCAATCGGGTGCGAGCTTCTTCAGATACATCTCATTTAGTTTTGCATGCTCCCAAGAAACACAATTTCTATGCATTTTGGTGTAACTATCGAGCAAAGCCTGCAGTTCAGTTGATCTCTGAGAGGCATGAAGAAAAAAATTTGGGCCTCCTTCCTTTCTGTAGCTGCAGAAATCCGTGACAGTTGTTGGACTTTTATCGCTCCCGCCTCCGCTATCACTTTCCTGAGATATAGATGCTTGTGTGTTTGTTGCCAGCAAGAGCTGGCACACTCCCCTCTGTCCTTCGTCCTTTATGGACATGCAATCGTCAAAGTGCCCTCGTAACTTCTCGGGAAAGATTCCTTCAAAGGAAGCCCATGTCGATCTCTCACGCCCCAACCTGTGGCTATTGTAGTCAGCTACAACATCACCGAAATAGAGTGTGAAGAGCGGAAATAGAAGATGTAAGCAAATGTGAAGCCTATACCACAAGCTGCCTCTGGACTGCGCCATCGTTGCTTTCAGATGACGGTTGATGGTGAATATCTCGCTAGAAGGTCTAGCCTGAAACAAAACTTGTGAATTATGATAACCCACAAATGGACGGTGATACAAAGCTTATGGTGGCCATGCCTGATGTGCAAAAATTTTCTATCCTCCTTACACGTTATACCGTTGGAGACTTCAAAATCTCAATTACCACCTTGCAGTTGCAGCGTGGTCCATGGACCATGGCTTTTAATTTGTGGATTCAACATAAAACAGGAACGATACCTAGATGTCGAAGGCAACAGCTTACACGAAGATACTAAATCGCCATCAACGAAAGTGCTTTCACCAGCCTAGCTAGATCCACAAGCAGCAAAGGACATATTGCACATCTATTAATAAGATTCTATAACTGCTTCCTGATTACTTCGCACGCTATCATATAATCATGCGATCCGAGAGCAAAATCAACCGCACACGACCCATCTTGCTGAGCGTCACTACATCTAGTTTTCTGACCACCTTGCTGCCGATCCGATATACAATCTCCCTCTTGGTCTACTGATACTTATCTGGGTTGCCGGACATTTTCTTTCCTTTTTATGCTCGATAACAATGATCATGCATATGCGAGCAAGCCATGAATGCATTGTGCAATGAATCGTAGTGCAAGAATCATATGAAAGCTTGCAATCGTCATGTCTGTAGTGATGTTGTTGATCTTTTACTTACCCATCTGCCTAAATCAGCAGAGGTCAATTAAAGGACACAGGCAAAGGCAAAGGACAAGGACACGCGGTGATCGACAGATCTTTCGATGCCTTACGTGGATTTGCATGATAGCCTGGGCCCTGAGATTACTTTACACTGCAAGATGGAACCGGGCCTGAGAGCCCACTTTGCCTAGAAATCCGTGAGGTGTTGCGTGGAATATTAGGAAATTTTAGTTCATTCATTAACACACATGAAATTTTTTATCATTCATCCTGATTTGATTAAGGACAGCTAACAATTTTGTATCATTAGATTACAGTGGGGTCATGCTTGCACCTTGAGTCCAGATGAGGAATACACTACATGAGAGGAACATACTCCAAGATTTTGCTTAAGGAATCCATGGAGTGCGGCTTGTGCGAATAGGGACCGTTTCACAACACACTCGGATGATGGATTGAGCTAAATTCTTTTTTGATTTGATGAAGTTGGGGAATGAGCTAAATTCTTTTTTGATTTGATGAAGTTGGGGAATGAGCTAAATGATTGTCCCAAGCCTCAAACTCATCGATAACAGGCTAGAATCACAGTCATGCTCGCGCTGAACATAGTTGGTGAAGGGCTAGGTGTTTAAGCTCAAATTTTGCTCACTCACATAGCTTGTGGTGGTATTTAGCTCCACCGAAGAATGATTCCCTTTTGGTGTTAATTACGCTTTTAGCTCCACCCAATAATGATGCTCTTTTTGAAAAGTTAGTGCTCTTTTATTGAAAGATTATTTGCTCTATTTACCCTTGCCTTGCAAAGTTGTGGTTTGTTAAAAGTCAATGTTAGGTGCCTAAAATTTTCGGTATATTATACTTGAATATAGGTACTTTTTTTATTCATTCATGATGCAAGTAATATTCATGCAAAGTGGGGCATGAGGCCAAATAACAATATTTATAGATCAACATAAACTCCATTAGTAGTAGCATACAAGTATTGCAAAATATTATCCTTATGACAAAGTCTTTGTGGTAAACTATAAAGTCCTTGTTTTCCAAAGGTCAGTGGTAAGGTACATCATGATATGTTTCTTGATGACTTAATGTTTCAAAGGAGTATCACTCCTTTTCTTCACAAAAAAAAAAAAGGCGAGATCTCTTCTATGCAAGGGCCATCTCACACTCAAGGGCACAACAACAAAACTCATAGTCACATTTGTACAATTCGGCCATGTTTAACGTTAATGTTAGGCATCATTAATCATTGGATGCGACAACTCAATTTCAATACACTGATTGTTCTTTCTACTTTCTCTAGGGATTTATGGAAGATTGTCCATGGAAGCCAATTTGTAATGTTTTTTGGAGTATTTCCTTATGTAGCTCAAATCTTTGGTAAATCTGAATTTTCCAGCAAGTGTATTTTTATTCTACGTATCATTAATGATGGAATTAATGATTCATGTCGGTTCCTTTCATGATTTACAGTTCTAGCCTATGTTTTTTTGGTCAAAAATTGCTTGTTTTTCATGATTTTTGACTAAACATTGATAGTAACAACTAAAATCCAGCAAGATCAAATCATGTTGATGGCTATAGTTTTGTAAATTGAGTTTCATGTGCGTAAGAAAGGGTTGAACGTCATGAATCTCAAATTTATGTAGAAGAAAAAACTGAAAAATTGTCAAAAATCATCATTTTTGCAAGTTTTTTTCATAAAGTTGGATAGTAGGTTGTTGTAAAACACCTTCTAGAGCTTGCCAAAAGTTTAATCAAAGTCTTCTGTTTTCCTAAAGTTAGAGCCAGGATTTCGTTGAATTGAGGTTGTAGAAGAATGAAAAAAAAAGTTTAAAATAGCCATTGTTTTTGTGATTTTGGGAGATGGATTTGTAATGATCACCTAGTGAAGATCCGACTAGATCATGTTGCATACAACCAAAAGGACACCTATGGAGCAAAACCACCCAACCAACATGAAATGGCTAGTCAATACCCTAACCACTTCACCCTCATGCCACGGTGAATGAATGCAAGAGAGAAGAGGCTCCTGGCTACAAGGATCAGAAAATCCAATAGGTAGATGGGCCACTAATATATATTCTCTCCCATGAGAAGAGAATATTCTTCTTAGGATCCCCATGCAACCTGGAATAGCAATTGACCTCCTATTCTTGCATTATAGCAGTGAAACACCATGCAAGTGCTCCTATCATTAGGGCCCTTTTTGGACTCAAAGGGCCTCTTCCTTGCCTAAACAAGTCTTCTAATCATAATTAATTTAGTGCTAATCAATCCTACATGACACCTTTACCTTGGGTTACCATACAAGGTGAGCAAGAGTTAAGGCCTAAATGTAGGTCTCATTTTCATAGACTATTGTAGGTTATTTGCATAGACTATAATAGGCAACTAATAGGTAAGTTACAAACTACAACTAGAGTAGGGTTTGTATAGGGGACGACCTTTCATTGTCCTAACTACAATAGGACCCTAGGCATAATAATACCCTAGGCATGGAAACTAGTATATGCCCAATAAAGCTTATATCATGGTTAGTTCACATTAAACTTTGACACCATTTGATTAAGGTATATTGTAAAGTTCTACATAGATTCTTTTGGGAAATTCGACATCTTCAAGATGACAACCAAGTATCACTTACATGTGAAGTTATAAAAGGATTATGTGACCACAAAAGCTGCATGGGGTGTTAACTTAAATTCGTATGAGATGCATTGTTGGAGATTAGAAGGCAAAAAACATATTGACCTATGGGTAAGAGGTAATTTATACCCCCACAATCCACTGGTAGATGCTCCTCCTAAGTTTTCTGATGTACATAGTTTGTTAAGGTTCGTTGGGGATGGTGAGAATGGACTGCTTGGCTATTGTCAAGCAATGGATTCTCGAAGAATCCAAGCTGGGACATTGGCAAATACGGCAAACATTCATATCTTAAGTATGAATGACAATTCAAAGTCATTGCATGGAATAAATATGAAATTGAAGTAGGAGATAAACGGTTTGAAAATAGAGCTTGTCACTTCTGTCGCAAAAATTGAAGAATTGCAATCTTCAATCAGTATATTTCAGAGGACAATATATGGCTTAAAACGAAAACGTAGAGTCTCAATAGATCAGCAAGCACAAAATGAAAACACTAAGAGACACAAACTAGAAGCTTTGGCACCAGGTGGTGGTGCAAGTAAAAGACGTATGAGGGACACAAAAGAGTTTTTGCAAAAGACGGTTGGAAAAGATTTTATTGCTGGAAAATATATGAAACATTTTTTGAAGGGTAAAGATTTGATTAAAATTGTGGAAGATGAAGCAAGTGATTCAATTCGCTTGAGAATTGCAAAAAAGCTAGTGGGCAAGTTCAAGCCAAATCCAAATGTCAAAGAGATGGTGTACGCATGTGACCAAGGAGGTGTGAATCGCAAGGGGTATAGAGCTTTGAAGAAGTATATGAAACGCTCTGACAAAAATGGGTTAAAACACCATCAAATAATAGCTACTTATAAACTTGTTGAATCCGGCAAACGAGAATGCAAGTCGATTTTGCTCTCTGAATTAGGAGAGTTTCAGCATATTGAGGATTCTTTTGACATGTTTTCATTATCATCAAGGCAACAATATATTCTTAGATCTAGAAAATGTCCAAGCAATGATGATCCGACATTACGAAGTTAAAACAAATGGTAAGAACATTTCTTGTAGATTTCGGTTTTTTAATGTATGCTTTTCTTCAATTAATATGTTTTCGTAATGAAATTTTTGTTTTACAGATTGCGAAGGTAAAGTTATATTTGTTATTAAGTTGGACGAAGCAGAAATCGTAAAAGGGTGTAAACTTGAACGTGTCACAATCACCTTTATGAATCGTGAATTGCAACCATTTGGTGGAAGTTATTGTAAAGAATTTAGCGTGCAATCCAAAAATCCCATATGGTGGATAGCTGCATTTGAAGTTCCTAAGGAGTCTCACAAAGAAGTACTGAAGTGGCTATTTGAAAAACGTAGTATATCTAAGATAATACATGCACAAAATGAAGGCAAATTGCTCAATGTTGAAGGAGAAAGCTTTGTTATAGAATGGCACCTAGCTGCTGATTTGAAGACCTTGAAATGCATGTACGGTTGTGGTCTCGGTGCAAATGCAAAGAATTTTTGTATATATTGTATGTTCGAATCTAGGCAAAACAAAAGTATTTTGAATTGCAACCAACGTCTTGCACCAAATAGGCATAATCTAGACAAAGCTTGGAGTCATGTGTTGAACATTCCTCTCGAAAGAGTCCATTTTTGCACATGGGATTGCATGGGGGCCATGTGAGTCTTACCAAAGACGTTGAGATGAGTGGAAAAATGCAAGATGTTCTAGCAAAAGTTTTAATGGGTGGTGCGAAAGCGAGACACTTATTGTCAAATCATACTGCACGTGAAAGCAGTGTTGAATGGGAGTACTGGAAGAAAATATGTCAATGCACAACAAATATTGGCTCAGATCCTCGCTTGGCAAGTACACGTGCTAAGGTTTGGCAAGCATTTGATGCCTTGTCACAAACTATCAACAAAAAGATTGTGAGAGATGAAGATTTGGATAGATACGCAAGAGAAGTCAAAACAATTATTCAATTGATGATCGATGCATGGGGAGAAACACACATAACTCACTATATGGTATGTGTGTCTCATTTTTTTTACTTTCGCATTTATGTATTTACAAAGATTTAAACTAATACAAATTTTATGTGAACAACACATCTTCTATGCTCATGGACCTTGGTTTATGAAAACCTATGGATCATTAGCTATCTGGAATATGCAAGGCATGGAAAAGAGTCATTACAGGGAAAGGTTGCATATTTCAAAAATTCACGCCATGGTGGACGAAAGGGTCTTAGTAATGCATTGGTTGAGATATTCCCATGGTTTTACAGAGGAGTTTTGGGCCGATGACACTTTCAAAACACAAGAACTAAAGAGTTGAGTTCAATGATCTCCAATTCAAATTCAGTTAGAAAGACGGCATGCCAATCCTCTAATGCTAAAACAAGGCATCAAGAATGGAGGATGTCTAGAGTCCGAGTATGTTTTGGAAAACAACGCTAGAGAAGCAATAGAAGCTGATGAGATGGAATAGAAGCAATTTATGTTGGATTGTAATTCGAATATTCCTTTGTGATAAATATTATTGACTAATTGGATTGTTGTTATAAATAGAAACCGCTTTATTTTGTTTTATAATAATATCTATTTTTGAAAACATGTCCCTCTATATAAGAGTGTAGGTTCTCATTTTGTTGTCACTTCTTGCTTTGTTGAAATTTCTTTCCTCGTATTTTAGCTTGTCTCGTGCAATTAGACTACTAGTTTGCTGGTAAATTAGTGTTCTTAGTTGCATCACAATGTCGTCCTCTAAAATAGAGTTGGCCAATCTGCTGGGCCCCACACAGGTTTTAGATCAGTTAAATCGTATTTATTGTATTTTCATCGGTAGAATAGGCACACTTGCCACTCTACAGGCTAATACGGATGCATTCACATATGTGAGTGAGTATATAGATGAGACTTTGAAGCCTTATGCCATACAAATTTCTGCCTCAACTATCATGTGGATTCCATATAACTTGTTTAGTTATATATGAAAAGGAGATAGACCTTTTATTGCTCGTCTCAACAGATTTATTAGTCACGTGGGTAATGATCATTACTTGGAGCTGACCAAGGATCAGCTGAAAACTTTTGATCTTGAAAGTGTAGGAAAGAAGTTTTTATCCGGTGACAATACTGTTATTTTTGTGCTTAATGAGTTTCTAGCGACTGTGGCCCACAACGAAGACAATCCTAGTGTGTTTGTAAGCCTGGGTAACACCTGGCTTCTCCCAGATCCACGATCTCAAAATGTTTCGAGATGTTTGTCTTCACCTCAGCCTTTCGAGATCCTAGGGGTTGATCCATATAGACCTCTTTGTCTAGTTCTCCATGCAAGAAGGTTGTCTTCTTGTCCACAATGTGGATCCTGAGGTCATAAGCTGCTGCATATGCAAATAACAGACGTAGAGACGAATGTTTGATGACAGGAGAGAAGGTTTCAGAGTAGTCAATACCATATCTCTGAGAAAAACCTTTCGCTACCAGTCTTGCCTTGTATTTCATCACATTTCCATCTGGTCCGTATTTGAGATTGAAGACCCATTTGCATTTGACAGTCTTGCGCTTATGTGGTAATGGCTCCAGCATCCATACCTGGTTCTTCCTCATGGACTCCATCTCTTCGTTCATGGCTTGGATCCATCTGTCCTTCTCTGGACTTTCAATTGCTTCCTTGAAAGTCTATGGTTAGCCACTAAATCCGTAGAACTCTTCTGATGTGGAAGCTGAACTGCTTGGATTTTTGTAGCTTTTATGGTGTATCTCTTTGTTTTTGCTTCCAGGTGGTGGAATTCACATCCGGCACATATCTTACTGGCACTCTTCGTGGTCTTGTCGACCTTCTGAGAGATCCTCCTGGGACAACTATGCCTTTGCCTTTGCCTTTGTCTGCTCTACTCGGTCCGGAACCATCTTGGTTTACAGGCTCTGCGGCAGCAGGCTATCAGATTCGTCACTCAAATGGGAGACGACTCAAAAATCTTCGTTTTCGCGTTTGTCCTCTGCTCCCTCTGTCATTGGTGGCAGGTCATAGTACCATCTCTCCAAAACTTCGTAGCTGACAGGATCATCATTGGCCATTGTCCTGCTCTCATCGAATCTGACATCTCTCACTGTTTTCACAGTGTTTGTGTCTAGCATGTAGATTCTGTAGTATGACAAATTATTGTCATAACCTACCAAAAATCCCTGTTCGGCTTTCTCATCAAGCTTCTTTCAAAGCTTATTTGGAATATGTGCATAAGCTGCACAGCCAAAGATTCTGACGTGAGACAAGTTGGGCTTTCTACCCCACCATAGCTCGTGTGGTGTCATGTGAGGGACACCAGACTTGCCTGTCCTGTTCTGGATGTATGCGGCTGTAGCTACTGCTTCAGTCCATAGTGCCCTTGGAGCCTTCGAGTAGGCCATCATGCATCTTGCTACTTCCATCAGGGTCCTGTTCTTTTGTTCAGCAACACCATTGTGCTGCGGTGTGTAGGCTGTAGTTCTTCTATGAATGATGTCATGATCATTGCAGAAGTCAGTGAAGCGATTCGAGATGTATTCGCCACATCGATCTGTTCTGATTTGCTTCACTTTGCTGCCTGTACATCTCTCAGCCCAATTCACATATTCTGTGAATTTATCAAGTGCTTCAGATTTATTCTGAATGAAATACACTCTGGCAAATTTACTATAATCATCAATGAAGGTTATATAATACTTTGAACCTCCTACTGAGATCACGTTGAATGGTCCGCAGATGTCAGAATGCACTAGCTCCAGAATCTTGGTCGTTCTGTAGGAGTCTTTGATGAATGGAGTGCGTGACATCTTGCCCTTCAAACATGCATCATAGGTGGTCGAACTGGTTGCATTTGAGATGCTGACCCCTGTTATTGCTCCATGATGGCTTGCTTGGTAAAGTGCCATTGAGTTCATGTGGCAGAGTCTTTTGTGCCACAGAGTGTCTGGCGAGCCATCATGAGTCTGATGCAGCTAATCTGCAGGTAGGCGGACCTTCAGATGATATAGGTTTCCTTTCCTTCTGTCTTAAGCGATCAGCGTACTGCTCCTGGCATCAATCACATTGCATGCTTTGTCAGAAGATGTCACATGCATCCCTGCATCTGATATGATCTAGGTAAGGCTCTCAACAGGTACGTGAGCTACTTCTCAGTTGATACAACGTTCTCTGCTCCAGAGTTATGTAGTGATAGAAACAGATCCTTCATCTTCCTTATGAAAGAAGTGAGGTCTTTTCCATCCCACTGTAGATTCGTCAACTGATATTCAGCATCATGATTTGACTTCTTGATTTCATCTGAAATTTGGTGAGCAATGCATCCCACATCTCCTTAGCTTTGGAGAGTGTAGCCAGGTCAAGTGTGAGACTATCTTCGATGGAAGATGATAGCAAGGCTACTGCCTTGTCATTTTTCTCCCTCCATTTGCATAGCTCCTTGCTTGATGTTGTAGGCATCTCTTCTATGCCATCCACCCAGGGGAAGAGTCCTTCGCCCTTAAGTATCAGTGATGTCTTAACTTTCCAAGCTACAAAGTTAGGTCCTAAAGAATCAAGTATTGTGCAGATCTTGCTCTGCATGCTGCTGATTGAAGCCATTGCTTCTTGGAGTCTGTTGTCTTGTTGATGGTTGTTTGTTTGAATGCTTGGCCTCTTGGATCTGCTAGCTTCTTGGCTACGTCAGATTATGACAAGGTTGGTAGGCTCTGATACCACTGATGAGAATCGTGTGGGTTGGTGATATGCTTTGATACCACTGATGAGAATCAAATAAGAGAAAATCGTGAATCATTTGCGACAACCACGATCCTCCTGTGACTCGGATGGAATTTGGATGCGATCGCTGGACACTACCGGCTGATTCAACATAGTTTCAACCAAGGTACGGAATTAAAATGAACAAGAGAATTCAGACACACGAAATCACAGCAAACTCATTTGCATTCGAAATCAGACACAACAAAAAAATCATCTATATTGATCTTTCTTTGATTTCTTCAAGCACTGCATGCAAATCCACGTAGTGCGTTGGCGTGGGAGAAACACGGTTCTCTCACGAGTAATTGTCTCGCTTTACTAGCGGACAGTTGGATCTACAGATCCTAGACAGGAATTGTCTTTGCACGCAGGCGGACATGTATTCTATAATTTTGTCTTGATTGCTTACTAGCATCAGACTGCTACACTGTATGTGTGCTCTCTGATACTCGTCAAGTATCATCTAGCAAGTATATAGTCACTCTATGTAAATTTTAGATTAGAGTGATTAAACATCTACAACTAATCAGAAAATTACAAGAGTGGCAGATTAGCCACGACCTAGATTGTATCTGCTGACGTCATGTTATCAGGTCAGATATCTATACTTCTGGTGCTTGCATGATCTTGGCTGGTACTCTTTGGAGCGTGAGGGCAGCAAAAGTTTCGCAACGTTGGTTTCGTTTCCGTCGTTGTTTTTCTTTCCTTTGTTGGTTTCGTTTTTGGTCGTCTGCCTTCTCTCGTACTGGACCGCAAAAGGTTCTCGTGCCAGACCACAAAAGATTCTCGTTCGTGAATCTTTCGTGTTCGTGTCTTTCCGTCGGGTGTTCACAAAACTTTCATGCTTCGTGTCTTCTTGACTTTCGTGTTCGCGAAACCTTCATATTTCGTGTCTCTTGACTTTCGTGTTTCGTGAACATCTTCGTCAAGCAGAGGGCTAAAAGCTAGCAAGGCTTTGTAAATAGAAACGTTTTCTTTCTTCACTCTCAGGTTTAATTGACCCTTATGAGAATGAGAGTGATGCTCGTAAATTTGCATTAGAAATGTTAAAACCAGTAAAGTCATCAGATTTGCAATCAGAGAAGTTGAAGTCTTCTCTGAAGGAATTGGACCGAATGTGAATAAGGATTTTGTCATTTTTTTCTTGTCGACTCTCCTAATTATCTGTTGTAATTAGATGATGTGCTTATTCTTTGAATTTAGAATTTAATTTGTTTTTGTATGATAAAATTTTTTTGGGTCGCGCCTTGGAGTGATTTTCATGCCAAGACAAAGAAACCTATCTTTTGCCACAACATACTAAAAGAAATCACCATTCTTGTAGTACTGAAATTTTAAATCACTGCATTCACATAGATAGTACTAAAATTTTCAAATCATTGCATTCACATGGATAGTACTAAAATCAGATATTAAACTCAATCACAACAATTTGCATTCACATAATCTAAAATTTTTCAATATATTTAACACAAAATCTTCAGTATATTGTAAATAAAATCTCAGTACATGATATTTTTAATTGCACTCTCTCCTTAGCCTTCTAGCTAGGTGGATATCCTTCAGGAGTATTGTGACTCTCTTTCCGTGTACTGCACACAAAAATGAGTCCTCAAAAAGTTGTGTTAGGTACATTTCTGCAGACTCTTGTATCGCAGACACAACATCTGCCGTAACTCTATTCCCCAAGGAAAATTCATCGATCATTTCTTTTACAAGCCAAATGGGGCCCTAGGTATAAAAAATATCACAAACTTCTGATATCTCCTTATATCTTGAAGCCACTTTGCGATCCTGCGCTTCCTACGCGGTCGAGGAGGTGGCGGATGCATCCTGCGGAGCTCCTTTCCAACCCAAGGTGTCGCACGAGGGGGCGGCCTACCCCTGCTATGCTCTACGGTCCTACTTGGGCCAGCTACGACAGAAGTTGGAGGTGGAGGTGGTGGTGGTGGAGATGGTGGTGGAGGTGGAGGTGGAGGTGGAGGTGAAAGTGGAGGTGGAGGTGGAGGCAGTGGAGGCACCCACCAGCAACGACATCATCAGACCCATCACCGGGCCGTGCCTTGGGGGTGACACGGTGGGTGTGGTGTCAATCGATATGTTCAAATCTATCGTGTCCATGCCCATTGTTGGTGGAAATGGGTCGAAGAAAGCATCTTTCAGGACCGGCGATTCACGCAATGCGGCAAGCTCCTGCTAATCCAGAAACTGCATTGTTTCTTCCCGTTTGGTTGCCATCGGGGAAGGGCTTTATTGTTGTACTTGCTGCTGTTGCGGCTGCTCTTGTTGTTGTTGTTGTTGCTGCTGCTGCTGCTGCTCCTCCTCCTCCTGTACAGCTGTTGTGTGGGTCATTTTCTCCTCAGCTTCATGCTGAGTGGCCAGATCATCCTGAGTCGCTATTGGGCTGCGACTCCTACTCCTGTTTTTGCTCCCCCCGTCTCTCTCTCACATCGAGGGTGGCTAGTGCATCCCGATGGAGCAATGCAGCCACTCTGGGATCTCTAGCCGTTTGTTTCGTCCGTGTCATTTCCTCCGATATCGGTTAGCCTTTGAACACGTATCAGAGAATACGAAAGCTGAAAAACAGACACTCTCAAAAAACTGACACTCTGACACGAAGGGTTTTATTTTTAGTAAGTACCTCTATAAAGGTTTTGGCTTCTTTTCCAAATATAGTATGTTCTTGTCTTGGCGCATGAGTAAAGATCCTAATTGCCGGTTAGCGGAGACCTTCAAAGAAACCTAATTGAAAACTAGTAATATCAATAAAATGCATATCTCTAAACGATTAGAACCCTAACAAGTAGTCTCAACCTTGGACATCCACAAATTTACTAACATGCATATAAAATGTGACAACGCAAGAGTAAAGTGAAAACACAACCAAATATATTAGAATAGAGTCAAAACAAAACCAACTAACTGTGTTTTCTATTTTTCATTACATAAAGTCCTTTATTCCCATTGGACTCCTAATGTCCTTGTTTGTAAAAATGAAACACAAGTTTGATCTTTTTCGGCTCGTCTCCGTATCTGCGAAACCAGACACAATAACTAAGAATCCTTCTATATGTATTCAACATTACTTTTTAAAATTCAGGAATCTAATGGAAATTAGGAGCTTACATTTTGTCCATTACGAGTGAAGACAAAATCTGCTGGCACATCAGCAAAAGTCAATCCAAGCATATGCCGAAGATCTTCTAGGCTACACTCCATATTGATATGAATTTCTCATATTTCATCATGGGGCAAATGTATGGATATCTCCACTTCTTGCTGATTCGTCTCCGCGTCCAGAGGGTCCCATCGGCCATGACCAAACTTATATCGCCTATAGATGAAACTTAAGGAGCATGTTTGACGTGAAATATGATATCTCATTGTTTCACAAGAGAGCTTACACCTTATTAAATCTCCTTTATGCTCCATTTCCTTTTAATCCCATGTGACAAATATGTTATCCAACAGTGATGATTCTGTTGCTTTCCAAGCCCACATCGTGTTTGTTTTCCTAAAGGGGACCGCCTTAAATATGGCAACAAATACGATGATCAGCATAGAGATGCTAGTGTAGACTCGTTTGGATCTGAATGTTGGCTTATATTACCAGTAATCTCTTTGAGAAGTTGCCACTCAGCATACGGCCACTTATGAGAATACGGCCACTCATGTCAGTTGGTCAGCATACGGCCACTCATGAGAATCGATCGTAGGCTCGAAATTGGTGCTAATTCACCCTGGCCAAAGGTTTTTTTTGGAACTTCGTACATGTGATCGTAAAAGAAAATACCCATTTTGATCAGGACAGAGGATGCCAACCCACCATATATTAGTTCTCCATATTTGGCATGTATGGCGGAGAATTTTCCAGTGAAGGACTTCACGTTTTGCCAGTCGAAGCTATTTGAAGGAAAGACATCTGCACCAGGTATTAATGTAATATTATTATCCATTACAATGATATAATAATTCAAAGACCTAAAATGTGACTGTATGGTTCTATCAACGATAGCCACATCCAATAAAATATCTCAACGCATGTATACGTGTTGCATATTTGCAAGGTATTCGCCGTTTTGGTCGATCTTGAAATCGTGGATCCTTCCTTTCCATTGGTAGTCTTGGTTGTTTCACTTCCTCTTTGCAACCTTGTGAGTTCCTTTGTCTGATGGTTGCATGTAAACCCAGTCAAAAGTTGAGAATGTATGGGGCACCCAATGCTCATTGGAATATTTGATGTGTGCAACCATGGAAGCTAGTTGATTCTTGGGCTTCTTTGATTGAGTAGAGGCCATAATGGATGATGTAATGATAATGTAGGATATGCAAAATAGTGTGTGAAATCTTCAGATAAGGTGAACCAAAATGAAAAAAATAGAATATTTGTGGAGTATAGAGAGAGAGAGAGAGAGAGAGAGAGAGAGAGAGAGAGAGAGAGAGAGAGAGAGAGAGAGAGAGAGAGAGAGAGAGAGAGAGAGAGAGAGAGATACAAGCTTGTGAACATTCAAAATTTGAAATAATAACTACGCTCACTTAGCATATGGCTGCTAGTAGATAGACAGGCTAGTTGATGTTAATTTGTAGGCAAAGTTATTGCTTTATCTAGGGTTAATGTAGGGTTAATGTTAGAGGTGTACTTTGTGGGCCCACACTTGATTTAATTTGCATCATTGAATTTGCCATGTCATATGGACCATTCCCTCTCAGTTGTCAATATTCTATTGGTACACGTGTCATCATTAACACTAATTATAATTAGTGAAGAGGCCCTTTTTTGAGTCCAAAAAGGGCCCTAATGGTCCAATTATAGGTCTGGGCCCTCATATGATTATTCATTACTTTACTGGCCAAGCCTGGAATGACGAGGCATAATTAATAACCACATACATTGGAGTGAATAGCTATCCATGTCAGGAATTATTTCGAATCCCACATACTGGACATGGACGTAACATTCTTCCTCTCTTAATCAAGTTCTGTTCTTAGAGCGAGTAGCTAGGGAAGATCCATGTTTGTATACTTTTAACTCTTTTTCATGAATCATTATCTTGAATCTGACCAACCAACCTAATCAAGCAATCAGAGATAGAACGATTTCTCAATTGTTCATCTCTGACTCAAAGTACTCTTTCAGGATCCAAAGGTACATTGAGCGATAAGTCCTCCAAATGGGTAAAATCTTCGATATATCCAACTGTCATCATCATATAAACTAAGTTTTAGGACATTTGAAAGTAGCTTGCATTGATCATTGGCAAAGTTTAATCTTACTGCACCTTCATCTTTGATAGCTTGAGTGCTATTTGTGATGAATTGAAAAAGATTATCTATGTTAGATATAGGGGTCTTATGTTTTTTACATCAAGCATCTAGGTGTAGGATGTTGATAGGAATAAATTTGGCATAGATGGCAAATTATGCATTTCCACTTGTAATGCCACTATTGAGCCAAAATAGAGTAAGAGGCTAAACACTTGCTAATTAGAGTGTAGACAAGTGTAAAGTTTTTGTTTGATGAATTCCAAGAGGTCCAATAGGATATAGAGGTGGAACCTTGTGAGGTCCAATAGGAAATTGAGGTGTGCTTGAATATAGTCCAATAGAATTAAGAGGTGCATAGATCAATGATCCAATAGGATCAAGAGGTGACAAAATGTGGTCCAATCATAGTTAAGCATAGTGGTAGCTCGTGGACCTACTAGTATCATTGTACTCCTCATTTTGAAATCAATTGATTTGGTGATTTCATGGATTTTGTGAGTTTTTGGATTTCTAGCTTTCTCTCTCTACCCGAGAGCTCTTGATGCATTTTCTCTCTCTACCCGAGGAGAGCAGCTTGTTTTTACTTAGATTATTTTTTGAATACTTCCCACACGTGTGAGTGAGAGTTGGGAGTGATTGAATGCATGTAGTAGTGTGTTTTTGCCATAGGATTCAAGATTGATCTTGAATCTCAATCTAGTCTTGATCTTGGTGCATCTACACACCTTAGGAGATCACAAGTACATGTAGTGGACAGTCCACACGTGTGAAAATCAACATGGTATCAGAGCCTACCTAAGGTTACCATGCATTTTGATCCATCTAAGTGAAAAAATTTCATCAATCTTGAGCTAGAAATTGTCAAGGCCCATTTTCCTAGCTATCTTGTTCAATCTTGGATCAAAAGAGATCAAAAGGACATTGATTGGGTCTGACCTGGTACTGTATGGAATCAGGTGCTCAGACACGTGTGAGGAACATCCAATTTCAGTTTGGAAGTCCTCTCTCATGTTTGATCCATTTATCTTGCTTGGTAGCTTGTTTTGAAGCTATTTTTGTCTAGTTTCTGTTGCAATCAGTTTCATTCCATTTGGTTGAGCCAATCAAAAGTTATAAGATTTTGAAGAGGGTTAGGTAGGGCACCTAGACCTGGGTGGACACATTTGGTTTGGTCAAGAGATTGCTTGGTTGATCCAAAATCATAGTTGTATGCTTGCCAATCTCATCTATATTTGATCTAAGCACTGTTTTGAGATCTTAGCCATTTTGTTTCATGCAATATCATTGTATCTGAGTCAAATTTGGTTTCTTAGTGTATTTCACACGTGCTAAGAGTGTTGGATCCTAACTTTGCCTATACTCCATCATTTGATGTGAAATAGATCTTGTTTTAGAGAGATTTGTGTAGCTAGTGAGAATCAATTCACAAATTGTTGTAAGATCTTTCATAGGAGGAGATAGTACTCAATTATTGAATCCTATTGAAAGTGTGTAACAACATTTATTGTTCATCATCTGAGTTTTCTTCACTTCAAATGTCTTCAATGGGTTCATCCTTGTTGGAACCAAGTGAAAGATTGACCACTTCAAATTATTCAATTTGGAAAATGAAGATGGAGTCCATCTTGATCCTTCAAGATGTGATGGACATAGTTCTTGGCCTTGAAGAAGAACCACAAGTTCTTCAAGAGGTTCAAAAATACAAAAAGAGAGCTAGGATGGCTCTCCACTACATTAAGATGAATGTCTCTAATGAGATATTGAGGGAGATAGGTACTTGTACA
Organism: Diphasiastrum complanatum; assembly: GCA_029204225.1. Lineage (NCBI taxonomy): Eukaryota > Viridiplantae > Streptophyta > Lycopodiopsida > Lycopodiales > Lycopodiaceae > Diphasiastrum > Diphasiastrum complanatum. Next base: position 32,667,795 of record CM055095.1, read on the forward strand.
ACAGCCAAAGAAGCTTGGGATTGTCTCAAGACTATATATGAGGCTAAGAATACCTCTAGGCTTCTCACTCTTAGGAATCAAATCTTTCAAAGTAGCCAAAAGAGTGATGAGAGTGCATCTAGTTATGTTTTGAGAGTAAAAGATATTCATAGAGAGCTTGCTTGTATTGGTGATTCCATCAATCAAATTGAGCTAGTTCAAGTCATTCTCAATGGCTTGAGAAGTGAATTTGATAATCTTGTCCAATCCTATGCCATGAAGGAGGAGCTACCAAGTTTGGAGGCTCTCCAAAGTGTGCTAATTTCAGAAGAATCAAGACAAGAGTATAAGCTCTTGAGGATGGACAAGCTTTCTCTCACTCATAATGATGGCAAAGCTCTTTTTGCCAAGGATAAGCACAAAGAGAGGAGCAAGAACCAACATCAACAATCCTCAAGCAAGGACAAAGTCAAATCCAAAGACAAAGATGAGGAGGAAGATGATTCCTCTAATGCTTCATCATCCAAGATCAAGAAGAAGAAGAAGATCAAGTGCTTTTATTGTGGCAAGAAAGGTCATTATGCCACCAATTGCTTCAAAAAGAAGAATCAACTCAAGCAAGCCAATATTACCAATGAGAAGGAAGACACTATTGCAAGTGATGGAGAGGGATCTCTTATGGTATCTAGTTTCTCATCTACTCCTTTCAAGAAGGACGGCCTATGGTATATTGATAGTGGAGCCTCTTCACATATGTGTAGCTCCAAGGACTCTTTCTCTTCTATTGCACCTTATGATGGAGTGAAGAAATCAATATACACTGCAAATGATTTTGAATGTCCTATTGAAGGCATAGGGAACATTCCCTTGAAGCTTGCATCCTCTAAAGTTCTTTCTCTCTCTAGAGTTCTTTATGTACCTAAGCTTACCAAGAATCTTATTAGTGTTGGCCAATTGCTTGATAATGGCCTTGATGTAAAATTCAATGTTGATACTTGCACTATCAAGAAGAATGATGAGATACTTGCATTAGGATCTAGATTTGGTGGCATCTATAAACTAGATCCAAATGAGTATGTGAATGCTTGTAATGTTGCTCTTGTGAACAAGCTCTCTATGGAGGAATTATGGCATAGGAGGTTGGGACATCCAACTACAAATCCATGCTCTCTACGATCAAAGAATCCAAAGCTATTGGCTTGCCAAAGTCAATCTCCAAGAAGATCAAGCCTTGTGAGGCTTGTGCTATTGCTAAATCTCACAAAAAGCCATTTACAAGATCTTCTATCAAAAGCAAGCATCCTTTGAAGTTAATCCACTCAAATGTGCATTTCTCATCAACTACAAGCAAGGGAGGAGCCACTTGTTTTGTTACTTTCATTGATGATTACACAAGATTCACTTGGATATATCTTCTTGCTTCAAAATCTATGGTGTTTGATCATTTCCTTATTTTCAAAGCTTATGTAGAGAAGCAATTTTCATTCAAGATTAAAACTCTTAGAAGTGATGGAGGTGGTGAATATATCTCCAATAAATTTCAAGACTTTTGTGAGCTTGAAGGCATTAAAAGAGAGTTTTCTTGTGCCTACTCTCCATCTCAAAATGGAGTGGCCAAGAGAAAGAATAGATCTCTATGTGAATGTGCAAAATCTATGAGAATTGAGGAATCTTTGCCCAAAGATTTTTGGGGAGAAGCCATTAATTGTGCAAATTATCTTTGCAATAGGCTCCCACATATAGCTCTTGGAGGAAAGTCACCATATGAAATCTTATTTTTGAAGAAGCCTAAGGTTGATCACCTTAGAGTTTTTGGATGCTTATGCTTTGTCCATATTCCCTTGGAAACAAGGAAGAAGGAAGATCCTAGTGCATGCAAAGGGATCATGGTTGGATACTCATCCACCAAGAAGGCCTATAGAGTCTTTATACTCTCTACTTCTCAAGTTATTGAAAGTAGAGATGTTGTCTTTCATGAAGATCAACACTCATCATTTGAAGAGGCCGAGATCAAGAAATCTATGGATGCATCATCAATTATTGATTTTGAAGACAATCATGATGTGATGGGGTCGAGATTTGAAGAAGACTCTCCTCGGATTTTTTCACCAAGAAGATCCATGAGAGATAGATCCGAGCCGAAGAGGCTCTCATATGTTGACAAAGGCAAACAAGTGGATCTTGATTCCACTAATTATGTTTTTTATGTCTCTCATGAAGAGCCAAAGAATGTACAAGAGGCACTTAATACCAAGGAGTGGTATGATGCCATGAAGCAAGAGTATGATGCATTGATCACCAACAATACTTGGGAGCTTGTGGATCCTCCTTCCAACAAGCATGTGATTGGTTGCAAGTGGGTATTTCGGATCAAGTTCAATCATGATGGCACCATCAACAAGCATAAAGCAAGATTATGTGCCAAAGGATTTGCTCAAATCCATGGTCTTGATTATGAGGAGATCTTTGCACCCATTGCAAAGATGGTGACAATAAGAATTCTTATTTCTCTTGCTTGTTTTTTCAAGTGGAAGGTGTTCCAATTAGATGTATCCAATGCTTTTCTAAATGGTTATCTTGAGGAGGAGATCTATATAAAACAACCTCAAGGATTCATCAAGGATGAGTCCAAAGTGTGCTTGCTCTTCAAAAGTCTTTATGGACTCAAGCAAGCACCAAGATCATGGTATTCAAGACTTAACTCTTTCCTTATCTCACTAGGATTTACTCTTAGTGACTATGATCCTTCCATGTATCTAAAGTTTGTTGATAGCAATATTGTCATTCTTCTAATTTATGTTGATGACATTATTCTTTGTGGAAGTTGTATCAAGCTAGTTGATGAAACCAAGCTAGCACTTGGATGTGAGTTTAAAATGCAAGATCTAGGAGACATACATTACATCCTAGGCCTAGAAATTGATTTTTATGAAAATCATGTCTTTATATGCCAATCTAGATATGCTCACTCTATGTTGAAAAAATTCCATATGGAAAATTCTAAGAGCATAGATACTCCAATGGAGCAAATTGTAAAAGATCCTAATAAAGGTGATGAAAGATACTTTGAGGACATCACACTTCTTAGGAGTCTTGTAGGCTCCTTGATTTGGCTTACCATTACTAGGCCCGATCTTAGTTTTTGTGTGCACAAATTGAGTCAATTTATGCAAGAACCTAAGATCCATCATTGGAAGACGGCCAAGAGGATTTTAAGATATGTATCTTCATCTTGTGATTATGGTCTACTCTATAAAAGTGAAGATCTATCCATTATTGGCTACTCGGATTCGGACTTTGCAAGTGACAAAATGGATCGAAAGTCTATTAGTGCATACACTATCTTTCTTGGAGGCAATCTAATATCTTGGCTTTCCAAAAAGCAAGATACTATATCTCTCTCTTCATGTGAGGCCGAGTAAAAAGCACTCACTACAACTATCAAAGAAGTGCTTTGGATCAAGAGGTTATTAATGGAACTAAAGTGCATCAAGGAGGATGATCTACCAATGATCAAGTGTGATAACATCTCGGCCCAAGCTCTTGCCAATAGTCCCATATTTCATGCAAGAAGCAAGCACATAGAAGTGGCACACCATTTTGTGAGAGAAAGGCTTATTGGAGGAGAAATCTATTTGGAGCATGTCAACTCGTCCTCTTGTATTGCCGATCTACTCACCAAGCCTTTGAGCAAAAGTGCTTTCATCAAGCATAGATCTAATCTTGGAGTTATATCAAGATCAATGCCCAAATCTTCATAGATAATTTTTTAGGAGGAGTGTGAAGAATTGAAAAAGATTATCTATGTTAGATATAGGGGTCTTATGGTTTTTACATCAAGCATCTAGGTGTAGGATGTTGATAGGAATAAATTTGGCATAGATGGCAAATTATGCATTTCCACTTGTAATGCCACTATTGAGCCAAAATAGAGTAAGAGGCTAAACACTTGCTAATTAGAGTGTAGACAAGTGTAAAGTTTTTGTTTGATGAATTCCAAGAGGTCCAATAGGATATAGAGGTGGAACCTTGTGAGGTCCAATAGGAAATTGAGGTGTGCTTGAATATAGTCCAATAGAATTAAGAGGTGCATAGATCAATGATCCAATAGGATCAAGAGGTGACAAAATGTGGTCCAATCATAGTTAAGCATAGTGGTAGCTCGTGGACCTACTAGTATCATTGTACTCCTCATTTTGAAATCAATTGATTTGGTGATTTCATGGATTTTGTGAGTTTTTGGATTTCTAGCTTTCTCTCTCTACCCGAGAGTTCTTGATGCATTTTCTCTCTCTACCCAAGGAGAGCAGCTTGTTTTTACTTAGATTATTTTCTGAATACTTCCCACACGTGTGAGTGAGAGTTGGGAGTGATTGAATGCATGTAGTAGTGTGTTTTTGCCATAGGATTCAAGATTGATCTTGAATCTCAATCTAGTCTTGATCTTGGTGCATCTACACACCTTAGGAGATCACAAGTACATGTAGTGGACAGTCCACATGTGTGAAAATCAACACTATTGTCACCAAGGTGAACATATCGTTTGACCCTGTAAGGCATATAGGACTCGAAACAGCCGATATGAGTGGTCATATGCTGTGTGGCATCGAAATCAAGAACCAAGAGCTGTCGTTGGATGTTTCTTGGTGGTTTGTCATGAAGGAATCATGATCTGATTCTTGAATAGGCTGTGGAACTTCTGCAGCTACATTTGCCACTTGATTTGACTGTTCTTTGTTGCTATTCTTTGCTTGCAGTATCCCGAGAGTCTTAAATCTCATGGTTGGGATGCTTGCAGTATTTGCAGAACAGCTTCTGCTCGCGACGATGTGTCAGTCTCTGATCTTTCTTTGATGACTTCGAGCCTTTCTTCTTCTACTTAGTTGGTGTATAGGGTGTGAGTCAACAGTCAAGGAACTGGAGGCTTCATTCTTTCAAGAGTCTTCTTGCAACAACATTGTGATGACTCTTGAAAGAGTCAGTTCGGGGTGTGTCGTGACAATTATCACCCAGTTGTCATATATGAGTTTGGCAAGCTTGATAGCAGTGTCATTATTGCATCTTGATCGTCAATGACAGATCCAACAGCGGCCATTTGCTTCAGCAGGTTCTTGAACCGGTTGATGTGATTCTACAGGGAATCACCATTTGCCATCTTGAGGGAGTAAAATTTCTTCTTGAGATGTAGCTTGGAAGCTATATCTAGCACCTCATATAATGTGCTCAAGATGTCCCAGACTTCCTTGGATGTCTGAGCTTCGGACACATGGCCGATTTGCATGTCCAAGATGTTGAGGATGATCAGTGCAAATGCTTTGTCATCCTTCAGCTTCCATCGGGAGATTGTTGCGTCATCGGCTGCGGGTCTTGCCTCTTCACTTGTAACAAATTCATACAATTCCTTAGCCATTAGCACAGTTCTCATCTTAAATTTTCATAGATGGTAATTGGCTCCATCAAGCTTGTCCATGATAGGACTGGCTTTCCCTTGGGAATCCATGTGGAAGAGTAGTAACTATTAGTGACTTAAGTATGAAAATCTAGTATGAAATTACAGAACAAGAAAACAGTTATCCTATCGGCTAGTATAATCAGGTTCTATGGGAAGCATATCAAGCTATAGAAATAGCTCTGACATAAAATATCTTAAGAAATTAGATGAATTTTGATATTAAAGCTCTAAATAATCAGAGAATAGTAACATATCGCTCTAATACCATACTAGAGATGTGTGAGAAGTTCCCTCGGTGTGAAGCAAGAGCAGACAATCAGACAAAGCAATCAGAAGGTCAGACAGAGAGCGGAAAGCATTGCAAATACTGACAGAACTTGAACGTAGAAGGAAGTATAATGTCATATAACTTTTCAGTCCTTCAGAACCAAGTTCTACACTGGAAGAAATTATATGAATCTCAATACAATTGGCTTGTATCTAAAAAAAATTTAAAAATTAGAGATTTAACAAAATAGAGAAATAGATTTCAGGACTCTAGATTTTGTAAATAATGAGATACCATTTGGGATCGATCAATATCTCATAATTTTCCAAAATACCCAAAACAAAAAAACCAATGGACCATCAGTCTACAGATTATTTTCACCCAAGAAATCTCCTTTGAAATCACTGATGTCCCATACCACCAGCTTTTCCTCCAAAAATCCTCTACATCTAGATTTGGTTTGCCCAAAATGTCAAACTACTATTTGGCTATCCTATATCCAACTACAGGATCAGAATCACAACCAATTCTAAGAGATACATCTAACCATTGAAATCCCTCATGCTTCTTAAGTGTTACCAAGAATACCACTCCACATTGTACCCCAGCATGGACGAGACGAAATGTATCATCCAAGTACATTTGAAATGTCATAAGTGTATTCGCTAACCCAAAAAGAACATGGATGTCAACAAAATCGAATACCATACAGTCCTAGATATCCAATATCTATTTCAGAATCGATAAAAAATAACTTAATTCTTTTACATGTTAGAATTTCTCTTGGTTGTCACAGTCATTATAAAAGAACACTCTATAATGCCACAAAAAATAGAATCCAAATTACTAGATTCCCATATGGAACAACTTCTATTTGCTTTCACTTGCAAGATCCAAATCCAATTGCAAAATAGAGATGGTTCCATAAATGGATTATCTGACTTGCCACTCACTTTTCTCTTAGAATCTTCGATTTCTCGAAATTCTAATTAACATTGGGAAAAAGAAATCTAGATTCTTAGATGTTGTCTTCTTAATTAATTCCCAATTGTTATTCTCATTTGCTATCAATTATACTTCAGGGATTGAAAGGAGATTAACAAAACTGATCGATTGGGTCAACCAATCAACTACCCCTCAGGCTTCATCTCTTTCCTCCCTTCCAAATATGGTTCAGGCTAAAAGCGTCAAATTTGTACTAGGAAAAATTTTAGATTGAAATAGTGAAGCATCCAAAGGGGACACTATTCTCTATATCAATTGTGAAAGCTACTTTAGAACATTAGAAAGGAGGTCTATATGTAGAATGGAGATCATTCTAAAGTTGGATCAAAGCAGTATGGTTAAGACTATGCCAAAACTAGTTGAAGAGGGAATGTGAGAAATCTCAACTAGTTTAGTGAAGTTTAGTCATATTTTGGTTCATTGTCAATATTAGGCCAACATGCATTTTAGACTTAGAGATAAATTTATGAAAGTTATTTCAGTCAAAATTCATTTGAATTACCACTTTTGAAAAGTGTGAAAAAGTTAGGAGGTCGAGTTTGGACACATTCAAATTCGAATGTTAGATGCATTGAATCTAGTCATATTATTGATAGGGTTTTTGAGCTAGAGGATTTTTGGAAGGAAAGCAAACTCATTAATGAGACATAGATCTACTATATATACAACAGAAAGTCTCTCTCTCTCTCTCTCTCTCTCTCTCTCTCTCTCTCTCTCTCTCTCTCTCTCTCTCTCTCTCTCTCTCTCTCTCTCTCTCTCTCATTGTATAATTTGTAGAGACAAATTGTCCCTAAGTAATAATTTAGACTTTCCCAGATTCAAACTCCATATAGACTTTGATGATATGAAATTATCAATAATCAATATTCTTTTAGGATATTGTATGAATTTATTGCTTTAATGAATTGAGTAACAAACATTGATACCTATAGAACTAAGAACCTTATATGAGCCATGTCAGATGGTATGAATACGGAACTTACTGATGGGGCAAGGGAGATGGAAGAACGCGAACGGAGAAGAGAGCAGGAATATTGCGGAACAGCTCTCCCGTTACAGTCAACTGCTAGATGAAAAAACTATCTAATAGAGAGCTTATGTTAAGTATAATCACAGCTTAAAGTGATCTAGTTGTCCAAAAGGATCTTAAAAATTAATTCATATTCTCAGAAACAAGAGTACAGTCCACCGAAGAGATTAGAAATGGTGTGTGTGGTATTACTGAAAAATGGATTCAATGAGAAGTATAGTTCTGAAATAGATAGCAATAGCAGTATGATATTGCGAGTTCCTCAGGCGTCGAAGACAGCCATCGTCTGATCAGAAACTGAGGAGTCGTAGATGTCCGTGTTTTGATCAGAGTGAGTAAACAAGCGCAATCAAATAGCGATGAAGTGCATTCTCACAACAAGCACTCATCTACGTTGTACAGAGATAGAAAAGATACTGCTGCTATATTACACTGAATCACAATACAAATAGCAATTACAACCAAAAATCGACGGCGTAACTTGGAGGCTCAAGTAATGCGTCTCATGGACGGAGCAACCAATAATCTATGCTTGGATGATCTATTTATAGATTTCATCCATGTATTAACTACATTGAATTCTTGTCACCTAATTAGAAAAGTCGTTGCACTTGGAAGTAGAAGAACTTCTGGTGCTTGATCCTGGGAAGCGCTTTGGTGATGATGTATGCGGCCATTTCTGTTGTGGAGCAGTATTGAAGGATCACTTGCCCTGAGAAAACTTTCTTCCGAATGAAATGATACTGGATTTCTATGTGCTTGGATTTGCCATGAAATCTGGGATTCAGTGACAGTGAAATACAACTCAAATTGTCACACAAAATGGTGGTAGCATTGAACTGAGTGTGATGTAAGTCATGAAGTAATACCCTGATCCAGTTTCTTTTGAAGCTTGGCATGCTGCGATGTACTATGCCTCTGTCGAAGAAAGCGCAACTGACTTCTGCTTCCTTGAGTTCCACAAAATCGGTCCCCCTTCCAGATTAGAAACAGAACCTGTAGGTAGATTTTCTGGTAGAGACTGTTCCTCCCCAATTTGAGTCAGAGTAGCCTGGCAGGATGAGTGGGTTGATAGCATTTCCATCATAACATAAGATGTGATCTAAACTTCCCTGAATAGGATGGGAAACCTCTAGAAAAAAAAAGTGCCAATGACCATGATTGAGGATGGGCAACCTCTAGAAAATAAGTGCCAATGATCATGATTGAGGATGGGCAATCTCTAGAAAAAAAAAGCCTAGGAATTGATGGACAATATGCAAAACAAGATGGACATATACCTTGGCTTTCCCTTAGGGAGATTGCACTTGGGTGGATTCCCAAGTTGTAACCATGAAAAACTATATGTAAATAAAAGTCAAGATTAAACCTTGTACCACCTACCTCCCACCTACTTTTCCACATGCATTCTAGGCTATTTGACACCTAGAATGGGGTGCCCTCCTACACTCTCACTTCATATGCCAAATCATCTAAATAACCCTCCCAAGCTAATACACATCACCCATTCACCCTCTCTAACTAATACACCTCATCCATGCACTCCACTTCACCATAAGTCCAATTGGAGTGTACTACCACGAGGAATTGATGATTTTGCATCCAAGCTCTGCCCATTTGTTGTCTGTTGTGTACAGGTGGTTTGAGAAGAAGATTGAGGCATTGGCTCAAGGAGGCTATGCTAATTTGTGGATTGCAAGATTCTTGGAGCTCAAACCCTCTTGGATCTCTATCTCTCTTTCACATTCTCTCACACACACAAACACTCTCTCTCTCTCTCTCTCTCTCTCTCTCTCTCTCTCTCTCTCTCTCTCTCACTTTCACCCTCCTACAACCATGGTATGTCCATATGTAAGAATGGTTGATTAGTACATTTGCATGTCATAAGAAACCATATCCTAATGACCATGCATATCAGTTCAGACCATTGCATGTCATGCCATCTATGGCCTAATGTCCATGCATGTCAGTTTAGACTCTTGCATGTCATGCCATCTGTGGCCTAATGTCCATGCATGTCAGTTTAGACTCTTGCATGTCACGCCATCAATTGCCTAATGACCATGCATGTCAGTTTAGACTCTTGCACCTTATGCCCTCCATTTCTTAATGTCCATGCATGTCATTTTAGACTATTGCATGTCAAGAATCTATGAACCATCATGATTGCATGTCAAGAATCTATGATCCATCATGATTGCATGTCAAGTATCTAAGATCCTTCATGATTGCATGTCGAAAGAATTAAGATTTATGAAGAAATTTCTATGCTTTTGATAAGCTAGATATGGAATTAAGACCATTGAAAGGAAGTAAGTTGATGTTCCTATTTTTGGGACCCCTATTGGAATCCATTGTATATATAATTGGCATAGGCCAATTGGTTTTGCATATTGACAAGAAATATCCTTCGAGGGGGGGCCATCTTGACCCCTCAGTACTTCCGCTATATGTGAATGAATTTATGTAATACATGGTTTTCGAGTTTTTGATTTTAAAAGTCTTATTTGATTTTCATTTAAGATGATTCAAGAATTTGTTTTATGTGAATGATAAGTCAATAGAATGTATTGGCCTTTAAATGATTAGGACAAGCCTTCACCTTTGAGTTCATAGTTTGGTATCAGAGCTATGATTTAATATTTCGTGACCTTGATGTGAAGACCTTGTATGTTCATGCATGCAGAAGAACATAAAGCTACTGCATGGAAAGAATCAAGAAGACAAAGACTTTTTCTTGGCATGACGAAGAACCTGACGACAATTGATGGGGCAAGGGAGATAGAAGAACACGAACGGAGAAGAGAGCAGGAATATTGCGGAACAACTCTCCCGTTACAATCAGCTGCTAGACACAAAAACAGTCTAATAGAAAGTTTATGCTGAATATAATCACAGCTTTAAGTGCTATAATTGCCCAACATGATCTTAAAAATTAATTCATACTCTCAAAAACAAGAGTACAGTCCACCGAAGAGATTAGAAATGGTTTGTGTGTGGTATTACTGGAAATCAGATTCAATATAAAGTTAGGTTCTGAAAGAGTAGTATGATATGACAAGTTCCTCAGGCGTCAAAGACAGCCATCATCTGATCAGAGTGAGTAAACAAGTGTGATCAAACAGCGATAAAGTGCATTCAATCACAACAAGCATTCATGTATGTTATACATAGATAGAAAAGCTGTTGCTGCTATATTACACTAAAGCACAATACAAATCGTAATTACAACAAAAAATTGACGGCGTAACTGGGAGGCTCAAATAATACGTCTCATGGATGGAGCAACCAATAATTTGTGCTTGGATGATCTATTTATAGATTTCATCCGTGTATTAACTACATTGAATGTTTGTCACCTATTTAGAGAAGTCGTTGTACTTGGAAGTATATGGCTTCTGTGACAATTGTACATAGTATATACGGTCAACAATCAGGAATGTTGATGCGGATGAGAACGTCGCAAAAATTTCTCATTTCGCTTTTTACGTGAAGTGATTTTCTCTCACTTCCCAAATTTCGGGAAGTGGCTGGGAACGTTCCTCGTTCAAAACAGACAACCTTCGGCATTTTCTCTCATTTTGGATTTTTCCGAAAAAGCTGAAGGTGCCTTTAAACAAGTTTAAGGTGCCCTTAAAAAAGTGAAGATGTCTTTGATAGTTCAACTCTCTCGCACTTTTTGGTAAAATGCGAAAAAACCGAAGGTGCCCTTAAAACATGTTTAAGCTGCCCTTAAAAAGTTGGCGAAGGTGTCTTTAACAATTTAACCCTTAAAAATAGAGGACCTTCTGGAATTTTCTCTCTCTTCACATTTTTCGGAAAAATGCGAAAAAGACGAAGGTGTTGAAAATAGTTAAACTGTTGAACTTTGAAAAAGTTGACTTCTTCAAAAATAATTGAACGGAAGAAGTCGACGTAAGTGTTGCAGTTCTTAAGAAAGTGCAAAAAATGCGAACTATGCAATACTTAGTGTATTTCTGCAGACTGTTCAAAAAGTAATGTAAATTTGCAGACTTGTTCTAAATGCAAGTTTGTGGAAGTCCTTGAAGATGGCCAAGTCTTCAATGACTTCAAGTTTATTAAACTTAACATCTGAACTTGAGATTATGATGGGATTGGTTACTCTTTGCTGGAGATCAACCAGAAGTCCGTTGTAGATGTCCTTCAAATAAATTGGCTAAGTTATGATTCCAAGGAGGCAACTGTGGGCTTAATTTCCAACAACAATAAAACACTGGACGCCTACTTGCGGAGAACCAATAGGTCACGCATATCAAGAACATGCAACCCGAAACTAGTCAAGGCCATACTAGTAAAGCAAGGGGAGTTTTTCCTTAATCACATCGATTGTCCGTTAGAATCAAAAGATTGCTTGAAATGCAGAACTAGGAATGCTTTGAAAAGCAAGATGAAATATAATCATCAAAATATAGAGCTGTATCAAGATTTGTTTGACCTGAATACATAAAGGTGAACTTTTGCATGACATGAATAAGTTGAGTAGATTAAATTTGGTATAATTTTGAATTATGAAAATGGCTTATCTTAGCTAATACAAGGAATATCTTTATTCCTTATGATTTAATGTAAACGTTCTCCAATGCATAAAAAAAGTGAAAGATTAAGCCTTGTAACACATGTAAGGGAAATTTTTGCGATATGAATAATGACATATGTGACTTTGAAAGTCATGAAGCTCTAAGAACAACTAAGCGCATAATGATCTTATGACGTAAGTCCTTTGATATATTTTGGATTCAAATTTAAAGTCTTGTATGTTAAGAAGATTACTAATCTTGTTATAGAAGCTAAAACTTACAAGATTAAGAAATTGAGTAAGAATTTCAATAATCGGTTCTTGGCAATAGAACCATCTAGAATCTTGTATCCAATATGACTTTGAATGGAAAGAAAAAAAAAAAAAGGACTTCTATAATGTTCCATAGTTTACGAAGTTTTCATATTTGATAAGATCATAAGTCATGAGTGCAGGAAAAAGAATGATCTTATCAGAGCGAGACTTCAAGATATGAATTTAGATCCATTAAGAGAAATGAAGATTGAGCTGATCACTCTTGAAAATGATCTGAGAGGTTGGCATCTCTCTCTCTCTCTCTCTCTCTCTCTCTCTCTCTCTCTCTCTCTCTCTCTCTCTCTCTCTCTCTCTCTCTCTCTCTCTCTCTCTCTCTCTCTCTCTCTCTCTCTCTCTCTCTCTCTCTCTCTCTCTCTCTCTCTCTCTCATTGTGTGATTTGTAGATCTGTGAACACAGTTTTATTGTTTCTTTTACTTCTTCTTTGTTCTTTTGTAGTTACGGTTCTTCCTCTTATTAGAACAGTTACAAAACAAAAGCGTTACTCAGATTGCAACGTGTATTTCCCAGTCTGTCAGTGGGAGTCATGGATCCGATACTCAGCTACATGCATAAACCAACCATGTAACCAGACATAGCTCAAGAAGATCAACATTCTGAAACAGGGAGCAATCCTACCACTATCTACTAAATCAGAAAGCAAATAAGAACAAGATTAACTACTGAAACAAGGAACAAGAAACAAGTAACTAGATTTCTAACAGCATTTTAACAGTCTAAAAATCAAGAAACACTCATTTCTTGATGCCTAGATTGCTCAAGAACAATCAAGCACTGGAATGTAAGAAAGTATGCAAGATCTACACCACTATTCCAATCTATTTAGTTTACTTGAGTGCTGATTCCTACCTTATTCCACAAACAAGAAATGAATCCTAATCCACAACTAAGCAAGAAACAAGAAAATAAGAAACTAGTTAATCCACAATGCAAGGAAATCAAGCATGCTCATAGAAACTTCACTCAAGAACATTGTGATGAACAAGGAGCTTAGAAATTATCAAGAACTTGTGGAGGATCTTCTTTATTTGCTCAAGAGAACTTGACAATACATTCAAAAGCTCCCTCACAAGAGAGGGGGGGCCCTTAAATAAGCAAGAAGGCCGCCCATGTGGAGCCCAAGTGGCAATTCCACCAAATTAGAAATTACATGTGGAATTTGCCCTTCCACTAAAGGTCACCATCAAAAGGTGGCTCACTCTAACTAATTTAAGGGGGGTCTACATCTATTTACAAAGCCTAGGAAATATGACTAGCTCCTACATGGTCGTTCCTTCTCTAGGATACATCATGTAGGCTCACATAGATATTTCACTGTCATCCTAGCTAGTAATTTCTCGGCTCTCATGCTCGGCTCTTAGGTTCTTTTGCTCTCATCCTTCTGAGACCTCCTCGGTCATGGGTGAGAGGTATTCTGTGTCTTCGGCTTGGCTCGGCATCTGAGGACTCTCTGAAATCTGCTAACATTATCCACCCCTAATTTGTTGTAGGACCCACTGCAACACCGATGATGTCTTTCTGCTTGGCACTTGGAAAAGCATGGATCTTCGTTCTCTTCCATAAAACCAGGTGCTTATTATCTGCAAAACTTAGGTTTTCTTTTTAAAATTGGAAGTCTCTCAATTGACCGCTACATTCCAGCCTTCCTGAGAACTTCTTGCGAGTCCTGCTCGCCTCATCGTCGTGTCGTTTGCTTTCTCTCACTCATCTTTCGTCCCAAGGCTTCAAAAACTTGGAAGTGGAGCTTACTTTCGAAATTGAGAGGCCCTAGGTATTCTCTTATCTTCTCCACAAAGCCCATTTCTTGCCAGTCCTCCACCATGGTCACATAACGCGATGACATGAAGGCCTCTCTGTAGTATAGCCTGGCCATCATTTCATGGTCTTCTTCCGATTGGAGGGCTACATTTGGGTTGATCTTAATGGAATCCAAGCCTCGATCCCAAAAACAATCTTGCTGTATCGGAAAGGCCATAGATCTGCAATATTTGACACTTTTTTGCATGCGAAGATTGGCACTTGTTTTGTACTTGTGCCCGAAGTTGAGTAACTGCAGCCTCAGATCATCCGGGGAGGTTCTCTCTGAAATTCTCGGAATGACTGGCCAGTTTACCAACTCCACTCGTGGCTTTTCTACCGGCCATGGATTTCTGCGTTTGAGTGGCATGTAGAAGGGACCCACTCGCTTCCATGCCGGTGCCTTCAGATACTCTTGGGGTCACCTGCTATCCTTCAGGACTTTATTTCGCCACTCCGGTTGCGGTTGTAGCACTGGGATGATCTCGGCCCTGGTGGAGTATTGGCTTTGATCTACGTCCTCTTTGCCTCCCCTCATATTGGGAGGGTATTTTCTCTCAAACTTTTCTGACTCTCTTGTGTCAGCCAATTTTCCACTGGGCCTGGTAGGGGAAGTTGTCCTACGCGGTTGGAATGGCCTCGTCAGATAATCATCTAGGGCCTTGGTGCCCGTGTCTTTTTCTTTGGCTTTCTCGCTTGTCGACGGCTCAGCTGCGCCCGTATCTTGTCTAGGCGAGACCCTTCTTGTCTGTGGTTGATCTGCCAGGAAGTCATCATCGCCCCCCATGTCGATGTTAGTTTCTGGAAGGTCAAAGATGGAATGATCTGGAGAGAGGGGTGCGGGAATGACAGGTTTTGGAGGGGGTGGGTTTAACAAACTATGCGCCGCACCGGGGGAGTGGAGTTGTTGGAGAAACTCATCCCGTCAGGTCTTGTCTGTGTCAGCTGATGGGCCCATTATTTTTCTAGGAGGTGATGGAGAGAGGAAAGATGAAAGAATCGGGTAAGTTGGAATAAATGTTTTGAAAAAATTAAATGCAGAGTAGGAGGAGGGGTTAAAGGTGGGAGGGGTCGGGGAAAAGTCCTAGAAACAGCACCGGCTCTCTGGCCACCCGATCCCAACCTACCATTTGAAGATTGGGTTTGTTTGTCCTGATTTCCTGGTCCATCATTCCCATCATCGTCTCGTGGCTTTGTTGATTGAGCGCCTGCTTGGGCCTTGCACGTTGTGTCCCATAATTGGTTCACCTTGTCCAAGACTTGCTACAGGGTCTTTGTGGTATCTTCCAGCTGCTTCTGGGACTCCCGGATGGTCTTCTCTTGCTTGGCCACAATGTTTTTAAAAATTTTCTTTTTGGCCTCTCGTTCTTGGATTAGCCTTACATATTTTTCCATCCGGATGGCTGAGGCCTGTGGGGCCTGGAATTGAATATCCTCGAGCTTGACTAGAGGAGCATCGACTGTCATTGCACCCGACGATCCATCTCGTACTTGGTCGATTTGGACCATCTGGTGCTTCAGTTGTTGTTGGACCTCTTCTAGAGTGGTCTTCTGTCCGACCATCACGGATTTGATTTCCACTGTCTCTCTTTCTTTTTCTTTGACAGCCTTTGATAATGTGTAGTTTCCTAGTCTTGATCCTGGACCTTGCTCTCGAGCATTTGATATTGGCTAACCAACCAATGCATATGGTAGCTCGTTTCGGATAGGCCAATCATTGAGCGTTTGGCTGCTTTGGTGAGCTTCTCAAGGTTAGTGAGGGTTGGGTACTGATCTTGAGTGTGGGATGGTGAGGCTAAACCAAAAAATAAACGTGGTGTTAGAGCTGAAGATGGAGGTGGAGGTGGAGGTAGTGGAGGGATGATGTTAGTAATTGTTGTGGTGGTGGTGGTTAGTGGAGGGGTCAGACTTCTTCCTGGATGTTTCCCCTTCTTTGACTCGTCGTCGCTTATTTCCATCAGGTCCGCAACATCAAAATATTGCGATGTGTCCAATGTGTGGACTTACTGGGCTTGTGGTTGTTGGTCGTGTGGTTGCTGAGCCGCTTTCATGAACTGGGGACTAGACATCCCCACTCCTCCCCCCCCCAAAAAAAAAAAAACTTGTGCTGGTGGTGATGTTGGTGGCGCTGGCGTAGTAATCAGTATGGGTGGGGTGGTGACTTGATCTGGCTAACCTTGCTGAATTCACACGTGTGGGACGCCCTACACATGTACTTTTGATCTCCTAAGCCCAATAATACCATAAAGATCAGACTAGCATTGGTTGACAATAGGAAAGCTGATCATACAAGAAATATTATTGTGTTACAAGCAAGATCTGTCAACAAAACATAAGACTAAGCATCATAAATGCCTCTACTTGGCTAGAGAGAGAAAATAGGAAGTACAAAACTCGTGTAGAGAGAGAAAGCAAAAAGAGCTTGTCTCCAAATTTGCATTACACACAAATTTCATCATATTCTCAATGAGAGTACATCACATATATATATAGATCCAAGGACTCTCCTCCTACTTTGAGTTGAATTGGAGTTGTGGATCCACCTCTCAAGCTATCTAGACTTATCCAAGCCATCTCACTATGTCTAATTGTGCCACCTAGTCTTTTCATGCATTAAATGTGGTATATAAAGTACAAATGGCAATTCCTATGGTAGCTTGAGATTCTACTTCCACTCCTCCTAAAAATGTATCTAATGTGGATCAAGCATTGATCTTGAGATAAGACCAAGATTAGACCTATGCTTTGAGAAGGCACTTTTGCAAAGTGGCTTTGTGAGAAGATCAGAAATACACGAAGATGTGTCGACATGTTCCAAGTTGATTTCACTTCCAATGAGCTTTTCCCTTACAAAATGGTGTGCCACTTCTATATGCTTGCTTCTTGCATGAAAAATAGGATTGTTTGCAAGAGCTTGTGTCGATATGTTGTCACATTTGATCAAGGGAAGATCATCCTCTTTGATGCACTTTAGCTCCATGATTAACCTCTTGATCCAAAGCACCTCTTTAGTTGTTGTAGTGAGTGCTTTGTACTCGGCCTCACAAGATGATAGAGATATGATATCTTGCTTCTTTGAAAGCCAAGACACAATATTGCCTCCAAGAAAGATAGTATATGCATTAATGGACTTTCGATCCATTTTATCACTTGCAAAATCGGAATCCAAATAGCCAACAATGGTTAGATCTTCATTATTGTACATAACCATAATCTTGAGTAGAAGATACATATCTTAGAACTCTCTTGGCCATCTTCCAATGTTGGATCTTGGGATCTTGCATAAATTGACTCAATTTGTGCACACAATAGCTCAAATCGGGTCTAGTGATAGTAATCCAAATTAAAGAGCCTATAAGACTCCTATAAAGTGTGATGTCCTCGAAGGATCTTTCATCACCTTTAATAGGATCTTTTACATGTTGCTCCATGGGAGTATCTATGCCTTTACAATTTTGCATATTGAATTTTCTCAACATAGAAAAGACATATCTAGATTAACAAATAAAAGCATACTCATCATGAAAATCAATCTCAAGGCCCAAAATGTAATGAATCTCTCCTAGATCTTGCATTTTAAATTCTTTTCCTAATGCATCTTTGGTTTCTTGAATTAGCATCAAACAACTTCCACTAAGAATAATGTCATCTACATAGACTAGAAGAATGACAATATTACTACCATCAAACTTTAAGTACATAAAAGGATCATAGTTACTAAGCACAAATCCTAATGAAAGTAGAAAGTTGTTGAGTCTTGAATACCATATCTAGGTGCTTGCTTCAAGCCATAAAGACTTCTAAATAGCAAAGACACCTTAGGTTTATCCTTGATAAATCCTTGAGGTTGTTCCATGTATATCTTCTCCTCAAGATAGCCATTCAAAAAAGCGTTGGAGACATCAAGTTGAAACAATTTCCACTTAAAAAATAAGGCAAGAGAGATTATGATTCTTATTGTCACCATCTTTGCCACAGGAGCAAAGGTTTCTTCATAGTCAAGGCCATATATTTGTGCAAAGCCTTTAGCACATAATCTTGCCTTGTACTTGTTGATGGAGCCATCATGATTGTATTTGATCTTGAACACTCACTTGCATCCAATGACATGCATGTTAGGTGGTGGATCCACTAGCTCCCATATGTGGTTGGTGATCAAGGCATCATATTCAATCTTCATGGCCTCATACCACTCCTTGGTATTGAGGGCTTCTTGAACATCTTTGGGCTCCTCATGAGAAACAAAATAAGCATAAGTGGAATCAAGATCCACTTGTTTTCCTTTGTCATCATAAGTAAGCCTCTTGGGCTTGGATCTCTCCATCATGGATCTTCTAGGAGTGAAAATCCGAGGACTTCCATCTTCAAATCTTGACTACTCCATATGTTGATTGTCTTCAATAACAATAGGTGATAGATTTTGAGGTTGCTTGATCTCGGCCCCTCCAAGATTGGACTTTTCTTCTTCATGAAAAACTACATCTCTACTATCAATTACTTTAGAAGTAGAGAGCATTTAAATTCGATAGGCTTTCTTGTTGGATGAATATCCAACCATTACTCCTTTGCTTGCACAAGGATCATCCTTCTTTCTCGTTTCCAAGGGAATATGGACAAAGCAAATGCATCCAAATACTCTAAGGTGTTCAACCTTAGGTTTCTTCAAATAGAGTGCTTCATATGGTGACTTTCCTCCAAGTGCTACATGAGGGAGTCGATTGCAAAGATAGTTTGAACAATTGATGGCCTCACCCCAAAAGTCTTTTGGCAAGGATGCCTCAATTCTAATGGTTTTGGCACATTCACACAGTGTTCTATTCTTTCTTTCAGCCACCCCATTTTGAGATGGTGCATATGCACAAGAAAACTCCCTTTTAATGCCTTCAAGCTCACAATAATCATGAAATTTATTGGAAGTGTACTCACCACCTCCATCACTTCTAAAAATCTTGATTTTGTATGAAAATTGCTTTTCAACTAGAGCTTTGAACTTTAGGAAATAGTCAAACACCATAGACTTTGAAGCTAGAAGATATACCCAGGTAAATCTAGTGAAATCATCAATGAAAGTTGCAAAGCAAGTAGCACCACCCTTGCTCTTTGAAGATGAGAAGTGCACATCCGAGTGTATGAGCTCCAATGGATGTGTAGTCTTGATAGATGACTTTGAAAAAGGCTTCTTATGAGACTTAGATATGGCACAAGCCTCACATGGCTTGAAATTCTTGGAGATAAGATTAGGCAAGCCAATAGATTTGGCTTTCTTGACCATGGACACCGTAGAATTATAGTTAAGATGTCCCAACCTTCTATGCCAAATATGAATTGAGCTCTTTTGGCCTAGTATAGACCCATCTTAGAATAAAATATTCAACATAGGTAGAAGTAGAAACTTGAGCTACCATAGGAATTGCCATTTGTACTTCACATGCCACATTTAATGCATGAAAAGACTAGGTGGCACAATTAGACATAGTGAGGTGGCTTGGATAAGTCTAGATAGCTTGAGAGGTGGATCCACATCTCCAATTCAACTCAAAGTAGGAGGAAAGTCCATGGATCTATATATATGTGATGTACTCTCATTGAGAATATGATGAAATTTGTGTGTAATGCAAATTTGGAGACAAGCATGGAATCTGTCTTAATACTACAAGATGTGATGGATATTGTACTTGGCATTGAAGAAGAACCACAAATTCCTCAAGAAATTCCAAAGTACAAAAAGAGAGCTAGGATGGCTTTGCATTATATTAAGATGAATGTCTCAAATGACATCTTAAGAAAAATTGCATCTTAAGAGAAATTGGTGCTATGGTAGTTAAGGTGTGTGAAAGTGGAGGTGTTGTGGATAGAAGGGTATGGAGGATGTGTGGCAAACAAAGTATGGTGTGAACAATGGAAGGTAGAAGTTCCGAAAAAGAAGATGTCGGTATATGTTTGTGACTAAGCGAAAGGGATGAAGATATTGGGAGATGTAAAGAAAGTAGCTTTCGGTGAAAACAGGTGTTTGGAAATGATGAAATAAAAGTGTGTATGATTAAAAGGTGATACTCAATAGTGTAACGGAAGCGTGTGGAATGCTTGCGTGACACTACCCCTCAACATGCGAAATGTTTCAAATGCTTTGTTCTCCACTGGCGATATTAGGTTTGGAGACTGTTTGTGATGGCGCTCTCAATGGATAAGTAGAGACAAGGAGATTCTAGCGCTAACATTAAAGAAGTAGAATCCGAGCACACCTAGTTGGTGAATCAGTGAACAGAGAGCCAGTAAATGTTATCAAAAACATTGGCGCCGTTGCCATTGACAATCTTCTTGGCTTTTGATCCATAACTCGTTTTTAAAAGACAATTTTTCAGTTCTGATTCGCTTTTGGTTGCTTGCTTGCTGTCTAGCATTCTTTTTTCCCACAAGCATGCATTCAATCTGTTCTCTAAGCTCAGAGTCACATCACCACATTTCACTACGAAACAATCGCCACACTACTATTCCACATTTTTCGAAACTAATCTGTTTGCGTTGCTTGCTGTCCTACATTCAGATTTCCCACAAGCAGACATTCTACATTTTTTGTCAGAATCAAATCGCTTCAGAACGTCTCTAATAATTATTCATCTCTATGCGATCTCACCCCAAACTTTTTGGAAACCCACCGCCCCACCGCTCTCCACCGCTTCTCACTTTTTTTCCGGGGGCGGAAGAACAGTCCATTTACATCCATCATTTACGACGAACAAACTTCAAAATTGCATCCGACAGAGAATTCAAATTGCATCCGACAGAGCATTTTTCTCTCAGTTTCCATCCAACATCCATTTCCATCCGTCGCCCTCATTCCCATTTGCATCCGACAATATCATCCAATTTGCATCCGATCCAGTTTTTGCATCCGACGCCATCCTAGTTCCATCCCACGATTTTGCAACTTTTTCAATTTCTCAAGTTTCTCAAATTTTTTCGTGTTTCTCGAATTCTCTGAAATTTTCGAGTTTCTCCAGTTTTTTTCGAAATTCCACAGTTTCCATCCGCCACCCATTTTTGCATCCGCCAGTTCACTTGCATTTGCCAGTTTCCATCCGCCACTCTAATTTGCATCTGCCGTTCTGATTCCCCATTGCATCCGACATTTTTATATTTTTTCGAGTTCTAAATTTTTTTGTCATTTTCGCGAAATTGTTTGTCTTTTTCGTCGCTTTTTCGCGAATTATTGTCATTTTCGCGAATGTTTTTGTCATTTTCGTGAATTCTTTCGTCGCATTTTTTGCTAATTTTTCGTCGTTTATAAAAAAAAAGATTAGTGTCGCAAAAAAAAACTGTGTCGCAAATTTTTTATTTTTTGGTATTTTGTGTCTCAATTTTTTTTGTAACACAAGCTTGTTGTCGCAAATTTTTTTAGCACTTTGTCGCAAAAAAGTATTTTTTGCGTTTTTCGAGTTTTTAAGGGTTTTCGAGATTTTCGAGAATTTCAAGTTTTTGGAAATTTTCGAGTTTTTTGGGATTTTTTCAGTATTTCCTAAATTTCGGGTTTTTTGATCAAGTCATTTTTCGATTGTAGCTTTTTCGATACCTTATTTTTCGATCCCTTATTTTTTCAAACCTTTATTTTTTCAAGTCATTATTTTTCGATCCCTCACAGTTTAGAGTTTTATTTTTTCGAGTTTCATTTTTCGAGTTTTAGTTTTCGAGGTCTCATTTTTCGAGTTGATGTTTTAGAGTGTATTTTTCGAGTTTATTTTTCAAGTCTATTTTTTCGAGTCTTAATTTTTCGAATTCTCTTTTTGAGTTCTCTTTTTTGAGTTTCATTTTTTCGCTTCTCATTTTTTGATGCATTAAATTTTTGATTCAAGATTTTTCGAATCCTTATTTTTTCGAGACCTTGTTTTTTTTTCAAGCTCTTGATTTTTCGATCTCTTTTTTTTCAAGTTTTATTTTTCGACTTTGTTTTTTGAGTTTATTTTTTTTCGAATTTCGTTTTTCAAATTCCATTTTTCAATCCTAGATTTTTTCTATCCTCGATTTTTTTATCCATTTTTTTTTACACCTTATTTTTAGATCCCTTATCATTTTTTCGAACCATTGTCATTTTTTTCAACCCATATTTATTTTTTTTGACCCATGTTATTTTTCGTCCATTTCCATCCGACACCTATCTTGCATCCGACACCCTTCTCAGTTTGCATCCTACCCACTCCACCTACATCTACATCTGGCATCCATCTTGCATCCATCCGACACACACCACCTTCATTCGCATCTGACACATTTACATCTGACGACCTCCATCCAATGCCCTCTACCTTCATCTGCATCCGACGCATTTGCCATCGCTACTACATTCTGTTGCATCCGACCCTACATTCGCTTTGCATCCCACTGTTGGCATCCGATGAGTTTCAGAATACATCCGACCTATCTGAGTTCCTCACAATTGCTCAGATTTTCATGGTTGATTTAACATATCAATTCTATCCTATCAAGTCAATCATATCTGAGAAACAATCAATACACAATCTCATATTGCTAATTTGATTCTGGTGTAAGATTACGTCAAAGACAAACCAGTTTAATACGATTTCATTCATGACCAAGTATATCTGAGGTTGTAATCAACAAAAGATCCGACCAACCTCTAAACTATTACTAGAGTTACATCCGACCAGCACACCCAAGAGTAACTTTGTGTCTGATGCTTGACTAATTCATATTGATTGCCATACATCTGATGACGACTTTCCTATCTTACATCCGATGGTCTATATACTGCCAGAACACCCTGAACGTCAAAACCAAGGCTCTTTAGCCGAGGCTCCATCCGACTGTTTTTTAACCAACTCTCTTCCACTGAACTCTTCAACCTTGGGAGGATAATGTTAGCTGATGCCATGCCCCTGACGTGTCGATGCAGTTTCTCATCACCCAAAAAGAGTTTCCAGCAGAGATGAAGTTGAGAGCCGAGTTTGAGAACACGAGAATTATTAGTGCTAGGCTAATTGAATATTCTATGAGCCCCATGGTACTTCTCAAAAGATGGATAGCCATGTGGGAGCTAGTAATTTAGACTAATCTCAACTTGAGTTATGTTTTTAATAAAGAGGCCTCCTATTATCTAGTAAAAGATGAAACTCAAATTATTATAGATTGGGATTCACTCAGTTGCAAGAGGTGGACTCCAAAATAAGATACAATGGTTCTACAGCTCGTGGGTATAGATAGAGGCCTCCACCACGAGTTACATAGCATGTGTTATGTACTGAAATGTTGTTGTTTTGCTAATTGAAGATTCTACTATTAGCATTTCTTTCCATGCTCCATCTTCATGTATATACTTTGGGTACTAATGTATGAATGTGTTTCTTGTTGATTTCTCTTTTAAGGATTGGTTTGGGATTAGCATCAGGTAGATGTGCAGGGCTTGGAGGCTGATCCATAATTCTACTCAATTCAAATGCTTCTTAGTTATCGACTCCCTGAGGAGTTCTTCTTACAACTATTGAGTGACAGTTGTAAGAAGCACTTTGTAGGATTTCCATTTGTGTTAGTATCAAGTAGATGTGTAGGACTTGGAGATTGATCTACTATTCCATTGATTTCTGATGTTTTTCGGTTTCTGACTCCCTAAGGAGTTCTTCTTACAACTGTTGAATGACAGTTGTAAGAAGCACTTTGTAGGACCTATGATTTGAGTTTTAAAGAGGTTGTGTTGATTCTGTGATTCTAGTAGGAGTAGATTTAGTTTAGTTCCATGATGTTTCTATAGATTAGTTTAGTAATAATCTGCAGACTGTAACAATAAAGAAAGAACTGAAGTAGTCTATAGAAAGTAGGAATCTAGTTCTGATAGATCCTATATCCAAGTTGAGCTTCCATTGCCAGTAAAGGATTGAGATTAGGTCATAGGTGTTCCACTGACAGGCAGGACACACTACCATTATACTAACAGAGACAGTCGCTAGAAGCCATAGCAGACCCGTTACTAGACAGAACCGTTGCTTAGCAGACTCGTTGTCAGAATAATAGCAGCACACAAGATCAGAATCGCTGCAAATAGAGGAAGAAAAGACGCTAGCAGATTAGTAGAGACAAGGAGATTCTAACGCTAACATTGAAGGAGTAGAATCCGAGCACACCTAGTTGGTGAATCAGTGAACAGAGAGCCAGTAGATGCTATCAACAAACATTGGTGTTGTTGTCATTGACAATCTTCTTGGCTTTTGATCCATAACTCGTTTTTAAAAAATTATTTTTTAGTTCTGACTCGTTTTTGGTTGTTTGCTTGTTGTCTAGCATTTCTTTTTTTTCCAAGCATGCATTCAATCTGTTCTCTAAGCTCAGAGTCACATCACTACACAACCGCCACACTATTATTCCATGTTTCTCGAAACTAATCTGTTTGTGTTGCTTGTTGTCCTACATTCAGATTTCTCACAAACACGCATTCTACACTTTTTGTCAGAATCAAATCACTTCAGAATGTCTCTAATAATCATTCAGCTCTATGCGATCTCACCCCAAACTTTTCGAAAACCCACCGCCCCACTGCTCTCCACCACTTCTCACCTTTATTTCTTGGGACGGAAGAACAGTCCGTTTACATCCATCATTTAAACCCGACGAACAGACTTCAGAATTGCATCCGACAGAGAATTCAAATTGCATCTAACAGAGCATTTCTCTCTCAGTTTCTATCCAACATCTATTTTCATCTGTCGCCCTCATTGTCAGTTGCATCCAATAATATCATCCAATTTGCATCTGATGTCATCCTAGTTCCATCCCACAATTTTCAAACTTTTTTTCAATTTCTCAGATTTTTCGAATTTTATCGAGTTTCTCGAATTCTCTGAATTTTTCGAGTTTCTCCAATTTTTTTTTCGAAATTTCACAGTTTCTATCCGCCACCCATTTTTGCATCCACCAGTCTACTTTCTTTGCATTTCCCAGTTTTCATCTGCGACCCTAATTTGCATCCGTTGTCTTGATTTCCCATTGCATTCGACGTTTTGAATTTTTTCGAATTTTAAAAATTTTCGTCATTTTCGCGAATTTTTTCGTCATTTTTGTCGTTTTTTCGCGAGTTATTTTGTTATTTTCGTGAATGTTTTCGTCATTTTCGGTCATTTTTGTGAATTTTTTTGTGGCATTTTTTGTGAATTTTTCATCTGTTTCAAAAAAAAAATTAGTGTCGCAAAAAACAATTGTGTTGCAAATTTTTTCTTTTTGGTATTTTGTGTCGCAATTTTTTTTTTGTAACACAAACTTGTTGTCGCAAATTTTTTTAGCCTTTGTCGTAAAAAAGTGTTTTCTCGTTATTCAGGTTTTTCAGGGTTTTCGAGATTTTTGAATTTTTGAGAATTTTACGATTTTTTCGGATGTTTTTTCCTGATTTTTTGGGTATTTCTAAATTTTGAGTTTTTTGATCAAGTCATTTTTCGATCGTAGCTTTCTCGATATCTTATTTTTCGATCCCTTATTTTTTCGAGCCTTTATTTTTTCAAGTCATTATTTTTCGATCCCTCACAATTTAGGGTTTTAACTTTTCAAGTTTTAGTTTTCGAGGTCTCATTTTTTGAGTTTCATTTTTTGAGTTTATTTTTTAGAGTATATTTTTCGAGTTTATTTTTTGAGTCTATTTTTTTGAGTCTTAATTTTTTGAATTCTCTTTTCGAGTTTCATTTTTTCGATTCTCATTTTTCGATGCATTAGATTTTCGATTCAAGATTTTTCGAGTTCTTATATTTTCGAGACCTTGTTTTTTTTCGAGCCCTTGATTTTTTGATCTCTTAATTTTCAAGTTTTATTTTTTGACTTTGTTTTTCGAGTTTCATTTTTCAAGTTTATTTTTTTCGAATTTATTTTTTCGAGTTTCATTTTTCGATCCTAGATTTTTTTCGATTCTCGATTTTTCTATCTATTATTTTTTGACACCTTACTTTTTGATCTCGTATCATTTTTTCGAACCATTGTCATTTTTTTCGATCACATTTATTTTTTTTTACCCATGGTATTTTTCGCTCGTTTCCATCCGACATCTATTTTGCATTTGATGCCCTTCTCAGTTTGCATCTGACTCACTCCACCTACATCTACATCCAGTATTCATCTTGCGTCCACCAATATCCATCCGACACACACTACCTTCATTCGCATCTGACACATTTGCATCCGCCGACATCCTCTACCTTCATCTGCATCCGACACATTTGACTCCGCTACTACATTCTATTGCATCCGACCCTGCATTCTCTTTGCATCCCACTGTTGACATCCGACGAGCTTCAGAATACATCTGATGACCTATCTAAGTTCCTCACAATTGTTCAGATTTTCATGGTTGATTTAACATATCAATTCTATCTTATCAATTCAATCATATCTGAGAAACAATCAATATAGAATCTTATATTGCTAATCTGATTCTTGTGTAAGATTCTGTCAAAGACAAACCAATCTAAGACAATTCCATTCATGACCAAATATATCTGAGGTTGTTATCAACAAAAGATCCGACCAACCTCTGGACTATTACTAGAGTTACATCTGACTAGCACACCCGAGAGTCACCAGATTTTATATCTGACTCCTTAATCTCTTGTCACATCCGATTTTGAGTCTGATGCTTGACTAATTTATATTGATTGTCATACATCTTATGACCACTTTCCTATATTACATTCGATGGTCAGTATACTACCAAAACACCCTGAACGTCAAAACCAAGGCTCTTTAGTCGAGACTCCATCCGACTGTTTTTGAACCAACTCTCTTCCACCGAACTCTTCAACCAAATCCTCACTAAGGAACTCAAACCGGGTCTCCTCGACTAAGAGGTTCAACCGAAGTTTTTTAACCATAAACACTATCTGGCATCCACTTTGATAATGAAATTTTTGTTTGCAAGTACTCTACATTTATCGACTCTCTGTAAACAACAAGTCAAAATTGTAGAATAACTCAAGAATGATTTTTTTGTTTATCTATCCATCTCCAGATTACCTTGTAGAGAGTTTAGGATATTTATGCATATCCAAGTCTCTGAGAGATCCATGTCAATTCACAATTGATTCCTGCATATAGTAGAGATATTGGTCTTTGAGTAAACTACAAACAATTTGTGAAAAATTTGATCCACATGTTTCCACTAAGTACTCCATCAAATGTTCTACCTGAGTGCCATGACCAAGTGCTCTCACAGAGTGCTACAATCACCTCGACTTCTGCCGAATCTCGTGATCAAGCTTCAACACTATCTTTCAACCAAGGGATTCTAGCCGAAGAAATCAACCAAAGACTCAACCGATGGCATCAGCTGATAGACCAGCCAAATGAGTCCTTCGTTCAATGAAAGTCCAGCTTGGCGACGATCCAAAGCTAGCAGCTGCATGTGCCTATATCACCAAATGTGCAACAGTGAGACAACGTTCATGAAGAGGAACGTAGATTGCAGACCAGATTAGCAGGACCAGACGAACATCACCTGTCACTTCTTCAAACAAATACGATTGATGGATACTCAACAGTCACAAACAGTTACAACTGATGGATACTCAGCAGCTACAATCACCACACGTGTAATCACCTGCTGTTACAAGATCCAGGTCCCATCACCAACCGGGACATTCCAACTACTGACATCATCCTCTCGCATCCAACAAACAGTTGATTCTGTGGTAGCATTCCAACAGCCGCCATAGGCAACAAGTTTAGGGGAGGGAGAAAGGGAGCTATCTACAACCACACAAGTAGAAAATACACTTGCAGTTGATCCCACTCAAGAAGACAAAGATTAAGACAAACAAGCAATCCAACGGGATTCAACCAGGAGAAGCACCCCAGTCATAAACCTCGAGTTTCGAGCACCGAAAAGATGAAAATCCTTAAAGAGGGGGGAGTACATATTAGAGAAACTTAGAGCCCAAAGAGGGTCTTTGAAAAAGATAATTTTTTTGTTCTTATTTTTGTTGCCATGTGTACCAATTGAAACCTTGAAATCGGGGTTCTACGTAACGTAGAATTTTTCAAATATAAATAAAATAAAAACTATCAAAATATATTGTTGTTTCATCGGACAACATGTGAAAATGCTATTGGTTGATGAGGCCTGCCCTTCTAGCTCATCACTACCCGAAGAGACACAAAAATATTGAAAATGAATATCACAGATGGTTGAGATGAGAAAATCGATGTACCATTAATATATATGTATTGTCAAATCATGGTTAACAGGGATAACTAGTTAATTTATGATGCCAAATAGATCAGTATTTCAAATTTACGCCAACACATTTTCTCAGATTCATGGCTTTTTGTCTACGCAAATTTTCAAATTCATAGTTTAGTGTTTCAGATTTTTGTATGCACATTACGAAAGGCACCATCAAAGAAGCCGTGCTCCTCAATCGACTCTGTGCTTCTATTCAACGTGAAAGATGATAATGGATTATGGGTGCCAAGAAAATATTCAAAAAACTCTTGGGTTTTGATGCATCCATCATCAAGAGGAGCATTTCGAAAATGCAAAAGATCAAACCTATCATTTCGATCTTATTGGAAGGCCAGAATTTCAGAACATCATCAGGAAAAAAAGCTATCTCTGAAATTCTGGTCCAACATGTATATATGCATTCAAAGATAAATGTACAAGGATTCAACCGTCAGGATCACAAAAAAAAAAAAAAAAAAACTGTGAGTATTGATATTTTTTATACTTAGATTTTTGTCATTCATAAATATCTAATAGTAAATTTGCTAATCTGATCATTTTTTCCTTGCAGATTTTTCCGTTATCAAATTGAAAAACAAATGTTGAGCTTATGTTTCCATTATCAAAGATGGAAAAAAAAAAAGATAAATGGATGCCACTCGATCAAGACTTGGAAGCCAGTGGACATTCAAAATGAAAAAATATTGAAATTATATACAATGATGCCGTATTGATGTGTGTTGAGGTGGAAGAAGATTGGAGTCTAAATTACATAAAGCGAGAACTATTGCTCCTACAAGATGATGTACTTTCAGACTTCA
Organism: Diphasiastrum complanatum; assembly: GCA_029204225.1. Lineage (NCBI taxonomy): Eukaryota > Viridiplantae > Streptophyta > Lycopodiopsida > Lycopodiales > Lycopodiaceae > Diphasiastrum > Diphasiastrum complanatum. The sequence continues at coordinate 32,697,221 of CM055095.1, forward strand.
GATTCATTTTCAATGGTAAACTCTTAAGTAACTGTGAACACTCGATCCTTTATGAATAGTTTTAATCAAAACTTTCTAATACAATCTCTGTACTAACTGTAACTCTCTTTTAATTAGTTTTATGTAGGTACGTAAAAGACATGAGCTTGAGATCAAATGTAGAGATATTGGCGAAACAATCCAACTTATGGAAGAACACTGAGATTCACTATCAGCAAATACATGCCAATCATCATGTTTTTTAACAATATAGAAAATTGCATTCCAGTATTACATTATGGACACAATCTCATTGTAAGAATCTATATTGATATCAATAAAAAAAAATCCATAAACAGGTTGTTTACATGTAAAATGATTGTATCTTTTTTTTTTTATGTATCTCTATTTACAAATAGGTCTCTATTCAGTCAAGTTTTTTATATTTTCTTTATCAATATTAGGAACTGATAAAGGAACATCTCTTTCTATAATCTCATCATCCTCTATTTCGGGAAGGGCCTATATGTCTTTTAAGACAAGAGGATCTACATCCTGATCAACCTAAAATATAATAAGATCTGCATCCTGAACAACCTAAAAGGTTGTTAAGACAGGAGCAGCTTGCTTTTGAGGGCCCTTGATCTCAGATACAACGCTTACACCATTCTGAGCATAGGTTTTGATCAACTCTTGCCGAAATCTATATACATCGTCAAGAGTGAACTGTCATCACAAAATACGAGAATCAGCAAATTACAAACAATGATAGTAAAGAAATATGAATCAGAATGAAAGGAACTACAAATGAACAAGATATTACCTTTTCAGTATCTATATCCACTTGTAAATTATACCACTCAAAAAATAGCTTCATATTGTACAGGACGAACCATGCACAACTAAAAGCGTCCTTTTGCTATACACACTACATATATTGAACGAAAATTAGTTATATTATGACAGAAAATTTATTTATGCTATGATGATAGATTTGAACTAAAAAAAAAATACATGCATATCAGAAATAAATTGAATATACCTTGAGAGATCTAATGGTTATCTCTCCAATTGAGATTGTCGTTGTCGATATTTCTCGAACGACATTATGAAGTAGAGAATCAAATTTTCTATGTGTATTTGCAGCTGAGTTTAATTTTACACACAAAAAATTTGATAATCCCTCCTTATTTATCTTCACAGAAATAATGTTCAGGCTCCAATGCCAACTGCAACAACCAAAATACAAATATCGATAAATCTATACTTATTAAAGCAAAACTTACGTATTAAAGCAATGCCGCATGCAACAATCCAGATTAAAACAACAAAAACAAAAGAGCAATCCTTACTTATTTTTATATGGAATCAAATAAAATTTGCCACAGGACTGCATTCGATAAAATACACAGCCTTCTCAAAATCGACTTCTTTTGCCTTTATCGCTCCCAGGAAAAATGGACTAACAACAAAAACTATATCATGGGAATCGGAACTAATACTATGCTGCAAAAAGGATCCTCCAGCTTCTACTATTACATCTAAAATTTTTTATGTTTTATCTTTCAGCTCGGTGCAAAATTTGGGACCTAATCTAAAGCTTTTACATGAATCTAAAAGAAAAAAATCAAAATAATTTTTGAGAAGATCAATTTTATTAGCTAGGTAGGTCTCGTACTGGTTATAATGGTCAGAATCAAAATAAACTTGGGTAGGATCGTATGGATTTCTAACAAAAAGATTATGTATGGGAGCAGAAAGAGAAGTAGATACAATATTTATAGATTTCTCTGTTATTTTGTTGAGTTTTTTTTTAATAATCAACACTTTTGGTGAAGAAACCTACTTAGGAGCTGGACGAATAACAGGAGGAAGAAGGGGTGATGATTTTCGATCTGAATCAGATTCTTCAGCATCTCAAAGCTCAGGACGATTCGGGGTCTCTTGGGCAGGATAACTCTAGGAGGAAGGGAAGCAGCTGGCCTTCGAGTCTAGCTTTCTTGGGGACAGGCTACTTCCTTTTCCTCCTAGAGATAGGCAGCAAATTGGTTCTATCCAGAGGCAAGTCTCTGGAGCTGTTGGTGTTATCAACATGCGTACCAGAAAAACGGTCCCGAAGTTTTCTGAGAATGATGAAATCTTTTGGCATGATGGTGACACGCTTACCATGCACTGTCAAAAGACATATATCCTCAAAAAACTGGGACAAAAAATCCTTTGCAGCACCCTGTAAGGCCTGCATGGCTGTCACAACAAAACGAACATTTAGCCCAAGTGACAGAGTGACATTCCTGACAGATCGGCTGAAAGGAGCTCTAGGGATCAACAGTTCAGTTGATCTCTAGAGTTTTCTAATCTCCCTCAGCCAGACCTGCTTTACGTCTACGGCCAGTACTAGGGAGAACACAGACATGGGATGGTTGTACAGTGGTTATGGCACGGGGAGTGTGTTAAAATTGAAAAACAATCCATATTGATTTCTTGGCTTGCTACAAATGTTGTACCATGCAAGTATGTAGCACATTAATGCAAAATGCCAAGTTTGGCCTACATAGAACTCGAGCTACATAGTTATGTATTGTCTAGTTTGATAAATGCAACTTGCATATAGTTTGTAGACATAGAATTAGCATGATTATGCTTGTAGAAACTCGTGGCAACTCACATGCATTAATTGTAAGTGATCCATAGTGACATGCAAGACATGCACAAACTTTATTGGACACATGCATGATGATTTGGACATTTCTAGTTAGAACTAGTACACTTGTAAAAAGTTGGTAGAATTTCATGCATGACAAGTGACAAATGTCACATAGACTCTAGATGTCATTTTGGAATGGATAGATATGGTTCTACCTCGAGCTACCTCAATCTCCATAAATATGTGTAGCTCTCCACACAATTGATAATGAAGAACCAAAGTTTTGTAGCTATCTCATGTCATTTTGGATCTAAACAAATATTGCTTGTTATCTCTCTAGCTCTCTTTCTCTCTCTCTCTCTAACTCGTGTTGAGGCTCATGCTCATACATTGAAATCTTGTATTTTCTCATTCTTTGATCATTGCTATTATATTCTGTTGATTAGCATGCTAGATTGTGGATTAGCCATTTCTTCTGAACTAGATTTTGTTGATCAATCTAGAATCAGGTTATAGTGCCAATCACAAAGCTTAATTAAGATTAGTCACTCTTGTGGACATTCCCCACACATGTGAATTCTGAAAATTATGTCACAGTGGATTTGTTCTCAAAAATACAAAAAAAAATAAAAAAAAGTTTGAACAAAAGCGTAGGGAATGAAAAAAAAAAAATTGTGATTAGAAAGCGCTTGAGATTGATACCAGAACTGAATATCGGTTTCGAACGCAAGATATACACAGGATATTTTCATAAAGGAGATGCGCGTTCGAAAGCGATATTGGAATAACAGCGGTATTCGAGCGCACTGTGAGAAGGTGGATGATTAAGCGATGAGAGGGTGTGCTTGAGAGCGATATTGGGAACGAAAAAAAATAAAAATTTCGAGGACTTATATATACGAAATTTTTGCACGTGTGAAAAAATGGCCGAAGACACGTGTCGTCATCTAATTGGTCCACATGAAATGTTTGTACTGACAATGATGACTCAATTATGAGGCCACGTGGTTTGGGACACATGCACGAATCCTTTTTCGACGCGTGTCATTCTTGCACATGATAGATGTCAAATCAATCATTGTCTATACGGCATATTCATTCTGACCAATCATACATCGACACGTGTTCTTTTGTAACTCCTCCACACGTGCAAAATTTTTTTTATGAATAGGTCATTTTTGGCTCGGATTTTCACGCAAATTTTTTATTTCTTGGCCGGATATTGTTTTCAAGCGCGCCATTTGCACTGATTACCCTCCGTTGACTTACTTGTGCCTGGAACCGATACTGCCTCGTCCAGTATCGTATTCAAGCACATCTTACATCTCATTTCTTTTCTACTCTTTGTTCACGCGTCCGGATCTGATACCCTAATTTCTAATATCTCTTTCGAGCGCACATTGCCTTGAGGTTCTTGTATGACCTGCAGTTTGCGCTTGAGAGTGATATTTGGAATTTTGCATCTGTAGTTTTTGTTTAAAATGTCTAATTTTGATTCTAGTTTGTTTTTTTTTCCATGAATTTGGTATTAGTAATAATTTGGAGCATTTCAAAAAAAAAAAATTCTCCTTTTTTTTTTAGTCTTCCTTCTATTACTGAGGGTCCTACCGTGGAGGCATTTTTTGAGATATATCTCGAATTTAAGTCTCTACTCAGTACTCTGTTATTCAGATCTCAAAACAAGGACATGATTCATATCATGACCTGTTGGCACTCAACAAGCATAGCTATAAAGCAAAGCTTGACAGAATGTTCACCAAGTTACATAATGATTTCAAGTCTGTAGATGAGTGCCTAATTCACAATAAAAAATGTAGATTTGTTGATTTTCAGTCGGTATTTGTTTTTTTTCTTTTGTTACGAGCGTTAATTTAGATGATTGTTCAGATTTTGATCTTGCTTGAAAAATAGGGCATCGTTTATAGGCCCTAGAACACCCACTACCCTTTTTCCTTCTAATAAATCTTTGATCACTTTGCCTACTTATAATATAGATAATAATTCTTTTTTGAAAATATCGGATATATCGGATCTTTTTTATTTCACTGAAGCTGAGACTCTTTGCATTTTGAGCAAAGAGCTTGATGAATTTTCGAATATAATTGATTTTGATGCTGATGATCTTCTCCTTGGTGTTGACAATGTACATAATGATAAGTTTTATTCAGGGAAAGATTGCTTGAAAATGACTGTGGAGGAAATGGGCAACAAAGAAGATGATCTACCTCCTGAGGAGGAGTTTTCCAGAATCCAAAGTCGACTTGGTTTTCCACAACCAATTGTCTATTCACCAACAATATTGACATCGAAAGATGGACATAATATTGATGGAGAGACAGTAATCAAGGAAGACAAAGTTGAATGCGTAAGTTTTTGTATCTTATCATGTACTAGTAGATTTATTATGTCATATTATATATTGGAGCTTACTTTATTTTTTTTCATTTCAGAAAACAATTTTCCTTGATGATTTTGCAATTCGTCGAGGAGAGGGCAGAGATCTTCTGTTGGAGAATTTTCAAGAGATCATGCATTGGGGCATTATCTGAAGTACTTCAAGAATAATGAGATAAGTGTTGCCCATTCAAAGTTTCAACAACATGGTGAGACCATGATTATGGCAATCAAGACACTGTCTCATTTTCTTGGAGGACATAATTTTAAGGTGCGTAAAATAATTTTTGTAAAGAAAACCATTGCGGTTAAATTTTAGGATATGGACCAATGAATTCCATGCTCAGATCATCTCATTTTGCATTGTATGCTGCTTACGTTGATCTCATAAACACTCCTCTAGATGATGAGCAGATGAAAAGAGCATAATTTGCATTCTAGCGCCCCCTTTTATACTACTTATAAGGGTCTGTAAGACACCAACAGGAACCTATACACAGTTCATTGTCCACCTTGTAAGGGGTCATAATTAGTTCTCTTATAGAACCTTACGACTTCTTGTCCACTTGGTAGATAATTCTCTTATGGTCATTGTGGAATGTATGTTGTTACAACATATTTTTGTTGTTGCATTAGGAGTTCTAGTAGTAACAATAGAAGAGTTAGAAGAATCATATAGTAAGTCATGATAGAGTAATAGGAATAGAACATATTCAATTTCTTGGAAATTTCAATATCTTTGAATCAAACCTCAGGTGCACCTAAGACATCTATCTTATAAGACTTGCCATAAAGGTTTAGGTTACAAATGATAGACGAGATTCACTTACAAATGAACAAACTTTGTGAATGTGATCCTAAAACCATGGCACATAAAGACTTACAATAAAGAGAAAGTGCACCTAAGTCATCTACCTTGTGCACACGTCGCATATAATTTGCTATACAGGAAAAGTATCTTTTACCCTGTGTACCATCACAAAAGACTTGCGATAAAGGTTTACTTGTGAGGGCAAGTACCTTCACGATTACGTACCTTCATCATTCATCGTTTACTTGGAGTCACTTGGTGGGCCGTAATGAGATGTGACCCTTAAGGTGCTTGCCTTTTATGGCAAGTCATATTTGATAGTACACAAGGTAAAAGATATTTGTTCTTTATGACAAATTTTATGTATTGTTAAACAAGGTGGATGTGTTGGTTCAACTTGGGTGCACTTGCCCTTATGATGTGTCTTTATGTGCCACGTTCTTACCATAGTTGCATCGAATCGCGATTCGCTAGGTCCGCGAATCGTGAATCGCAATTATGAACCCAGAATCGCAAAAAAAATAAAAAATGAAAAAATAGCTTATGGCTGAAATTTGTTTAGGGGATCAATGGTCAAACCAGCGTTTTGCCTCTCAGAAGTGCAATAGATGGGGCACAAACAAATCTTATTTTCAGTAGCTATCTGGTTGTTATTTGCTCTGAAATGTTAATCCTACAGTTTGGGCTATCAACTGTATGGATGATGATCACTTTTGCAATGATTTCACTAGAGATGTGAGTGCAATGTGCATACAGTTGAGGGCATAAATATTGGGCCCTTCTCGGCGCGCCTTTGGACCCCATTTTTATCTGGGGGGGGGGCGGTAGCATTTTTATCTACAGTGTCTATATAGTAGAAAGTCCTAGGGGGGTCGGGGGGGCAGTAGCCCCCCCCGGGAAACAGGAAGTTTGGGGGGTGGTAGCCCCCAGAGAAACAGGGGGTCCGCGGGGTGGTAGACCCCGGGTGGGGGGTTTGGGGGGCAATGCCCCCCAACGGTAAGGCCTCTTCATGATTTGGCCTTCCAACTCCCTGAGTGAAAACACACTTTTTGGTGTTTCACATCCCCTTGGTCCTTTGGCTGTTCCCTCTCTCAACATTCTGTTATTGTGTAAATCAGTCATCCAAGTCTATTCTAGATCGCCATTGAAGCCCTTCTCCAGGGTGCATGGTTGGATAGTACCATCATATGTACTTGCTTTATTATAATCAAAATTTCAGATTCATGTTCATTGTTTCTTGTCGACACTAAATTCCGTTGTCAATTATAATAGGATTAATGCACCTAAACTGGACCATCTGCACCCGAAACAGTCGACAAACTACACTGTCATAATGCTCTCAATCAAAGCTTTCATCTAATACCCATATTGGCTAAAAAAAATTCAAAAAAAAAAAAACGATTCTACACGATTCCCAATCGAGCGATTCAGAATCTTGGTGCAACTATGGTTCTTACAATGATATTTACAAAGTTCATCAATTTTAAACACATCTAAATTCAAGAGAAAGCGAATCTGGTCTGTTTCTATCATTCTGTCATGACTTAGTATGCCAGTCTTCTATCATTCTGTCATGACTTAGTATACCATCATGACTTACTAACTTAGTATACCAGTCTTCTACCTCTTGTACTAGAACTCCTAATGCAACAACAAAAATCTGCTGTAACAACACAGATTCCATCAAATCTGCCAAGCTGTAATTAAGATTTGCTTGCATTTGTTCAAATTCAAAAAGACGAATGCAACAATGATGGGATGGGGAGTGGACACCCTACATTTGTTATCTTACCTTTTAAGGAGGAGAATGCTGATTTATTCAGTGTACACACTGCGAGTCTTGAGCGGCACTACTAGAAAGCTGGTTGCAAGAAGCTGCTGAGAAGGGCTGTTGATCTGTTTTGCGTTTCTTGGAATAAATAGGGAATAGATGGATGGGGAAGTTGTCTTGACGACGGTCTCTACTGTGCGACCTGCTTCTTGTAAAGAAGGAGCTAGGGCTGTGCTGCTTAATGAGATCGATCATGTCCTTTGGCGTGTTGGATATTTCAAGAGGATTCTGATTTACAAAACACACGACAGCATCAACATACAATTTTCAGATGTTTTTGACAAGTTGAAGTCTAGCCTCTCTCAAGCGCTGGTGTACTTCCACCCATTTGCAGGAAGAGTTAGAGTAAGAGATGATGACTCTTTACTTGAACTCATCTGCAACGACGACGGGGTACAATTTGTGGAGGCATCGACTGATTCGGACCTCAACGCTATCAAAGATTTTCAGCCATCGAGTTTCTTCTCCAAACTGGCTCAAACGCCCGGATGTGATCCTAAATGGCCTTGGAAAGCTGAGTATCCGCTCCTTTTTGTGCAGGTATATTGTCCAGTATTCCACGTCCTTCATGCTTTCTCCAGCATCTGTGATTCATATATGCCTCCTTCACCGCAATGGATTACATCCTCATGTGATTTGACCTTGAATTTCACTTTGTAGGTGACTGCTTTTAGGAGTGGAGGATTCAGCGTTGGTGTTACGTTCAGCCATCAGATTGCTGATGGTCCAACAATTTGGCACTTTTTGAGATCATGGGCTGAGATAGCCCCTGGAGAGAACATATCCCAACACCCACAGTTTATGTACAAGTCTTTGGTGAAAAGATCCCAGACTTGCAGTAGAAAAGAGCCTCTTTCACTATACTCGGTAGTCAAATCCAGGAAGGATACAATGGATGTTTGCATTGATGATCATCTTCATTGCAAGCTTTTTCATATAACGAAAAAAACGATTCACGAGCTCAAAATTTCGACAGCACAATGCGTAGATGCCAGACCATTTACCACATACGAGGTAATCACCGCACACATCGGGCAGCGAGTTACAATAGCTCGGGACATTGCTGACGAAAAGCCGTGTAGACTCTTTGTACTCGTGAATCTTAGAACAGATTTGCAGGAATCCCGCAGCATTACTGTGGCAATGGAGCACTCTACACCGCTGCCGTCGCCACTGCTGGTCAGCTAAAGCAATGGAGCTTGGCATCTGTGGCAGCTCTTATCCATGAGACTATTGTCAGCTATAGTACGGAAAAAGTAGAAGACTTACTGGAGCTGATATCCGAGTATATGGGCAACAAAGAGATGGAATTGACGGGGGACTTTGACAATGATGTTGACATGGTTGTGCGAAGCTCGCCTAAATTGAGAATGTACGAGACAGACTTTGGGTGGGGGAGGCCGACGGCAGCAGTATTTGACATCATTCTCAATTACAATGGATCATTGATGCTGGATCCAGGGAGAGAGGAGGGCAGCTTGGATGTTACACTGGCTCTTTTTCCTCAAGTCATGCATCGACTGACCCAAGATCCTTTATTTCTGCTGCAATGATTTGTGTGCTCTCTTTCACTCATGCAACCGTAGCTAGTTACTTTGCCCATACCCCCATACTCCCTTATAACAAATTCTATTTTACAATCCAGTTATATAATAAGCCGGCCTATGTCTCTCCGATACTACCACATGCATGTGCAATATGACCAACACTTTACCCTAATCTCGTATCCGAGATCATTTGATATGGATTGAGAGCTCATATGGTACATACTTTAAGAGATTATCAAGAGATGGTGATTTTGGCAAGTTTGCTCTTTCATGAGGAATTGATGCATGATTAATGTGATGTTTTTTGTGTGTAATGAATAGATCTGAATCTGAACAAAGTACTATACTTTCCAAATTTATGACAGGATGTGAGGATCAATTAATTCTAGTTGGATTGTAGTGTTCAAAAGCTCTTGCCAATTAGATGCAAAATAGGTAGAATTGTGTGCTAGTTTTCTAACTATTGGATATAAGTGAAACCTTTGATGCTTTTTCAATGTTTTAGTATCCCAATGAGGTTCCATAACCTCTGATTTTAACATGGTATAGAGCCCGAATGCAACCATCAAGGCTCAAATACAAGGAAGAGAAAAGCAATTACAAGTTGATGATGGTATAATTTTTATTGCCCTTATTACTACCTTAACTTTGATGATGTTCCTTCAAGTGTAAATGAAACTTTAGCAACAAAAGAGTGACTTGATGCAATGAAAAGTGAGTATATGATGCATTGCTTGAGATACTTGTAAAATTATTGATCCTCCATCGAAGATACAAAATGTTAATGTTTACGCATTGTGTGCATGTACATGGTATCCTCTCATCATATTTTGGTTGAAAATGGTCCAATAATCCAATTGCCAATGATAAGTTATATTGTAGCACATATTCTTTCAGCGTCATTCATGTGAAAATTGACAAATTCTAGCATGTGACGAATTCTAACATGTGACAAAAATTGACAAAATAGTCTTTGTACTTTTAGTGCATTTGCAACATTCATTTGTAATGGAGTGGTGTCTTGGCTTTCCAAAGAGCAATATACTATATCATAGTCCTCAACCAAATCGGAGTACATCACTATTACAAATGAAAAAATCATGAAAATATAGCAAATATGATGAAACTAGTTGAATCTTTCACACTCCCTCTTCAACTAGTTTTAGCATGGACTTTGATAACACTCCAAGAGATGTCCTATGCTTCATGAACAAGTCTGAAAAGACATAGATGGTAGTGTCGTCAAAGCATATACACTTCTTACAAGTTTTCATTCCTTTAAGAAACAATATGAGGCTCATCGCTGGACAAAATATGAGCAAAGGCAATGGTGTCACATCTTTGGACAACGATGAAGCATTCCATCGCATTGATTCAATAAATCGAATCTTATGCAAAATGATATATGAATCTAGTGTTGTGACGGCAGCGGTTTGCTTCAAATCATGCGCTCATAAATGCATGATGATATAAGAATTGAAGCAAAGTTTATGCATCATAGAATGGTGTGCAAACAAAAGGTGCAATGGCTTCTGGCCACTTGTCAACAAATCTATGGACAGATGTAGTGTATCCACATTTCTTACATTTTGAGTAGCGATGGACAGTGATCAATTACTAGTGCTTTAAGAAAGCAAACAACCATATGTATTGCTAGAATCGATATGTAGTAGGCCGCACTACATAGAGTGGTATGCAAACACAAAGTGTAATGTCATTTGACCAGTGATAGATTGCCAACATATTTGTGGACAGGTGTAGTGTATCCACAATTCTTCCATTATAAGCAGCAATGGATAGCGATTAATTGCTAATGCTTTATGTAATCAAATCACCACATATCATGCTAGAATCGCGATGCAATGTGTGTATCATGCACTATTATGTATTACCTTAGAGCAATCCCAAAGCAAAAAAAGATAGGCAAAAAATGCACTTACCGTTGATAGTGTGGATCACACTCCGATTGTAGGAGGATGGGTGCTACAAATCTAGAGCTCTACTGCCATGAGGAGAATGAGAAAAGAGAGAGAGCGAAGAAGAGACGTGCCACCTTCTTTATAGGTAATATCACTTGTAGAAAAAACCTTCAATAGTAGCCGTAGGATGAAGCAATGTCGATCATGACCGTTAAAGTAGCCATAAATGCAAAATGAAAATTTAAACATTTCCCACCAAAACCAAATTTTTTTTTTTTGGGGGTATCATATATCTTACAAAGCCTATGATTCCAAGTAGCATAAAATAGCGTCGAGTACCATTCATGAGAGAGAGAGAGAGAGAGAGAGAGAGAGAGAGAGAGAGAGAGAGAGAGAGAGAGAGAGAGAGAGAGAGAGAGAGAGAGAGAGAGAGAGAGAGAGAGAGAGAGAGAGAGATGCCAGGGGTGCGAATCAGCAGGCCCGAGAGAGAGGTAGCAAGTGCAAGTTAGGGGGGGTAGGTAGGTAGGGTACAACCAAGGAATGGGGAGGGAGGAGAAAATAGATAGTGGCGAATCGAGAGTAGAGAGAGGAAAGAGGGCGAGTCAGGACATAGTCATAGGTAGCACGCGAGTCAACAAGGGACGAATAAATTTTTATTTATTTTTTTACCGCGAGTCTGACGGCAAGTCTGACTGGTGAGTTTGATCAACAAGTTTGACTGACGAGTCTGACAAACGAGTCTGACCGCGAAGAGAAAAAATTTTCTAAAGATAATAAGCTTTTCCAAAATGGTAAGCACGAGTAATAGGACGAGTTACAGTCAACTAAAAATAGAAATTAAAAAAAAAAAACACTAAAACTTCATTCTGAAGGGCGTAAAAAACTTCTGCAAAGAAATACAACTTCAAAATTGAAAAGTTGAAGTGCTTCTCTCTCACTTGTAAATTTTTTTCCAAAATTATGGCTAGTCTGACCCACCTCCACTAACTTTGGCTAGTCTAACCCACCTCCACTAATTTGATCGTAGCTCTCTCCATATTGACCCAAATTACAAAAACTTAGTACCTCTGAAAAGCTAACAAAAGCTCTATCAGCCTTAGCTCAACGTAATTCTAAACAAGACAGTCGTGGTATTTGTAAAGAAAGTGTCTTGAAATCCTCGAGTTCCTCTCCCTCTACATCTTCTCCCATTGATACCATATGACTTTCCTCTTCCTTCTCAGCTAGATCTGTAGGAAAAAATAGTAATTATTCTTCTACAGAGAACACAATACAAATTTGAATAAATCAAATTAATATCAGTGTCTTCAATCGCGATTTTATCTGATCTTTGTACTAATAGAACAATATTTGTGTTGATTGAATATGCGTGCGAAAATTATATGCAGAAGTGTTAGACTATATGCGGAAGTATGAGACAATTTAAGACAATTTAGACAATAAAAATCGTTGACCAAAAACGAATTTTGATAACTCTGAATCTGATTTATGAATATACATCTCTTGTTGTCTTATCTTGCTGTTGTGTCTCTGTATGAGTGTGTTTCAACGAGTAGTGCATAGGTATTTATATTGTTACAAGAAAGGTCTTTTGGCCTTTTGATACTTTAACAGTAGAAATTTAACCGTTTATGATGGCTAATATCCAAATAGACGCACAACAACACCCGCCGCAATTTGCGACATGTTTTGCGACGTGAATCGCGAGCTTAATTTTTTTTCAATTCGTCATGGAAGTCGGAAAAACACATCGCTATAAGGTCATCGGAATCCGACGACTTTAAAAGAACGTCGCATTCCGACAGGCACAACGTGCCGAATTCTGAAAGGTATTTTCCCAATCATAATGTGACGTCGCAATGCGACATCTGACGTGGACGTCGCATTGCAACGTCCAAAGACGTCACAAACGCTCTGACATGGATGTCGCATTGCGATGTCTCGGAATTCAGTCGGATTCCAACGTCTGTAAACATAGAATGATGCCAAAATTTCACCGACGGATGTCCGACACCCATCCGATGTATGTTTGGACGGCGGAATCCGACGTCCCATTAAGTTGTCGGAGTCCGACGTCTGTTAACAAAATGATCAAAAAATATGTCCGACGTGTGTCCGTCTATCCGATGTCTATCCGACGCATTAGGACGTCGGATTCCGACGTTAGGACGTCGGATTCCGACGTCCCAATTAATTAGGTAAAATAAAATAAAAAAATGCGTAAAAAACAATGCACACATTTTTATCGGGCTGTTCTTGGAGTTGAGTTCTTGGAGAAGCGATGTTCGTGAATTGTTTTTAAAACAATAATTTTGAGTTGCATTCAACATTTGGATCAAACAACAAACTAAGCATGAGGTACTTTTCATTCTTAAACTACTTTTCATTTTATATTTTATTGCATTACTTCATGTTCATTATGAATGACAATATTTTATTGCATTGCTTTGTGCACATCATAAATTTTATTTAGATTTTTAGATATAATATTGATTGTTGTTTTGAAATCCAACATTGCACATGGTTTTAATTTCTTAGTTGGTTATTACGTCAATCCCCATCCCTAAATTTGACATTGCAATTTTTGAAAAAAAGAACATTGCACATATAAAACCAATGGCAATATAGCACGATCATTTGCAATAATAATATTTTCATAATATGAATCAATGTATTACAAAATTTGTGCTTTAATGTCGCACGAGTCTTTCTAAATCTAACATCAACTAAAATTTATAAATCTAATCTACTCGTCATCATCGTGACGTCCATTCTGCATGAACACAAACAAACAAACTACATTAATATTTAATGCTTGATCATATTAAATTAAATAAAATTGACATCATGATACAAACCACATTAGTATGAATACAAAAATCAGTACTTACATTTGGAAGATGACCCTTGTTCTTTAGTTTGTCGACTAATGCATCGTACAATTCCATGTAGGCATATTTGTATTCCTCCTTAGTTGGCAGACGTCCATAATCCGCCAACTATCCATGCATTCAATTTAAGTTGAAATTAATTTAGGGCTATGTTGAAGCAGCTACTCATAATGCATATTAAAAAATAAAAGCATATGAAATCAAAGATAAACTATAAGAGAAGTGTAAGTTCACTTACCATGCTTGCTTGCAATCCCGTCTTTCTGCTCGTGTGCAACCTAGAATTGCCTATCCCATGCATCCTAGCGGCCGCAACATCTTTCTGAATCTTGTATTTATCTGGTGTTCGTTCATCTGCTTTTACACGGTTCCAATCATTTCTTGAACACCAGGAGGGCTTGTATTCCCCGTCTCTATAAGCTCGTTGTGCCATATCACGACGATGCCTAATCCATAAGCTCATATGCTTATGAATTTTCTTCTCCTCGAATTCCTCTTCTTGTTTGAATTCGTCACGAAGGGTGCCAATAACCTGTCGTTTATCGGCGGCAGGTTGTTCGGACCATTTACTAAATAATATGTCACCAAAATGGCGTTGACATAAAAAATAGAGTCGGTCCAAAACCACCCTCTCTTTTCTATTTGTTTTTCGTTGTCTGTCTGATCTTCTTACATGTGATTTCGAGTTCAACTTTGCAGGTTTCGAGTTCAATTCTGATTCAAACTTTTCTGCTGGAATTCAAACTTGCGATTTGAGTCTGTCAGGCACTCGATCTTGAACTCCCTTTGGATCTGGTAACTCTCTTTCATATTCTGCTTGTTTTTCTTCTGTTGTCATTGGCAGCTCATAATAATTTTTGAGAATTTCATAGTCGACTAGATCACTTTCTGCTATGTATTTCATCTCATCAAATTTAATATCTCAAACAATTTTTATCTTGCCAGTTTTGGGTACATAAACACAATAATATGACGAATGTAACTCGAATCTTACCAGAAAATCTTGTTCTATTTTTTTCATCGAGTTTCTTTCTCAGCTTATCTGGTATGTGCATATACACTACGCATCCAAATATTCGGACATGTGCAAGATTTGGCTTCAACTTCCACCATATCTCATGAGGAGTTTTATCCAATATTCAAGATTTCATAATACGATTCTGAAGATAATTTGATGTAGCCACTGCTCCTGCCCACAACTGTTTTGGTGCTTTCGCATGAGTTCTGTTCGCGAATCTTTTGATCTTCAACTAGAAAGCCACGATTTTCACAAGACACTGTTTTGCGTACGTTTCTTTCTCATCCTTTGTCAAGTAAACTACGCACTTTGTTGGTAGAATCAAGGTCTGTAGATCAATTGTTCTACAAGATCTATCTCTTTCATTCTGGCTTCATAAACATTGGCTCCTTGGGAGGTCTCTTCTATGGTCCCTTGTTTATCACACTTGGCTTTCCACTCATTAGTTTTTGCCTTATACAAGGGTTTACGTTCTCGAAGCGGGCTGGTGGTTGGCTAATTGTTGATTCCCATCCTTTTCAAAGCTTAGTCAAGTTTTTTGATGCTCTTAGATGGCTTCATTCCCATATCAACAAAGGTGATGGGAGTTTTTTCTTTTGGAGAGCCTCCAGATGGAGGATCCAAAGTAATCGGCTCTTTTCCCTTGGCATCTGTTGGTGACTCTGATTGTAGATCAGGGGTCGGATCTTTTACCATCTTTATGTTATTGTCCCATAACGAGATTTCTAGCTTATAAAGAGCTTCATCCTCAACTAGGTCCCAGTCTATGCATTCTCGCAAGAGATTGTTTGGTGGACTAGTTGCGATTTCTCTACTTCTTCATTTGGTTCCAAATTGGTAGGATGCCCTTCAGGTTTCTCATTGTTTGGTCTGTCTATGTAAGTTTTTAATCCTTCTCAGAGGGTTGTATGCGTTTTGAGTAAGGTGCCTAAGGGCATTCTGACATCACTTCTCAATAGATCGACTAGGACAGTCGTGTGGTCTTTCTCCTCTTCCTTGCTATGGAAAGGGACTTCAAAACCAGAATGCTCATTTGCATTCTATGCAGTTTCAAGAAAGAACTGTAGTAACCTAGGATTTACTAAGGAGCGAGGGGAAGCGGTGGGCCGTTGATCGTTCTCGCCTTCGAACTAACGTTGGTCTTGCTCTTTGGCTGTTTCTCTAGTTTGATTTAGGCTTCTTTCACCCATTCCTTCATGTGTCTAAAATTATCTACTCAATGGTGGAGTTCGGGTTTTCACCTACATATAAGACACTTGATGACCCACTAGCAGGACTGATAGTGGCCGACTTGGATGGCTCATTTTCTTTTCGTTTCTGGGCTCTTGTCTGGATGAATACTAGCATTGTAGATGCCTTGGGTTCTCCTGTCACACCCATCAAATGCAGAGGGGCAGAGACTTCTCCTTGTTTCTCCTTCCTCATTGGACACGTGAGATATGGGTGTCTGTATCCGCAATCTTGACATAGTGCAAATTTTTAAGATATGGACAAACTAGCTACATTGTCTTGCAATATCTTATTGTTGGAGTTGTACTAGCATTCTTGGCTGGTTTTGCTAATGGAAATGAAGCTATTGGAGGTTCATTATGTCACTCATTCATGGCTAAGTTCTCAAGTGTTGAGCTACTTGGTGCCAATACTTGGAGATTGTCAATTTTTGGTGAATTCATGGTCATTTTCTTATGTCAAGTAGAACTTGAAGATGGACTAGTGCAACCTACTTGGTTTATGGAGTCATGTGGTGCTGGATTTGCATCATTTATGTACTCACCTACTCATGGATTTTCAAGGTTTGATGGTTTCTTGTGGCAAGATGGAGATGGAGGCCCATTCGTGGAGTTTTATGGTGGAGACATATCAAGAAAGGACAAAGTTGGAGGAGACAAGCAAATGGTCATCACTCACATTTATTATTTGGTTGCTGTAATTTTCCAGAGAGTTCAAAGTTTGAGACATGGAGAAATCATTTCATTCACATTCTATTTGGTTCTTCATGTTCTAGTTATATCTTGATGTGTAAAATTGATGTAAGAAATAGTGAAGCATCCAATTTGGACACTATTCTCTATGTCAATTATGAAAGATATTTTAGAACCTTAGAAAGGAGATCTATACTTAGGATGGAGATCATTCTAAAGTTGGATCAAAGTTCTATTGTCAAAACTATGCCAAAACTAGTTGAAGAGGGAGTGTGAGAGATTTCAACTAGTTTAGTCTAGTTTAGTCATATTTTGGTAAATTGTCAATAAGAGGCCAAAACTCATTTTAGACTTAGAGATAAACTTTTGAAGTTATTTCAGTTTAAAATACATTCAATAAACACTTTTGGAAAGTGTGGGAAAGTTGGTAGTTGAGTTTGAGAGAGATTCAAATTTGAACTTTGGGTACATTGAATCTAGACCCAAAAATAGTAAGGTTTACATTTTGGAGGGGAAGCCAAGTGGCCAAATAGGGATTGGACACTCTATAAAAGGATGTAACTCGTGGAGAGACACATCTTCTCTCTTCTCTCTCTCATTTCACTTGAACCAGTTATATGGTTTCAGAGGCGCCTTGGCTATCTTGGCATGGGAATTAACTATCCTATGCAAAATCTGGAAAGTAATAGGTTCTTTTCTGAGGTTGCCAACCATCATGAAATTGTTTAGGAGCTAAGCAGCGGCGTGAATGGCAGGATCAGTAATGGCTTCTAGAAGGTAGCCATCATTAGTCTAGTGCAGATCATTTGTAATGTCAATATAAGGCTTAATAGCCTGTTTGGCTTGCTTATGTTTTGGTGAGACTAGATGCTATCCCTATGGCAGCAAGGGCGGCCTCAGTCATGCGCACCTTGTGTGTGATTCCCTGGAAAGTAATATAAAACTTGGATTTATTCTTCTTCCAAGTACTGAAAGCAAGAGTGATAAAATCCATATTTATTCTCCCTGAGGAGGCTCTCTCATGAATACCCATTGTAGTAAGCAGAGGCTCTGCAAGGGTCATCCACTGAGTACCATGCTTGTGCTAGGAAGGATCATCATATCCGTTGCAGATGGGACATCACGATGGATAGTATAACGCGGCGATTAAGACATATCGGTGGAAGACATGATGAAAAGAAACGGAAAGTAATAGGCGCGAGAGTATATCAAAAAATAGTACAGAAAGTTTTGAAGGCTTTGGTCGCTGGAAAAATTGGCAAGAGCTTCGCTAGCACAAGTGAGAAATGAATCGAATTCAACCAACTTATAGGTGAATTTGGGGGGTCCATTATACTGATAACTAGTTTGGCTTATCAGTTATGAACATAAATTTGCAGGCTTTCCCAGTATTGTGAAAATAGTCTATAAAAATCTCGACGAAGGTTTCTGAGGTGCTGAAGCCATCCGGCGGATGTTTTCTAGGGTCCTTCGCCCAAGTACTGTCATAAATGCAACTTTTCAAAATCTGAACCTATAGCCAACCTAATTTTGACATTTTAAGAAGCATGTCAGCGAAGGTTTCTGAGGAGAGTAAGGTACTCGGTGAAGGTTTCCAAAATGGCATATTGCTGATCATTCGCCTAACTAAAAAACGGGTACTTTTTCTGGAAAAGAACCTTCACCCAATCCAATATGATATATCTGAAGTAGATGTACAATCTGAAAGCTCAACGAAAGTTTCACATATTGTATAGACAACATATGACCGAAACAGTGATTTAATAATCTTTTTAAAAATACTTTCCTTACTCTTTTTCCATTCTGATGACTTTTCTGACTTTTGCTCATTAGTCTTTTCTTATTTTTTATTTATATTTATTTTTACTGTCTCTTCCAAACAAAATTAACAATTAAATAGTGAAAACAAAAAATTGAAAAACAAATAAAAATAAAAAATCATTTGGATCATGCTTATTGAACTGGCGGAATAGGCTGCCAAAACTTGCGTAAACGGCTGCCATTCACAGGAGTATCAAACCATATTCCGTCCAAGTGCTCAAGAATCACTGCTCCATAGTTTAGGAATTCATTTACTTTATACGGGCCTTCACCGATAAACTTCAATTTTCCCTTGATCAGCTTGGTTTTGTACATCAATGCAAGATCTCCTGCTTTCAGATCCTTTTTGTGTAATCGACAATCGTGCCATGCCTTACAGCGGGCTTTCTCTGCTGCTAACGCATGAACTATCATCAATCATGTTTCACACAATTTGTGCAATGCTTCATGACGTAGTTGAAAAGACTTATCATCATTTAACCGTTTTGTTGTTGCTATGCGTAAAGATGGTATTAAAAATTCAATCAGCATGCCAGCATCTTGACCATAAACCAGTTGAAAGGGTGTTTGATTTGTACTACTTTTGTAAGCGGTTCTAAATGCCCATAATGCTGCATGCAGTTTATGTTCCCAATCGGATCGACTCGCTTCAACTGTTCTCGTCATAATAGTGCAACAAAAACATTCACTGGTGCGGGATCTGTTCACAAAACGTGGTCGGCTAGATAATGTTGCTTCCCCTTTCGAACCACAATTCGAAAGTCAAATTCAGTCAATAACAGTAACCATCTTGCAATACGTCCAGTATTGCACGTCTTGTTTACCAAGTACAGTAACGGCTAGTGATCCGCATAAATACAAAGTGCGTTTCCATGAGATAATGACGAAATTTTCGAACAAAAAAATTCATGGCTAACGCTTCACAATCTGTTGTTGAATAGTTCTTCTCCGGATCTATAAGTTATCTGCTTGCAAATCGTATTGGATAGTCCTTCTTATAGTCACCTGGTTGTGTCAAAACTAGTCCAATTGCATATTTCGAGGCATCAGTGTGAACATGAAACTCAACCGTCCATTCTGGAGAACGTAGTATTGGTGCTGAAATTAATGTTTTATTTTTTATTTTTTAAAGGCTTCTAACGTCTCTACTGTCCAAATAGGAACAATAGTCAGTTTGTATATAGGTCTTGCTAAATCCGCAAAGAAGATAATAAAAATTCGATAGTAGTTTGCATGACCCATAAACACATAAACTCCACGAATTGTTGTTGGCGGTGGCAATTCCACAATAACCTTGATTTTAGAATAATCTATGGTAATGTCATGTCTCGATATCACATGCCCAAACACAACTCCATGTGAAACCCATATTTGACATTTTTATGGATTCAGTTAAATTTGATACTTGCGACATCTTTCAAATACTTTCTCAATTGATCCAGGTGGTCTATATCTGTCCTATGGACTTCCAGGTCATCCAAGTAAATTTCAAGGAATTTCTATAGATAATCTTTAAAAGCAAATTGCATTACTCTTTGGAACGAACTTGGTGCATTACAGAGTCCAAACAACATTACTTTGTAAGCATAGGTGTCCCATTCTGTTGCAAAAGTTGTTTTGTGACAATCTGCAGGTGCAATCTAGACCTGGTTGTAACCACTAAATCCATCCAGAAAACTATAAGCTTCTGCTGCAGCAAGGCGGTCCAAAATGCTTTCAGTAAAAGGTAACGGAAAGTGATCCTTCCTCGTCACTTTGTTCAAAGCCTTGAGATTCACACAGTTCTCAATTTCTCATTCTTCTTACGACAATGACAATCGGTGAAACCCATTCGGTATAATCGATCTCATAAATGAAATCAGCGTCAAGCAGTCTCTGAAGCTCTTTCTTTATCATATCCACAACATTAGGATTACAACGATAGAGCTTTGTGACCTTTGGAATTGCATCAGGTACTAAAGGTATGGTATGTTCAATAACTGACGTTGGAATACCCTTCAGATCTTGATAAGTCCATGCAAAACAATCTTGATACTTAATAAGTAACGTTCGGAGTGCTTGATACTATTCAGGATTAAGTTGTAATCCAATTTATACAATCTTTTTTGGTTCTCCTGGTTCAGCAAGATTCATAGGTTGTGTCCTAGCTGGGCCATTGTAAACATCTTTTGATTCTGGCACCTGTTCTTCGGGTTCACGATGTGCTTTGGGTAACATGATAACCACATCATCCAGTGGATAACGTTTAAAATGTTCAGGCATATCATGCTGGACTACATCGGCTTGTTCTTTATTAAAAGGACTTGTCTTGGATCTTCGCTTAGCCTTCTTAGCAGGAATTGATCGTGGAGTTGATGACTTCTGAGAAGATAAACTCTTCTTCAAAGGTGAAGACTTTCTAGATGATGTCTTGCTAGAACTCTGACTTGTAGAATCATCCTTGACTTTTTCTTTTTCTTTATCTAGTAAGGGTGGCACATTCTTTGAATCAATCTTTTGAAGAGGATTTTCCCATTTCAGGACCGTATTATAATGTTGCTTGGCTTGTTTCTTCGTCATTGACCATGTGATCATGTCTTCCTTCAATATAACTGCTTTTGGCAGTTTTGTTGTTGGTTTATCAGAAATATTATGTATTCCAAATCTGGTTGGATCCATATGAATTAGAATATGCTCATCAGTAAGTTCTGCATTGACATCATAAGTCAAGGCATGACTCACAAGAATGAGTTTATCTTCAATCGAATTTGGTATAGGTTCCGTTGATATCCAAACTACATTCAGCACATTCAATGGAAAAGTGATCGGTGTATCCAAGGTTCAATCCAACAATGAAATCTCGCTCACATCTAACTGATTATCTTGTTGACACATATATCCTGTTGTACAGTCAATCGTTGCAAGAGCTTCATTCCAGTTGACAGTTTCGGTTTGAGAATCGTTTTGAACTCCCAAATTTTTCTCTGGTCGGTCACAAGTATGATCCATTGTTGATGAATCATCATCCTCTTTTTGAACCACTGGTTTGATAGCCCAAGTTGCAGGATCAACATTGACTGCACGTTCCTGATTTTCAAAAGTAATTTTCCCGGTACCCCAGTTATGAATTACTTGCGCAACTCGTAACCATGGGTGTCCCAATAGGACTCGGTAGACATTTGGTGCTTCTGGTAAGTCCATTACTACGAAAGTAATGACGAACTGTACTCTGGCAATTCTGACAGGTATATATTCAACCATTCCTTGCGGAGTGTTAAATCTGCATTGAGGGTTATTTTGGGAGTGATTTTGCTTGATTTGAGTGGATTTGCTTGTTGCCTATCCTCAACCCAAGATCTAATCAATCTAGCATCGAGGAGATGAAGTTAGTTGTCACACGTAGATTTGTTCCCATGACAGCGATAGTATAGTTCAAATTTCAGCATGAATGGAAGATCCAAATCTAACTCTAACATCCATTAACCCTAAGCATTAACACTACATCCATTAACACTAGATCCACGATGAAAATAGCTTACTTTTTCTCTCTCATAAAAATTATAAAAACATGCAATCCCAATAACAATCACATCAACAATTAGCAAAACTCAATAAAAGCACGAGAGATAGAGGAAAAGTGATAAAGAACAAGGACATTCATAAATCCATTTCACAAGAGAACCAATATGCTTAATTGAAATGAAGAAATGTACATGTGTAGGAACTCGAGTTGGTCCTTTTTTATAGTAGAGAGGAGGACCTTGGCCTCTGAATTCTATTGGTCCATTTCTGCCTCCCTAATTATTCAAATTTAAAAAAAGAGTGAGAACCATCCAAATTGCAAGGAAACCCAACTTTATTCACTAACTTGACATTTAGGCCCTACAACATTAAAAGTCCTGCAAAAAGGCCTAAAGTCCTTTTATTGACTTTCTAATTAATCAAATAACTTTGTGATCATCAGGTTGGACTTACACACGTAGGGTGCCAAATTCCTCTCACTTATTAACTAGGGTTAGGGTTGCCTTGGAATTCACAAACCCTCCAACAGCAGGCTATCATCTCCATAGGCTCTACACGTTTGGCTGTAGATATGTAGAAATCGTCGCGGATCTCCATTGCCATAAGACCTCGGGAGTATGTTTTTTGAAAAAAATTTGGACAACGTGGGGTACAAATGGTCTAGGATTGTCCATTGGGAGTGGATCTATGTCAACGGGTTCAGGTAATATTTCGATCGGTACGTTGAGAAATTCCTCTAGTTCAGGGAGATTCATGGTGGATAATCTCCTACTAGATCTCATATGCATACAATAGAACGGAAAATGAGACTATTTTTGGTATTTTTGCTTTCCGGTTGTTTTTTTTATCTTTTTCTTGTTTTTATCGCTCATATATTTTTGTAGATCTTTTCTGTATTATGTCGATCAGATCATGGATCTGAATAAGGATCAAACCAAAACAATAATTATCTCATATCAAGATCGGATCAGGATCAAAAAATAAAAGTCAGATGGATGGTTGGCGACATAAATGTAAATCCAAAGGGCAAACGAGAAAATCGAAAATAACAGAAAAAATACAGATGGGTTTTGATTGTCAAAAAATCAATTTTTTTTTTTGATTTGCACTAATGGCAAGTTATAGTTGGGCTAGTAATAGCAGGCGCGAGTAATAAAATTGTAACTCGCCGAGCTATCTATAGGTCCCTATTGATGTTCAAAACACTTTGGAAAAGTGGCGAGCAATGAGGAAAAGATGGCAAGTTATACTGAGCGAGAGTAATAGAGGGCGAGTAATAAATTTATAACTTGTTGGTGAGTACAGGCCTCAGTTCTGATAGCGAGTAAAGATAGTGAACAGATAAGGAGAAAACGTTGATGGCGAGTTATAAATCTCTGTCGGCGAGTTATAATTGGCGAGTAATAAAAATGGTGGGAACTGTAATTTTGGGCGGGAAGAGTATTAGTCTTATAACTCGCCGGCCATCAAAATAATAGATCTAAAGTTGCTGATCACCCTGCTCTAATGGCGAGTGAAGATGGCTTGAAAAAGTACAAAAAAATGACTTGGCGAGTAATAGGTCATTGGGCGAGTAATGCGGGTACTGATGGTGAGTTATAACTTATAACTCGCCGCGCTCACAAAATAGAGTCTGGACCCTGGCTAGCTCTCTGGAGAAGTGGCGAGTAAAGAGGGCAACAAAAAGGTAGGAAAAAACCTGTAGGTGAGTAGTAAATTTGTAAAAAAATAAAATAAAATTTCAAGCAAAAAACAAACTAGAACCCATCTAATCAGTGCCTTAGCACAGCCTCTCCGGCAACGGTGCCAAAAAAATGTTGAACCCTTTTCGTGTCTCCCTAATTGGTCGGATCTAGAGGGCAAAGAAGTGGCTTGGATCTCCAACTAGGTGAGTATCGGTGTAGTAACGAGATTCGATCCAATGGGGAGGGGGTTAAACTACGGATTTAGATGGAATCTAAGATTACCAAGAGTGTCAATCTTGGTGTAGGATCTAAAAATGGAATGGCTTAGATGTGGCATGAGATTTCTTCCTATCTCTTTGGCTCTTTTTGGAGTTTTGGTTTGACGTAGGTCCTCTTCTTGGATCTTAGCCTTTTGATTTATTTAGGCTCCTTGAGCTCTAAATATTCTCCTCTTGAGATTTATCTTTTCAAGGGAGGGGAGAAATGAAAGCAAACCTACTTAATGGATCTTATTGATCTCTCAAAAGTAATTTCTAGCACCGATTTTACTATTGTGTGATTTTGTGGAAATGTTAGATGAAAGCTTGAGCTAATAATCTTCCTATTTGTGATAGCATGATTAAGTAACAACAATCAAGCATTCATCAATCCATAATCAATCATACAAGTGCAAAAGATGATGGCTTCACAAAGTAAGATGAATGGAGGAGGAGACTTCTCTCTCTCTCTCTCTCTCTCTCTCTCTCTCTCTCTCTCTCTCTCTCTCTCTCTCTCTCTCTCTCTCTCTCTCTCTCTCTCTCTCTCTCTCTCTATTCTTATGAATGAAAAGTGATTACAAAATGGTGTCACATCCCTACCCAAATCTAGGGTTAGGGTTTTTGGTTCACCCAAAAACCGTGTGCCATAAAAACTTGACTATGATAAAAAGCTATGAACCAAAATGCATTTAAAAACTACTTGGGTCCTTTCTTATTTTTGGCCCATTGGAGTTTAGACCTATTTCTATTTCTCGCGCCTTTGGCTTACGAGTACAGTGCACCTTCTAAGGGTATCAGACGTTATTTTATAGATAGATCTAAATATTTATGTTGACTCGACCATGCTTTTATTCCCATCGCCATAAGATATGTTGGGGAGGCGCTGGGCTTTGACTTTACTCATTGGCCCTCCGCGACTTGTCGACCTTCTGATTTTGGCATTCCCCTTTTGGCGGCATGATTCCTTCATTTGATATCCGTTAGGCTTTTTGGCATCTGGAATTCGTCCGAAGAATTTTCACCAGAATCTTCCACCACCCGTATTGGCCTATTATCCTTATTAATTACTTTGGAGAGCCTAAAGAGGGAACTGCCTTGTTAAGGCTAATAGTTCCTTTTGGGCCTACAAAGCTTACAATGGATATTCTAATGCTTTGATACATAGTGTGTACTAAAAGTGCATGACACTTTGGATCAAAAGGTTGCTTGAGGAGCTCAAAGTGATCAAATCAGGTGTCATTCCACTCATCTACAAAGATAACGTCTCGTCCTGTACATATGCTAGAGGTGTGAGCTACTACTTCCAATCAGGGTACAATGTACATTCTAGCAAGACTCGAGCCACTTCCAGCTCGCGAAGGAGCTTCCATGTAGTATGCACTCCTCCAAATCTAAAAGACATAATTTTGAAACCAGGACTAGGAAACAAGTCTACAAGTGGATTCGCTTCCCCAATCATGTCCTTTGTTAGGCTCACGTACACCCTCAAAGCTCGATTTACACAACAAGATAATATTAGCTATAACAATAGCACAATGCCCGATATTGTAGCAATAGTACACACACATATTTAATTTATAGTCCTTTACCATAACTAACCAGACAATGTTCTAGAAGTACATAAACATACTTGGTTTAGTCATGTATCCCAACTTAGCGTGGAATAGGTGAGGTGTGACGACAATCTAATGCTCACAAAAATCTCTTTTGCAAGGGGTGGGTTGTTCAAAACATTGTGATAGTGAATCACTAATTTCTACAAAGCAACTGGCAAAATTCAAAATGTTTCACTCTCGAGTATACCATATGCAGATTTCTTGAGCTTCACGAAAACATAAGCTATTTTATACTTTCCTCACACACCTTGACCTAAGTTTGTAAATTTTAGCCCCAAACAAATCATGCAAAGAATAAAAAATTTCATATCTATTTATTTTTGTTCCTAAAACCTAACCCCCTTCCCTTCCCTTCCCTCTCCCTCTCTCCCCCCTCTCCTTGTTACTAAACTTTTAGGGTTTCTACTTTCTTCTTCGCCTTCCCTCCATTCTCATTGTGGCTTTGTCTTCTCTCGTCTTGCCTTCCTCGCCGTCCCACTTTTCTCACGAAACACTTCCTGGTTATGTTACGGCTATGTCTTTTAATCCGTGTTCTTCATCTCCAGCTTCGTAAGGTACTTTTTCCCTTGTTTCTTTCAGCATTCGATTCCGCTCAGCATCATTTCACACAACTATGCTGGTTTTTCCAAGGCCTGTTGCATTGAAAACTTGCCTTGCAGCTAAAAAATGGATGCTTGTTGATCAATAGCAGCAATCTTAAACACTTCGAGAGATTTATTTTACATTGAAATGCGTAATAGTTTTTGAATTGAAAGAGATGTGCATTTACCTTCATTGTGTGTGTATTATTCATATGAAGTGTTGAACTGCTGATAACGGACATGATTTTTAGGTATCCGTGCAGTGTGGCTGGCATTAACAGGAAAATTTGAAGCTATTTGAGTTCCTTGGAGCTTTGATATCAAAAGCTAGAAGTCCTATTCGTAAAGTTTGTCACCAATAATGTCGGATGAGGAGAACAAGGAGGAGAAGGAGCTTGATTTAACGTCTGCTGATGTCGTCACTAAATACAAGTTAGCTGCTGAAATTGCGAACAGTAAGTATTTGAGTTGTGATCGTTGGTTACCAAGCTAATATCGTAGTGCCACAGACTATGTTAGTGGGGTAGGCTAGCCTAGTCTCTTTCGGTTCGATATGTTGATTATTTGTTTTGTTTTGTTGAAACAGAGGCCTTGCAGCTGGTGATCTCTGAATGCAAACCTGGTGCAAAGGTGGTAGACTTGTGTGAAAAGGGAGATGCTTTTATCAGAGCGTAAGTTGTCCTTGTGGAGTGGTGATATCTGTTATAGGGGAATTAATTATTCTGGCAAACTGAGAGAAAAGTTTATGATCATCATGTGGTGTGTTGACTGCCTAACTATAAAAATTTCGGACACCTGACATGATGCGTAGAAGGGAAGATTTTTTTTTTTTCAAGTGGACTTGTCACTTGATAGTATAGACTATGCATTGCGCTTGGAATTTACTTGTATGAGACTATTGATAATTTGCATCGTGTTTGTATTTTGAATTAGCAAATGAGAAACTTATAGGGCTGCAGTTATTTATTTGGCCAAAATCTCAGTAAAGTTGACCATATCTGCATTTCTGTTAGATTGAACAGTCGGATGGAACCTCTATTTGACTAGGTCAAATATTATATGCCCCTCATCAAATTATCAGGAAGTATTTATGTAGAAAACAGTGAGCAAGACGCAAATGATGCAGAGAGAATAATTGAAACGAAATAATTTGAAGTGCAAGGAGAAGGCAATCACAATATATCCTGATTTATATGTGCGATGACATTCTTAACCTCACAAGCGTAGCAGCAGAAGAAGCAAACACTCTTGATGCTGTGTTGTGTTTCAATGTTGGCTTGTGTTCTATGGTTATGATTGCACAAGTCAACCGCCTTGTGTTTTGTAAAAAAGCTACGTGCTGTGAATAAATGCACAATTGCACAATTCTCGCATGGTCCTTATTACTCAGTTCTGATTCAGATATTCGGTCCTCTCCTTAATTTGCTCATAAGTTGACTGTTGTGCTTATTGTGTTCACTCCGAATATTTTTACTCAATTTTGACCCAAAGGTGCAACCCATCTTGGCTTGTATGGGAACTATTTTTCTCCAATCTTCGTGATTCAGTTAGGGTGTCAAGAGTCATCGTTTTCAGCTTAGTGATGTCTGCCCAACATCACATTTAACACTTTCTAAACTACAATTTCTATGCCTATGCTTTTCTCCCAAAATTGTGCGTGTTCTTCTAACCTTAATGCTTTTTTCATTGGATTGGCTTGCATATTGCTTATGATATAATAGTTCAGGCTGACCTATCCTTCTACTGCGTTTTTTATAAGTGGTAGTGACTTTCATGTGTTGGTCTCTTAAGAAACATAGGTTTCATAGGTTTCTTTGATAGTGCAATGGACCCTTGTTTGTCTTGACATATCATCATGTTACTTGGAGTAATACTTAAGAGTTCTCCAAGTAATCTCATTGATCAAGTTATATTCGCAGTATGTAGCCCGATGGTGGATTTCCTTGTTTCCACATCTCTTGCCCAACATCCATATGAGTATTGATCTCACCAACACATCCATCATAGCATCCAAGCCAAAGCAAATGCAAACTAGATCCACTATTGTGATGAACAACTCACCCACGATCCACAACATATCAGGTAGGATAGCTCCAGAACCCTGTACCCTGTACCATCTGATCACCAAGTATCCATTACCCGCTGATAGCTCCCCAAGAATCTGTCCACCTGTAGTGCAACTAGACTCCAACTGGATCTAACCAAAAGCTGCATCCTGCTTACCAAAAGATGATGGATAGAAATAACATGTGACGCCAACCTGGAGATTACTGTGCATATAACCATGCAGCTCACCTGATCACTTGCCAAACTATCAGCTGTCACTCCCTGAGCAACCATCTCCATCCTTGTTGGCTCACAACCATGGGCATGCTGGATCCACATCACCCCGTAATGCACTCCATGCCCTCAAGATATGTACCACCTCCAGGTACACTCCATGCCACCTACCTCCAAGTAGGCCTGACCCGTCCCTGGGTCATCACACATGATGCACTAGCTGAAGAACATCGTGCATATATCAAATGACATGTCATACCTGAGCAACCGTAGCATCTCCCTGAGTGCCACCCCAATGGACTCGTCATCCACAAACTATGCTCACTTGATGTCTTCCAATTCTGTTCACCATCCTGCTAGACAAGCCGAACTCCAAAGCATCACCTGCTCCACCTGGCTCCTAGCATCTGCACGCTCTCCCTGGTTATGTGCCACCTGACACCATGCCAACGCAAGCATAGCCCTGAGTCGTCACTCACAGGATCCTGAGACTTCTGTCTCCCTGATCGTATTGAGGTATATGGCTCTGAGTGACTCCCTCTAGGCTTCCTGATCTCACCATTTGAGAATCTGCACCATGGAAATTCCAACACCTGTGCCAAGCCTAGACTCTTGCAAATACAGCCAACTGCATGAAAGCTATAGATAGCTTATCCACGCCCGTGATGGTAGATGTCTCCCCATCGATGCCAATGCCAATGACTGGCCCCCTGTTGTAATGCCATCCTGTACTCCCAAATGAGCACACCATGAAGTCCTCGCCATCAGTGTCCCCTCTAGTAGACCTCTAGCAAAACACCCATCATGGTGCTTGCCCTCTGATCACACCCAACTATGCGATCTCCATCAGCTCTCCATCCTAGAGCTGGCTCCCAGAGCTTCGCGCTTTGTCCATTTGCGTTTGCAGCTTTCTGATTCCATCATGAATCACCCCTGTAACTCCTGTCCAATCCAGAGACTCAAGTCCAATATGAAATAGCTGCCCCTTGATGATCATCCCATGTCATCCTGCAGTGCTATCCCTACCAGGTATCCCAATGCCATCCCTGATCACAAAGATCCGAGCATCTACCTTGTAGTGCCCACCTGTATTCCCCCAAGCTAGCTCCAAGCTCTTGTGAATGGTTCTAAACCACTCCCTGAGAATACACTGAGATGTGAACTCCAAAGCCACCATCAAGTCTCTCACATAACTGTGCATGCCAATATCCCTCCAAGTGAACCTGTGAGATCTTCCATGGCCCAAACCAAACGATCTTCACCCTGTCATTACTGGAATCTGCATCCCTGATGCAATATTGATACGGTAAATTGACTTGACTTACCCAAAATAGGCATTTGAAGTGTATCTCTCGATGACAAACCTGATACACTGCTCCACAACTACAATGACTTGATCTGATATGACTTACTGACTGTAAAACCGCAAAATCATCACACTTACCACTCACCAAGAGCATCCAAAGTGTGATTATTGACCCGTTCTTCATCCTCTGTGTGTCCCACACACAGCTTGTCCAATGCAAGTTCGCTATCTTGCCCAATGGCTTCCAATTGGCACCGCCTCGCACTTCTATCACCTGTGACCGCCAATATGTGTGTACCTCCAAGCTAGCCCATATTTCCCTCCGAAAGAGAAATTTCTAAGATACAGATGCGTGTGTCAATGCAGCTATCACCTGACTCGACAATGTCACTGCCGATCATGCCTGTGAGAGCGTTCCTCCAAAACGCCACCTGACGTTGGTCGGTTCTAACTCCAAGAGTTGAACCTGATCACGAGATTTTTTTACCCGCAACCGGCATACCATGCCTACCTCTCACCCGTGATTGCTTGAACTCTCAAAATTGTCGCCAATGATGAGTAGTCACGCCGCCAAACTGCACTATCGTCGCCAATACTAGCTTTCTTCACACAATTCCGCTACCATTCGCCCCCATACCGCATTTACCGCTTCCAAACAACCTGTTACCCTGTTAGAAGTAGCAATAATGATGACTGAGTATTTTGAACTTATCAATTACAATCCTGTTTAGAATTGCGTTTAACACGTATTTTCAACTCGCACCGCCCAGTCTAAAAACATATTCGATCATAATTTTGTGTTTGTCAGACTTCATCGATTGAAAAGAAGTGATTATGCCTCATTGTACCACCCTGTAGCAGGTTTCACCAACTTTGGTCTTACGGTACTCAAATAGCAAATGTAGCCCATCACTAGGTCACCCGCACTCCGCTCGATAGAATGGCGATGAAAACACCCCGAAACGCCTTTCTCCCTGCTCTGTGACGTCGCTCTGTCCGCTGGCTCTGAGCAGCCAGTTTCAGGGGTTATTTTGGCCCAAGGATGACCAAAAAGGGTGCCTTCTAGCTTTAGTTAGCCCCAAAGCCATTTTTACCTTGCAAAATGAACTAATTCTTCTATTTGAAGATTTTTAATGAAGAAATGGCATTTCTGCCCTTCGGGTCCCTTCAGGCCCTTTCTTTTGAAGATTTTTAATGAAATTCTTCATGAAAATAGCCTTCAAGCCTTTCAAGGCCCTTCACTCAAAATCCAATGGCAGTATATGATCTCAAGGCCCACGTAGCTCGTGATCCTACCCATTGATTCTTAGGAGATCTTATGGTCGTCAATGGTTTGGCGCACTAAGCAAGGCTCCTCCATACACTGACGCCTTTCACCACTATGCACCTACTCGCGCGGGCCGCGCGTGTTGGCCCGCGAGCCTCCAAGGCTCTCTCTTTCCTTCTTCTTCATGTCTCCTTTGCTTTCCAGCTATGGCTGTGAGCATCTTTTTTTCTGATCTTTCCCTCTATGGCCCACGGCTGTCCACGGCCATTTGCAGGCCATCTCGCCCTGCCAGCGCGCCCAATTCTAGCATTTTACAGCTGAAGGACTCACCTTCTACAGAGAAAGATCTAGGAATTTTTAACTGTAAACCCTGATTGCTTAATGTGCTGCCCAACCTGCATGGATTCATGCACTCATTGTTCCACATCAAGCTGTGGCCTTCTAGCATCCACTTCTCAGCACTAGGGCGCCCAGTTACATTAATTTACAGCTCCAAATCTCGATGACCACAGAGAGAGATCCAAAGTTTTCTCTACTGAAACCCTAGCAGACTTTTTCACCATAGCTGAGAAGAAGGCTAATTGCTCCTTACATGCTTCATGGCTGTCCCTGAAAATTTACCACAAGCTTGGCCCCTACTGTAAAATACTGGGTAGCAATTTACAGTGCCCACTTCCGTCAAGTAGAGAAAGATTTGCAGCTTTACGTTTTCTGTCAACTAGCCGCTTTTTGCCAATTCCCAGAATTGCTTCTTTCTCCTCCCACTGTAAATGGATGTCAAAATCCTCTCATGACTGAGAAACCACTGCCCTGCTTTTCCTTACGATCCGCTCCACTCAGCAATCACCGAACTACTGAGAGAGTTCTGGCCAGCTTTCTGTAAAAGCTGTTATGAAGCCGTTTTGAGCAATTCCTTTGTGGCCACCATGCAGTCTTGGGCACCACGAGACAACCCTTGAGGCTTTTCTTAGGGTTATTTGTTTCACATGCTATGGTTTCTTCTATAGTCCACATTGAGGGTAACATTTTTGTCTTAGGGGAGATCAGTGGACTTGTAATACATTTAGGGCTTATTTGACTTCATGGGACTAGGACCCAGCTATTTGATTTGTGGTACAGATTTCCACGGTATTTGTGGCCTTTGGGAGGGGTTCACTATTTTGGTGGAAACTGTTGCTTTAGTTTTGTACTTCGTTCATATTACGGACCCAGCTCTTAAGTTCAGTTGATTATAGATAGGAGGTAGAGACATCGATTTGGAAACTTCTGATTTTGTTTTACTTTTTAGTTTTTTGTCTCTTCCTAGTTGGGGATAAACTATTAACTAATTTTAATTCTCATTCAGTATTCTTAGTTGGAGATTGCTATTTGCCATATGTTGTTCTTATGTGATGCCATATATGTGATTTGTGCTTATAACCGTCCACCATTCAGTGGTACAAGTGCTTTATTTGCAACCTTGTAATATGTTTCTGACGTGGACTTTCCCTGTTACAGGCAGACAGCTAATGTGTATAAAAATGCCAAGAAGAAGATTGAAAAAGGAGTTGCATTTCCTACGTGTGTATCACCTAATAATACTGTGTGCCACTTTTCACCGTTGGCAAGTGACGAAGCAGTTCTTGCTGATAATGACATTGTTAAAATGTAAGCTTAATAAGTCAAAGATTGAATTTTGAATGTACGTCACATCGGTAGGTGTGTTGTAGAAGGTACTTTCAATGAAAGTTGCTATTGGAACTGCTGTCCATCTTGTCATTCATTTTTGTGCTGCGTACTTGTAATTTGTTCCAGAGACTTGGGATGCCATATTGATGGCTTTGTGGCTGTGGTAGCACACACACATGTCCTGCACGAGGGTCCTATCACAGGGCGAGCTGCAGATGTTATTGCAGCGGCCAATACTGCAGCTGAGGTTGCTCTTAGGCTGGTCAGGCCAGGAAGGAAGGTTAGTCAAAGTTTAAGGTTTCTATCCTTTTAGAAAATTTGCTGGTGGTTAGTGATATCTAGTTGTACAAATTGGCTCTAATATAGTAGATGCTCATAATGCTGCCATGTAGTTTAGTAACTTCCTAGCTGGAGTTATTGGGTGTATGAAAATTTATCTTTGTCTGAACAATGTTGCACGAAACGCCGATTCGAACAAAGAATCGCGGTTCGAATCGGTCCGATTCGACGGCAACCTGTTCGAATTGGTTACCTCACAAAAAAAAAATTCCAATTGGGCAAAAGCTTGAACAAATGTTTGAATCGGCCGATTTGAACCTGACCCAGCTGATTCGAACCGATTCAAATGGGTCGAATCGGCCGATTTGAATCGGTGCATGCAACATTGTGTCTGAAGGATAGAAAACTGGCTGGTAGTTAGTGATGTACAAGTTGGCCTTAATGGTATAGTAGATGCTCATATTGCTGCCACGTAATTTAGTAACTTCCTAGCTGGAGTTATTGGGTGTATGAAGATTCATCTTTGTCTGTCATTTTCAATAAGTTCAGTGTAGCTGGATAGGTTTTTGTGGGTGAGTTTGTTTGTCACTAATTCCAGCACTTTACTGTTTGTGTCCAAGCTTGCAACCATTTGACAAATTGTGGTTGGATGTTCAATTTTGAATCAGAATAAGGACGTTACTGACGCTTTACAAAAGGTTGCTTCTGCATACGATTGCAAGATCGTCGAGGGAGTACTGAGTCATCAAATGAAACAATTTGTTATTGATGCAAACAAAGTTATACTCAGCATCACCAGTCCAGAAACACGTGTTGATGAGGCAGAGTTTGAGGAGAATGAGGTTTATGCCATTGATATTGTGACCAGTACTGGAGAAGGAAAGGTTTGTCTGGCTTTGCTTGTTCTGAAGGTTTACAGCTTGTATCAATGTACTAGTGTGCGCTTGTCAGTTTTTTTGAATGAGAATGATTTTTGTTGATGTCTAAATCAGCTGATTTTCTTTAAGGAGAACATGTAGTAGTTGCCTTTTCAGTTTCAGGCTTGTTGCTTGAGAGGCTGTATTAGACGTTGTACTAGTAAATGTTGATGCACTTTTAACTTTGAAATTTTGCATTGTTCACTCTGTTTGGCGTGTTTCTGGGGCACGTTGTAGCATTAGTTATCTGCCATTGCTCAGTTGAAGCTTGCTTCAGGATACTTCAATATTTAGGTTTTGGTTTTCTATCTTCTCAATCCTCGGTGAAACTTGCTAGAGTTTCCAGGTGATGATCATGTACCTTTCGTAAAGGTATCGGCTGAAACTTAATTGTCAGCTCAAGATAGAGTGTCCTTGAGAGTACTTTTTTCCCAAGCCGTATCCTACTAGGCTATAGCTGACTGCGGTGATGGCAGAAAGAAGCATAAACTGATGGACTAAGTATTGAATGGAGTAGTGATGGGAGGATGCACATGAGATCAACCAGGGTGAGAGTAGGCATATTTTTTTTTTTCTCGGTGCTTAAATTCTTATTGGCTACTTATTTGAGAATAGAATTGATTTCCCTTGTGAGTCTGAGTATATCATTTTGGAAAGTGGTATACAGCTTACTTGTGTAACTTTTCCAGTATATTGCCAGTCTGAAAACTTGAATTTAACTTACAAGCATAGAACCCACGGTTGGGAGATTAAATCAATTGAAGTTAATAATCTAAGTAGGGAGAATCTGCTTTTTCTGAAAAAAAATTTGGCATTTTTTAAGCATTTTTTGGGCTATTTTTGGGGGTGGGACAAAAAAAATTAATTAATTAATTATTCAGTACGGTTCACCACGGTTCTGGGCAAAATTTTTAAAGAACCGTACGGTTCACCGTACGGTTACAGCTCTGTGCTAATCAAATGTTTTCACCATCAGTTTTTAATTTTGAATGAGGCCATCAGTGATCATTGTAGACGAGATTTCAGACATTGTTTGTTCAATAGGTTGATGCTGATGTCTTAATAACTTGTTTTGTTTTTCAATATTCTTGTCTTAGGCTGAGCTGCCAGATTGGATCCATGAATCTGGATATTTTTTATTGAACATTGGACTATTGTATTTTGATAAACAAAAAAACGTGGTTGAAACAATACCATTAATGATGAACATGAATAAACCTGTTGACTCTGTAACTAAAGTTCCAAAGGAAAGTGGGTGAGGAAGGTTATTTAGACTCCTTTACACCGTGGAGGGCTTGAGAAACTGCTGCAGAATTTTGGCTGCTTTCTTATTGTAGTCTCAGACTTTTGTTTCTTCTGTGTGGCACAATACACATTCAATAAAGTTAAGCTCTGAGAAAGTTTGTTGATTGCTTTTTGAACATGGTATGTTAGACCTGATACCTATGGCTTTAACTTTGTAGAGCAGTTCATACGTTTTGCCAATCATCATCACTTTCTGGTCTTTCAACGCCCTGCCAGCTGCACACAATGCTTTAGTCTTCAGCTATTTGTTTGTATTCAGTCCTTCAACCTCTATTCTGGTTCCTTTTCCACCTTCCCCTTCTTAAACAAGATTTGCTCCTTCAAAAATCTTCTGATTTTGAATAGTGAGGGTTTCCTGGCTGTTATATAAAGCAAACTGTGTTTAAAGCATACTGGTGGGATGGAACCGTGGCTTGCTGTAGGAGGAATTCCCTTTCATCAATTTTCCGACTTACATAGATTTTGTATTGGCCCAAATAACGAGTATAAATGTGAATTCTGTGAATGATGATTTTTCTGTAATAACTGTTCTCTGATTTTCTGGTGATTGTCTTGTTCTTGCATGAATGCCAAGCTTTTGTATTCTGTTTCCAAGTACTCAGTCAAGTTGGATTTAACACATTGCAGCCAAAGTTACTTGATGAGAAGCAGACCACTGTGTACAAGCGAGCAGTGGATAAGAGTTACCATCTAAAAATGAAGGCTTCTAGATTCATTTTCAGCGAGATCAATCAGAAATTTCCCATCATGCCTTTCACAGCAAGGTGAAATTTTTATCTTCATGCAAATATTGTTTTTGATAAAAGTGACATTAAATCGATTTTCTCTACAATTGTTGGCTGTCCTTCCTTATAGAGGTACCATGTATTTGATACTTTATCATTCTAACAGGGCATTAGAAGAGAAACGTGCTCGCCTGGGCCTTGTAGAATGTGTAAACCATGAGCTTTTGCAGCCATATCCAGTTCTTCATGAAAAACCAGGTTCGCTTCTTGTATTTAGTAGAAAGGATGCACGATAGCTGAAGTTGATATTTGTAGCTTTTTGACGGGAAAGATTTTTCTCTGAAGTTCTAATGTTTATTGGGCGTTCGTAACATTGTGGTATCCCAGGTGATCTTGTTGCCCACTTAAAGTTCACAGTTTTGCTGATGCCTAATGGCTCAGATAGGATTACTGGACATTCTATACAAGACTTGAAGCCGGCCAAGGCACTTGAAGATCCTGATATCAAATCGTGGTTAGCTTTGGGGACCAAAGCCAAAAAGAAAGGTGGCGGGAAGAAGAAAAAAGGTGAATGGCAAACCTAAAAGTGAAAATCTACTGCTAATTTACAAGTAATGGGATCATGAAATCTCTCTCTCTCTCTCTACATATATATATATATATATATATATATATATATATAGATATCATAGTGGCACGTGGTACCGCCGTTATGGTACCGCGGTACCATAATGGTGGTACCGCGGTTATGGTGCCGCCCTTAGACCAACGGTACCAGGGCGGCACCACAAAAATAATATTTTTTATTTTTTATTTTTTAAAAAAAAAAAACCCTTTTAACAGGCTAAAACTAGGTAAAATATTCAGGAAAAAAAAGGGATACGGTTTAGAAAAAAGATGTTATTATACAGAGGGACTGTACTGGGGGTTCTGTGGGAGAGCAGACCTGGTGGTCAATGGGAGTGCAGCATGTGGGGGGGCAGCAAATCCGGACAGGTACACCGTCACATGGGCACTGTGGGGGAGCAGACCACGGACTCAATCGCAGTGCAGCATGTGGGGGAGCAATACATGGGACAGGTACAGTAGCACATGGGCATTGTGGAGGAGCAGACCATGGACCCAATCGGAGTGCAGCATGTGGGGGAGCAATACATCCGGACAGGTACACCGTCACATGGGCACTGTGGAGGAGCAGACCATGGACCCAATCGGACTGCAGCATGCGGGGGAGCAATACATGGGGCAGGTACCGTAGCACATGGGATCATCAACAAAAGCAAATTGGGAAATAGGCTGTGGGGTTAAATAGGCACGCACGAGACAGTGAGATAGCCAGTGAGAGGCTGTGAGAGGCATTGTGAGAGGCTGTGAGGGAGAGCCAGTGAGACAGAGGTCTGTAAATTTTCACATGTGGATTATGCGACCGATCTCTCTGTGATTTTATCTTTACCAAGCCCATCTCTTGTATATATTCGGTCACCCGGTTAAGCTCTGCTGAGGCTCAAATTGATTTTGTTTCTGATTTTATGTACTATAATGTTTTTCTGATTATGCTCTTGCTTGCAAGCTTGCGAAGATCAAATGTGTCCTTTTGCATGTGAGTTGATTGAAGTAGAGGAACGATCAACTTCATATGTAGTGAGCTAGAGCATGTATTCACGGTGTTCCTTGGGAATCAAAAAAGTTGTGGATGTGCGATATCTTCAGCAGAGGAACACGACCATGAGTAACCGGTGTGGTGAAAGGGTAAGTCACAATGAGAATGCGACGGGGTAAGAATGCTTGCATAAGTGTGGATGAACAAGAAAATGCTATATATTGGCATTATTCTTTGTGAAGTAAATTCTTATGGAATTTACTTTATAGACCTCATGTGCATAGCT
The DNA here is from genome assembly GCA_029204225.1 of Diphasiastrum complanatum. NCBI lineage: Eukaryota > Viridiplantae > Streptophyta > Lycopodiopsida > Lycopodiales > Lycopodiaceae > Diphasiastrum > Diphasiastrum complanatum. The sequence continues at coordinate 32,735,271 of CM055095.1, forward strand.
AGCCCTGGGTTCAAACCCTAGGTTTGGAGGTTAACTTTGGTCGATTGAACATTGGCACTCTTAAATTTGTTGCAAATTAGGAATAGGAAGGTTTTTGGAGGAGTGTTGTACCTGAAGGAAAGTTGCATACTGGTCTATAGCTTGGATGCTCTACCAAATGCATAGTTGGAGCTAGAATCAGGCTTGGTGATCCTTTTTTGTGGTTGCTTGTGGTCTGGCTTATCACTTTTTGAAGTCTACTTTGAGGCGTGCAGTGGTTTGTTTAAGTTTCCAGACTTGAGAGTCTGTACGCAGTATCAAGAACCTGGAATTGGTGGTTCTGGTTGTGAAAAATACACAAGCTTTGTATTGACTGATTATCTCCAAGATATCTTAACAGCTGTTTGGGATGTGAATGAGCAATCTTGGAACAATTGACACAATGCTAAGTGGATACTTGATAGTTTATTCTGTGTCATATCTGTAACTTCTTTTCATTGAAGACACTATGTTAGAACATATTAGAGAATGATATTGTAATTTCTTTAGGTTTGGTAGAAAGATAATCCCGTCTTAGTTCTGGATGGCTTATCTGGATTATGTCTTTGGTACAGCAATGTTTGTTTGTGATGTGGCATGGGCATATGTACAGTGCAGGCCACTTCAATCACATTTGTTTCTATCTGATCTTGTAACAGGAAAGAAAGGTGATGGCCAAGAAGAGGGCATGAATGGTGAGGATGGTGCTGACAGTGCGTAGAAAGAAAGCATGGAGTATCAGATGAATGTAAGCCTTGGATTATGTGGCACGTCTGGTCAACAAGCTTCCCCATTCTCTGGCTATTGACAGCAATGTTTGTGCTAAACAAGAGTTACCGTGTTAACCTCCTATCCTCATTGGTTATAATATCCTTTGTTATCTTTGTGTTACGAAGCTCAAATCTGTGTTTGGAGCTCCTTTGTTTCTAAACACCAAGTGTGCATCCAGGTTTTAAGCCAGTTAGGGAGTTTATTGCTAGTGTTTTGACTGCATAAGACTTTATGGAATTATTGCTATTCATGACTTTTGTTGAAAGTCTGAGGGTTGCCCATATTTCTACCCACGTCCTTTATGAGCATACATGTTTGTCTCTTTTCATCTGCAATGATAAACTTGATTCTTCTCGTGACTGCTACCTTGAGGCTCTAATATCAGTAAAATGTTTGCAAAAACCATAATATCAGCTTCGTTGTGATATCTCAAAGATAACATGCCTGGATAGATATTGCACCTAAATCAGTATTGAAATGAATCAACTTTGGAATTTGAACTTATCAATATTTGATGTCTCCTAATCCCTGATGTGCTGGATGGGACTGCCTCCTGCCCTGGTTTATATGTACAAATGCATGAATTTTTATTGGTCTGTACGGCTGGCTCTACTACACGTCGTTTTCCTAATTGTTTTCTTTAGATGCAACAAAAAATCTTAAAAGCTGGGGCTTGGACAATCCGATCAGGACTGCACTTTGTTCTTAATAGAGGTAATGGCTCGTGTTTTATCTTGGTTCAACAAATTGAGTGCGGAATATCTCCTTAAATTTTAGACAATTGGATGCACCTAAGCTGTGTTGGAGATACATTCCAGAAGGTTTGGACTGGGAAAAAACAAATTGAAACTTTTTTTATTTACAGCCAGTGGAACCCTATTAGGAGACATACAAAGTAGGAGCAATAGTAAGAAACTCTACTGTATGCAGCACATCTATGTCCAGTTAGTGACTCCTTGTCATGCCTGCTCAGTGATATCAAAGCCAAAGCTTGGATGCTAAAAATTCAGAGTGTTGAGGAAGGGGTGCTACCAAGAGAGGAAATCAAACCTCATGAGGATCAAGTTTTGTCACTTTGGATTATGTATAAGGCTGACTTCAGTAATTGCTTGTTCTGTATGTAAAGAGCATATTACCTTGCATGATCTGCAGCAAGGTACGATTCAGTAGTAGAATTCCCAAGAAGACTAAAATATCTGTCAGAACATCTTCTAGGTGCATGGATACTGGTCGCATAACCATCGTGTGTAGATTGACAAGGTTGCTCAGGATTGAATGCGTTGCATGATCCAAAAGTGTAGCAAAGCAAACTTGGGTTTGATGCAATTACGTGTATAATCAATCTAGTATTCCTAATACCTAATACCCGTAACAGTAATTTATCATTGTTTTTTTTTCAACTTTCTAGGCTATTTTTTCTACCCTAAGACACCAAATTTTTTTTACAAAGAACCCAGAAAAAAGTTAACTGTTCCACTCGTAAAAGACCCAAAATTCCAGAATGTTTCAGAATGCAGTGTTTCAGAACTCGATTGAAATGCTACGTTCTGGAACACATGCATCTATGGAATGCAACTATAAAAATTGTGATGGGCCATGTGATTGCTCGAAATTCTTAAAACATTGCAAATCCATTCTGGGGAAGGACTTGCAAGTGGGAGATGTTGAGATGTGGCATCCATTTCAACTTTGGTGTGTTTAATAGATTGAGATACCGGTTTTAAGGCCAGTAGACCAGTAGACCATTGCAACGAAGTGCATCTGTCTTGTGAAACTAGTCAATGAAGAATTGAAACGATTGAAGCTTGTGTATTGGGGTGTGATTCAAGTGAATGAGAAGAGATGGCAAATGTTGTGGCATCTGAGATTTAGATGTTGCTGTAATGATTCAATGTAAATTCATGACAGTCCTGTACTGTGGGATGATGTATTCAACAGGTAGTCCCATTGGCCTGTTTTGCAGGTAGACCAATGATGCCAATCATTTGAATACAACCATAGGTAGCAATTTGTGTACAGATATGCACAATTGCCTGGTTCTTTCATTTTTGATAGTCATTCAATGCAGGCAGTGATTTGTATCCAATTTGTATGTTTTTAATTAAATAGCAATTCAATCTCCTAGCAAGCAGGCAAAAACACGTTTTCATGCTTAGTTTTGATGCAAATAAATGACAAAGCAACTTTGGAATGAGGTTTTCTGATGCAAGAGTACAGATAGCACTATTTTCCAATATGGCATTGCAGGTTTTTTCATAAAGCTTAGACTCAAAGGATTTTCATGAAGCAAAGTTCAAACGACTGAAAACTTCAAATCTTACCTTAAGCCTTATTTCTTTTGCAAGCACACAAAAATTTCTTTCAATGGTAGCTTGACTCTTAATAGGCATGTTTGACCATAGAGAGTTCCTCGAAGGAAAGCAGTGTGCCACAGCCTTCTTCAGGAGCTGCAGCAGCAACAATAACATGGAGGAAACAACCTCAGGCCCAATACCTCTTGCACTTTCTAATTATCTGGGTACATTGATATTTTTCATGGATTTCTCAAAGATACGAACTAATTTCTCCTGTGTCTATGATTACATGCAAAGCTTGCTTCTCAATTTCCTGCTCTTGCATTATATGGAAAGAAGGGAAAACCCTGCCATTGCTCTATAGAAGCAAAAAGAGATGAAGCTATCATGATGTTTTTGGGGGTTAAGTCAAAAGCTTAGTTTTTGATTTTTGATTAGCTTGAAAAATAGCAGGGCGTGCCATTTTATGGCTATACGGTTGATTATAAACCATACAAGCTCTCCTGTGTAATGATGTCGTAGCCAAAATTTTGACCCCCATTTTAGTTCTTGAGGATGCTGTCAATATCAACAGTCAATAAGAATCCGAATATTTTTAATAAATAAGCATATGAAGAATGGAGACTAAGTATGAAAATATATGCAGCATAAAGGGTGGCTGTTGAAAGGATGCCAAAATTTGTTAGATCTTGATATAGCAGATATGAGAAGCCCTCTAAATCCTTTTAGGTTGAGTCTTTGAAACACCAATTGGGAACCATTTAACATACTTCTCAAAGGCAAATTATATACTACGTATAATCTTAGTCATATGAGAACATTGAAGAGACAATTTTCTTTGATGCCCGGAAGTTATGCACACTTGGCCTTAAGGTTGTCATGTGTTATTGATAGCATCCTATTATAATATCCATCCGTAAGCATCAAATTAGCATAGTAACAAGAAAAAATCAGAAATTAAGAAATGAGAAACAAGATGAATTGAAGAGAGTTTCACCAAATTGGGCAAAGAAAGACTAATGTTTCCATCAATTGATTATTCATCAAGGGTCTATTGCTAGAGCATGATCAAGCTCTCATGTGTATGTTGGCACATGAATCACCAGAAGCCATAGCTCTCAAGAAGAAAAGCTCCAAATCTCATAATAGATTTCAAATTAGTGGAATGTAGAATAGCTTTTAAATTTAGCACGCTTTAGCTATATGTGATGGTCATTTGTGATTTTTGGGCCTTTGTTAGGCTTAATTAGGCCTTCCAATCATTATTACAATTTTCACCATTAACAAAAATAATGTGGGGGTTTATGCTCACTTATTAATGATCTTATAAAACTTTATGTTGCTCTAATTTAACACCATGGCAATATCTAGCAATATATATTATTGAGCACATATGCTAATTACATGTAGGACATGACATTGCCCCTTGCTTGAGCATTTTTTGTTCCAAAAATGAAGACCACATGTTTCTTTGTAAGTGTGCTCTATGGCCACCTTTTTGTGTAGGAATAAAACTTCTCATGTAATGTTCTTGGGTGGTAATCATTTTTTCTTGATTAGGTACTGTTGCATTTGTTTTTTGCTTCGTAGTTCTTGATTGCAATTGTCCAATTACTACCTGAAGTTTTGTTAACAACTTAATCTTGTAGAACATGGTTGTGGCCAATTTTCTATGGAAGAACCGTTGATCTACACGTTTGTTCCATGAATCTTTAGAAGATGGCCAAAGAAGAGGTTTATCATACGCAACATTGCCTTGAGTAGCTTTTGGTTTGCAAGGGTTGACAAAATACATGCAACAAGATACTTGATAGTCTACTCCCTCAATATCTTTTTTGATTGATTGGATAAGTTACCCATTTCTTGATGCATCTGCTTTTAGTAATGCATCCCATGCTATTACTTTATATGTTACTTCTTAATATGGAATGCTGGTTTCATTTTGTAGTTCCAATGCTTTTATTAGAGCAATGAATTATTTGTTTGTATCATTCAAATCACATATAACAAAAAAATCCTCTTGGTCATTTGTACACAAGGAATTTGGTAACCTAATAGAACATGTTTTCTACTATAGTTTCTCTTTGAAGAACGTCGAAATTACCAAGATATTTTATATAATTTGAACACATAATTTTTTTCATTGAACAACATTTGTAATGTTGATCTCTTGTTTGATCAATGAAGAGGTTTGAAGTAATGTCTCTCCAATCTTCTATGGTGACTCCTAGAACTTTTGTAGCTTGATACACTAGAAGAAACTTTATGTCCAATTGGCTTTATAAAATATCATAGATTCTTTTGATGAAAACAAAAGATTGCAAAAGATAATTTTCTTGAAAATCCAATTTTGGAAAGGTACAAAAATAAAATATCCATGGAGTAATAGGATTTCTTCAATTTTAAGAAATTCTCCATATATTTTGTCATATAAAAATTGAATCATTTTAAACTTTCATCATGTCTTGCACATCATAAATTGAAATGATTCTACAACAACCATCCATAGCCAATAATGGTGTTGATTCTTTTTTCTTCAGATGATCATCCCCACTAGCTTGATAAATCATGTATAGCTAGTTGGTCACTTTGCTCATTTCCAACGCGTCGTATTATATTTGATTGATCAAGAGGTTGACCAAATTGGATATCTTTTTAGTATCATTGATCTTAAAAGTTTGATTGCCTTTGCCATTCTTGGTTTTTTTTATTAGATCAATTTGGTTCAATGATTTCTTGATGCCAACTTTTAAAATTTTTTCCCTTAAACTTGCTTATAAGAACTATCTTGATAACCACTTCCATTGATTGTTGACTTCATAATGTGATCTCTTATGGGTAGTTGATTTTGTTGTAGCATTTTGTGAATGTTAGCATTTTCAATTCTTCTTGATTTGTTGCCTCAAATATCATATAAGTGCATCATGTATTAGTTTGAATTTCAACTTTTGATGCCATAATAAATGGGATTTGCAACAATTGACTAGTACTAATTTTAGGACAAGTGTATCAGTAGCTTTGTCATCGATTTGAACATCAGTAGCGTCTATTGTTGATTGCCTCAAATTTCAGATGAAACAGTATCCCCATTCTTTTAAACTTTACCCAACATTTTTTTTCTTCTAGTCCATAACTTTCATTCTTATCATCACAATTTCTTGGTTTGAATTGTAAATTTTCTATAAGACTTTGCTCTTCCTCGTCGCTCGTAAAATGATCATTAAGTCATTTTCCTTGTCCATGTTGTTGAGATATTTCTTGTTTGGATTGTTGTTGTCACGATACTTATTGTGAGGCTTTGACTGTTGAACCATCCATTACAGTTGTGATCCCAATCATTGACGGCTTCTAGTGCCATCTTGCTAATATATTCCTCAAAATAAAGTGCATGTAGCATTAGTGTTCATAGTTGTAATTGTAGTGGGCTTTATAAAAGTTAGCGCATAGCTTCTGGTTTTGGAATTTATAACGTTGCACGAGGGCATGGGTATGACGAAATTAGCATGATGAATTTGCGAAGGTAGAGAGGTCGCGTTGGCAACAGAAGGGGGCGAGATTGTCAGGAAGATGCACAAGGCAAAGGCCAGTCATTGCAAAGCAGCTTTGCCCTCCTACCAAAATTGTCATGTGCCAATCACTCATAGCATCCTAACATTATATCCATCCATAGGCATCAAACTAGCATTGGTAAAATCAAGAAATCAAGAAATCAAGAAACTAGTTAAAGAATCAAGAAACAAATAACTCGAAGAAAGCTTCACCGAATTGAGCAAAGAAAACTAGATGTCTCCAAAAATTGATCATTCACTACATACCATCCTCTCATGTGGAGGTTGGCTCATGAACCACCAAAAACCGTAGTTCTGAAGAAGAGAAGCTCCCAAATCTCATAAGAGACTCATAAGAGAGAGTTGAAAGTAGATGAATGTAGAATAACCTTTAAAATTAGCATAGTTTCAACTATACATAGTGGTCATTTGTGCTTTCCAAATGAGTTTGGATCTTTATTAGCCATTAAGCCCCCAACCATTAAAGATAGAGTGGGTGTTATTCGGATCCACACATGTGAAATACAATAGCTTGATGTTATTGTACAGACAACAACTTCATATTATCATAAGTTTGATGGTTGATCAATATCTTTTTGAGTTTGCATCTCTTTCATTAAGTAGATGTTAATTCTCTACATTCCAAATGGTGTAAATTGTGTTGTCTTTCAAACCAAAGATCAATAGATGATTTTGGATCTTAATGATTGACAAAATCTTCACATGGTATCAGAGCTTGTGTTGCAGGTTATGAAAGGATCAGTCACATTTATCATTGATTTGGAGGAGCTTCTATCTCTAGAGCATGCTAGAATAGTTTCTACTAAAAAATCAAGAATTATGCATATGTAGAATTGATCTTTGATCAAAACTATGATTTAGGTTTATGAGATTGAGGAATTCCAATTTCAAACTTGGCTGACTGAAATTGGCCGATTTTTGATGCATTAGGAAGGCTTCATTGGAGGCTACAAGATTCAATATTAAGTTTGTTGCAATTGCATGTAGAAATTGGAAGATTCATTTTTTTGTGATTTTGTCGAAACCCTATTTTTTATTGGATCTCTATTTTCTGAGGTTGTTGGACTTCAATAGAGTGTGTTTCAATCTTAGGAAGTGGCAAGATTCATTAGATTGCTGGTAGATCATAGGTTGATCAAGATTTCTTCATTCTATGTGTTGATCTAGTGATAAGTGCTAGAAGAGAATTGAGAGGTTCCATATCTTTGTGATTTCTTTTTGGAAACATTTGTTGTTGTTCAAAAGAGTGCTTTGTGCATTGGAATAGGTTGAAAGAGAAAGATCAGGTCATTGCAACATGGCTACCATGAGTGGATTCATGTTGGAAGGCAATGACAAGCTTACCTCATCCAACTACTCTACATGGAAGATGAGAATGTAATCACTTCTTGAAATGCATGAGTTGATGTATATTGTTGTAGGGTTGGAGGAGAGACATCTGGTTCAACAAGATCAAGTGAGGCATGACAAGGAAACAAAGAAAGCTCTACACATGATCAAGATGAATGTTACCAATGAGCTACTCAAGGAGATTGGTAAGTCCAATTCATCTCGAGAGTCTTGGGAAGCTGTGAAGAAGCTTTATGAATCCAAGTACACATCTAGAGTGTTGACTCTAAGAAGACAAGTCTTTCAAGGCATTCAAAAGAAAGAAGAGAGTCCTAATACTTTTGTTTTGAGAGTGAAGGCTTAAAGTGATGATTTAGCTTGATTGCTTGCATGAAAAAATATGATTTATGCAAGAAAGCTTTTCTCCTATTCACAAATGTGAGCTTAGTGCAATTGTAAATGAGTTGTTTTTCTATTATACGTGAGAAGTAGATTAATTTTTGGTACATACTCATGTAAAAGCAAGTGAATTTCTATCTCCAAAAAAATTATACTTCATTGGCATGAGAAGTAGTAGATAGTGGATTGTTAGAAAAAAGAACATATTTAGATTCACAAGATTCAAATGGTGAGTTCATCTATCTCATAGGGCTTTGTCTTCAAAAAAAGATGCTTTTGGCCTCTTTATTGATGGAGAAGGGAGCATGGAGAACGTGAGCAGAGAAGAGAGCAGGAATATTTGCAGAACAGCTCTCCCGCTATAATGGGCTGCTAGATGCAGAAATAGTCTAATAGATTGTTAATGCTAAGTGTAGTCACAACTCAAACGTTCTTGGTTTGATCACGCTATGTGGTATATGATGAACAACCTTGCCAAGTTCTTCCCTGGTGCATCTCTACAGAACCAACTAAATGCCTTCTTTATTTGGCTTCATAAGCCTGCTAGGGATGTTGTTAAAGCCCACCTTGCCTTTATGTACATCAAACAACATATGATTGAAGTCGCCATTGAACTTTCCATTAACCCTACTGCTAAGTTTCTTGCACACCATGGCGATGCCGAAAATATACGAGAAATTGAATGTCTTCTTAAAAAGCCCATCTTCTCTACCTTACAAGATAAATACTTCCAAAATACGAGCAGAAAAACAGGTTCCTTCAATTTGAATAATCCAAGTCTAGTCATGTCAGGAAGTGGCAACAAGAAGAGGAAATACTTTTCGAGTAAAGGCAATGAGGGGCAAGGCATTGGTGGCAATGGGGATCTTCCTATCAGAAAGCTGAATTTTTACCGTGATTGATCCATGTGTAGGAGGAAATTAAAGAAATTAGAATATTGGAGGTCAGTGCAGTTGGTAGGCGACGACTTATGGTTAGAAGAGATGCTTTGAGAGTATAAACATCAAACAACTTATTCTAGGACTTTACTTCATATATTTGGTTACATCGATGAGATCTTTGAACAAATTGTGTTTGGTTGGGCCTTTTTTCCGCATTTAAAGCATGAATGGTATAAACCCTTTCAATTTTTTTGTGATTTTGATATTGATAATATTCCACTTGTACCTGCTCGAATTCTAAACGTTTTAAAGAGTTTATTGATGAAAGTTTTGGGCATGTTATTTCTATGAATACTGGAATTATCTATAGTAAAATATTAAGGAACGACCTAAACAAAGGGCTTAATCATATTCCCTTACGTTAATATTAATGAGGTCGCTTTGGAACTTTACCATGGATGGTTTAAATTGGCTAAATTGTTACCCTGTTATCAGAATGTAGATTTTGATAGTATTATGGAACACACCCTAATTTGCAAGCTTGTTGTTACAAAACTTTTTAAGAAGACCAGATGGCTTCATGGTAAAAGCACCACAAGAAATGATGTAAAGAATGCTATTGATGAACGTGACTAGATTACTACCTATTTGTATGTGAATGGTGTAGATAAGGCCCAACATAATCCTTGTTTCATGTGCATCTACTTTGTTAGGAACTTGGCGTTGCAAAGATTATCTAGTCCGGATTTTGTCCCGTTTCCAAGGATTGGTTAAAATAACATTGATATTGCTATGACAAGTATTTAGCATACCTTTTCTAGTATGTTGTTAGACTACCTTGTAGGGAAAGAAGAAATACCCTATGTACCTTTAAAGCACATAAAAATACCTTCACATGGATTACAAATGCACATGACTGTTACTTTTCAAAGGTGGCCACATTTCTTTCTGGGCCTTTTGGTATTCTATCTCCTCTCCTCATGGAGGAAGCATGCCTTAAGGCAAATTCATATCGGAGTTACTAAATGTGGATACCAACCTATTCTGGCAGTGCAACTCATCCATTGAATTCTATCTTAATGTGCCAAACAAAATCACTTCTATGTGGTGTATCGACATCTCTAAATGTTTTGAAAGCATCCCTCTTAATGGCCCAGATGGACTTAAAACTATTATAAGCAAGATGATCCCATTTGCATTCAAATTTAGAAAGAACAAAAATCTTGCCTATAAATGAACACCTAACCATGAGGAATGTAAATGGAAGTGGGTAAACAAACCAACTGAAAAATCGACTCATACGAACAAATTATTGCTCTACCAATGGAACGATTTACTGATTGACCATTGCATTTTGAGACTTGAAAACAAAGCCTGGAGACAAGTGTGTGGTATACCCATGGGCTTTGCATGTTCCCCTACTTTGTGTAACTGGTACCTGTCATTCAATGAATTACATTTTATAAAAAAACTTGCCAGACTAGGTGAAATTAAGTACTTACGGGCGTTCAAAAATACCTTTCGATATATAGATGACATCTGTTTTATTAGTAATCCGGATGCGCTTTTATTTTTGGATAAGGAACAACCGCGTGCCTTTAATAATGCTAAATGGATTTATCCTCTGGAGTACCTGACCATAAAAAATGAGGGGTCTAATGACAATATTGTTAACTTTTTGAGTATTACTACTACCTTTGATTTCGATTCTGGATTTTTTATATGAATTGATAAAAGAATAGAATTGCCTTTTTCTTTTTTCCAGTTCATACACCTGGCGTCCAATAGATCGATCTTTAACTCTTATAAAGTTATCATTGCACAGATTATCGCTGGCATGTATTGTTGTAGCGAACATAATACTTTTCTCAATGAAGTCAATGACATTGCTATGGCATTTCAAAGAAATGACTTTATGAAAGGAAGATTCTATGGGATCATCAACAAATTATTCTTACACAATATGTTTCCTAAAATGATGTTTACTGTGACTACCAAAAAATGCTGATTTTCTCTTGGTGGGCAGTTAGCACTCCATCTCAGGGGTGCTAACTACTCCCTGAGATACCTTGCTAACTGTGGGTATGGCTGGTGGGTTTCTCTCTCTCTCTCTCTCTCTCTCTCTCTCTCTCTCTCTCTCTCTCTCTCTCTCTCTCTCTCTCTCTCTCTCTCTCTCTCTCTCTCTCTCTCTCTCTCCTGGACTCTACTAGATGGTTACTATGTTGCATCTGCTCTTCTAAACATAAAAAAAAGTTGATTTTTACTTATGGCACTAAACCAACAATAATGCTTTGCCTTGCTAAACTTAGTAATATGACCCCTCTATGAAGTTTTTTTTAATATGCAGTCTTTTGGTGGGAAACTTGGTTTCCTTCAATGGCTATGATCTGTGCACATTATAGAAATTTGATCTAATGGTGAGCATTTTTAAGCAGTCAGTGCATTAAGATGTACTGAAAACTCTATAAGGGAAGGTGAGGACAACCCTAAGTTTCACTCTTTATGTTCTCTCTCTCTCCCTCTCTCTCTCTCTCTCTCTCTCTCTCTCTCTCTCTCTCTCTCTCTCTCTCTCTCTCTCTCTCTCTCTCTCTCTCTCTCTCTCTCTCTCTCTCTCTCTCTCTCTCTCTCTCTCTCTCCCCCTTGCTCTTTCTCTCTCGATTTTCTTCTCTACCGTGACCATTGCTGCTTGGGTAAGAGGATACCTGTGACTGCTATTGGAAGAGTAGTCGTGTGAACGATACTACAAGCAAAGGTAAGAATGCTATCGATGGTTTGGCTTAATGATAACTCACATTCGAAGAGATATATGTGCTAGCTTTGTTGTGTAGGGAATAAGCTCACAAGGTGTTATTATCGTAGATTGGTAATGTTTTCTAGCCTCCAAATACTTATTGGAAGCTTCTAAAAACAAGCGCTGGCTCAAGAGCAGGCATGAACATTTCAGAAGGTACGATATCCATCATTTCATGTAGTGGATAGTCGCTTGCTGGCACATGAGGTTTCTTATCTACTATGTATTCGTGTGTGGTGCTTATGCACAATGGTTGAGTGCCTGCTAGCCAGCGGATCTCTAAACAGCCAGTGGTTCGCTCCATCATCTACAAAAAGTTGTTTATTTATTTACTCTTGAGGATGGTGCGTTGCTCCACGCGTATATCTCAATATCTCATTTTGACATCAATAATATACTACATGCATGATTGCTCACAATGCTTGCAATGCAAACGGTCATCTCTGGACATAACTATAGTATGCTCTACGAGGCTCTGATAATATTATCAGTTGTAAACACAAGGATAATATAAGCGACTTGATGCTTTGTAAAAGTGCTAAATTTTCGAACTGCGAGTCTATAACATACTGACTCTATTACATTTAAATATGTTAGCACTGGTTTTTGACTATGAATATGTGTGATTGATTGTAACACCATTGTAATACTACGATACTCTTTGAAGGAGATTGCACTACCATTAACTCTTTACTTTCAGTTTTTAATCAGTAATACATAAGCAGGGTTTTGCATAAAGTAGAAAAAGAGATGGGTAGCTCGTAAGAAATGACCTCAACTCACATTCAGGTCTAAAGCTTTGTGAAATTATACTAGCATGGAAGATAGTCTCACCCTAGACTAGTATACGATTCATGCACACATATGGGACTTCAAGAGTTACTTTAAGTGAATTTTTTTAAAAAAAACCTATGATCTAAATAGGTGCTTACATTACATGCTTTGATTTTTATAAGCATTGGTCTTTTTTTTATCTTTTTACAAGTTTCGGTTTTAAAAAAAAAAAAAACCTAAGAGCAACCTGTGTAAGTAAGCTATGGATTTATACAGAGTTTGACTTTGACGTGCTTGAATGGCATGGATTTGCCCAAGTCGTAAGGTGCTTGGACTCCCAAATTTGGAATGGGATGTCCTTAGGGCTAGTATGGCATGGATCTGCCCTAGTACCTAGCATTGTTGCCAAAGTCACAACTCTTTTCTGTTGTGCATTGAAAGACAACTTCCTACTTGTATCATGTTTATGTGAACTTAATACATTGTTTTTGCTCTTGCACTGATCAGTATGGCATCTGCCCTGATACGATTACGTAAAAGGGCAGAATGTATTGCTATTTATGGAATGCATGTTTGGGAAGATTGGACGTATTAATTGTAATTGCAATCAAGCTGATAAGATAGTGAATCTTGTTTCGGACATGGATGACAACTGATGCTCAACTATGACACTTGTCTTCCTCAGGTAACTAACTCGTGCGGTTTTGTTTTGTGGGATGGTGGCAAGTAATAGCTGGCTGTCTTAAAACTTGCCTTGCTTTATGGTACTCTGTACTGTAAGACTTTATACAACTATGTTTTAACCTATTATGCTAAAAATTAAAGGGTTCAAAGGGTTTGGTCTTGACTTGTCAAGAGGGACTATGTGATGTCTTGTTACTCTCTCTCTCTCTCTCTCTCTCTCTCTCTCTCTCTCTCTCTCTCTCTCTCTCTCTCTCTCTCTCTCTCTCTCTCTCTCTCTCTCTCTCTCTCTCTCTCTCTCTCTCTCTCTCTCTCTCTCTCTCTCTCTCTCTCTCTCTCTCTCTCTCTCTCTCTCTCTCTCTCTCTCCCCAAAATCCTAACTTTGCTCTACTATGACAATGAGAAAATGAAAATAAAGCACCAAAAACATATATATTTTGGTCCATTTTGTTGATGTGACATATTTCTACTAGATAATGCATCTCACACCTTAAGAAGTCTAAAGTCACTTGAATTTATTTGTTTGCATGTTCTTTGACTTTGCATTGCATTTCATTTTTTAAATGTATTTTAGTCAAAAGTGCTTTTTTTTCTTCTTTGAATCAATTACATCACACTAGAATTTCATGCACAAATGTACAATGTTTGAAAACACCTAACTAGCGAGCAAGCTCCAAACATCTCAATGAGTACAAAAGGTAGGGTTTGAGTTTACAACTATGTAGCAAGAATTTTCTGTTGTTCAACTCATCACACAGGCCTTGCCAAACGTACATTTTTGTGGAAAGTACGAATGCTCCATTCTTGCAGTGAGTGGCTTTCTTATTTTGTTTACAAAACTTTACAACAAGGATCCACTTAGCTCTCAATTATTTGTGTACATCAAAATAGTGCTTGGTAGGTGCTAGAGTCGTTCTTCTTTGTGCGTGTTTGCATCTTCATGAATAATATCTAAGCACAAATATCTAGATTTTATCTACAAATATTTAACTCATATACTCTATAGGAATAAACAAACACCAAAAAGAGCTAAAATTATTTTGGAAAATGAGAAATCAATCTTCAGTAAATGATTTGTGCGATGAAACTTTACAAAGCTTTCAAATTAGGCCTCTTTCTTTATAACTTGTATTATAGATTTTCTTTAATAATGTGAAAAGGTACATGTTACTATTTCTTTAGCCATAAGATTCCCACTAATTCTATGGTACCATGTACCAGTATCTTGCACATACCTAGAAAGCCCTTTCCAACAAAAGCAAAAGTGACTTATCACCAACTTTTTATGACTTTCAAAAAACAATGCAAAAAAGATTTGGCTATCACTTTTTGATTAAAATTAAACATTCTATTTCTTCTCTAAAGCTAAGTGAAGTGGCATGGTTATTTAGATTATGTAACAAGTTAGAGTTGTTCAAGTCTTGTGAATGTCGCATGTTAGCCAATGCTGCATCAAGTATCAATGTTGTCATTTAAACATAATAAAATGTGATTTTATGATGACATATATGTTTCAAATTCACTCACTATAAATGCTTTTGTATTATGTGCAATAATTATAATAATTATGAAGAATGCTATTGCATTTTTTTTGTCGGAGTAATTCAAGTGACATATGTTGGTATATGAATTTCAACTTGGTAACATTGCAAAATAAGAATGTTAAGATATTTAATTATTTAAAATTTACTAGATCCAAACCATGAAAAAAATGACACTTAACCTTCTACAAGAATGTCTCTGATAGTTGTACAAGAAAGAAACACTGGAGGTCTTTGCCAAGCCATATACTTACATAGACTTTTGTCATTTATTAGACATGTAGTCTAGGTACTCACTTTTTAGTAGTTGAAATTGTATCGCACTTGCATTTAACAAATTTGTTTGAAGATGCATTAAATACACTGTACCACATGGGGCTCTTTACAACTCTAAAGAGCATGTTGAACATGCATATAATTTCTGGTGAACATGCATATAATTTGAGGTAAATTTAAGAGCAATTAGTCCTTAGATTGTGTTCACATGTAGAATGATTGTGGGTGTTGGAATTTTTTTTCTAAAAATAAGTCTTCAAACATGAAGCTTTAATTTCAAGCTTTTGTTATTAAGACTTTTTGAGATTGTAACTTATGAAACTGTTATCAAAGTTTATTTGTTATTGAGACCATGTTGAGCATTCTTAATATCTACAAGATCGAAGGTGTAAATCTAGTTGTTCTTGTCATGAGTTGAATAATTAAGAACATTTCCAAGATAATCAGGACATTCCAATGAATCGAAGTCTTAATTGAAGCTCTCAAAGTCATGCACTTCAAGTAACTTTGTAAGTATCCATAAATTTGTAGCTATTTGAAAGTTGTGAAGTCACCATAGCAAATTTTGCTAGATAACCACACGAGAAAAAAGAAGATGAAAAAGGTGTGGAATCGTTTATGGTTAAGTCCAAAACACATACCCTTCACATTGCTAACCTTTCACAATTCTTCAATTTCTGGTATGCAACAAGTAAATGTGATTATAGATGGAGAGAAGGTGAAAGGCACTGGTGCCTAGATCATAATTGAATAGAGGAACGAAGAGCCAAAATCAATTACAATGCACGTTAGAAGTTTGTTATTGAGCGGCCAATCATTTGAGGAGGAGAGAGGACAAAAAAGATGTGGAGACAAGCTAGGAAACAAGTACACTCATTTTACTATTGAAATTACGTGGGAGAAGAAGGATGTGGCTAAAAAGGGATTTGAAAATGACCCAGCTCAATAATCTCTAGAAAAATATATCTGTAGGAATTGACATTTTGTAAAGTTCTTAATCAATATGCAACAAGCTCCTCTTTGCTTGCTGAATGGTAGGGGTATCCACATCAATATTGGCGTTCACCTTTTGCAAGTGAATTTGTGCAAGTTTTGTGAGTTTATTGTGGCAAATATTGGGGATTATGGCATGCAAGCAAATGGATAAAAATAGTAAAACACTGGAGAATATTCTTTAAAAAACAACTCATACAATGACCAAACCATATCGGGACACTCTCATCTTAACCATGTAATCTCAAAGCTACAAAGTACTTAAACCTTGAGAAGTAGTTTCCTAGATATTAAGGAGTTAATCCTGCTATGTACATCTTACAATGTGCATTCTAAGGAGTTATTCATGGATAGGTACATCTCACATTGTGCATTATTGCAAAGATAACATCCACACAAAATCTATTCTAGCTACTATCGGTTTCAAAGTTGTAGGTAAATACATAATTGATGTTTGACATTGCTTTGAATTTCAAATTAAACAAGCAAAATAATCCTAGTACTGCTTGCGTCAAAACCAACAACCAAAAGATGTCATGACTTTGGCATCACATGGAACAGCTCAAATTGACTTGACATGGGTTGGTGAATGATGGTTGCGTGACCCTTCTTGTGGCAATGGATACACTCAATCTTGGGATTGAGCCAACAAGTATCCACTGTATGCCCGTCTCTTCTGCATCTCACACAAGTCTTCTTGTCTGCATCTTGTCGTTTCGACCTCCCTTTGGTCTTCCAGTTGCTCTTGCTAGTACTCTCTGCTTGCTGGTCACGATCTTGCCTCTGATTCAACTCCCTCTTAGGCTTGAATTGTTTCTTGGATTTTTCTTTGTTGCCGTAGGGGGCCTGGTCAGAACCATCCTTGTGATCAAGGTGTTCTCTGGCATGGACTTCCTCTCGAATCTCGACAATCACCTTTTCGAGGTTCATGGCAGGATCTTTCGCGAGCAAGGCTTGTGTCATCTGGAAAGATCTGGGCAAGGCTCTCAACAGGTATGTGAGCTGCTTCTCAGCTGACACTACATTGTCTACTCCAGAGTTATGTAGTGATAGAAATAGATCCTTCATCTTTCTTACGAAAGAGGTGAGGTCTTTTCCATCCCACTGCAAATTCGTCAACTGATCTTCCAGCATCATGATCTGACTTTTTGATTTTGTCTGAAATCTAGTGAGTAATGCATCCCACATCTCCTTAGCCTTGGAGAGCGTAGCCATGTCAAGTGTGAGGCTATCTTCGATGGAAGATGATAGCAAGGCTACTGCCTTGTTGTTTTTCTCCCTCCATTTGTGTAGCTCCTTGTCTGTTGTTGTAGGAATTTCTTCTGTGCCATCCACCCAGGGGAAGGGCCCTTCACCCTTGAGTATCAAAGATGTCTTAACTTTCCAGGCTAGAAAGTTAGATCCTAAAGAATCAAGTATCGTGCAGATCTTGCTCTGCATGCTACTCATTGAAGCCATTGCTTCTTGAAGTCTGTTTCCTTGTTGATGGTTGATTGTCTGAATGCTTGGCCTCCTGGATCTGCTAGCTTCTTGGCTATGTCAGAATTTGACAAGATGACTGGCTCTGATGCCACTGTTGGTTGTGATGATTGATGAGTTCGTCAGATTCGCAAGACTTTCGCGAAGGCGAATCAAGCACGACTCTCTTCATCTCAGATGGAGTTTAGATGTGATCACTGGACACTGCCAGCTGAATCACTCCTACAGTCCTCCAGAGTGTAGTCAGTCACTACTGATCTACGTTCATAAAATTAATACAACGTTCAACACAGTTTCAACCAAAGTGAAAATTCAAAATGAACAAGAAGAAACTCAAACATGCGATTAACAGCAGAAACATTTGCATTCGAGATCAGACACAACACGAATTGATATGTGCGCAAAGGCTACAATATCGTCTACTGATTTTCTTCTCTGATTCTTTGAGCACTACGTGCATACCCATGCAGTGCATTGGCGTGAGAGAAACGCGGTTCTCTCACAAATAATCATCTCGCTTTACTAGCGGACAGTTGGATCTTCTGATCCTAGACAGAATTGTCTTCGCATGCAGGCGGACAAGTATTCTGTATTTTTTGTCTTGATTGCTTACTAGCATCAAACTATTTCGTTGTTACACTGTGTGTATTCTGTTGATCTATATGTCAAGTATCATCCAGTAAGCATGGTCTCTCTATGTAAATCTAAGATTAGAGTGATTAAGCAACTAGTCAGAGAGTTACAAGAGTGGCAGATTAGCCATGACCTAGGAAGTATCTGCTGACATCATGCCATCAGATCAAATCTCTGTACTTTTGGGTACTTGCATGATCTTAGCTGGTACTCTTTGGAGCGTGAGGGCAAAACAGGTTTCGTTTTGCTTGTATGCCTTTCTCTCGTACTGGACCGCAAAGGAATCTCGTTTGTGGATCTTTCGTGTTCACGAATCGTTCGTCTTCGTCTCCTTTGACTTTCATGTTCGCGAGCCGCTCTTCATTTCCTTTGACTTTCATGTTCGTGAAACTTTTTGTGCTTCGTGTCTCCAGATCTTCGAGTTCGCAAATGTCTTCATCAGGTTGAGGGCTGAAAGCTAGCAAGGCTTTGTAGTTAGAAACATTTGTTTCTTCACTTCTTAGCAAATGACTCATTATGATCAATCAAAAGCTTGCTAAATGCACATAATGAGAGTGTGGAAGGGTGACCATTATGATGATGTATGTATGTAGCCGCGGCCAAGCAGAAATGCGCCCATCACAAGGCATCCAAAGTGTTCACAAAATCGCTACAAGTGAGGCGGCTACCTGCCTTAATGGCAGTGCGCCCTCATATCAACTTATGCCATCACACCAATGCATGCAACGTTGCTTAAAACAGTGCATAATCCTTCTATGTAGGCCACCGCTGGCTATCTATCATAAACATAGCATTTTTGATGAGACTCATACATTCAAATATGTTTCAATCCTCTGCTGGGACAGTGCCCAACAACAAGTGCCAAAAAAGATTTCTAAAAAGCCTCAAATTGATGTCTATCAACCATCATCACCACGAAAGTTAGCCTATCAACCCAAGAATCTTGTCTAGCTTATAAAGTCTTATAGAATAGAGCTTCCTTTCTTGAAAGCCTACAAAGTGTGATAGTGGCCAAGGAGCGTCAACAAGCAAATGTGAATACTAGAGGGAGAATAATTTCCAACATCAGAAGTGATGATGGAGCACTCTTCATCAAGGAAAGTAAAAGGAAAGGCCAGTGGAGGTGGCAAGAGAAGAAGAAAGTAGTGCTTCTTCAAGGCAAAGCAAGAGAGAGACAAATTCCCATCATGTGCTGTGATTGTGCCAAGTATGGCCACTATGCAAGGCAATGCTTCAAAATAGAAGAAACACACAAAATCTCTTCTGAAGATTCATCAATAGACATGATGAACATGTGCCATTAAGGATGTTTTTTGCAAATGGTTTCTTAGATCCTTGAAAAACAAATTGTGATGTGTGATGATACTAGTCTTGAAGAGTGTTGTTCCTCTATTTCTTTTATGCTGTGTCTAAGAAAATAAATTTTTCAAAAAATAATGTCACATGTTTCAATAAAGAATGCAGATCATGTGATCCTATTATGAGTGAAAATAATAGATTTGGTGGGGTTATTTTCAAGTCAAAAAGTGATGGTACTTTGGTAGACTTGAAAGTAGAGAGTCCAATATTTGTTGACATTGTAAATGATAGTGAGGCCAAATCAATTTTGTGTGAGACATCTCCTATAACTATGAATAGAAGGTCATCTATGAAGAACAATATATATTCAAGGCTAATTTATGATCAAGTTCAACACCTTAATTTTGTTTTGATGAATTCTATTGTTCAAAAAAAAGTTATGCCTTTCCTTTTTGGATGCAACAAAAAATGGTGTGAAGGAAAGGACAAGGGTTAATATCAAACATCGAAGGTTTGAACAAAGTCCAACTTTGCACAGTACCTTAAAGTAGAATCATTGTGCTACTGTACTGTGGGTCCTATCAGTCGATAAGGATCAGTTGGCCTTGCCACGAGGCAAGTCGACGGGACACGTGTCCCGCCAACGACAACCTGGGTCATGCATGGGTTGCCTGAGTGAACAACTATACGCACAGTGTAATTTCATTTTGAGAAATACAGTTGCTACAAGTTGCTATGTGAGCTTGCTGTGGAGAGTGTTTTTCTATCTGTGTTACTATGTCGCATTATCTATGTTTATGTTCGAAGCAAATTCTAAGTTGGTATCAGAGGCTTGGTCACTTGAACTTACGAAGCCTCAATTTGATGAGAAAATTGGAGATGGTAACATGATTGCCTACCATAGAAGACCACTTGAAATTGATGTGTGAATCATGTGTATATGGGAAGCAGCATCGAGAGAAGTTCAATAAAGGTGGGGTTGCAAGGGCAAAGGACATCCTATATTTGATCCACATAGATTTATGCGGGCCTATGAGGACTATATCCTTAGGTAAAGCCTTCTATTTCATGATGAGATGTCATGTAAGACGTGATCTACTTCTTGAAGAAGAAATCGGATGCATTTGACAATTTCAAGAGCTTCAAAGCATTGGTTGAAAATCAGACAGGTGAAGATCAAAGTCCTAAGATCAGGTAGTGGAGGTGAGTACAAGTCTAATGACTTCAATGATCTTTGTGATCAATGTGGGATCAAAAGACAATTTATGCAAGCTCATACTCTTGCTCTCAATGGTGTAGCTGAGCGCAAGAATTGTACGATTGTGAAAAGTGCCAGATCTATGCTAGCTGAGATGAAACTACCAAAAGATTTTTGGTCAGAAGCAAGCAATACGGCAGTCTATCTTCAAAATAGAAGTCCTACCATTGCCATACCAAAGATAACACCTGAGGAAGCATTCATGAAGAAGAAGCCAAAGGTGAACCACTTGCGAATCTTTGGATGTAAAGTGTATATTCCTAGGATATGATGATCGTGTGAAGGGCTACAGATTTTTTGATCCAATGGAAAACAAAATCCATGTAAGCCATGATGTTATCTTTGATGAATTCAAGATGTATGAAGACGAGGATGTGGAGAAGATAGATACATCTAGTGGAAAAGATGGTATAGTAAGGATACCTCCTCATGATGATCCATTTATTGACCTTCCAAGTGATGAACATGAGGATACATTTCAAGATACTACTACTCAACCTCTAGAGACATGTGGAGAGGTAGAGACAAACCATTTGGTGCAAGAAGGATTGAAGTTGCAGGTGACAAACGCAAGGAGAAGGATGTACCGTGGGATACATTTTCACCAGAAAGCCGATCACCTGACATGAAGCTCCCTAAGTGGTTTGAGAGATTGTTGGAGAGCCGTGACATGGATGACTTTCCAGGATCATCTAGCCAGGGAGAGCTACGAAGATCAACAAGAGAGAAGACACAACCTGAAAGGTATGAAACAACTTATGTTCTCTTATCTAGCATTATTCAAAGCAAAGAACCTTTGACTTACGGTGAAGCGAAGGATGATGACATTTGGGTCAAGGCCGTGAGAGAGGAGATGGAGTCAATTGCTAAACATAGCACATGGGACTTAGTAAAACCACTAGTTGGCAAGAAACCCATTGGTTGCAAATGGGTATACAGGACTAAGTACCATGCAGATGGAAGTATAGCAAAGCACAAGGCAAGATTGGTGATCAAAGGGTATGCACAAAGTAAAGGCATTGACTATGAGGAGACCTTTGCACCAGTATGTAAGTGGATACTCTACGTCTACTTGTTGCTTTAGCTTCACATTTTGGTTGGCCTTTGCATTAGATGGATGTGAAATTTGCTTTTCTAAATGGTGAGCTAGAAGAAGAGGTGTTCATGGATCAATCTGAAGGCTTTGTAACGAAAGGACAGGAAAATAAAGTATGTCGCTTGAAGAAAGCGCTTTATGGTCTTAAACAGGCACCACGTGCGTGGTATAGCATGATTGATGCCTACATTTGTTCAAAAGGGATGGGGAGAACACATTCGGATCCAAATCTATATGTCTTATGCTTTGATGGTATGGTTGCTTTGATTGCTCTTTATGTTGATGACTTGATTATTACGGGAAATAATCAAGAGATGATAGACATGATCAAGAAAGACCTCATGGAACAATTCAAGATGACATATCTCAACTCGATGCATTATTGCCTTGGAGTAGAGGTGTGGAAAAAAGGACACGAAGTGGGTTTAACACAGGTGAAGTATGTCAAAGAGTTGCTGCACAGGTTTAGGTTGCAGGATTGCAAACCAGTGAATACTCCTGTTGAACCAGGTAAAAAGCTTTCTAAGCTTGATGAGTCTCAATCATTTGATGCTATGCTATATAGGCAGTTAGTAGGGAGCTTGATTTACCTTACCACGACTAGACCAGATATATGTTATGTTGTTGGTATTGTAAGTCAGTTTATGGCAGCACCTACGGAAACACATTGGAAGGCAGCTAAGCGCATTTTGCGTTATGTAAAAGGCACTTCAGATTATGGCTTGATTTATATGAAGCATGAGGGTTTACCTGAGTTGTGTGGCTATGTGGATGCGGATTGGGGAGGTGACTATGATGATCGTAGATCCACCACAGGGTATGTATTCCAGCTTTGTGGCAGTTGCTTTTCCTGGTCTAGTAAGAAGCAAAGTACAATTGCTCTTTCCACCACAGAAGCAGAGTATAAGGCAATGTGTAGTGCAGCACAGGAAGCTATATGGTTGAGACAAATCTTGGAAGAAGTTGGCATGAAGCAGAAAAATCCGACGACGTTACATAGCGATAGTCAGAGTGGCATTCAACTAGCAAAGAATCCAGTGTTACATGCAAGAACTAAATACATTGAGATTCAATATCACTTTATACATGAGAGGTTGCTGAGTCGTGAAATTCATGTTGTTCATTGTAGTACGGAAAAACAACTAGCTGATATATTTACTAAGCCACTTGTTGGAGAAAAGTTTGATAAGTTTAGATCAAAACTTTTTGTACTTAAAGTTTGTTGACTTTAAAGCTATGTATATGACTGTATAAAAAGTAGACTCTACTTTAAGGGAAAGAGTTAGAATTCTAGTAGAATCACTGTGCTACTGTACTGTGGGTCCTATCAATTGATAAGGATCAGTTGGCCTCGCCACGAGGCAAGTCGACGGGACACGCATCCCGTCAACGACAACTTGGGTCATGCATGGGTTGCCTGAGTGAACAACTATATGTACATTGTAATTTCATTTTGAAAAATACAGTTGCTATGTGAGCTTGCTGTGGAGAGTGTTTTTCTGTTTGTGTTATTGTGTAGCATGATTTGTGTTCTTGTTCGAAGCAAATTCTAAGTATTACTACATACCAATTGGCCACTAATATAACCAAATTTTCTTCTAGACACTAGTCCAAAAAACAAGATAATTGTGTGAAGCTCTTGAGCCAATCATAAAACTTGTTTTCCATCCCATGATATATCTTGATAAGTTGTTTTTCATTGGATCCACTCACAAGAGTTTCTTTATAAAAGACCCACTCCATCTCTTTATATATAACAAAGGTCAAAGAACTTTTTTCTCCTAAGCTCCACAAGTTCGATGCACTTGAACCAAGTAGGTTAGCTAAACATTTGTAGGTACATGCAAGTATGCATCAAATAGAATTAGCTAGACATTCAAAGGGTACAAGCAAGCATGTATCAAATAAAATAAACATACATAAGTTACCAAGGTAAAATATCCTCACTCAAGCCACACCCCTAAGGTTGGGGGTGGCTCATGGAACCAACCCAAGAAAACTTATAGCATAAATTGTTTTCACTTTTACCATCTAGCAACACATTGGCTCAACGACGCTCTACCATCTTGGTCAACACCCCACACAACCAAGGGAAATTTCTTCTCACTAATGATTAGACAATTGTGCATCACATCAAGTCCCTTGTATTGGATATTTGAACAATGGACAACCATCTCACAACAAAAATTACCCATGTGCTTTACACTCATACTTGAACAAAATTTTGGTATCAATAGTTCTCATGTATAGTTTGAGTGTGTAGCTTTGCACACCACTAAGAATCACAATTGTCTTAAGAGACTAGCCTAATTTAGATTTGTTGTCTCTCAAGCGCATGGAAGTTCGATCTGGCATCACGTTATCTTGAGCTAGATCCATGGACAAGCCATAAACTATTCATGCAAGCTAATCATCACAACCAACACATCACGAGTCTTTATATGACCAATCTGACCAACATGCCCCTACAAAATTTGAGTGCAAAGTTGGAGCCAACTAAATGAAATGGCATAGTGACATGCAAAGAAGCTACTGAACTTGGGATTTTCGACTAAGGTGAAACCAAACTAGTTAATGACTACAAAGATTTAAGCTTTATTCATAATTTTGAAAACGATGTATTTGTTCTCGCATGAGCTCGACATGAAGCCTATCACTTACTAAGATGAGATGGAACTTGAGGGTACACTTGAAAGATATTTAGTTTGCAAACTTTTTGCTATGATTCAACATCTTCTCTCCCAATGACGATACCATGCAATTGTTCATGCATGCTTTTACAAGGAGTGTAGTTATTTGCTCCTATGCAAAGAGCTCTAGTTGCCATCATGCGGATGAGAATCGATAAGCGTGATAACTAGCTTGACTTTTAAAAGTGATGGCTCATCCAAGTCAGAGACTTAGCCATGTTCATCTAGACTTGCTATGGAGTGGTGTGAGTGTCATTCAAACAAGTATTTAGTAACATGTTTTGGAACCTCCAAGTAATCATTACATCAAATTGCCCATGAACTTTCTAGAGTAAGTCGACATATAAAAATAAAAATGAACGTGCATAAGGTGCCTTGAGACCTTTACTCAAATGTAAAGTCTAGTTTCAAACTTGGTCCTCTAACCCAATGAGGAACTCAGCAAGGAATTTACCGTACATGTAAAGCTCTTTTGCTCAAAAATCATAAACTAAAAAGGAACAAAAATTCTTATTTAATGAACTACATAAAAAAATACATGTGCAATAGATAGTTATAAGAACTACATAAGTCCAAAATGTACATCTTTTATGGTACACATTTTTGGTTCATAAGTCAAAGTATTGTAACAATGTCAAAACTACAAAGTGAAGTTGGGTAAGAGCTATATTGGTTTAGGTCCAAACTTTCAAACTTGACATATCTACACCTTGAGTTTCCTAGCTATAAGGGAAGCTCCTTAGATCCTGCTTACAAATCCTAAACACAAAAGATAACACACTGTGGAGAAACCACCCAACCAAGTAGAAGCATCCAATCAATCTCTAGAAGCCTCAACCCCAAGCCAAGGAACAAGAAGCATGAATGTAGAGTGAGAGTCTGACAATGAATCAAGAACCATGATGAGGAGTAGGGCGAGTTTGGTCCTCTTATATAGAGCCTAATGCATCCTGGGCACATAGCCATGCATAGCCCTATGTTCCCTATACATAGATTCTTCTAGAATAGAGTCCTATGCATGGACCAACTATTCAAAGAATTGCTATTGATAACTCTACACATGCATACACTGTCTCATTACCTTGTCTAAACTCCACTTAGTGTGTTTTGGGCCTCACAAGGATATTAGTTACTTTCGGATCACGTCCAGTATGACATGGCATAACTAACAGCTTGTTTCACTGGAGTACCGTGTATCCAAGACTAGGAGTATACTGTATCCTATGTACTGGTCATGGACATAACATTCTTCCCTCCTTAACTGTTTCTATCCTTAGAAACTAAAATTTGAGAAATTCTTCTTTATGCTATCAACTCTCTCCCACGAATCATCATCCTCAGTACAACCCTTCCACCGAATTAAGCACTCAAAGATAGAACGATTACTCAATTGTTTATCTCTGGTTTTGAGCACTTTCTCAAGTTTCAAAGGTACACTAAGCGACAAATCTTCCAAATGGGATAAATTTTCATCCGATCCAGTTATATCACCATCATGCAAACTTAGTTTCAAACGACTTACATGAAACACTGGGTGTGCAGTCGATTTTCCTTGAAGATCGAGTTCATACGCCAAAGAACCAATTCTATGTACAACCCTGAAAAGTCCACAATAACGGGTAGACAACTTATAATGTTTCCCTGTACAAAACGTCTTAGAATCTTTTGGAATCCTAAGATATACCCAGTCATCAACTTTAAAATCTCTTGGAGATCTCTTAAGATCGGTATAGTGTGTAGCTCTATCCTAAGCACTACGGATACTATCCTTAGCCACTTGCAACATTTCTTGCATATCATGCAAAAAATCAGCAACCTTCTGGATCTTAACAGACTTTGTCTCAACATTTACTAGAGATCTAGGTTAAAAATCGTACATAAGCATAAAAGGACTGTAACCTGTACCAGAATGTTTTCAGCTATTATATGCTAACTCAACCAGTGGGAGATAATCTTCCCAATGAGATTGCTTGTGAGAAACATACGTCCTCAAAATATCTTCCATAGTTTGATTAGCCCTTTCTGTCTGGCCATTTGATTCAGGATGATCAGAAGAACTCAAACTCAAAGAAGTTTCCAGTTTATGGAATACTGCTGACCAAAAGTGACCTGTGGACTTAGGATCTCTATCACTAACAATGTCACTTGGAAGACCATACAACCGAAATAATCTTTCAACAAAAATCTGGGCTAAATCAGAAGCCTTTATAGTTGACTTGAATGGTATGAATGCAGCTAACTTAGTTAACCGATCCACTACAACGCAAATAGAATCATTTTGCCGTTGGGTCTTTGGAAGTCCAACTACAAAATCCATAGATATGCTTTCCCATTTCTTATCTGGGATATCTAACAGATGCATCAAACCACCAGCCTTATGGCGTTCAGCCTTTGCTAGTTGACAGGGCTTGCATTTAACAAAATATGACTTGACATGTGGCTTGAGCTTTGGCCAATAAAATTCTCTCTTAACCAAGTCTAGAGACTTGTGTATACCGGGATGTCCTGCACAAGGTATGTCATGACATTCGAACAAAATCTTCCGTTTGAGCTCATCATCACCAGGTAAGCAAACTTTTCCATTCTAAAATAGTAATCCATTTCGAATAGTGAACTGTTCCACAATCTTCTTATCTTTCATAGTTAGTTGAGTCCCCCTGTGTTTCTGACTCAACACTGTCCACATTTCTTCCGGTCTGAACAATGTTCCTGTTGAGAATCAGTATGAGGAGGATCGTAGTCGCGAAGCTTTCGTGAAGGAACCATGACTCTCCCTTTGCCTCTCGGATGGAGTTCAGATGCGATTGCTAGGCACTGCCAGCTGAATCACTCCTACAGTCCTCTAGAGTGTAGTCAGGCACTGCTAATCTACGTTTATAAAATTAATATAGCATTCAACATAGTTTCAACCAAGGTGCAGAATTAAAATGAACAAGAGAACTCAGACACATGATTAACATCAGAAGCATTTGCATTCGAGATCAGACACAACAAGAAAAATCATCTATATTGATCTTCTTCTGATTTCTTCAAGCACTACATGCAAATCCACGCAGTGCGTTGGCGTGAGAGAAACACGGTTCTCTCCCGAGTAATCGTCTTGCTTTACTAGCGGACAATGGATCTCTATGGATCCTGATCACAGAACTTGTCTCGCACGTAGGCGGACTTGTTGTCTGTATTTCATCTTGATTGCTTACTAGTATCAGACTACTTCATTACACTGTATGTGTATTCTGTTGATCTATATGTCAAGTATCATCCAGTAAGTATGCTCGCTCTATGTAAATTTGAGATTAGAGTTATTAAGCATCTACAACTAATCAGGGAATTACAAGAGTGGCAGATTAGCCATGACCTAAAATGTATCTGCTGACGTCATACCATCAGATCAAATATCTGTACTTTTGGGTACTTGCATGATCTCGCTGGTACTCTTTGGAGTGTGGAGGGTAGGAGAAGGTTTCATTTCCGTCGTTGGTTTCGTTTTGGTCGTTTGCCTTCTCTAGTACTGGACCGAAAAAAATTCTCGTTTTTGAATCTTTCGTGTTTGCGAACCGTTCGTCTTCGTCTGCTTTGACTTTCATGTTCGCGAACATCTTCGTCAGGCTGAGGTTTGAAAGCTAGCAAGGCTTTGCAGTTAGAAACATTTTGTTTCTTCGATTCCCTCTCAAAGCATGATAGCTTTACGATCCCGAGACTGCTCCTTTGTCTCTCAAAGAGTCCTTTGTCCAGGGCTTTAGTGAAAATGTCAGCATCCATGTCTTTCATTCCAATGAAGGTGGTCTGCAGCATATTCTTTTCAATTAGATCCCTGATCAAGTGGTACTTAATCACAATGTGTTTTGTTCTGGAATGGAACACGAGATCTTTCATCAGGTGTATTGCAGAGGTGTTGTACATCTGCAAGACTAGGGGCTCGTTCCTTGTTTCTTCCAATTCATTCAGAAACTGCCTTAGCTAGATTATTTTGTTGGCCATCTTTGCTGCTGCAACATATTCTGCTTCACAAAATGACTGGGCTACGACGGTCTACTTCTTGCTAACCCAAAGAATTGCTGCTCCTGATGCGATGGTGCATCCTCCCGAGACACTTTTACAGTCGTCCTTGAGAGATGCCCAACTAGCGTCACTGTAGGAAAGTATCCTGAAACCTGAACCACGACAATAACACAAGCCATAATCCCTCGTTAATTGAAGATATTGCAGAATTTGTTTTGCAATCTTCCAATGTGTCGAGCCTGGATTCATGCAGAATTGGCTCATCTTGAATACTGCATAAGCAATATCAGGACGTGTGTTGTCAACAAGGTACATCAATGATTCTATCAGCTTCCTGTAAGGTGTGAGCTACATCTGTTCTCTCTCTTCCTCAGTCTTTGGATAGTCATCATTCGTCAGCACCGTCCCTGCGAGCATTGGAGTGTTTGCTCCTTTGCAGTTCAGCATCCCAAAGTCCTCTAGGATCTTCTGGGTGTATCTGGACTGGTGAAGGTATACCTTACCTCCCTTATAGTCCCTTTTAATTTGTAAGCCTAAGTAACACCTGGCTTCTCTCAGATCCACAATCTCAAAATGTTTCGAGATGTCTGCCATTACTTCAATAATTAGCTGCTCACTCCTGCAAAGTATTAGAGTGTCGTCCACATATACAGCCACTATGATGATCTGCCCATCTGTAACTATGACATATACATTGGAAACAACCAACAGAGGCTTGAATCTTAATGATTTCAGGACTTGATCTTTCTTCTTGTACCATTGTCGGGCTGATTGTTTCAGACAATAGATGCTTCTATGCATTCTGCATGCATAGTCAGGAAGTGAATTCGAGACATATCTTGGGGGTTGATCCATGTAGACTCTTCGTCTAATTTGCCATGCAAGAAGGCAGTCTTCTCGTCCACAATGTGGATCCTGAGGTTATAAGCTACCGCATATGCAAATAACAGACATAGGGACGAATGTTTGTGACAGGAGAGAAGGTTTCAAAGTAGTCAATACCGTATCTCTGAGAAAAACCTTTTGCTACCAGTCTTGTCTTGTATTTTGTCACATTCCCGTCTAGTCTGTATTTGTGCTTGAAGACCCATTTGCATTTGACAGTCTTGCGCTTATGTGGTAATGGCTCCAACGTCCATACCTGGTTCTTCCTCATGGACTCCATCTCTTCGTTCATGGCTTGGATCCATCTGTCCTTTTTTGGACCTTCAATCGCCTCCTCGAAAGTCTGTGGTTCGCCATTGAACCCGTAGAACTCTTCTGATGTGAAAACTGAGCTGCCTGGCACATATCTTGCTGGCGCTCTTCGTGGTCTTGTCAACCTTCTAGAAGATCCTCCTGGAACAGTATGCCTTTTCCCTTGTCTGCTCTGCTTAGTCCGAAACCATTTTGGTTTATAGAAACTGCGACAGTATTGCCTCTCGAATCTTTCTTCATCAGATTCGTCGCTCAAATGGGAGACGACTCGAAAATCTTCGTTTTTGTGTTCGTGCTCTACTCCCTCTATCATTGGCGACAGGTCATAGTACTGTCTCTCCAGAACTTCGTAGCTGACAGATCGTCATTGGCCATTGTCCTGCTCTCATCGAATCTGACATCTCTCATTGTTTTCACAGTGTTCATGTCTGGCATGTAGACTCTATAGTATGACGAGTTGTTGTCATAACCTACCAAAAATCCCTGCTCGGCTTTCTCATCAAGCTTCTTACGAAGCTTATCAGGAATATGTGCATAAGCTGCACAGCCAAAGATTCTGACGTGAGACATGTTGGGCTTTCTACCCTACCGTAGCTCATGTGGTGTCGTGTGTGGGACCCCAGACTTGCTTGTTCTGTTTTGGATGTATGCGACTGTAGCTACTGCTTCAGCCCACAGTGCCCTTGGAGCCTTTGAATAGGCCATCATGCATCTGGCTGCTTCCATCAGGGTCCTGTTCTTTTGTTCAGCAACACCATTGTGTTGCAGTGTGTAGGCTGCAGTTCTTTAGTGAATGATGCCACGATCAGTGCAGAAGTCAGTAAAGCAATTCGAGATGTATTCGCCACCTCGATCTGTTCTAATCTGCTTCACTTTGTTGTCTGTACATCTCTCAATCCAATTCACATATTCTGTGAATTTATCAAGTGCTTCAGATTTATTCTGAATAAAATACACTCTGGCAAATTTGCTATAATCAGCAATGAAGATTATATAATACTTTGAACCTCCTACTGAGATCACGTTGAATGGTCCGCAGATGTCAGAGTGCACTAGCTCCAGAATCTTTGTCGTTCTGTAGGAGTCTTTAATGAATGGTGTGCGCGACATCTTGCCTTTCAAACATGCATCATAGGTGGTCGAACTGGTTGCATTCGAGATGCTGACCCCTGTTATCGCTCCATGATGACTTGTCTGGTAAAGTGCCATTGAGTTCATGTGGTAGAGTCTTATGTGCACCAGAGTGTCTGGCGAGTCGTCATGAGTCTGATGCACCTGATCTGCAGGTAGGCGTACATTCATATGATATAGATTCCCCTTCCTTCTGCCTTGAGCGATGAGAGTACTGGTACTGGCATCAATCACATTGCATGCTTCGTCAGAAAATGTCACGCGCATTCCTGCATCTGCTATTCTTGCTAAAGAGAGCAAGTCTTGTTGCAGAGTAGGCACGAACTGAACGTCTTCGAGTCAACTATCTCTACCGTTTGTGTTGAGCCATAGTGAACCAATACCATTCACTTGATGTCTAGATCCATCTCCAAGAATTATGAATCTTGAAGGATCTACACTTCTGAAATCAGACATGATTTGTCTTGATGTCACGAAGTGTGAGGTGGCTCATGAATCTAGGATCACCTCATGTGTGTCATATGTTGAAGCATTTGCATTTGAGATCAGACACAACAAGAAAAATCATCTATATTGATCTTTTTCTGATTTCTTCAAGCACTGCATGCAAATCCACGCAGTGCATTGGCGTGAGAGAAACGCAGTTCTCTAACGAGTAATCGTCTCTCTTTACTAGCAAACAATGGATCTCTATGGATCCTGATCACAGAACTCGTCTTGCACGCAGGTGGACTTGTTATCTGTATTTTGTCTTGATTGCTTACTAGCATCAGACTACTTCATTACACTATATGTGTATTATGTTGATCTATATGTCAAGTATCATCCAGTAAGTATGCTCGCTGTATGTAAATCTGAGATTAGAGTGATTAAGCATCTACAACTAATCAGGGAACTACAAGAGTGGCAGATTAGCCACGACCTAAAATGTATTTGCTGACGTCATACCATCAGATCAGATATATGTACTTCTGGGTACTTGCATGATCTCGCTAGTACTTTTTGGAGCGTGGAGGGCAGGAGAAGGTTTTGTTTTCGTCGTTGGTTTCATTTTGGTCGTTTGCCTTCTCTCGTACTGGACCGGAAAAGATTCTCGTTCGTGGATCTTTCATGTTCGCGAACCGTTCGTCTTCGTCTGCCTTGACTTTCATGTTCGCGAACCGTTCATCTTCGTTTCCTTTGACTTTCATGCTCGCGAAACTTTTCGTGCTTCGTGTCTCCTGACTTTCGTGTTTGTGAACATCTTCGTCAGGTTGAGGGTTGAAAGCTAGCAAGGCTTTGTAGTTAGAAACATTTTGTTTCTTCAGTTCCAAATGTGACCAAAATGGGAATCTGATTCATATTTTTCTCTCAACAAAAGATATAGATTCGTAGAAATATGGGTGAATGACAACTCATTCAGTTCACCGATCCGACTAAGAGCATCTACAACTTGATTAGAGCTGCCCCTTATGTAATGGATTTCATGATCGAATAATTGCATCAATTCAACCCATCGAGCTTTTCTCCCCAGAAGATCATGTTGATTACAAAAATACTTAAGAGGCTGGAGATCCGTATACACTTCAAACTTACTACCATACAAGTAGTGTCTCCAGGTTTTAAGGGCATGGATTACAGCAAACAATTCTTTTTTCTGCGTAGTATAATGCAACTGAGGACCAGTGAATTTTTTGCTTTCAAATGCTAGTGGCCTATCCATTTGTAATAGAACTGCTCCAACTGCAACATCACTTGCATATATTCTCATGACGTAAGGTAAATCTGGATTTGCAATTTGTAACATGGGAGCTGAAACAATCATTGTTTTAAGTTTCTCAAAACACTGATTCAATTGCTCGTTCCAAACAACAGGCAGACTAAGTTGGTTCCTCTTTTTCTTTTTATTAACAATTCCTTTTCTCAGATTATTAAGCGGTGCTGCTAACTTAGCATAATCCTCAATAAATCTCTTGAAGAAAAGTGTAAAACCTAAAAAAGACTTTACTTGCCTCACAGTTTCCAGAATTGGCCACTCAATCACAATCTTGATTTTATCCTCGTCAATCTTGATCCCATTTACTGCGATCTTATGACCGAGATAAAGCAACTCTTGCTTAAAGAATTTACACTTGGACTCTTTAGCGTAGAGTAACTCCTGACGGAGCTTCATCAAGATGATTTTTAAGTGTTCTACGTGTTCCATCAAGGATTTACTATAAACGAGAATGTCGTCTAAGAATACTACCACGAACTTCCCCAAATATGGACGAAATAAATCGTTCATCATTTGTTGGAACGTTGCTGGAGCATTCGTTAATCCAAATGGCAATACTAGAAATTCATAATGACTGAATCTAGAACGAAATCTTGTCTTTTGGACATCTTCTGACTTAATTCTTATTTGATAGTACCCTGTCCTGAGATCTATCTTGGTGAAATACCGTGCTCCACCCAAGCGATCTACAAGGTCATCCATCCTGGGTAATAGATATTTATTCTTTATAGTCACTTAATTAAGCCCCTTGTAATCCACACACATCCGAAAACTCTTCGCTTTAAGAAGAACATGAGTGCCCCATGGTGATTTACTAGGTTGTATATGTCCCATCCTCAGATAGTTTTCTATTTGATTTGAAATCCCTGTCTCCTCTTTCTGAGAGAACCTATAAGGTTGTCTGTAGACAGGTTGACTTCCTGGAACTAACTCAATCCTGTAATCCATTGACCTAGATGGTGGTAAACCATGAGGTAATTCAGATGGAAAAACATCCCTAAATTCATTTATGATTTGTTCTTTCACTGCTTGTTCATGATCTAAATTTATTGAGTTCAGAATTGTTGAGAATTCACAACCATTTAGATTCATTTCAGGAACATCCACAACTGGAATAACATAAACTGAAAAAACTTCATACTCAGAATAATCCAATGCTTCCATTTTATTAACTATAGAAATCTGATCCAACGGACGTACAAATTTACTACCAAATAATGTAACTACCTTATCATCCTCCTTGAAAGTGAGAACATGTTTCTCAAAATCAATTAACAGAGAAGGCGATTTACTGAATAACCATTCATAACCTAAAATTAAACTAGTACGAGCTAGGTCTAAAACATGAAAATTAACTAATTCTGTGTGTCCTTGCACCAAAACTGGGATCTTCGGGACTTTTTGTTCCAAGTCTCCAACTTTGCTTCTGAAGCTAGATAAACTTTATATCTATGATTGTTGGCTTCAGTTTCCAAGCTGAGTTTCTGTACAAGACAAGAATTAATAAAATTATGAGTTGAACCACTGTCCAATAAAATACTCACTTCTTGATCTTTAACTGTGCCAATTAAATGGAAAAGTTCATTAGGCAAGAAAGAAGTAGTACTAAAAGAACATTCACACTCACAATCCATCTAGTTAATTTCCAAAGTCTTACCATTGCCTCCTAAGATTTCTATCATGTGAGCAGACCTTTTCTTCCTTTCTGGACAAAATTTCATCATATGTCCAGGCTTCTTACTGACAAAACATAAGTTCTCTCTTTTAGCCTTTTCTCGGGACATAGATTTATTGAATCTCTTTCTCTTCGGTTTCCTGGGTTCCGATGCTGCTTGATCTAATTCGTCAAAATATTTTGCTTGTTCTGGACCACGCTTCTTACCCTTCTTGGTTTTCAAAGTGGTTGGAAATTGCGCAAATTGCTTCCTGGATGCCACCATTGTGGAATTATATGCTTTCACAATCCGAAATGCATCCTCGAGGCTTTGAAGCACATTTCGCTTGCATTCGTTCTGATAGTCGGCTGGCAAACCTAGGACAAACTACCATAATGTCAACTTCGCATCGAATAATGGAACCCTATTCCATAGGTCCATGAATTCCTGGATATAAGAGTCTAAACTCTTTGTACCCATCTTGCAGTTCACAAACTTTAGGTAGTAGTCCACGTCATCAACAACTATGAAAGCTTTCTTGAAAACTTTTGCAAACGCATCCCAAGTAGTTGGCTTCACCGGTAAATCTCGCCACTACGATGACGCTTTGCCGCGTAAGAACAACACGACACTTTCAATTTTTTTCTCATCAGGAACACCGTGTAGATTGAAGTAACTACTCCACTTGGCCAACCAGTCCTCAACGACCTCAAGTTTCTTCTCCTTCTTCTCGCCCGAATAAATCTCTGGTTGAAAATCGAGATTGGGTGAAGACATCAATTTGACTTGATTCAAAAGAACCTCCATTTGCTGATCTCTCATCTGATTACGATTATTCATTTCATTTAGTGCCGTACTCAACTGCTGACAAATCACCATATAAGATGGTGCACCTGGATTTGCAGCCTGATTTGAAGTTTCTTCGGCCATCTTGATATATCTAACCTGGAAATTACTAAATTTAGTTAATATTTGATTAACTCATAGTGAAGTACTGTTGACTTAGAAACACTAACTGAAATTGATTCCAGTATGGTCAAATCACTATTTTTAGTCAATTGCATAGATATTACAAGAAACTGGAAACAACTAAAAATTTTGAGTTTTTGCACTCTTTTTTTTTTTATTTTAAATTTTACGTTTTCTAAAAATTCATAGAAAATCACAATCAGTTACTAAGCAATCGAAATTGAAAATTCGATTTACTGTTCGATTCTTAATTTTACTTCAATAATGTCATTCAGGCATGCAAGACATGCGACATTAAACTGATTTTTTACTTTACGAAATTTTACGTAAAAATTCAGTGTTACGGAAATTGTCAGCTATAAAATCTAGTTTTGTATCTACCTGTCAGAGTACATGCGCATGACCACTCAAAACAGATCTAACCAACCCATACATGTCAGAATCACTCAGAGAAACCACATGCAAACATTCCATGCAAGCACAGTACTTCAAAATAGGAAATTGTCATGCATGCAATCAGAACAATTGGAAAATTTTGCCAATTTTGCTCACAAAATTGCAAAACTTCAGATGCTCATATCTTTGGCTACAGGACACCAAATTGGGTGCTGTAAAGCTCAGTATAGAGGGAGACCCAGTGAACAAGACACTTGCCATGTCAGCCTGCCACCTAGGATTCACACGTGCAAGTTCAGAACAGCCAATTAAGCTGTAGGAGGGCGCACTTTTTCTAGACCAATCTGTCCAAAAACATGCAAACACTCAACCAAGCCTAAAATTGATGATCCATACAGTCTTAAATGATCAAAAAGAGTTCCATGAAGCCTTCATACAGATCCTATGAAGTAGTATGGGCTGAGAACCATGATTTTTTGGTTTCTAGAAGTCAAAATTGCTACAAACTTGATGGAATTGAAACATAAGCCTCAACCCATCAATTTACAGGTCTGATAGCTTGCTGGGAAGGTAAAAAGGAATACAAATTATGCTGGAAAAAATCCAGAATGATCCTCTTATGGATTTAAAGAGATCCATCCCCCAAAATTCACCAAAATTGGTCATTTTTTGACAATTTTTGACTTCCTACAAACCCAATTGCTGGAATTCTTGGCTCTAACTTCTAGAATAGCTTCAAAAGGTTATGATTCATCTTTTCCCAGCTTCAATTGATGTTTAACAACCTCCTACCATCCAATTTCATGAAAAAACAAGCAAAAATCATGAATTTTAGCCCTTTCTAGGTTTTTTCACCATGCACAATTGGAAATTAATGGCAAGAACGTTTTCTAAATCCACATGCAATCCAAAATACAGAGTTACAACCAATCAATTGATCTGATCTTGCTAGATTTTGAATTCTACCCTCAATTTTGTGCCAAAAACATGGAAAATAAGCCAAAATTGGCCACAAAAGAACCTAGAATTCAAATACATGGAAAGATCCAACATGCAAACTGAATTTTAACTATTTCAAAGTGAATTAACTTGCTGGAAATTTCAGATCCTTCACTAGTTTTGAGCTACACATGCTAAAACTCCAAAAAAGACGCCAAAATTGATTTCCTAGCACAATTCACAACAAACACAATGAAATTTGAGAGAGATATGGAACATGCAAATTGAATTTGGGAAGATCCACCAATTTGCAACCTTGCTCCTCTCCTTGGATGAGAATACTAGTTGAATACCACCAAGCTCCAATGAAAAGCACCACCTCTCCAAGCTTGTAAGCCTTGACTCTGATACCACTATAAGGGAAGCTCCTTAGATCCTGCTTACAAATCCTAAACACAAAAGATAACACACTGTGGAGAAACCACCCAACCAAGTAGAAGCATCCAGTCAATCTCTAGAAGCCTCACCCCCAAGCCAAGGAACAAGAAGCATGAATGTAGAGTGAGAGCCTGGCAATGAATCAAGAACTATGATGAGGAGTAGGGCGAGTTTGGTCCTCTTATATAGAGCCTAATGCATCCTGAACACATAGCCATGCATAGCCCTATGTTCCCTATACATAGATTCACCTAGAATAGAGTCCTATGCATGGACCAACTATTCATAGAATTGCTATTGATAACTCTACACATGCATACACTGTCTCATTACCTTGTCTAAACTCCACTTAGTGGGCCTCACAAGGATATTAGTTACTTTCGGGTCACGTCCAGTATGATGTGGCATAACTAACAGCTTGTTAAACTGGAGTACCGTGTATCCAAGACTAGGAGTATACTATATCCTATGTACTGGTCATGGACATAACACCAGCCTTGTAGTTATGCATGGCGTATTTCTTAATTTATACAAATCCAATGTATCTAGAATATGTTATCGGGAAACCTCTTTTGAGTTATTCTCAAAAATCCTGCATTTTATAGAACTTCTCAATTTTTTGAAGACTTTTACTCATAAAAGGTTTATATGCTTGCTTAAAAAATCATCAAATATTTTATGATTTCAGTTTTTGGAAAGATTGGTCGATTCTATTTCTATACTTTTGCTGATTTTGCGCGCACAGTGTTATGTAAAATGCTTTACTACATATTTTATACTAATTCTTAAAAGTAATGAAATTTTAGGTAGAAAATGTTCTTTCTTTATGATGATATTTAATGTTAGCAAGTACTTATTACTAGGTGATCATTAGAAAAGTTACATATGTTAGTTGAGTGTTAGTTAGGAAAAGACCTATGAAAATCAAACCTTTATTACCATTAAATTTCACAAGAAAGAAGCTCCATTGTGATTATTACAGAGAATCTGAAAACTAGATTCAAAAGCACACTATGGTAGTTTTGAGATGTATAGAATAGGAGAGAGCC
Source organism: Diphasiastrum complanatum (assembly GCA_029204225.1). Lineage (NCBI taxonomy): Eukaryota > Viridiplantae > Streptophyta > Lycopodiopsida > Lycopodiales > Lycopodiaceae > Diphasiastrum > Diphasiastrum complanatum. The sequence goes on from CM055095.1 coordinate 32,773,575, forward strand.
CTACCCCTAGGGCTTTCCCAATTTTAAAAATGGGTTTTTAAAATTGAGATAGCCCAACAACCACACTGCCTCTTTGTTTGGAAGGGGGGCCCTCAATCCTCAACCAAAAGGTTTACTTTTATTTAATTTTTGAGGGCATTTCACTAGTGAAACCCATCATGGACTTGTGAGTTGGTGCAATAGATTTGAGTGATTTAGAATCTTATAAAATATAGAATAATAATTTTTGACATATAATGTTCTTAAAACATAATGTATTTAAAGGAGGGACTAAAAGTCAACCTTTGAGGCTCTCTATAGAGAGGGCATTCATGCTAGACTTTCACTAGACTATGCATGCATAGGTTTTAAAGGCCAGGTGCCCCCGTCCAAAGGGCTAGTGCGCAAGCCCTTTCGTTAATAAAAAGCCCATAGAAAAGGCATTTCCTCTAAGCGAAATAATTTCTTTTAAAAAAAAATGTTATTTATATGCATCTACCGAGCAAAACAATTTTTACGTGCACTTTTCAATGCCCAAAAGAGATGCAAAACATTCGATGAAATAAAATTTTGAAATAAAATTTTTTTCCACGAATTTTGCCTAAGGAGACTCAATAAATTTTCTTTTGTTTAAGCAAAAGAACAAGGGAAAGAAAAGAGAAAAAACCAAATTCAATTTAGGTTTACGGTCTTAAAATTAAGGATCCCAAAAGTTGGTATTCCACATCCCCCCCCCCCCGACTCCATGCTCCCTGCCTGCTCCATGCCTACTTCTTGCCATCACCATCATCATCTTTACCAATCTCAATCGTCCGTCTCATACCCCACACCCAAAAAATATAATATGTACATATTATATATATTATATATATATAGTACACTAATAACCATTGTTTCAGCCTCGAGAATCGAACCTCTTACCTACACTAGTACTCTACTACTATTGTAGGCATTAGCAGCCATAGCCACATAACTCGTGACTACGCAGTTGTACACAGTCGCTCTCTCCTTGCCTTTGTTTTTCGGGCTTGCAAAACACCCAAAAAAACCCCCAACCCCCAAACCAAACACCCCCCCGCCCCCCTCTCCACCCCCCGGCTCTCTTTTTTGGATATTTTGGAGGCACCCAGTCATTTGAGCCCCACATGCCTCGTTTGCACTGCACCTTTTTTTTTTTTTTTAGATTTTTGGTTGCTTGGAGTGCTACATCATTGTCATTCTCATCGGGCATTGGGCAGCCAAATAGGTTATCCCATAAGCAAGCGACATTGGTGTTCAAGTATATTCATGTAACATTGTCATCGTCATAGGGCAGCCAAAAATGTTATCCCATAAGCAAGCTACATTTGTGTTCAAGTATATTAATGTAACTCAAATTAAAGAAACGAAGTAGACTTCAGCTTTGATATCATCTTATGTGTGATTAGGATTTCTCATGTGTGATTAGGTGCCTAGGAAAATGGTGACGTTGATACTCGCGGATCCATGCTTAGGAATATCGGCAAAGTATCAAAATGGAATTGGCATTTTTTTCTCAAAAATTGATAGCTAGAAATATTTGACGATTTTTAATAGAAGCATATAAACCTTTTTATAAGTAAAAGTTTTCAAAAAACTGAGAATTTCTATAGAATGCAGGTTTTTGGAGGATAACTCAAACAGGTTTCCCAAGCACTGCGGGCGTGGATGGCACCAGTGCTCGTGCAAAAATGGCGCCAGTTCTTCCACGAGTGCTGCTGCAAAAAACTATCCGTGCCCTCAAAAGTGATGATGATGCCCAACACCCATGAGAAATTGACGTTGTTGTGCCCTCAAAAGTGATGCTGATGCGCAACACCCACAAGAAATTGACTTCGTTGCACGCTGGTGCCAGTGAAAATTGTGCCAGTCAATGCTCGTGAAAAATCGGCTTCGGGGCCTACAAGCAAACTTTTCTCGGGCACACATGCAATCCGGCAAAGGCCTCAGCATTGGCTCCACATGGCACAATTCTACTACGGAGCCCAAATATTAAAACAGCCCCCCTCCCCCACTTTTCTGCCTTTTTGGTGATCACTGGATGGGAGCTGCTATCACCTGCTAGAATCTTCCTAACCCTGATATTTTAACAGGCAGGGACTGATATAAGCCCACCACCGTTGGATATTCTCACAGGCCCTCAGATTAAGCCACGTATGTAGCAAGAATCATTCAATAAAGGACAAGTGGCAAGCTTGCCACGTGGCTTAAATCCAAGTGGTTCAGGGTTTCATCGGCTTTCAGCCTTCCCGTGGCAGGTAGACAGTCATGCCCAAAAACAAACCCGATCGCCCATCTCTCTCTCTCTCTCTCTCTCTCTCTCTCTCTCTCTCTCTCGCTCGAGAGAGAACTAGATTTAGAACTAGATTTATGTCTGGCGTAGAAATCTTGTTTCTATTGCTCCATGTATTTCTGCAGTTAAGGCGTAGTTGCCGCCGCTGCGGTGATATGATTAAGCACCCATCTACCCATCTCAGTGATAATCCATAGATAGATATATACATTTGTTTGTAGCTGCTCAGTGATAATCCATAGATAGATATATGCATTTGTTAGTGGGGATTCGGGAAGGAGTGTGATTTGACTAAGCAGCAATCTACCCATCTCTGTTGCTGCTGAATGGCAGGACATAGATGGATAGCATCATGTGTTGGTGTTGGTGTTGGTTTGTTAGTAGGGAGGGAGAGTGAGAGTTGGGCTGTGCAGCATGTGCCATGTGATTCTTCTGTCGTTACCTTGGCTCACGGCCACACCGCCACAGCAACCTCGCCTCTCGTCTTTTGTCTAGTTTAGCAAACGTGGGTGCAGTCAGAAGGATCTGCTGCTGCTGCTGCTGCTGTTGGGTTTGCTGCATTATTCCCTTTCGGCTCCTATCCCCTCTTGAATCTGTGGTGGTACTACCCTTTTCAGAGGTAGCGAACTGGTGTTTGTGTGAGGAGTTAGTGAAATAAGCCCGAAGGTGTAGCGGAATGAAGGAATTAGTGGAATGAGGTGTAGTAGAATGAGGGAATTAGTGAAATGAGGTGTAGTGGGATCAAGTGAGATCAGAATGTTGGAGAAGATTTTTCAAAACCTGACAAAAAATATAGCCTGCTGCCAGCAAGAAAAGGACGATGGCATGCAAGAGGACAATGACACTCTGATGCATTACAAGTTGCAGACTGTAGGTGAGAGATAGGTTCAGATCGGTCTGTCGGAACAACGCAAGTGGATATCCCAGTCCTTCCTGCTGCAATTTGCCACTGTAAATTTCCAGTAGGTACTCATTTTTTTCTGCTCAGATGGGCAGACTGAGATCAGGAGGAACTTTCCACAGAGTGCTATCTCAATGTGCGTTTGTCTTGTAAGAGAGTGAGCTGAGATGAAATAGATAGGTATCGAGTGAGCTCTGAGTGTACATTCTTCTTGATTTTGCAAGAAATCCTCCCTTGCAGGTTAAGTAGGTCTTCGCAGTCTTTTGTCTTACATTCTGAACCTCCTTCCGAAGTTAGTCCTTTCAGCTTCTATAGCTGAAGAATGGCTGGTGATTCCTTTCTGGAGGTCGTGGACTCTCCAGCACGATGCCTGGGGTGCGACTCTCCAAGGACGAGCCCTGCTCTGGGTTGGCTAAGCCCACGGATTTCCTTTTCGAGTAGTTTTGCGGAACTTGACACGGAGCCTCGGATCAGCAGGGAAGACAACGATGCAATATCTACGGATTTTGAGTTTAGCATGGCCATGTCAAATCTTGACTCCGTATCTGCAGGGATCATGCTCAGTGCTGATGAGCTTTTCCACAATGGTAAACTCATACCTCTTCAGCTCTCACCTCAGCTTCGGATGATTGAGTCACAGTCGCATGCGCCGAATCACAAAGAGAAATCAGAAAGCCCCAAGATTTCGAGTCATCAGTCTATTCAACCAGCGGAGGAGGATTCTCCTTCTCTTCATCGGCCATCTTCTAATGTCTGCTCTTCCCTTCCAGGCGCTAGCGGACTATTTGCCCCGCCTTCCCCAGAAACCCCAAAATGTTCCATAATGCTGAGAGATCTATTTGGTGCCAACAAGGGCCAGCCTAATTCAAGTAGAGAAGGTTCAGGAAAATTAATGGTACCTACAAAGATATGGAAGCATCTTGTAAGAGGCGTTACTAATGGAGGTAAAAAGGGAGCTGTGACATCGAGCATTTCTGAAAACCCCTTGAAGGTTTCGCCTGCATCAGACGTTAAGGCAAACAAAATCACGTCTTCTCCTGCATCAGCATCTCTTCCATCGGTCTCATCTCGATTTTCAAGCTCTGCTTTGATGTGTGAAAGACAGCAGGAGGCGTTAAACCGATATGAGAATGGACATGCCAAATCTGAACATTGCACCCCACATGGAAGTGCGCATGCTTTGCGACTGGAACTTGAATCCCTTGAAAACCTTCTCTCTGCCGGGAAAACTTTGATGACAAGACCAGTTGACAGATCTGGTGCAACTTCTGCAGATGATTGCAACATGCTTCATTCCAGGAGGAAGGCGCGATCAGGCAGATCTGTCTCAGTGCCAAGCTCAAGTTGGAGCAGTCCTGAAAGGGACTCAGGCAAGGGCAACACTGAGAGATTTCTTTTAAGAGGAGCAGAGAAATTTGCTACTGGAAGCTCTGGTAAAGTGAACTCAGGCAGAATTATAATGAAGAACTTGGAGAGATGCAGCTCAAATCAAAAAGCTCCAGTGAAGTTTCAAGACCATTGCAATGGCATGCAACATCGAGAGTATTGGAGAGCTCAGGAAAAGGTGAGCTCCTATACCTCCAATGTAAGAGTAACTCCAGTATATAACGTGCCTGTATCCTTGACACCTTCTGTGAAAACCAACAAACTGGCAAAGGGCAGGTTTTCGAGTTTCAGGGAGCTATTTTCCGTCAAGAAGGAAACCTAAACCTAAGTTTCACAAAGCACAGAGGCGATGGTCTGTAGCATAACTGAGCAGATTGGTAGATTGATGCACTATTTCAACATCACCTATTTTCTCATGTGGGACAGATTCCAGCCCTTTTCTGAAAGTTCCTTAAAAAGGGTGTAAATTTGGTGAAGGGTTATAAAGAACAACCCAGATCTTGCATTGAGAAGATATTATGGAAGGTGCATGTTGTATTTTTCAGGAGCTATTGTTGCTAGACTGTCCTGAAAGAGGCAAGATTGAAGTGCAGATTTTCAAATTCGACTTTCTTGTTTACCCGAGAATATGTTTTCAGGCTTGAGCACTCGTTCTTCGATGTTAAGCATATGAATGTTGTTCTTCCATACCAAGGCTAGACTAGAGTAGCTGTTAAAAAAGATGTAAATGTTGACACATCGTTTCAGATTACATAGAATCAGATTACATAGATCTAGTTGTGCAAAACAAACTTGGTAATATTGTTGTGTTGTACTGGTGTATGTTTGGAAGGTCTGCACAATCATCAATGTATACAGGCAAAGGCCTGCCATGCCATCATATAAGTGGTGAGTCGGGAAGGATTTTCGTTTCTCTCCTTGAGGTTGTGAGTTCCATTCCAATCCACTATGCAAATGAAGAAAGATTTGACCAAAAAGAAGTTATATTAACAATTTTTGGACGTTTCCTTCATGGCAGTTTTAAATGCCACTGATTCATCTTCTAGCCTGTGCAATGGCAAAGATCTCAATTTAGCTACTTGTTTTTGAAAACTTTACCTAGGTGAACTTTCATGCTGAGTGTTGTTCTTTGCTTATGTTGCTTTCTAAATGATCTTAAATGAAACATGTAGTGGAAGTGGCTTCTTGAATAGATAGCTGTGATTATCCCAATTATAGTCACAAACTGGAACATTCTCAAATGCCCAGCCATATTCCTAGCATATATATAGTGACCTTAAGGTGCAATTTGCTTTTGAAACAATCATCTAGAATCTTAGAACATAGTGACTTTAAGTTGCAATTTTTTTAAAGTTGAAATGTTTTAACAATCATTAAAATCATGAAGGTATCTCCTTGAACCTTATTCATAGCAAGAAAATGCCAAGTGCTACTCACACAACTCTTGGAGCATGTAAGAAAAGAATTTACAGAAGCTACATCTTATTTCAAAATGCTCAAGTTTTCAGCTTCTCATCTTCTGCTCATTTTTGTATCCCAATATCTGAAATTTCTAACGTGCATGCGATGAGGACAAATAGGCATCCTTTCAAAGGTAGTGTCCATAAGTAAAGAGCTTAAAACTTTCTACACACTTATTGGAGATGAATTCTACGCAGATTGATTGGGTACATAGTTGCCACAGAGATATCTAGTTGAGTAATTTCAATGGAGTGTGCTATGTTTGAGTTGTCTTTGATTTCCTCATATGTTGTGCCATCAAATTATGTTGGAACATTTTTCATAAAGATGATAAATTCATATAAGTATTGTGCTTCCATATGGGTTTTATATCCATGTAGTAATAAGTAAAGAGATTAAACCTCCTTACACACAGTTAGTGGAGATAAGTCTTTACAAATTGATTGGTTCATAGTTACCCTAGAGAGTTCTAGGAACTTCTAGCTGAGTAATTTCAATGGAGTGTGCTATGTTTGAGATGTCTTGATTGCCTCTGTCATCAAATTCTGGTTGCAACATTCTTTGTAAAGATGATCACTCCATATAAATATTGTGCTTCCATATATGTTATGCATGTAGTGATAAAACTCAAGCGTAAAATTTATTTAATAAAGTAAATGTTACAAATAATTTGAGCCCCCTTGTATTTTTATGGGGCTAGGTTTGTATTGTCTTAAAAAAATAAAAAATTTATGATGGTTTTATGGAGTCTATAAAAAAAATTGCTATGATCTGTTGTAAAAATACATTAAACACGTAGATTCTTTTTTGGAGATTGACTCATAAAAATTATGATAGGTTTGAAATGTTGCTTATGTGCTACCAAGTTGTAGTTTAAGATTCTAAAGCTTGTCAAACCCACAAAGGATGATAAAAGGTTCCCAACTTGTATGTCATTGTTACAATTTTTGCCCATGTTTGTTAAGGGGCACTCATTAAGAGCTCAAAGAGCCACTTGGCACAATCTTGGCCATTTATTTCTCAGCAAACTATTTGTGAGTTTGATTCTATATGTGTGCATGGAAAGGGACTGACAAGAAAAAAAATCTAAGTGATCTAATGGCTATTAATTGCTATAGGTTCATAAGTCTCAAGTCAAAATGTTGTGTCTGTGTGGAAAGTGAAGATGCCTTAAAGGGCCACCTTACTTTCAAATGAAAAGATTCAACACCTAGATGACTTCGATATGAAATCCAATTTGCATGAAAAAAAATTAAAAGGGAATTGCGTATGAAAATGTTGAGTTAGATAAGGTATTTTAATTTGTTCGTGATAGCACATGCTCAAATCTCATATTTGTTGCCTGAGTGAAAACTTGTGCTTGTTGGCTAAGCCTATTTTTGGGTAGACATGCCTATATATGGATGTACAACATAATAGTTATGCATATTGATGCGAGTGCAATGTATTTTGTAACCATGAGGTGCATATTCTTTTGAGGGTATGTTTGAGAATTGACAAGGAGTTATCATAAATATGAATAATTATTATTTCTAAAGCTAATGAGTCCCACTTTGTATATGAGGTGTACGTCCAACAAAGTATCTATGCAATGTTAAAATAGTGGGGAAGTTCTCCCCATGAGGACCATCAATCCAAAAAGAGGATACTTTTTGCTTAGAATCTCATCTCTATTGGATTACTTAACATATACCAAGGGTACCATCATATTGAATAGAGGATAATTTTTGCTAAGAATCTCATCTTTATTGGGTTAATTACATATACCAAAGGTACCTACAAAGAGGCTTGGGATATAAGATAACTTCAAAGGACTTCATTAGAGAAGGGAAATGAACATTAATAGTCTTAACAAAAGTTGAATTTCAAGTGAAGTATAGAGAGTGAACTTCATGGAGTTGAAAGGGGAGTGAGCACACCATTATCGTAGATATCTATACAAACCAATAGCTCTTTTTGAGCAACAATATTCAATAAGTTCCTTGGTATAAAAGCACTTTCACATTGATTGCCAATATTTTGGAGCACCAAATAGTTTTACTTAGGGGAATTTTCTACCAATTGGAGAATAATATGGTCTTAGTGGTTGTGAGCTTCATAATGATTTCTTCAAGTGCAAAAGTAGCTTCTTGGCATCATGCTAGTTGAGTGGGTTTTCGTTGTGTCAAATTGGTGTTATATTAGCTTGGTGTCAAAAAATAGCCAGACGTGAGTAGTCAAAGTGTTGAGTTTCCAAGAGAGGAAACATTGATTGGAGAGAGAAATTAGTAAAGAATATGGAATTGTCTTCCTGATAAGATATAAGTAATTATCATCATAGCAATTGTGTTATAAGTAATACATGCTATCTTCCTCATCCTCAAGAAGAGTTGGCATCGTGAGCTCTTGGGATAGGAGTCTTTGAGATGCGACTATTTTTTGGGATAAATCTATTGCCCTTTCTCCCTCACCTATATCTGGGCATGGTTCCATGTATGATAGACTAGCTTCTTGCAATGAAATCTCTATAGCGAGGTCTAGTTCTGAGTATGAGAATCCTTCTAGATCCAATTGGGTTCTTCAACCAATTGTGGCTCAATCTGAAGTTCGATCAACAGATCTTCTAATATCACATATTTGTCTTCAGCTTCTATGTCTGGCTCTCTCAGAATAATATCTTTCCCTTCCATCTCGTTCCGATCAAGGTCTTCTAAAAACGTGTCTATGGCATTGGCAAGTCCTTCGATCATTTCCTTAGTTGTCTTTATCGACCTATTAGGCTCACAGAGAGATTCCTTCTCTAACTCTAGATGGGACATTTCATCATCACCTGTCAAGCAGATGCTTGTGCCTAGTAGGGAAGGTTTCAAATCATCTCCATACTCTCCCATTAGTTGTGTCTATGGTCAAAAGTCCGCAAAAGAGTTTCTCAATCCATGATAAATTTCTCATTGATGTTTGATGGGAATTCCCCATTGGTTTAAAAGGCTAGTGTTGATAAGATCTATTGGGCCACATACACTATTCTTCTAGCGGCCTATTTTGAGTAGTGGATATCCTAAGAGTTTCCATAGTCCAACTAAATCTTTTATTGTCTTGAGGTACAAGGCCCTCATTAGATCTGAAAATTATGTATGTGGTACTACAAATTAGGACAAGTCGGATTCCTCATCCCAAGGGTTGACTAAGTGCACAACCCCCTAACACTCTATTTGTGGGATCAGCACACATCACTATGTGATGCTAACCACTTCGGCCTATTAGCTACATGGTAAGTCTCAATGGACAACTATCTCCCAAATAAATTTTCCTACCAACTTTGATGCTAGGAGTGCAGCTAACAATCAACACATCCTTGGCTCATACACATTATCAATCACTGCCATTCAAATAAAATTTTCCTAATAAGATTCCTCCCAATAGATGAACCATTGTTAAGGATTTTTCGGACGAGGGATTGGTCTCACCAGAAAGCCCTAAGAGGGAAAGGGCCCACAAATGGTTGAGGAGGTGTTGCTTCCAATCTTTGTGGGCCATCTCAACCACCTCGTGCTCCTCCCGCCGATAGGGGTTTTCCAGGCCCCCAGAGGTATGGCCAAAGAAGGAGGGTGCCAGCAGTTTGGATCAATAGTCCTCTAGCGTTCTAGATCCAGACCTTCATATTCAGATCTCTGATTTTTAGATTTTGCTATGATCTCCCTGATGTCTCTTCCCCTACCCAATTAGTTCTCCATATGGCCCCATCGACTAAGTGTGAGGTCTTATGTGGTGGCATGGCATGATGGCTAAGGGCACTATCTTTAGTCCTAAGGGTGCCACCCTTAAAATTGGGGGTCAACTCTTGAGTTGTCTAAGGGCATCGGCCTCAAAAAGTGGTCACTCCCTTTATAGTTTTGGGGTATATCCTTATATCTTAAGGCACTACCCTTATGGTTTAGGGAGTTTGTCCTTAAAGTTTAGGGTGATACCTTTAAGATATAGGATTGTGCCTTTTATAGGACCATGACCTCTAGTAAAATGTGGGTCTTAGTGTGTAAGTACATTCCCTTAAACTCATATGCTCCTCAAATGGCAAGGTTATGTTTTAAAAAAATTGTATGGGAGGTGCTCGACAAAGAGGCTAGTGCTCTCAAAGTTCATAGTGCCTAAAAAGAAATCCCAATTTTCAAGTGCCCGATGTGTCTAGCTAGGGCGCCCAGCGACTTCTCGCTCCTCTATTTCAAGGACGCCGAGATTTTGACTCACGCACACAAAACGAGACGTAATATAAAAACCTCATTTCAAAATGCAATTTCGACATATGTTTGTGGTTTCCAAAACTAGATTTAAAATGCAGAAGTTAATCTTACTCTCAAAACCTCGTAAGAATCATAACATATAAAAATAATACAAGCACTCTATTGTAATTGAGAGGCATGGCCTTGCAATTCTCAAGCAACTGAATCTAAACTATGTTGAAGGACTTATAACAACCCATGAACAATGCCATTAGTAACTAGATATCAAGGAATATAAAATATATACCCTAATTGTGCTTCATCAAAACCCCATCCAAACGAGCAAAGTTCCTTGATCATGAATTCTGCAACAGCTAAAACAGATTCACTGGTCCTCAACATCCACGCACAATCAGTTCTCGAAGCAACATTTCCCTGTTGCTTGTAGAAAGTGTCGATGATCACACTCAAAACTGATTAGCCTCAACCCATGCATACTATGCTCCGCGACATCACAACAACTGACATGCTTGATGGAAATCTACTGGCTCGTTGGACTGATGTTTTATGTGGATTCCAAATCAACATGATCAGTTGGAGCTGCACCAGTCCTATTTGCTTGTTATGCTTTACCCTGAAATTGTTCTTGCAGCAACGCACCATGTGCATGAAATTATCTCATTTGTTTTGCCTCTACGACATCTGCTATTAGTTGTTATTTTCTCATTGCCATGCACCATGGGTATGTGGGACACAAGAAATCATAATTCTCAAGCTCCTTCCGATGTTGTCTGACAAGGACTTCTGCTTCCAAGACATCTGTTAAACTTTCTTGATAATGCTTGTGCTACAACATCTGCAAGTTGATGCTCTAGATCGCGCTCTTTTCAGGCACATGTCAATTATCATTGGCAGAACAATGTAATAATGCTTCAATAGACATTTTCTTATGCAAGAGAATAGTCAGTGCATTCTTTCCACTATGTCCAATAGATGGAAGAATGATAGATGTACCCTTTAACAGAACTCATACAATCGACTATAGCTAGAGCCTCAATCCAATTGATGATATCAGTATCAAAATCTTGATGGATTTCCAATGGCTTGTGGCGTTTCTTTTGATCCCATGGTCGATGAAGTTGTCTCCTCTAGTCGGCTAGCAGGCTTGATCGTCCAAGTATTTGGATCAACCCTCACAACTCAATCTCGATTCTCAAGTGTGATTCGGTCTGTACCCCAGTCATGGCGTATTGTAGCTAACTTCATCTAGAGCCTTCCTAATAGAAGTCGATAGTGTTGTAGAAAGAGGGTGTGTGAGTGTGAGAAACTAAACTAGCTCGAAAAGAAAACGAACACAAAAAGAAGCAAACTCGAAACTCAAACAAGAAACGAGCTCGAACAGAAAGTGTTTGTGCGCAGCGGAATGAGCTATATTACTCTTTCCCTAAGCATGACTATGCTTATCAAAAACGAACAGAACTTTAGTGATAAAAATTACGGTCGATCTGATTACGTAGCCAAACATTAACAAAACATCAGAAGAATAATTTGTGGCGAGCAGCTAGACAAATTATTAGTTGCGAATGATTCGCGGAGAGCTAGACTGAGCTCGACTGATAATCAGTCACGAATTAGTCGCGAAAGGCAAGACTAAATATTAGCTGTCAATAGCCAAACTAATAATAATTCGCTAAGAACAGATTACCAGATTGATGAAGAAACAAAATGTTTCTAACTACAAAGCCTTGCTAGCTTTCAGCCCTCAACCTGACGAAGATGTTCGCGAACACGAAAGTCAGGAGACACAAAACATGGAAAGTTTCGCGAACACAAAAGTCAAAGCATCCAGCCCTTATGTATAAAACCAAGGCGATCAAAAGGAAATTAAAATTCACAAGCGAAGGTCCTTATCGGATAAAGGAAATTCTTAATCATGGAGCCATGAATTTGGAGAAGCTAGATGGGATGCCTTTCGACACACCCATCAACGGTAGCCAGCTACACAAGTACTGGCTACCTCAATGAGGCAGATCCAGGCTGGTGATGGCATGTTACGAAAAGTTCATCTGCAAGGCCATCATAGCCAGATCTAGGAAAATCAAAGCAGATCAAACTAGATCTACCAAGATTCAGCCAGATCTAGCAAGATCAGAGGAGATCCAACAAGATCCAAGAGAGATCCAGGTCCAGATAGGATCAAGCGGGAAGCAGATCATCAGATTATAGCAATAAGGCCTCCAATTTACAAATGAGAGACATCGATCTCAGGAACAGTGGCAAAATAAGGGCAAAATTCATCAAAACTAATGGATCAGCTACCAAATATCTATCAAAACTTCTAGGGAAATACCCACAGTCAGATCTAGCATGGATGTAATAGATTACCAGTTTGCAAAAGTTAGGGATCAGAGAATCTCAAGATCTCGTAAAAAAAAACACTCAAAGAGAGCACTTTTTTCATGATTTTTGGAGATCCCTTGGGAAATAGCTCTTGAAACTTGGACAATCACTAGATCTGACTTAGATGCATCTATGAAAATATCTGCGAGAGTAACTAATGGAAAAATCATCATTTTTTAGTGTTTGCAAGTGTCTCAAGGAGCATAATCTTTAGAACCCTCGCAGAGCATCAAGATCATCAAACCGACCTTCACAAGGGGCAAAAATGAAATCAGAGCAGTGAAATTAGCCTGTCTACATGGTCTGATCTTGAAAATCCAACCACCGGGACAAGTTGTGCGAGCATTCACTTCCTGCAAGAATTGAACCCTCGCAGACTGTCTGAACTCTCGCAAAACCTTTGCAGGGCAACCAAACCACCTTCTGAACTCTTGCAAACTTCTCTGAGGTCTTAGAATTTTGTAAAGAAGGTCCCTGCCAAAATTTGGATGGAATTGAATAGGGAAAAGTGGATTTCACCTAATACGCATTCTAAATTCCGCTATATAAGGGCTGAATTTGAGTCAATTGTCACCGTTCCTAGCAAAGCTCTATTCAATTTTCGATTGAAATTTCCAAGTTCTCTGAATGTGACCAAACTTCATACAATAGAATCTACATGTTTTCCACCAAAGAAGTTGTCAATGGTGGAAATGTGATGTTTCAAGAGTGGAAGATTTGTAAACTTGAAGAAGCACCTTTGGATCAATACCTTATTCAAATCATTAATAGTTTGGAGTCAAGTCAAGTGGAGGAGCAACCTCAAGACCTGAGGAATCCAAGAAGAACCTTGAGTAACAAGACGGAGCCATCAAGACTCAATCATATGGATCAAGTAAGGCAAGTTGTCTTTAGCAATATTATGTATGCACTTTATAACTTAATTGATGTATCTTCAAGTGCACAAAATGCCTTGGAATCCATGGCTTGGCATGATGTATAGTTTTTGAAGTGTGCTATATGTATATAGACACATTTATGGAACATCTTGTAAGGGATCCTTTAAGAGGTGGTGAAAGATCCTTCATGGACATCATTCTCTATTGGAGTCTCAAAAGTTCCTTGTTTGTAGCTGGATTTTTTAGAGACTTCTAAAGCATTCATTCATCTAGCAAAGAGAGTTGTAATAGATCAAGCTAAATTTGAGGAGGTGTGTGAGAAATTGCCAAAAATTGGAAAATCTAGCTTGATAAAAAATCATGCAAAATATACATAAGTGGGTCCCACACGTGTGAGGCCATGGAGCTACGTGGGAAACCTACCCTAATGTAGGTTAGATCAATTCTAAATAGTAGGTCAAGTCAATTTGGTAGTGATTCCTAGTTTATAAGACCTAAATCCTAGATTTGTAGTGGAGATTGACCAACTATTCACCAACTTAGCATGACTCTTGGAATGAGACTAGGTTGGCAAATTAGGACAAAAAAGCCAAGTTAACTTACTTATTATATGCTAGAAATTCACCTAAATTTACAAAGGAAGAGGATTTTGTATGTAGGAGACTCTCCATAGTAAACACTTAGATTTTTTATGAGAGCTCATCGACAAGACTCGAGTTTCTACTCTATGTACTTGATATTTTTTGGATCCAAGCAAGATCAAAGTAATTTGTGCTTTGTTTTTAGTCTACAGGCCATACTATGTACTATCCCACACGTGTGTGGGCTGTACTTTGTGTTTGATTAATGATTAAAGGTTGCTCTTGATTGATAGATCCTAATTTGTTGATCTAGATCTCAAAATCTAGTGTCTAGTTTGCATTGTTTATACGATCAATCAATCAATCAATCACTCTTGTGAGCCAATAAATTCACTCATTCAAGGTCCAAAGTATTGTACTTTCACAGTTGTTGTGCAGTAGCATAGATAGCATATTGCTCTGGAGGTCCAGTGTCTTGTTATGTATTATAGCATCATATTAGCATGAGAAGCTTGTTGTACAGGAGGATCTGACAATGATAACTATTCCGGAAATCCAAGGCCATGGACCTTACCATCTGGTGCTTTCCATCTAGGAATTTCTTGACATCCACACTTAGAATACCTTTGCTGGATAATTCGTGGATTAAACAAACAAAAAGCTGTCTCATGTCCATGGGAATTGCACAGATGATAGTAGGTATCCGTCATATGCCTTTCTTCACGTATTGCATTATATTCTCGACGTTTAAGTTCTCGTCTAATTCTCTTCGATAAACCTGCTAAGAACCACATGATCATGGCTACATTAGTATGAGATCTGGTTCGCACTCTGATCTGAGATGCTTGATTCATTCAATATAGTCTCGAACCATCTCTTTCTTTTCCATTTTGATCTTGTTTAATAACAGGAAAGGATCTTCTAGAAATTTTTTGGGTTTAAATCTCATAATGAGAGAGAGAGAGAGTTTCTGTATTTGTGAAATTGAAGAAGTGAATAGAGCATCGAAGACTATCTTTTGTGATCTCAAGTCTTGATTATAAAACCAATCTTGAGCAGCACCAGTCAAGGACATAAGAAAGAGCTTAAGTTTATCTTCTGGATTAACTTCACCATAGACTTTGCAAGATTCAGTAAAGATCATAGTAATAATTATCCCTCAGAGAACACGATGAAAGTTTGAATAAATCAAGTTAATATCAGTGTCTTCAATTGAGTCTATTTTTGGCCTATGTACTAATAGGACAATTTTTACCTTGATTGAAAAAGGATGAAGAATTAAGAGACAACTTCAGACAATTTTAGACAATCAAAAATTGGAAAACTTTGATAAAAAATGAATTATATAATTCTAAATCTAAATCATCAGTATACATCTCTTGTTGTCTTATTTCACTATTATGTCTCTGATTGAGTGAGTTGAGAGGAGCTACAACGAGTAGTGCACATGTATTTATATTGCTATAGGACAGGTCTTTTGGCCTTTTAATTCTGTAACAATAGAGCTAACTGTTACGATAGTTGATATTCAAATAAATGCTCTATTTCTAGGCTCGAATAATTTCTGTTCGCGACAGTGTGTCTCTTCGTCTAAGCTTTGTGTTTCGCGAATTGTTCGCAACACTTTGTCTCTTCGTGACATCTTTGTGTTTTGCGAATTGTTCGCGATAGTTGACAATTATAAGCTTGAAGAAGAATCAAGGAGGTTTAACAAGAAACAAAATATTTTGCCCCGTGGCAAGTTTTTGGGGGTTTTTTAAACAAAAAAAAACCCACGAAATGGGCCTCAACTGCATTTGCAAATAGATTTTGTGAAGAGAAGCTTTTGAACGAAAAGCTTTGGGGGGGGGAGAGAGAGAGAGAGAGAGAGAGAGAGAGAGAGAGAGAGAGAGAGAGAGAGAGAGAGAGAGAGAGAGAGAGAGAGAGAGAGAGAGAGAGAGAGAGAGAGAGAGAGAGAGAGAGAGAGAGAGAGAGAGAGAGAGAGAGAGAGAGAGAGAGAGAGAGAGGTAAGATAGTTTTGTTTGTTAGTTTTTCATTGTTTATTGATTTGTTTATTGGTTGGTTAGTGAATGATTGGTCATTATTGGCTTTTGTAGAAAAAAGCTATGCAATTTTGGAGGAAAGGAGACAATCCAAGCAAATGCATAAGGTATGTTAGGCATTCTAAATTTTGAAGAAAAGCTTTTGAGAGAGAGAGAGAGAGAGAGAGAGAGAGAGAGAGAGAGAGAGAGAGAGAGAGAGAGAGAGAGAGAGAGAGAGAGAGAGAGAGAGAGAGAGAGAGAGAGAGAGAGAGAGAGAGAGAGAGAGAGAGAGAGAGAGAGAGAGAGAGAGAGAGAGAGAGAGAGAGTTTTGTTTGTTAGTTTTTCATTGTTTATTCATGAGGTATATTATGCATTCTAAATGTTGGTAGATTACATTTGAGTCATAAAGTGCATTTTCATAGTATCTTCAACATGGTGAGATTGATGTAGCAATGATTAATGATTTTTAATTTAACAATGATTCTTTTTTTTGTATTCTAACAATTATCATTTTTCTGATTGATTTGTAATCTAACAATGATTATTTGATTTGTAATCTAACAATGATTTGGTTTTCATTGTTTGCTTTTATAGAGAGAAAAAGAGACGCATCTTAGAAGGAATCAAAGATCATCCAAACAATAGATGAGGTATGTTTTTATCATCTTAAATTGATGTCTTGTTTATTTTTTATTGTTTGTATATATTTACAACAAATTTATACAAGATGAAATAGAAAAAATAAACAATAAATAATCATTCCAGAAAATTTGAGATAGAGGTGATGAAATATAAAAGTTTATATTCATAATTCAAAAAAGTGTACATATTCGCATCTAATTCATGAAAAGAGCATTGATACTAATACCCTTTTTTTCTACTTTTGCAAATACATCTTATGTTTGATGTTTGATCAGGTTCTCATTGAGTTTGCATCTCTTTCATTGAGTAGATGTTGATTTTTCTACATTGGTAGAGTTGATCTATTTCTAACCAAAGATCAGGTTATGGAATTGGATCTTAAATGATCTGAAATTACTCACATGGTATCAAAGCTTGTGTTGCAGGTTTTGAAAGGATCAAGCACATCTATCAAGGATTTGAACGACATATCAATGCTAGAGCATGCTAGATTGACTTCTACCCAAAAATTGAGTTTCTTGCATATGTAGATTGGAACTTTTGTAGATCAAAAATCATTTTAGGTTATTGAACTTGAGGAATTCCAATTTCATACCATAATTACTAGAAATATCCAATTTTGAATGCATTAGGAAGGTCTCACTTGAGGCTACAAGATTCTATATCGAGTTATTGGCAGTTGCATGTAGAATTTGAAATATTCAATTTTTTGTGATTTTGTCACAACCCTAATTTTGATTAGATCTCTATTTTGTGAGGTCACTAAACCTCATTAGAGTTTCTTTCAATCTTAGGAAGTGGTAAGAGACATTAGATTGAGGATAGATCATAGGTTGATCAAGATTTCTACATTCTACGTGTTGATTTCCTAGATATAAGTGCTAGAAGAGAATTGAGATGTTCCATATCTTTGTGATTTCTTTTTGGAAACATTTGTTGTATTTCAAAAGAGTGCTTTGTGCATTGGAACATGTTGAAAAAGAAGTATCAAATCATTGCAACATGGCTACATCAAATGGATACATGCTGGCAGGCAATGATAGGCTTACCTCAAGCAACTATTCATTGTGGAAAGTGAGGATGGAATCACTTTTTGAGATGAATGATGTTTTGGATATTGTTTTAGGTTTGGAGGAGAGGCTAGCAACACAACAAGAACGATTGAGGCATGACAAGAGGGCCAAAAGAGCTCTACATATGATAAAGATGAATGTTACCAATGAACTTCTCAAGGAAGTTGGTAAGAGTACTTCATCAAAGGATGCTTGGGATTCATTAATAAAGAAGCTTTATGAATCCAAGTCTACTTCTAGAGTGTTGACTCTAAGAAGGTAAATCTTTCAAAATTTGAAAAAGAGTGAAGAGAGTCCAAATATTTTTGTTTTGAGAGTGAAGGCTTTGAATGATGAGTTAGCTTGCATTGATGAGAGCATTAAGGAAGGAGAGCTTGTTCAAGTTATTCCTAATGGCTTGTTGGATGCTCATGCTAGCATTGTACAAAGTCTTGCCATTCAAAAAACTTTTCTAAGTTTGATTAATCTTCAAGAGACCTTGATCAATGAAGAATATAGGCTTCAAGCAAGAGGTGGATCTTCATCAACATCTCAAGTTGGAGAGGAGGCTATGTTCATCAAGGGCAAAAGCAAAAGCAAGTGGTCTAAAGGGCAAGATCAAGGGGAGGCTTCTTCAAAGGAAATATAGGTCAAAGCTAAAGTGCTATTGTGGCATCAAAGGACACTTTGCAAGTGAGTGCTACAAGAAGAAGAGGTGACAAGCAAGGTAATCTTACTCATGATGAAGATGGTATGGATGTTCAAAACTCAAATGATGATGCTTTTGTGATGTCTTCATGTATGCTTGCTAATGATGGAGATCTAGATCCATGGTGGATCGATAGTGGTGCAAGCTCACACATGACTTTTCACAAAGAGTACTTCGCTCCTTTGTTGGCATATGAAGATGACAAGAAGGTGATTTACACGGCCAATGATGGTAAGTGTGCAATCAAAGGGATTGGCACAATTTTTATTTCTCCCTCTACAAATAGGAAGGTTCATTTGAAGGATGTTTTGTTCATACCTTCCATTACCAAGAATTTACTTAGTGTGAGTCAATTGCTAAGTAAAGGTTTCAAAGTTGAGTTTGATGGAGATGCTTGCATGACTAAAAGGAAGGATATCTTGATTGCAAAAGGTAAAAGGAAAGGGAAGATGTTCAAACTATATGCTTGTGTTATTGCTAACCAAGTTGGATTTGTGGCAAGTGAGCAAATACCTATTCAAGAGGTTTGGCATAAAAGGATGGGGCATCTCAGCTTCACGTCATTGGAGGTAATGGCTAAAAAGCAAGTTGTTATTGGTCTTCCAAGTTCCTTAAGTAGCATCAATCATGTTTGTGAGTATTGTGCTTTGTCAAAGTCACATAGACTACCTTATACTAGTTTTACATCTAGATCTACAAAGCCTTTTCAAGTTGTGCATTCGAATATTCATGGAATTACTACAATTAGCGATAGTGGAGCTAAGATGTATGTAACTTTCATTGATGATTTTAGTAGATTTTGTTGGATCTATCTACTAAAGAGCAGAGATGAAGTGTATGATGTCTTTGTTAAGTTCAAGAATGCAAGGGAGAACCAATTTTCTACAGGGATCAAGTGCTTAAGGAGTGACAATGGTGGGGAGTACATATCTACCAAGTTTAATGCTTTTTGTGATGAGCATGGGATCAAGAGGGAGTGCACAAATCCAAGGACACCACAACAAAATGGACTGGCCGAGACGAAGAATAGGACTTTATGTGAAAGTGCCAAAGCCATGAGGCTAGGTGCTAATCTTCCAAAACCATTTTGGGATCAAGCTTTGTTGTGTGCTAACTTTCTATGCAATAGGTGGATGGAAGAACACCTTTTGAGATGCTATTCAAGAGGAGGCCGAGTGTCAACTTTCTTAAAACTTTTGGATGTACTTGTTGTGTCAATATAACTCTTGATGATAGGACAAAGGAGGATCCATCTTCAAGGAAAGGTATATTTGTTGGATATAGTGAGGTGAGTAAAGCCTACGAGGTTTACATTCATACTACTAAGGTGATTATTGGTAGAGATATCATTTTTGATGAGGGGAATATTCCAAAGGTGTCGTCGAGTGATGATGTTGTGGATGAATCTAGCATTTTTTATGTTGATGTAAAGGATCCTACTTCAGATGGTGATGATGGTGGACCTTCATCAAGTCAAAAGCCAAGGAGAACATCAAGAGAAATACAAATGCCTTCAAGGCTCACATATGATGAGAAAGGTAAGCAAGTTGTTGGAGGTACACACTTTGCTTTCCTAACCTCTTTTGATGAACCTATTTGTGTAGAAGAAGCAATGAACAAAGAGGAGTGGATCCAAGCAATGGATCTTGAGTATCAAGCTCTTATGAAGAATGAAACATGGAGATTAGTGGAGTTGCCTAAAGACAAGAAAGCTATTGGATGCAAATGGATCTTCAAAGTGAAGATAAACCAGGATGGATCTATTAATAAGCATAAGGCAAGGTTGGTGGCAAAAGGATATGCTCAAGAACATGGTATGATGAAACCTTTACACCCGTGGCAAAGATGGTAGGCATTCGGGTCATCATCTCTCTTGCTACTCTTTATGGATGGGATCTATGGAAATTGGATACCACAAATGATATGGAGTCTAATGTAAAGCTAACTATAAGAGGCAATGAAAGATCCTTCAAGGACATTACTCTCTATAGAAAGCTAGTTGGTTCACTCATCTATTCAACCATCACAAGACCATATCTAAGCTATTGTGTTGGTAGATTGAGCCAATTCTCACAAGATCCTAGTGAAGAGCATTGGAAGAGGGAAACGAACTTTGAGGTACATCATTGGAACTCAAGATTTTGGCATATTGTATTAGGGATCATCACCTAACTTGTTTGGATTTTCAGATTTGGAAGTTCTCATTGTATTTTCATAGGTGATGGAGCTACATCATGGATGTCAAAGAAACAAGCCACTATCTCATTGTCCTCTAGTGAGGCCGAGTACAAAGCACTTACTCATTGCATAAAGGAGATGGTATGGATCAAGATGATGACCAAGGATCTTCACTTGCTGTATTTTTCAGAGAGCCCAATAAGCTTTTGTGACAACCTATTAGCCCAAAAGTTGAAAACCAATCCTATCTTTCATGCTAGGAGCAAGCATATTGAGGTGGCATATCACTTTGTGAGAGAGCAAGTCTTGGCAAAGAAGGTGGAGCTTCAACATGTGTCCTCAAGGGAATGTGTAGCTGATATCTTCACCAAAGCATTGGGAAAGGACTTGTTCATGAAGAATAGGACTTCACTTGCAGCGTTCTCAAAGTCTATGCTAAAACTAGTTGAAGAGGGGGTGTGAGAAATTTCAACTAATTTTGCTATTTGGTCATATTTGTACATTTGACAATTGAGGCTTATTTTCGTATTAGACTTAGACTTCGACTTTTCAAAGTTATATTAGTCTAAAAGCATTTGAATAAAAACTTTTTGAAAGTGTGGGAAAGTGTAGTACACGAGTTTTAGACGATTCAAATTTGAATATTAGAGATATTGAATCAAAATTAGTAGGGTTTTTCATTATGGAGGAAAACCAAGTTTCAAATTAGGTTTGGACTTGCTATAAAAGGATGTAACTCATGGGAAGAGAAACATTCTCTCTCTCTCTCTCTCTCTCTCTCTCTCTCTCTCTCTCTCTCTCTCTCTCTCTCTCTCTCTCTCTCTCTCTCTCTCTCTCTCTCTCTCTCTCTCTCTCTCTCTCTCTCTCTCTCTCTCTCTCATCTCATTTCATGCTTATACACAAGTTCTCTTGGGTTCATCTATCCATTTGTGCACTATATTTGTGATATTTTGCAATCTTGTGTGTAGAATGTTTATTTTATGTTATTTTTAGATCCACACGTGTGAAATACAGTATCTTATTATTTTTGTATGGACAGCAACTTCTTCATATCTTATGTTTGATGTTTGATCAGCCTCTTATTGAGTTTGCATCTCTTTCATTGAGTAGATGTTGATTTTTCTACATTGGCAGGATTGGTAGAGTTGATTATTTCTAACCAAAGGTCAGGTTATGAAATTGGATTTTAAATGAACTGAAATTCTTCACACTATATGCACATTGTTCCCATATGCAGAAGCCTACAATTTGATCCATGTTGTAGATGAGAAGACAACATTTCTGCTTGGGGACCTGAAGGAAGAAGTCTACATGGACCAGCCCTGTAAATCATTTGCTGACCATGCCTGCAGGATGCATAAGAGCATCTATGGACTGAAACAGTTTGCCAGGCAGTGGTACAAGAAAAAGGATCACGCACTCAGATCCTTTGGCTTCCAGCCCTTAGTGGCTGATTACAACGTCTATGTAAAAGTCATAGATGGTGAAATCATTATCATTGGTGTCTATGTTGATGACACGCTCATTTTGTCAAAGAGCAGCACGCTGATTACACAGGTGGAGGAGGATCAAGGCACTTTGAAATATCAAACCTAGATGAAGCAAAATGCTACATGGGCTTGTAGATTGATAGAGATCTTGTGGGTGGAAGATTGTATCTACACCAATCAAGGTATATACATAAAATGATTGATGATTTTCAGACGGTAGATTGCAAGGGAGTAAACACTCCCATGGTTCCTAGCACAGTACTGGCAAATGAAGACTCTCCTAGAGACGATGCAGAACGGGATTCAATGCAAAATAAGCCCTACAGAAGGTTTATTGATTCTTTGATGTACTTGGAAGACAATACGTGGCCAGACATTGCTTACGTAGTGTTCAGACTGGCCAATTCAACATTAATCCAGGACCTACACACTGGAAAATTGCCAAGAGGATCCTACAGTACCTACAACAGACAAAAGACTATGGTCTTTGTTTTTCTTGTGATGCAGAAATTTAGGTGAAGTCCTACAGTGATGCAAGTTGGGCATCCATGAAAGATGACTCCAAAAGCCTTAAGAGCAACATGGCTAAATCAAGGATCTGGTTGAGAGAAACGAGCTAAAGACCATATTCATTTCAACAAAATAGATGGTAGCCGATATTTTCACAAAGCCTTTATGCAAGGCAATGTTTGAAAGGCAAAGGATGAGCTTGGGAATCAGAAAAGTATTTGCTTTGAGAGAGAGCTAAAGAAACCTTAAGTTTCTAAGTGTCAAAGCTTTAGTATTTTTGTTTTCCTTGTATTTTTTAGACTGCTGCATTTTTTAACTAAGTTTCGCACAGTCTGTATATTTGAAATGCAAGTTGATGAATAAGTCGATCATCGAAGATGTCAAATACTTCGAGGACTTCGGTCACATTTGTGACATTGGATACCTTCAAAGTACTTGGATCAATAGATCGTCGAAGTCGAAGATGTCGAATACTTCGAAGACTTTGGTCACATTGGTGACATTGGAGACTTTTAATACTTCGGATGGCTTGACGGTCAAAGTTGTCGAAGAAGTCGGACACTTCAGACACTTCGGACACTCGAGTAAGGACACTTTGGAAATACAAGCCACAGAATGCAATTGAAGCACGAAAGACAGCGACAGCCAACCAGAAGTCGTTAGAATTAACATTAGACTTCTTTTGTATACTATAGTTTAGATTAATCATCTCTCATGCAGATTAGATTAATAATGTATCTTCGTTCCTATAAAAAGGATCAATGTAAGAGACAGAAAAGATAGAGAAGTAACGAGTAGTAGCTAGTTACAAGTTACAAAAAAAAAAAAAATTAGCAGTGGCTAGTTTTTCTCGTGAGAGAGAATACCTCTCTTGCGCCGACGCGCTGGTTTGGGAAACAGACAACGCTTGAAGATCATGTTGTAAGCTTAATTTTGATAATAGATAAGTTACAACATTCTGCCAATTGTGTACAATATGTGAATGATTCATGATGCTTGCATGTAGTAGATATTACTTCCACTGTTTCTCAGTTATTGATTGCTGATTAACCATTATCTGTTGTTTATACATTAATATCAGATCTGCAGTGTCACTCTGTAGTTCGGAAGATGATAGATCATATTATGAAGTAGTAGCTACAACTACACAGATCGACTCTATCCGAGCATTCCACATCAGGACTCTCCCTAGTTCGAAGACGTTCCAACAACAACATGGCCATCTATTCCAACTTACCTAACACGAATGTGCCGAACTCACCAAAAGTTTGTTCAAAAATATATAATGTTCGTTATGGGATTAGGGCTCTTTTCAAAGTATTATATTGCAATCAAAAGTAAATGTATGTGTAGATATGAATAGGTATGTATGTATGTATGTCCACACACACACACGCGTGTGTGTGTGTTCTTCAATGAAAGCAATAATATTCATCATGTCATTCAAATAATGTCATTCTTTTTTGCCTTTTAAGTATTCCTCATTATTATCATCATGCTTACAATACACATGTTAGATAATGAAAAGTGCTATATAATAGTCCTATTATGAAACAACTTGGCATTACCAATGTGATGTTGAAGAGCCATTGATGTTGACAAAAGAATCAATGCTGATATGAACATATAGCTAAATGAAGCTCTTTATAATGGTGAGAATGACATTCTAAGGAACAATTAACTAAAAAAGACACATGATATGTTGGATTTCAAGTACAAGATTTCATTTATAAAACTGATGATCTTAGACACTCAAAACAGCACAAAAACGATTATATGAATGAGGAGGAGTGATGTTTACAAGATGAAACAAATATATGTACTATTTAAAGGTGACAACATATCATTTATGAATCTTCTTGCATCTTCTGAATTTCAAAGCCACAAACTAATGGAGTGGCTAAAGTTCGCTTACAAATTTTGTTAATTTGAATAAATAGTGACAATAGTAAAGATGAACAAGATTGAAACATGAGACATGTCAAGTAATAAAAAGAAAAATAAACTAATCGAGTCTCAAAAGCACGAGCCTCTTGTTGTTATGATATACATGTTAGAGACAAGAAAAGACTATAAAAAGAAGATCGAATATTCCAATTTGTCAAAGAAGAAACAATTTATGAATCTACAAGTCTACAAATAGAATATAAAATGTCAATCCCAAAATACACGAATAAGACGTAATAATACACAATTAAGTAGAATTGGGGAATCAAGGTCAAATCTAAGTGAATCTAGGAGGGTAGCTACATCAAATATTAATCAAACATATTTTGAACCATGTGTTATCAATGTTGTACAAATCTATATCAGGCACAAATTGTGCTAACATTTTTCATAAGTTAGGTGGCTAAATTAACATCATACCATGTTACAACAAGGCAAATCATGATTTGTATCAAAGAACTAGATAGATAGCCTCTCTCTCTCTCTCTCTCTCTCTCTCTCTCTCTCTCTCTCTCTCTCTCTCTCTCTCTCTCTCTCTCTCTCTCTAAAGTAACATCAACATACTTCATCAATGATATCTTAGCTTGCCTTTCTCGGGAACAAAAGTGCATGGTAAAATAGATATGGCAATTTTTTAGGAGAGTGTGCATAAAAGTCACAAGACATGTGTAAATATATGTATATTTATTTATATATAGTCTCACTCACTCTTTGTGAGCTATCAAAGTTTTCTTATATGTAAATCCTTATGTGTAGAAAGGAGCCAATAGAGCTTGTAATGTAATGCAAGAGGCTTGAAAGTGCTTGTTATTAAAAAGAAAGGTACTTCAATTGTGAGGATAGAGATGTAGTGTGAGGGTTGAGTTTAGGTTTGGAGAACTATTTGGAATTCTTGAGTGTTGATGTGATTTGTTTTTTATGAATGTGATGTGCTTTTAGTTGCTTGATTATTGCTTACAAACTCCCTTTGTAAAAATTATGTGTGATTATTTTGTGTGAGTGAAAATGAATCTAATATGTAATTGTTGTCTAGAAAGTAATACATGAGGTTGACTCTCGCATTTATATAATGTAAACATGCAATGACATTTGTTTCTGTACTTTGACCTCAAGCAAAATAACCTTTTGTAGTTTTTTATTTGCCTAATTTTCATCAATGGATCTCAATTCAAAACCTGATATATTATCGACACAGTCTCCTTTAGCTGATGAAGTTGAAGACCCATTTTCTTCATCAAAGTCAACTAGCATATTATCTTCATCTGAATTAGCATTGACAAAAGACTTTGTAGATTGGCTTTTCTCTATTGGTGACGAGTTGAGTATGATGGTTGTGCCATTAACCCAAGTCGTTCTGTTAAAATAACTAAGGTTGACTTTTGTAAATGATTAGTCATTGTCAACTCAAAGTTAAAAGCTAAAACATCTACATCTTCTAAATTTAAACCATCATCCCTTGGTTGATTTTTTGGCAATCATTTTATTTGGCATACCTTCCTAGAAGATTGCACACCACCATCTGTTGAGGTGGTGTGCAATCTCTGTAATACTTTTATCTGATTACTATTTTAAATGAATTCAAGCACTTATGCAATCCAAAACGGATGTCCTCCACTATTTCAAAAGCCAAAAGTGCAACAAGTCCTCCAATTTGAATTTCAGTAAAGTCACCGCACCACTTCATTTTTATGGTTTGTTTGTTTTTTCTTGAGCCCAAATAACTTTCATGCTCCTCACCTTGCACAAGTTGTAAAAGATCATTGTTTTGTAAAAGATTGAAATACTTTGAAGCACTAACAAAGAAAATGTCTTCTTGTGTCCAAGCCTTTAAACAATCAACAAAAAAAAAAAAAAAAACTTCAATTTTGAGTCTTTTGTTTTCATTTTGAAATGGTGTAGAATCCACTTTCCAAAGATATTCAAAATATTTTTTACATGAAACTTGAAAGGGGGGGCAGGAGGCTAGGGTGGACTATGTAAGTGGCCTACACTCCCATCGCCACACTTTGGGTAGGGCAACCTGACAACCCATTCTACAAGCATGCAGAGGTAGGGTCACAAGCCCACTTATGCAAGCTTAACACTAGAGTGAAGAAGGAACAAGCTTCTATCTTGATTCTTAGGACAGTTTATTGTCTTTTAGGACAAGTTTTCCTTCTTTAGTACAATTAGAGTCTGACTTGTAGTTCTAAGATTAAAATTTTAATGATATTGCCCAATTGCATGCTCTACACTTGAAAAACTTTAACCTTCTAAAAACGATTTTTGTCAACTACTATTCTTGGTCAAACACAAAATATCATCAATAAAAAGTAGAATAAAAATGTTTCTAAATATATTCTCTTATAGATTTTTTCTCGCCATGGCATATCCTAGTTATGTTACATGATAACACCCCCTACCTTTTGAAACGATGAAAGATAAAAAATTATGATGTCAATTTATAGCTAAAAATCATTTAAGGTCAGAGATATTCTATGGAATAAAGGGACTTTCAAACTTTGACTAGTCGAATCTAGGTCATAAAATGCTCATTCTCAAAAGCCAGAATTACAAGTGACAAATATTATGTTGTAGTATAACATGGTAGACTATGCACTCATGAAATTTTGTATCCTCTGATTTTTAAATTGCTCAAAGTTTTTCTAAAAAGGAACTAAAATTATCCGAGTTTGCTACAACTCTAGTGTTAAACAATTTACTTTGGTCCATCTCACCTTGTCCTCTTTTTTTATTCACCCCTCTCTTTCAAATTTGTTTCTTCCCTCCTCTACTCAAATTTCAAACCATCTTAAAGTGAAGAGTAGGGAGAAATTTCTCAGAATATTAGAATTTATGTCATTCTATTGAAATTTTCAAATTTAATATTTAATATTCCATTTTGAGAAAAAATTGAAAGGGGAATATGGATAGCAATAGTCTAATATCAAAGTTGGACATTAATTGCACTTATTCTTGACCATAGGTGAACTCTCTTTATGTATTTCTACTTATAGACATAATTTTAGTTCAAATAGGCTTAACCCATGTTGTAGCCATGAATTATGTGCCACAAATAATTGATGAATTAGGTAATTAGAGTGTTCTAACATGTTAATTATGTGACAAGTGAGGCGACAATTCAGTCCAGAAGATTTGAATAAACGGGACTCAACATAGGAGATATATTTCTAACCATTTAGCACACACTAGAGGATATGACTCACTCAAACGCGCATTGTGCATCATTCAGACAATGACTCTAATTCAACCTTTGACTACTCAACTCCAATTGCCACAATATAAGGAGTCAAACTATGAGCAAATCACTTTTGTGCATTGATCCAAGGAGCAGTGAGAGATTTGATATGGTCTAGGATTTAGGGTATAGAGATTCTTCTCACTCACCTTTTGGTGAAAAGAGGTCTCTTGTTGTCGTGTAACATAGGTGGAGTAGGATTCGATCCAACGAGGGGCTAGATTGGTCCTGCTTCATTCTTCCAATGATTGAAAGCACAAAAACTAGAATGAAAAAGAACATTTGTACCACATCATGATATGCATCATAGAGTGGAGATTCATCACCAAAAAAAGTGTTTAATCTACTAAAAAATGTTTTAACCTCCAAATCCTACAACAAAACAACAAAAACTAATTAAAAGAAAAAACATTATAGAAGACTAATATATATCATAGCCTTTTTTTCGGGGAGAGAGAGAGAGAGAGAGAGAGAGAGAGAGAGAGAGAGAGAGAGAGAGAGAGAGAGAGAGAGAGAGAGAGCTCTTGTAAAGTTTTTTTATTGTGAATGATGGATCCCAACATAAAGAAAATGGTCCTCTCCTATGGAAATAAGAAATGGACCTAGTTTTCTCCTATTGGCTACTTTATTTCTACTCGGATCACACTCAACCATCAAGATCAATTTGTGTTTTTTGAGGTTGCTTTGTGTTTCTTTGACAAGTTTAACAAACTATTTTGATTATTGTGCTTCTTGGTGATTCTTCTTTTATGAGGTGGTTGTGGGCCAGTGTACAATTCCCATAATTTTTGAAATTATTACATAAGCCTTTTGCCACTTGGAAAGAATATTAAATAACAACTTGAGAACCAGGCAACATATAGGAGCAAGTCATACAAGACATAATTCAACACTTATAATAGTGTGTGAGAAAAGACAAAAGTAGGTTCGAGAGGTATATTTATGATCACTTAGCTTGCATTGTGACGTAGAGCATAAGTTTGAGAGGTCTATTTATGACTGTTAAGGGTGCATTATGAGGCGGTTGTGGGCCAGTGTACAATCCCCATAGTTCTTGGACTTACTACATGAGCCTGTTGCCACTTGTGAAGAATATCAAATAGCAACTCTAGAATCGGGCAACATTTAGGAGCTTGTCACATAGACACAATTCCACACTTATAGCCATGTGTGTGAGAGAAGACGAAAGTAAGTTTGAGACGTATATATATGACATTTAAGTGTGCATTGTGTGCACATGGTGTGAGATCCACATAGTGACTCTAATCCAATCTTCAACTACCCCATCCAGACATCTATAGTTTAGAGAGTGGGATTGCGACAAAGTCAATACTCCCTCTCAATATATTTTTTTAATGCAATACAAATAATATAGCTATCTATAATTAGATCCCCCAAGAAAGAAATTGAATTTGAGGGACAATTATGTTGTTGTGAATCTCTTTTAATAACCACTTACAGTGATTTCACACGGAGTGAGGGGTAACTACAAAGGGACCTTGATTGGTGGAGCCACTCCAAGAGGCCTCCCCCACATTTTACAAGGGGTGAGAGTTGCCCTTAGATGGCATCCTTAATGGCATTGAAAACTTGGGGTAACTCGTGAAACCAGGGGAATAGCTAAGACATCTTGGAGTATGAGGGTTAAGTGGTGGGCCCTTTCTCTCCCCTCTAATAAAAAACAGAAATGCGTTATTTGATTTGAATTTAGACATTAAATGCCATGGCCTCCAAATGAAAGGGGCTTTCAAATGAAATGACATGGAAGGACTTGGGCTTTCAAATTGGAGGGTAAGTGCATATTTTGAAAGGGGCCTTACCTTTTCCATGTGAAACACCCTAAGTATAACTCAGATGATTACTATACAAATAATCAACTTTTAGGAATACAATGGGTTGTTTGAAATGATATATAACACCTATAGGTAATTTTGTTAGCATATGAAAATCAATGACTTGAAGCTATTTTGGGACACTCTTGATAGATGAAATCACTATGATTAAATTTATAAGCCAATAGTTCATTGGAACAACTACATGGTCTAATGGCAACATCAATAAAGCTATTGGCACATCATTTGTAATGTAGAGTTGATGCTACACTATCCATTTGTATGCCTTGTCATGCTTGGTCCTTGCAATCGGCTTGGATGTATCTACGTTAGTGACAACATCCTTGTTGAAATAATTGTCGACAATTCCCATTATGATGATGTCTCCTTTGGCAAGCCTAGGCAACTACATAGCTTGACAAAGCCTCATTGCAAATTTTGGTTCAATATCTTGACCTTTGATGTTTACTTAGCATTGGCATCCTTGTGCACCACTTCAACGCTCACAACATCAACGCATTGGACATATGTGTTGTTTGGATTTTTGCAATTCTATATCTTGTGACATTTTCGCTACATTTTATAGCCCACATTGAGGATAGATATATCTACTTTTATGTGATTGTCTATTTGTACACTCATATTAAGAGCAATGTTCTTAAGACTAGAGTATATTCAAAAAACCTTATACATTACTCAACCTACCTCTCTAATCAAGTAGCAAGTCTTTAAGTCTAGATGAAGTTATGAGATCCTAGCTAGGAAGTCCGCTTAAGTGCTTGGGTCTAGAAAAAACACAAGTAATAAATGCATGTTGCACCCGGATGACTATCCAATTGTTATGGTTAAGTGAGAGGGTGTCAATGGTCATGACTAACACCCTCTTAGTTAACCATGACCACCGATACCCTCTTAGTTAACCATGACTATTGGAAGGTCGTCTGGGTGCAACATGCATTTAAAGCCTATGTGTGACTTAGTTGAGAGGATATTAGTGGCACCCTCTCATGTAACCACGACCACTGGATCCTAGGTGCAACAACCATTTAAAGCCTGTCTGTGACTTGGTGAGATGGCCCTTAAAAGGGAAGGGGAGGGGGGGGGGGGGGGGGGGTGTTTCAAGACTAATATAATTAAATTCTCTACTGGTGTCTTGAAATGCTTTGCATTGTTCCTTTGTAAGACCTCCCCACTGCATGGCGTGTTGGATGTAGATCGCTATATCTTTTATCATCATGATTCATTTCATTGCCTATTGTTCTTATGAGATGCTATATTGTAATTACCTGTCCATAACTTGATCTAGCAAGAGTTTTGCCTTTACCAAGCATTGGATCATTCCATTGAAGCATTGCAGGTCAACGAAGATGAAACAATGTTGGATAAGTCCATGCTTCATAACATTCTTAGATGAGGTTATTGAAAATTACCAATCATGGAAGATCATCAATGGTGAAATGCTTAGTTCTTATAAAGGTCTAAATTGACAGTGCTTCAAAGGATCCAGGATCGGGAAAAGTCCCACCGTTTCGAAACAAGAAATTCTAAGATTCTTCATCCTTTTTCAGGAGTATTTTCTAGGGTCTTTGGGGCTTGTCTGCTTTTCTTGTGAAAATCTAGCAATATCAATAATGAGATCACTCTTGTTTCTGCACTTTCATGAACTAAACTTTGAGTGCAAGTAGAAGATGAAAAAGAAAAACCAACAAGCCTTCTATGGTACACCTTCTATGGTACGTAATGGATACCTATTGCATATTATGCCCATTTTCAAATAAATTAAAAAGCAGAAAATGCATGCGTTTTTTTAAAAGGCAGATTCTACTTTTTTTTTTACATGTCTGTGCCCGTCCGTACGGATCCCGTACACATTTGTGTTGGTCGATCAAAGTCAAACCTGCCTATTATGCTTCCTAATGTGATTTTGAAAAAATTTAAGGTATCCATTACGCAATGGAAGGAGCCGGGCAAAGGCCATTCTGCCAAGACTTGTACACCTTCTATGGTACATCAAGGCTTGTTTGCAAGCAACCTGCACCCTAGGTTATTATAGGACAAAACTGCCTCTGCCAAGACATGGGCTTTGAAAGTTAGTTTTGATCATGATTGAGAATGGGTGCTGGATTGCAAAGCACTTACTGAAAGGAACAAGAAAAACTACACTTTAGAAACACAATGTGCAAATATCTAACAAAGACTCCTAAAGGATGCAGATTTTCAGGTGACAAATCATGCCTTTCTAGTTACAAGCAAAGTTCAATCACTCAGTGGAGCTAATTGCATGTGGAGGTGTAGAGAATGGAGAATGATCATAAAATTTAGAGCTTCCCAATGAAGGCAACACATTCTGAGTAGTTGAAAGAGAGAGACCCTTTAATTGCCACTCCAGTAAGCGCCCCTTCCTTGCAAATAAGAGCTGGAGCTGGGCAGATCCATATCAACAGCAGATATCTGCCTCTTATTTGGCTTGGCGCGCTCCAATATCCATTTTATATGCTGTTGGCACATTTTGAATTCAGTTGAAGAGAATTAATGTCCTTCAACTAGAAAAAATAGGTATCATGCACTATTCTATGGCCCATGTGGTGACTGTTCTGGTATTTAGCACAGACGCCTTGAGGAATTTTAGTGTTAATATCGTTGCACATAGGAACGGCACTAGCTGCTTGCATAATCTCTTATCAAATAGCTTACAATGCTCCCGGCAAACAATGCCATTCACCATGCTTGATCTAAAATCATATCAAGCGCTCCATGGCCAATGAGGCAGAAAGACTAGAATCAGAATATATCTTAATTAAATCTCAGGAGTCAGTACACAAAAATGAGATGAGCTTAAAATCATAACCAAAAATCGGCTAGAGAATGTAGCCAAAAATTCTCCATAATACATAGTATAATGTACGATATCGTGGATCTCTTCTGCCAGATATCTTCCACTACTCTTTCCATCTGCACCACCTTGACACAGCCACTGCAACCACTATGAAAATAATTATTGCACCAAGGGCAACTGCCACAGCCCAGACAATGGTTTTTGGGCCGTGTCTCTTGTGTGAATGCTGAGTACCTTCAACTGGCTGTGGAGACGGGCCAAATTCGTTTCCAGGTGCCAGGGCTGGTCCTCCAGAACCTGGATTCGGAAGAGGGAATCCATTGCTGTCACAAGGTGATAATCCAGACACCACTTTAGAGGATGTGATGGAGCTGTTGTAGCAGAGGGAAGGATTCCCATCCATTCTGAAAGTATTTAGCCTGTTGATGAATGTGGTATTCAATGGAAGAACACCTCGGAAAGCATTGTTGCGAAGATCAAAGTACCGAAGGTTCGTCAAGGTGGCCAGTGAACTCAAAATGGAGCCATTGAGATTGTTGTTGCTGAGGTCAAGGTAAGTGAGTAATGTCATGTTTATGATGGCATCTGGGATTGGCCCAACGAGCTTATTAGAGCTCAGTTGGAGCTTCTGTAGACTTCTGAGCTTACCCATAGATTCAGGCAAGTGCCCAGTTAAATTATTGCCACTGAGATCAAGGCATTCCAGGTGCTCAAGCTGCCCAAAGAAAGAAGGCAGTGGACCTTGAAGATGATTTAGAGACAAATCCACAGATGTCAAGTTTATCGGCCATACCTTTGGAAGAGGACCTCTTAAGCTTGTGTTGGAGATGGTGAGCTCATGAAGAACGCTCATGTTGGCCAATATCAGTTCCAAACTGGAAACGTTGAGCACCACATCTATGACAGTCAGGTCAACTAAATCGTGCAGGTGGCTCACCCATACACCTGGCAACCCCGGCTGATCTTCGTGGCCAGCAGCGCGGCCCAAACTGGCAACACAGCTTAATGAGGCGAGTGAGCTGATCAACTGAGAAGGCAACGGCACTGGTAGCATTGGACAATCCAGAAATGAGAGAGCTTGCAGACTTGTGAGGTTGAGCAGAGCACCTTCGGTCAGGACCGCATCCAGGGGGCAATATTGCAGCTGTAGGAAAAGCAAATGTCTAAAAGGAGTGCTTTCATCACATATCAGGATCTGATGAGACCCCTGACCGCATGGATCGGATCCAACTGCGACTCCCAGAGAT
Source organism: Diphasiastrum complanatum (assembly GCA_029204225.1). NCBI lineage: Eukaryota > Viridiplantae > Streptophyta > Lycopodiopsida > Lycopodiales > Lycopodiaceae > Diphasiastrum > Diphasiastrum complanatum. The sequence goes on from CM055095.1 coordinate 32,807,370, forward strand.
TGTAATGCTGCCATTTGCCCTGGATCCAATGTGCCATTTTTGGTTGCTGGGATGGGAGGACCTTTCCCGGGAGCTGGGCCTGGAGATTCAGCAGGACCAGCTGGACTGAGAGGTGACGGTGTAGGAGAAGCAGGAACTGGAGCCAATGAAGGAGCTGAAGAAGGGGCAACTGTAGGAGCAACTACTTTGTGGGTAACGGGAGCCGACGCACGAGAAACTTTAGGAGAGTGGGAAGTGGTGGAGGAAGCTGGCAAGGTCAAGCATAAAAGCAACAACATTGCCGTCCTCATTTCATTCATCTCTAAAAGGTTGAACAATCTAAAATGAGCATTTTTACCAAGTCCCTTCTAGCAGCTCAACATTGAACTGCTGAAAATCACTAGCTCATGTCCTTGAAAAAAGACTACGCTTCTAACTACACGCTTACTCTAAGAATGTAAAAGGAATCTTTTGCAGCGATGCAATACCCTGATGTAGAAATCCGCTTTGAATCCAGAACTTAGAAGTTTGAACGTCCACATTCGGCAAAAGCAATTATTACTGAGCCTTTAAAGGCATAGATGGCCCTCAACTCTTCTGCAATAATGTCATGCAATACAGCAGCCGAGAGTAACCGAGTGATCTGCTACCGCCCACATACTCCAATGAAGCATAGTTGATCCTTCCTTCCTTGCTGGACAGCAGAACAGGCCAAAATGTCCTTTACCAAGGCAATCAAAAGAGACTGTTGGACTTTGTGAGGGAGGAAGCTTACGAGCTGCTTGTCACTGTTTTGCTACCTGACAACTCGTTTGAAAGTTAAAGCCCATGACTAGCCGTTTATATAAGAGCTCAAAAGACCCAAATTCCAATAAACCTCACTGTTCACTGCTCAGTGAGAAGCAAAACCCACAACCGATTTACCCCTATCTATGGCTGGGCACGTACTGTCCAGTGTCGCCTGTGCATTGTGGATTCAGGATCGCTTATTTCAGTGCAAAAGCTGTGCAATTGAACGTATAAGAGGAAGCTACTAGGTGCTGCAGCCAGATTGAGGAAGGAAAGCGTCTATGGAGTGATATATCAGGCACAGAAAGCAGACGAAAAATCAATAAATAAGACTAGAAAAGTAATGGATCGTCAAGTAGTCCATCCATCTGCAGCGCCTTCCTTTTCTGCGATCATCCATCGCAGCAGCAGTAGCAGCAGCAGAAGAAGCAGTGTCAGAGCATTATCTTCTTCTTCGATCTCTCCTCCTCCTCTGCGCCCCTCTTATCTCTAATACCGAGTGTGATTCGAACCTCACAGCCGTTGGATCTCATCACTGACGTTCAGATCCTGCCACGTTTTCTGATGACAAGCAGCTGTAAACGGTCCACGTGGAATTGTGCCGCGTGGCAAACATCCAACTGGTGGAGGTTGAATACAGATCGTGTGATTAGGGCCCCCTATCGGGGCCTGAGATTGAGGCAAGCTTCACAAAAAAGCGGATGCGGCCTGGCCATGTCAGGAGCACATTCTAAAAAAAAAAAATTTGTTCAAAGATTCATGTGCAATGGAGGAACAGTGTATTTTACACCACCACTAGAGTGACACCACTAGAGTGACACTCTGTCACTGGTCTCCCAAAGAACCAAGGGTGGAGTGATACGAGTGGTTTCTCAAAGATCCAGGGTGGAGAGATACAATACCATCTCAACGAGATAGTGGTATCACCCACCCAAAGATCCCGAGTGGAGAGATACGATACCATCTTGAGGAGATGGTGGTATCGCCCACCCTTAGCAGTAGAGGGTTGTTCCAATTGTGGAATACACTTATCCAGATTCCTCATTTACATTTGTGCTTAATATTTAGGGTGTTTTCACATTGGAGTGCACACACAAGTCTTGGATTCAAAATGAGATTCTCCCAATTCATATCCGGATCTATATCTCATAATCTCTCCAAATATCCTAACAAGTTTAACCAATGGTTTCAACTGTTAGCTTTACAAATAATGTAAAAACTAACCACTGGTCAACGGATCATTCTCGCCCAAGAATTCCCTCGTTGAAATCATTGATGTCCCATACCAACAGTTTTCTCTCCAAGAAAGTTCTTTGCTTTTAGATCTGCTCAACAAAATATCAAAAAGATTACCTGACCATCCTATATCCAAATATAGGATCCAATCTTCAAGAAGATCTATAACCGCATTATTCGATAATTCAGAGATCTCAAACTCCATCTGGATTTCCAATACCAGATATGCACATATCTATTCCACCAAACACTAGAGTACCCCCATGTGGGGGTTACAACTCTTAGGAATAAGGTTCTTTACAGTACAAATGTGAACCAAATGTCATTCTCGTTCCATGTCACAATTTCCAATAACAAATAGGGTCAACTCATGGTCCTATAGATATCCAAAAAAAATTCAACTTAATGAATTCAAAATATTGGTGCTATGCAATTTCTATATAGGGATTATTAACCAATCCAAATAACACAACACAATCACATTCACCTACTTATGTGTCTCATTTTCTTCCTCCCTTAGATTTTCTCCCGGTTATCCGAAAAATTTCATCAGCGAAGGCACCGAAAATTCCCTTGACACAAGTAAATGTTAGCCTACCTCCAATTTGACCACACCAGTTCATTTTCATTACTTCCTTAAAGTTGCATGAATCAATGGAAAATCAATACAATTTGGTTCCAGGTACTCTTTATGATATTCAATACACTTGTTTTTTAATCGAATATAGAGCTATAATTACAACCTTATTCCATTTATTCACTTTAGTTAAGGGTGTTGGCTCAATTGGTTATCTTGACATCCAAAGTTTCTTTGGTCTCAAGTTCGAGCCTCTCCTCGGAAACCAAGAAGCATTTATTCACTTTAACAAGTATTTGAAAAGCTTTAACTTGCCCAATCCTAAAGATCAAAATCATTTAAGATAAGCCTATCGGTGCAACACTGAAGTCGAAAAGGAAGAACCATTAGAAAAAATACCTTTTAACTCAATTAACTGGGAGTAATCCAACTCTAGAGTTAAATCGATAAAAAGCACAATACTAGGAACCCAAAATTTCCACTCACTGGGTACTTGCTTGGAGAACCAAACCATCATTTTGTCAAGATGGGTTTAGCAAAAATTTAGACCAATTATTACAGCTTGACACAAAAACAACAGTAATAAATTCCCAAAAAACTAGGCTTACAGGTCTTAAACCCATCAAAGTTAATTACCCAAAAGTCAAAAGTCAAGTTGATAAGTGCATATTGCCCATGGAGAAGAAAAAACCAAATTCTTTCTACCTCTTACCGGAAAGCAATATTCAAAACCGAGTTTACAGCTTTGACACCCATGCTCGAAGAAATCAAAATTCCTTACACTAGCAACCACTAAGTCAAATTTCTCGAGTTTCCAAAATCACTTTCGGGAACCATCTTTGAAGTTACTACTTGTCAAGCCCTAAAAACCCCGTTCGACCAGCATGCACACCTATGCAATTTCAAAAATTGCGGCCCTACCTCAACTTTACCCAAAAAAAACATACACAAGAAGAAAACCCCAAAAGGCCTCTCATAACCTAAAAAATTTAGGTGTTGTGCTACTCCAGCCGCCATCTACCTAGAAAGGGAGGCAGCCCGAAGCGCTAGAGAGAGAGAGAGAGATTTCTTCTTGCAGGTCAGGAGGCTGGATGGCGGGTTTGCTGCTCTTCTACGCCAATTCTCAGCACCCATTCACGACGCTTCATCCTCTCAGGTCTCCTCCACGAGGCTGGCTCAGTTGCCATCAATCATCCAAAATTTGAGCAACTCGAGATGGTACCTCCATCCCTGACCCCGATTGCATGGTCCCGACTTCATGCAAAACCAATGGAATTAGGATACCTCAGAATGGAGAATCCCATCAATGACCTCCAGCGAACTCACTCTTCTTATACTCAACATTCAAATCCAAGCACTAGACCTGGATTACATCCGAACTAGCCATAGCTCTGCTCCAGTGAGCCTCACATGCTCATATGGAAGAGTGTGCACTCTTCAGCTGGAAAAGTTCCTCCAAATTCTTCCATATCCAAAATCTGACAGATGATTGTTCTACCTCTGTTCCAAAGCATAATTCAATTGTAAATGGCCTTTGATAGCCATTTAGAGCTTATAAGTTCCAAAATGAATTTCAGAGGAGAACTGGAGAACTGCATGGGCTACAAACTTCAACAAGAATTGCGCAAGCCTATAATCCTCTAAAGTTAAGCCGTGGTATACCATCAGATGTTCAAACATCTACTTCTTTGTTCCCACAGGTTACTCAAATCAGAGGCAGTGAGCAACAATCCAAAAAAAGCTTCACAGAAGTTCATCTGCATGCATCACTTACTCCATGTCTTTATCGATTTTTCTAGAGAATCGGAAATCTACAAGATCCATTCTATGTTTTCAGTTCTCAGTTCGCATGAAACACAAGAGGACTCGTCTAGAAAAACCTTAAATCCTCACATGCAAACCATAAATTCGAGATTTCCAGCAACAGTCAATCTATTCAATCAGGATAAATCTATTCCTCGTCAATCTATCAATAAACATCTTGCTGCCAAATCTGAATCAAATTGTCCAAAACACTATGGACTTATGCATCTAAAAAAATAGATTAAACAAGAAAGTGGATCTATTCAGGCATATCATTCTACTTCAAACGGAAATATTTCCAAGGCTTCAGAAAATAAGAATGGATTCCTCACTAATCCACAACATCTCTAAACAAATCAAACAAGAAGAAGTGCACTCTACCACCAAATTTGAAAAGCATGCTTCAACCAAGAATTAGTGAATCCAATCCCAATTTTCCTTGAAAAAACAGTACACCATCCAGGATGTAAATCCAAGTGCGTTCCAATTCCCATTTGATGTAGAATTCCTCTCCATCCCATCCAAAAACCGCATCTTAGTTGGGCTTTGATACGAATGTAAAGACCACTAGGGAAAACCCCTAAGATGAGGATAGGAAAACACAAGAGAGACTGTGGAGCAAAACCACCCAACCAATACTAGATCCCTCCTGGAGATACCCCCTGGATCTAGCCCCCAAGCCATGCCATCATCAAGGACCCCACAACAAAATGGAGTGGCTGAAAGGAAGAATAGGACTTTATGTGAAAGTTCCAAAGCCATGAGGTTAAGTGCTAATCTTGACGAACCATTTTGGGATCAAGCTTTGTTGTGTGCCAATTTCTTGTGCAATAGGTGGCCGAGTGCTATTTTGGATGGAAGGACACCTTTTGAGATGCTATTCAAGAGTAGGCCAAGTGTCAACTTTCTAAGAACCTTTGGATGCACATGCTATGTCAACATTACTCTTGTTGATAGGACCAAGGAGGATCCATCTTCAATAAGAGGTATTTTTGTTGGACATAGTGAGGTGAGTAAAGCCTACAAGGTTTACATTCCTTCTACTAACAAAGTGATTGCTGGTAGAGATGTCATCTTTGATGAGGGGAACATTCCAAAAGTGTCTTCAAGCATTGTTGATGGTGATCTGGATGGATCTAACATTCTTGATGTTGATGAAAAGGATCCTACTTTGGATGGTGATGATGATGGACCTTCATCAAGTCAAAAGCCAAAGAGAACATCAAGGGAAAGACAAGTATGGTAAGCATTCGAGTCATCATCTCACTTGCTACACTTTATGGATGGGATCTATGGCAAATGGACATTTGGAATGCATTCTTGAATGGTGATCTTGAGGAGGAAGTGTACATGGAGCAACCCGAGAGTTACATTTCATCAACAAAGCCAAATCATGTGTGTCTACTACAAAAGAGCTTGTATGGCCTTAAGCAAGAACCAAGGAGTTCGTATGCTAAGCTTAACACTTTTTTACTCTCTCAAGGCTTTGTTATGAGTGAGTATGATCATTCACTTTATTATAGGTTTGCTGGAATGATGTTACCATCTTGCTAATCTATGTGGATGATATCATCTTGAGTGGTGGACACAATCAAGATGTGGAGGATATCAAGAATGCTCTTAAGAAGGAGTTTCAGGTGCATGATCTTGGTAACTTGCATTAGATTCTGGGAATAGAAGTCAATAGATCTTCTCAATCTACTTTCATTTCTAAATAGAAGTATGTTAATTCTATTCTAGAAAGATTTCATATGGTAGATGCAAAAGCTAGTGATACACCTATGGAGTCTCATGTAAAGCTAACTATAAGAGGTAATGAAAGATCCTTCAAGGACATTACTCTCTATAGGAAGCTAGTTAGTTCACTCATATATCTAACCATTACTAGACCAGATCTAAGCTATTGTGTTGGAAGATTGAGTCGATTCATGCAAGATCCTAGTGAGGTGCATTGGAGCTAGAAAAGCGAGTTTTGAGGTATATCATTGGAACTCGAGATTTTGGCATATTGTATGAGGGATCTTCACCTGATCTTTTTGGATTTTCAGATTTGGACTATGCTAGAGGTGTAATGGATAGGAAATCCATTAGTGCTCATTGTATTTTCATAGGCGATGGAGCTATATCATGGATGTCGAAGAAACAAGCCACTATCTCATTGTCATCTAGTGAGGCCGAGTACAAAGCTCTTACACATTGCACAAAGGAGATGGTATGGATCAAGAGGATTGTTGTGGATCATAGTATATATTGGAGGGTAAGTGGTGGGCCCTTGCTCTCCCTTACAATAAAAAACATAGATTCCATATATAATTTGAATTTGAATTTAGACAATAGATGCTTTGAGAGCTTTTAAATTGAGAAGCAATTGCATAGTTTGAAATGGACCAAGGTCGCTTCCATGTGAATATATTTGGTATCTAGTGATTTGTATGCTATATTGCTAGTGCATTTATTGGCGTTGGTGCTCAATGCTACCTACAATGCAAGCTTGCTTTTGGAGGTCACTTTGAGACTTTCCCTTCTCAATTCAAACCATACCTAGTGGTCTTTAAAAGAACAATAAGAGCTTTTATCATACATCTGTTTTGGAATCCGTTATCATGCAAAAGCACTGGTGAATATTTCTTGCTTTGAAAGTGTTCATTGATTTTATTGGCATAGTGCACCAAGAAGCCATGAGGCATCCTCCTATGTCTTCTATGTTCAGATCAATATGGATAAGGTCCAAAGAGAGTCACATGAATGGACTGATGTTCCTACTCCTGTTAGTATGGTTTCAAAACCTCCAACCCCATTGAAACTAAGAGTGGAAAAGCTACATAAATTACTAATGCACATTGCAGCTTTGGAATATCTACCAAATCTATAATAGTAGTTGTAGTTCCACATTAATAGGGTTCTAGTCCAAGTAATATTAGACGAAACAAGGGTCCATATACAGATTGTCATGTGCTTTTAGTACATCAGTGACACTTTATAATATCCAATGTAAGCTTTGTAGGCCCAAAAGGAGTCATTAGCCTTACAAACAAGGCAGTTCCCTCTTTAGGCCCTCCAAAGTAATTAATAAGGATAATAGGCCAATAAGGGCTCAATGTAGACTAAATAATACTTAACAAGGGCTAACTATCCCTCAAAATAGGTATGTATAGTTAAATTAGAGCATTGTCTATAAATAAGCAAGAGACACCATTTTGATAATCTTTTGGCTCATTTGCAAAGGAGAACTCTAAGCTTCCTCTTTGTGAATGTGAGCCCTAGGACTTCCATTGCTGGTGAATCTAATCAATGGGGACAACATGTGTCATATGGAGACTGTATGGAACAAAACGAAAAAGATTTTGATGATTATGATGATCAACAAGCTTACTAGATGAGTTCACATGCCCCAAGTAATGGTGTTAATAGCAGTGATAGTGACAATGAGCCAAATTCACATCAATCAAAACGTCATCACTACCAATATCCTCATTTGGACCCATCTTCCCAACCTATGGTGGAAACTATGATGGTGTAGAGACATCTTCAATCACATCCAAGTAGTGGCCATGACAAGATTCTACTTGTAGGAACATACCTTGATGGATCTGCAAAAATCTGGTGGCAATATTGGATGCTATTACAATGATTTTTATCAAATAATAAGCAAATATGGTTATTCAGTGGAGCATCAATACAATGAAATATATTTTAGGCTTGAAGCCTGGAGCTTGCTTATCTAAGGATATAGACTAATTTCATTATTTTACATAAGATTTGATGTTCGCACTATAGAATATGAACTGAATAATGGTCAACGTGAAACTGAGTTCTCAACACCACTACAACGCACTATACAGATATAATAGTTGCTAGAAATAAGACAACTAAGGAAGGAAGGAAAGAGATGGTTCAAGAATATGATGATGTAGTTACAAAAGTTGAAGGATAAAGATAAAACACACATAATTCAATTGGGAAAAACTTTTAATCTAGGAATGCGAGGAAATGATTGGTCATGTGATTTTGATGATTTTTCATTAACATCATCGGAAGATTGTTCAGACGTGCAAAAAGATAAAGAACAATGAGCAATCCTATATGATCAGCAATTTATATCTATAGAAGTTGAAGGATCAATCACAACTTTATTAATCAAGGTGATTAAACAACATGGATTGTTTAATACAATGGAAGAGCTAGATATAATGAAAAGACAGAAGTCTAAAATTGGGTAAATCATCCAAGTCGCATGATGTCGAGGAAGCAGACAAAGAGGATATTGTGGTGATATACTATGTCCATTCCTTACAAATTGGTTGCCAACAAGCAATATGGTGCTTCATCTGTCTCTTCTTCGACCATCATCTTTTTCTACATGGGAGCATATATTGCAAATTGAAGCTATCAGTTGGATATAGTTCATACAGTTTGAGATCGGCAACAACATGACATGTTGTTGGACATGACATCCCTAGTCATGACTACTTAAATTATAGATTTGGAGCATTCAAGCTTTATCAAACAAGCGTCTTCATTTTTTAGGACAAAAATGTTTAAGTAGGGGGAGTTTCATGTACTCTATGGAATCCTAAGCCTTTTAGGCCCAAAAGGAGCTATTAGCCTTAGGAACAATGTGGTTCCCTCTTTAGGCCCTCCAATTAATAAGGATAATAGGCCAATAATGGCCCAATGTTTGAGACTAGATGATACTTAACAAGGGCTAACATGAGTAGAATGTCTTGCAACAAATTTTTTGTCTTGCATGCCTTATTTTTGTATTTCTTTGCTATGTTTCATACACTATTTTGCTTGTGAGGCCTTATAGATGTGAAAGGTTTTTTAAGCTAATTGTAATCTTGTTAACATCACAAGATTACCAGATTAAGCAAATTTTTGTTACAAATATCATGCTCATTAAAAGCATTGGTTGCATCAACTGGCATAGAGCATGAGCTGCATTGAGAGTAGCAGGTAGAATATGAAAACTTTTTGACTTTGCAAAATTTTGCCAACTTTTTTTACTTCTAGCTTTTCTTTAGCTTTGTTGACTATTCAACTTTGCTAACTTTTTTGACCTTTGTGCAAACTTTGGCGACTTTTTTGACCTTTAACTCAGATATGATAGTTAGACAAAGGCATTACTTGCAAAACGCAAGTTTTTCAATGTAAGTTGACCAGAATCCAAACTGTGTAAATCTGATGCATATTGTATATGTTGAGGACATAATAGGGTGCTTATTGTATATTTTTATCAAAATCTAGCTTTATTCAAAATATGCTTTGTATTGGATTGTGAATTGATCTTGCATGGCTATCATTGCCTATATGGTTTTCATTCAATTTTTTTCCTCATTCAGTCATCTTGGATTCATTTCATGTAACGGATTTTTAGAGTATTTTCTTTTTTTCTCATTACAACTAAAGTTTCATATTGCTTCAATGTGAACTTTGATGTGCCACGATTGCAATCATTGGATTGTGTTAGCAGATTCCAGAGAATCCCCAGATGCCGATCCAATCTGAAAACATAGAGCATCTCTCACCCAAGACCGAGGAGGTCTCAGAAGGAGGAGAGCAGGAGAAGTTGAGAGCCGGGGATTACTAGCTAGGATTACAGATTGTTTCCATGTGAGCCTACATGGTGAATCCCAGAGAAGGAACGACCATGTAGGAGCTAGTTACATTCCTAGGCAATGTATATAAATGGAGACCCCTCTTAAATAAAAGTCGAGTGAGCCACCTTTTGATGGACATGGGCAGCCCTCTTGCTTATTTAAGTATAACTAGATTTTAGTACGTTCATATTATTTTATCAAACTTGTATTAGAAAAAAAACACGCAATTTCATAAGATATCAATGTAAACAAAAAAAATTAAGTACCTGACAACGGATGCTAATTTGTAAATGGCATCACAAAGTTGATCAGTTAGACAGCCACGAATACACATTGGAAATATGTACTCGACCATCTTCAACCAATCATGAGATTTTAGACCATGGAGCTTTTCTTCAGCTATGAATGATGTTTGTAGTGAATGAGCAAAATCTGTTGGTGTTCTCATCTCGCAAATGACTGACCATACATACTTATACTCTTCTTTCGTAAGAATCCAAGGGGCTCTTGGGATACTATAGGTATTTCCATCAGTACATAATTTTGGCCAATACTCTTTTTTTGTTTTTGATTCTTGTAGATCATGTCTGGCGAAAATATTGTCTTTGTCGCCCACCAATGTTTCCATATTGATTCACCCACATTTTTGAATATGTGCATAGGATCAGGCAAGTGATTAATCAAAAGGTTATTCCAATATGGTAAACAGTGAAAGATGGATAGTCTTTTCATACCATTGATTGGCTTAGTCTCGGATTCAATCCACAGTTTGTGCCAATCTGCCACGGACATTCTCTTTGGAGGCATTCTTGTTTTTTATCTTCCTCCAAAGCCTCTTCTATGAGCATTTCTAAATGGATGATTTTCATCATGCAAGTACTTGCGATGACTTTCATACACAATTTTGTTATAATGACGTGAGTGTCGAGCATCAATATTTGGTCCACAAATGAGACACATGTGATATCCAGAAGTTGTAAAACTTAAAAGGATCAAATCCAATTCGTGTTATAAATAGAATTCTTTTAAGGAATAAATATTGCATGCATAAAAAAAAAATATACAAACATTACAAGTGATTTCATTTTATAGTCACCTGAACAATCGCCCAATCCTGGATAGTCATGCATAGTCCACATTAAAATCGCACACAACAAAAATGTTTTGTCTTGAAGTGGACGTGAGATGTCATATGCTTGGACTCCCTTCCATAGTAGTTCTAGTTCTTCAATCAATGGTGCAAAGTAGATATCCATATTTTTTACTTTATGTTTTCTAGGAATTGGAAGTGCTAGCATGAGATATCCTTTTTTAATGCTTAGCCAAGGTGGAATGTTATAGTTGACCAACACCACTGGCCAAGTAGACCACGTGCTTGACATTTTTCCAAAGGGGTTAACCCCGTCTGTTGCATGTCCAAATCTTATATTTCTTGTTTCACTTGCGAAACATGGATATTCTTTGTCAATGTGTTTCCATGCAGGAGAATCGGAGGGTACTCTCATGATCTCATCCGAAGAACGATAACTAGCATGCCAATCCAAAAGTTCTGCAAGAGACTTGCAACGAAACAATCGTTGCAATCGTTGGATTATTGAAAAGTGTCGTAACACCTTGCATGGGATAGTGGTCCCTTGTAAGTCATCTCGATATCGAGGAGTATCGCATATAGGACAAGCTTTAACCCTCGATACTCACCACGATATAAGATGCAATCTTTTGGACAAGCATGATGCAATGTATAGTCCATTCCCATTGCACTCAACATTTTCCGTGCCTCACCTCTTGTCTCTAACATAGTGTTTCCTTCTAGGAGTAGTTTGCCCAATAACCTGTACATAATGAAATGAATTTTCATAATATAAAATAAAAGATCGTTTAGCCAACTAAAACATTTGAACAACACATCTATTAAATTCTTTAAAAAAAATCTCAATCTTATTTACCCAAATAAGGATGTAGCACTTGTATCACTCCATTCATATTTTGCTTGGAGGTTCAATATAAGCAACGAAGCGGTCGAACGAGATGTCTTTGCTCCAGGATATAATGGTTGTTAAAAATTCACAATTCTAGCTTGACTAGTTTTGGTCATATGACTTGTAAATAGTTAGATGGTCATGATGTGGCTTGTCACACATGCCAAATAGCATAGGATTCCATTCATAAGGATGTTCTCAAGTAGACCTAAGTGTTAGAACCTTTGGAATGAGTCCAAATTATGCTTAGATACAAGGGAGAAAAAATAGGAGCTATTTTTGGTAATTTTTGCATTGTTGAGGGATCTCCAAGATTCCAACCCTAACTTGGTAGGGATGAAAGATCCACCAAAATTAGCATTAGGGATAGGTTTAGGGCTACTCATACCTGCCCAAAACCGTGATGGATCATGTATATATAGGTGATGATATCTCACCAAAATCAATCAAGCAATTTCATGTTTTTTCTCTCATAATGGTGCAATTGCTCTCTATGTTCATAATTGTTTGAGTACTTGTGATTACTAATGATTATAGGATTGAATGTAGGTCTGGTGTACAGTACTCAGACTGTGGGAGGCCGTACTTTCACACGTGTGAAGCCTTCTTCAAGGATTTGGGCCATTTAGTGAGGTTCAAGCATAGATTTTTGATGGATTTTGATGGTTTAACTTGTGCTAATCTTATGAAATCATAATCTATTGTTTCCCTCATCATTTCAAGTGTTTTAGAATCCTTATTTGCTGTAATTTTTACATGGTATCAGAGCCTAAAGGCTGAAATGAGCTAAATCCTTGGTTTGCATTCAATTTGATCACAATTTTTGATCTAAATCTTGTGTAGATTGGATCTTAGCATCTAGTATTGATTCTAGAACTCAAAGTGAGTCAAATACATTGGATATTGGTGTTGTGTGACTTCATTTGCAGGTGTTTAGGTGTCTAAAACCAGAGGCAAAGTTGAATTCAATTCACATTACCAAGATAGCAAGTTTTGCTTGCTCCAAGCATTGATTTCTAAGCGAGTTTTGGAGGTGATTTCATAGAGAAGGCTTTCTAGCATTCAAGGAGAGGGAAGATCAGAGTTTTGGGGACTCTTCAAGGCTGTTATAAGGTGTAGTAGGCACCTCCTAAAGTGATTTAGGTTCAGTCCAACCATTGCTTGACTTATGCACCAAATTAGATCAATTTTTCATCAATTTTGATCATTTTTTGCTTGTGATTGGATAGTAGATTGTGTTGCATCCTCATTAAGTTCCATTTAGATCTTTTACAAGTGATTTTGGAAGTATATTAGGTTGCTGAAATTCACTCTTGATCAGATCATTTGGAAGCTTTAATGTTCTTTATAGAAAGAGGGGCAATTCTACTAGTATTGTCTACTTCAATCAAGCAAGTGCATTGTTTCTAGTATTCTATGATTTGATTTTGTTAGAGATCATTCTTAGATCTTTATAGGAAGTCTATTACTGATCTTTTCAGGTCCCTAAGAAGTGGGATAAGGTAGACCTTCAATCAAATCAATAGAAGTAACCTTCATTTGTGTCAAGTCCTTGATTAGGAGACTAGATGGCATCTATAAATGCATATCTTTTGGATACTAATGAAAGGCTCAACAAAACTAACTATTCCATATGGAAAGTTAGAATGGAATCTATCATGATCATGCAAGATCTGATGGAAATTGTAAATGGTAAGGAGGGTGAACCTATTCATCCTCAAGAAAAAGCCAAATACATCAAGAGGTGCAATGTTGCACTACATTGCATAAAAATGAATGTTGCAAATGAACTCTTAAGAGAGGTAGGAGATTGCACTTCAGCTCAAGATGCTTGGGAGACTTTGCACAAGGTCTATGAATCCAAGAACCAAACTAGAATGTTAGCTTTGAAGAATCAAATCTATAGAAGCTATCAAAAGAAAGGAGAGAGTGCACATACTTTTGTCCTAAGAGTAAAAGAATTGAACAAAGAGCTAGCCTTTATAGGTGAACCTATCAAGGATGAAGAGCTTGTTCAACTCATATTGAATGGACTAAGCTTTGAATTTGACAATTTGGTTCAGGGATATGCAATTATGGGTAAGCTACCCATACTTGAAGAACTCCAAGGCACGCTCATGGCCGAGGAATCAAGAAGGAGCCAAATGCAAGAGAGGATGGATAGGCTTTCCATCCAAGGTGGAGATGACCAAGCTCTCTTCACCAAAGGCAAAGGCAAGTCCAAAGGCAAAGGATCAACATTCAAGAAGTCTACAAAGCTTGAGGATCAAGAAGGACCCCCAAAGGCATCTCCATCAACCACCAAAGTCAAGAAGGACAAATCAAAGGTGAAGTGCTACTATTGTAGCAAGATGAGGCATTATGCCTCGGAATGCTTCAAGAGGAAGCAAGATCAAAGCCAAGCCAACATGAGCAAAGAGGAGGAGGAGGAGAGTTCACATGAGGACTCTCTCATGATGTCCATATTTTCTTCAACAAGCTTCAAAGGAGAAGATCCTTGGTGGATTGACTCGGGTGCTAGTTCACACATGACTAGTAAAAGGGAGTTTTTCTCTTCTCTCTTATCTTATGATGGACCTATAAAGTCTATCTATACAGCAAATGATGAAGCTTGTAAGATTGAAGGAGTTGGTAGCATTCCCCTTTGCTTAGGATCTTCCAAAAAGATCAACATAGAAGGTGTTTTGTACATTCCTACAATAACAAAGAATCTACTAAGTGTTGGCCAAATGGTAGACAATGGTTTCAATGTTGACTTTGCTTCAAATGAATGTTTCATCAAGAAGAAGGGTAAGATAGTGGCTAAGGGCACTAGACTTGGCAAACTTTATAAGCTGGATGCATTTGTGGATACTAATGTTGTCATGTTGGCCGAGAAGAGCAAGATATCTACCTTTACTTTATGGCACAAAAGACTTGGACATGTCAACTCGGGTTCCATGGAGGCTATGATCAAGGAGGAGTATGCTTTAGGCCTACCAAGGTCTATTGGGAAGGAAGACAAGGTTTGTGAAGCTTGTGCCTTATCCAAGGCACATAAGAAGGTGTTTCCTAACTCCATCACAAAGTCATCTCATCCTCTTGAACTCATACACTCGGATGTGCACATTGCTAGCACCAAATCTAATGGAGGTTCATCCATGTTTTTAACCTTCATTGATGACTACTCAAGATATTGTTGGGTGTTCTTACTTTCCTTCAAGTCTCAAGTATTTGATACTTTTGTAAAGTTCAAGTTGTTTGTGGAAAAGCATCATAATCATAGCATCAAGATTCTTAGAAGTGACAATGGTGGAGAATTCATCTCCAATGAGTTCAAGGCCTTTTGTGAGGAGGAAGGGATCAAGAAAGAGACTTCTTGTCCTTACACTCCTCAACAAAATGGAGTTGCTGAAAGAAGGAATAGAACATTATGTGAATGTTCTAAGGCTTTAAGATTAGATGCTTGTTTGCCCAAATCCTTTTGGGGTGAGTCTCTTGTATGTGCAAACTACTTGATGAATAGGGTGTCTTGCAAAGCAATTGAAGGCAAAACTCCATATGAGATGTTGTATGGAAAGAAACCCAATCTTAATCACTTGAAAGTTTTTGGGTGTATATGTTATGTGCATGTGCCATTGGAAACAAGAACCAAGGAGGATCCATCTTCCACAAGAGGGATCATGCTTGGATATGCAAGCTCAAGCAAGGGCTACAAAGTCTATCTCCCATCCTTGAACAAATTTGTTGTTTCAAGGGATGTCATCTTTGATGAACATCATATGCATATGCTTGAAGAAGGCTCAAGTGCTCCAACAATCAAGAAGAAGATGGCCGAGGAGCAAGATCTTGGTTTTGAGGAGGAGCTCATGGAGGAGCAAGCACCAAACCCACCTATCACACCAAGGAGATCTTCAAGGGCAAAAGTGGAGCCATCAAGGCTCACATATCAAGGCAAAGGACAGCAAGTTGAGGGTATATCATCCACTTCTTATGCTTTATCTAGTTTTGAAGAACCGTCTAATGTTGAAGATGCATTGAACTCCAAAGAATGGTATAAAGCTATGTTGGATGAGTATGATGCCTTGATTGAGAATGAAACTTGGTTGCTTGTTGAGAGACCTCAAAGGAATGTAATAGGATGCAAGTGGGTCTTCAAGCTTAAGTTGAATGCAAATGGGAGTGTTAACAAACATAAAGCAAGATTAGTTGCAAAAGGTTATGCTCAAGAGAGAGGGATAGACTATGAGGAAACTTTTGCACCCGTGGCCAAGATGGTCACAATAAGACTAATCATTGCACTTGCATCACATTTTGGATGGATTCTATGTCAAATGGATGTCTCTAATGCTTTCTTGAATGGTTTTTTGGAAGAGGATATCTATATGGAGCAGCCACAAGGGTTCATCAAGCATGGAATGGAGAACAAAGTATGCCATCTCCAAAGAAGCATCTATGGCTTGAAGCAAGCCTCGAGATCTTGGAATTCAAGACTACATTGCTATCTTATTTCACTTTCTTTTGTTCAAAGTGAATATGATCCCACTCTTTACATTAAGTTTGATGATTTTGGTATTGTACTTTTACTCATTTATGTAGATGACATCATCATTAGTGGAAATAGTGTTGATGGTATTGAAAAAATCAAGATAGATCTATCCTTAGAGTTCAAGATGGTAGATCTAGGGTGTCTTCACTTCATCTTAGGCATAGAAGTACTTAGAGGGTCTGATTTTATCTTTATAAGTCAAGTAAACTATGCTCAAAGTCTTTTGAAGAAGTTTAAGATGGAAGTATGCAAAAGTGTTGACACACCAATGGAGCAAGATGTAAAAGTGCCAAATGAAGATGATGAAAGATCCTTCATGGACATCACTTTGTTTAGGCAACTTATAGGTTCCTTAATGTGGATCACTATAACTAGACCAGATCTTAGCTTTAGTGTATGTAGGTTGAGCCAATCCATGCAAAAGCCATTGAATATCCATTGGAAAAAGGCTAAGAGGATTCTAAGATACATCTCGGGTACATTGGATTTTGGGATTCTATATAGAGGAGATGTGATTAACCTTCATGCATTTAGTGATTCAGATTTTGCAGGGGACAAGAGGGATAGGAAATCAACAAGTGCCTATTCAACTTTCATAGGAGAAGGTGTGGTTTCATGGCTTTCAAAAAAGCAAGAAACTATATCTCTATCTTCAACCGAGGCCGAGTACAAAGCTTTGACAACCACTACAAAGGAGGTACTTTGGATCAAGAGATTATTGGTGGAACTAAAGATCATGGATTCAGAGGAGGCACCAATCATCTACAATGACAATATATCAGCCCAACACCTTGCATCTAACCCAATCTTCCATGCAAGATCTAAGCACATTGAGATATGCCATCACTTTGTGAGAGAAATGGTGCAAGCCAAGGAGATTGCTTTGGAGCATGTTCCAAGCAATGAATGTGTAGCTGATCTACTTACTAAACCACTTCAAAAGACACCTTTTATGAAGTTCAGATCATCACTTGGAGTGATTAGTAAAGCAATGATTGAACCAAGCTAGATAGTGAGGAGGAGTGTTAAAAATTCACAATTCTAGCTTGACTAGTTTTGGTCATATGACTTGTAAATAGTTAGATGGTCATGATGTGGCTTGTCACACATGCCAAATAGCATAGGATTCCATTCATAAGGATGTTCTCAAGTAGACCTAAGTGTTAGAACCTTTGGAATGAGTCCAAATTATGCTTAGATACAAGGGAGAAAAAATAGGAGCTATTTTTGGTAATTTTTGCATTGTTGAGGGATCTCCAAGATTCCAACCCTAACTTGGTAGGGATGAAAGATCCACCAAAATTAGCATTAGGGATAGGTTTAGGGCTACTCATACCTGCCCAAAACCGTGATGGATCATGTATATATAGGTGATGATATCTCACCAAAATCAATCAAGCAATTTCATGTTTTTTCTCTCATAATGGTGCAATTGCTCTCTATGTTCATAATTGTTTGAGTACTTGTGATTACTAATGATTATAGGATTGAATGTAGGTCTGGTGTACAGTACTCAGACTGTGGGAGGCCGTACTTTCACACGTGTGAAGCCTTCTTCAAGGATTTGGGCCATTTAGTGAGGTTCAAGCATAGATTTTTGATGGATTTTGATGGTTTAACTTGTGCTAATCTTATGAAATCATAATCTATTGTTTCCCTCATCATTTCAAGTGTTTTAGGATCCTTATTTGCTGTAATTTTTACAATGGTGTGTTTGATTCTTCTCTCAATTTTTTTTCCTTGGCACTAATAAATGATTCACTATCATGTTCAGTGCGTTCTTCCACATCATGATGCTCATAGACGTTATTTATCGAGTTGTTCATGATTTCAACTTCATCTTGAATGCAAAAATCATTTTCAGCACTTGATCTTGATTCTGAAGAAGAAGAAGAAGAAGAAGATCGAGGCTGATTTGCTTTGACATGTTGTTGTTCATCTATTTTCATCATGGCTCTCAATCCCATACGCTCACGATGTGATAGTTGATTTATGTGCGGCCCATCGTATGCCAATCTTGTTTTGGATATGGAGTGACTGTTGTCATCGTCACTAGAGCTAGATGACAATTCATAGTCCTTCAAACATGGGAAACAAATTAAATATTTATCAATTAACATATAAGATTGTCATTCATGAAAATTAAAACTAAAATTAAGACATGCAAATCAAACACCGTATCTTAAATTAAGACATGCAATATGAAATATAAAAAATAATTAATTCACATTCAACATAACTTGCTCTCACTAAATAGATAAAATGTATTTTGATATTCACAAGGTACATGCTTGAGTTTGGCTCAAAGCCTTTTGTACACATCTTGGAAGAGGGCGATTGAAGCTATATTTGATGAATAGCTCTTCACCACATTTAATGGGCCTTATCGCACATACCATTACGTATGTACTTTTTGACTTCCTAGAAAAGTATTCTTCCTTCCCATTGGTGCGTTCCTCGAAATCACGATTAGTTAATAAAGGGTGCCCAATGGAACTATTTATATATGCAGCAATATTGCCATATTTTTCTGAACGCCCATCAAAGTACATACGATGTGATTTCAAAACATTCTCTCCTTGCACACGTCGCTCTTCCAAAGAACAAGCATTGGCATTCAAGCCATAAACCTGCATTCTCCATTAGTGACGACATAGAGCATGCCAATCACCCCAATTGTATTGAGGTCCTGCATAAGGCATTAATGTGACAACACTATTCAAGGGGACATCAATGCTAGTCAAAGAAAATAAACCCAATCCCTTATTAGGAAAGTGCTCACTTGGCTTGATCATGTACATATGACCCCAATATGAAAATGATGTTCCACATAATGGTAGTGGTACTCTATTGGGCCAACATGAATATTTCTTTCTATCAAAGGGCTTAACCAATGCTTCTAGGTAGGGAGGAAGGGGAGAGGTCAATGAATTTAAAACATTCTTGGATAGGTCAACAGTATGTAAATTTGGTTGCTCATTTTCAAATATTGTCAAAATGCGTCCAAGTTGTGTTCTTTTTTTTAATGGAGTAAATCTAGATGGGATAGGAAGAAGAGGAGATTCTACACAAGGTATGTGAGGTGATGTGGGATGGATAGAATCGATGTGAGGTGTTGTGGGATGGACAGATTCGATGTGAGGTGTCATGAGATAGATAGAATCGATGTGTGGTGACATCGTGGAATGAATAGAATCCATAGTAGAATTTGTGTGAGGTGTTGTGGGATGGATAGAATCGATGTGAGTTGTCGTGGGGTGAATAGAATCGATGTGAGGTGTCATGAGATAGATAGAATTGATGTGTGGTGACATCATGGAATGAATAGAATCCATAGTAGAATTTGCGTGAGGTGTTGTGGGATGGATAGAATCCATGTGAGGTGTCGTGGGATGAATAGAATCTATGTGTGGTGATATCGTGGGATGAATAGATTTCATGGAAAGATCTATGTGAGGCGTGGTGGAGTGAGTGACCTGCGAAATGGAAAGATGCATAACTTCCACATCATGAGGTGTGTAGTGACTAGTGACATCATTATGATCATCAACAAGATCTTCGTCTAATGCCAAAGATGATCCAAAATCGATATTTCTTATCTTGTTGATAAGATTGTCAATCGATGTGTTATAAGACATTAACACCAATGTATTATTCTGCAAGAGTGAAACATTACACAAGCATTAGTTTTATTTTATTTTTAAAAATTATAAATATGTGTATGATAAGAACAATACTGAATAGTCAAAATGTACCTCCAAATCCACATCGGGCTCCTCAATGTGCTTTCCAAACTTCCACAGATGTTGCGCCACTATTCGTCTTTCTCAAATTTTCAATACTTTGCATTGTTTGCACTCGCAATATATCTTTTCATTGTACCTCTGTTGATACTAATTTCATTTTACAATTACAAAAATGATTAGCTTAATGTTACAAGCTACTTTATATGTGTATAAATACAGTCCTAAGTTTTAAACAAATAATTATATAGTACTTGGGATTTAGGTCGAGGCTGGGCCCCAGAACTTGATGACGATGATGTTCCACTAAGTCTTTGCTTAAGCATTTGTGCTCTTTTTCGTGATTTGATTTTGTAATAATATTGCATCTTCTTTAACTTTTTGCTATCTTGTGGAGGCGTTGTGCTAAACAATCGTAGAAAAAAAACAAAAAAGTTATATTCAACACACAAAGCTGCAAATCCAAATGTTAAGTACATAATATCTATTGTACATTTAATAAATATACCTGTTTCGAGACATTTCCTCAGTAGAAGACATATTTGCTAATAAACGATTAAATTTTATCTGCAATTTTTTAACAAGAATGTTAATGATATTGACAAAATACACTTGTCAAAATATACAGTTAAAACTGATATGTACACACAAATTTAACAAGATCCACAAATATCTTTATCACTAAAACATTTAGATACCTTACCAATGTCAAATTGCTTGAACGAATATGACATTGTCTAATTCATGAAGAAAAGAAGCAGATTCAAGCAAACTATGAAATAGAAGTGTGATTTCTTTTAACTATTTAGGAAACTAGACAGTAATTAATACATATTTGTCATTTTTAAAAAATCATCAAAATCTTCAAAATCCCGAGTTTGGAAACAAGTTGCTTGAATTTGATACTTACATGTGAAACAACTCTATTTTGGTCCCTATCGCTTGACATAGCCCATTGAAAAATCATAATTAACCAGCATCACATGAGATAGCTCAAACAGCTTGATGTCTATCAATGTAAAATCTCCCATTTTGGCACTTCTCACCTAAGGCTCCTCATAGAGTGATCAACTTTGAGGGATTTCATCCAAATAGATTAAATTTGTTGCCTATCGTTTGGGAATGCCAAAATTTGATGCCCAATGTGTAATTTTTTTTCTTATCACCCAACATGGCTCATCAAGTTATTAGACTCAACTAGCTTCAAATTAATCTATTCTACATTCTTGATCACTTGCTGTTAGAATAGACTTTTTACAACCTAAAAAAGGTACAAGAGTTGAGAAGAATTCCTTTTGGAATGTCATGTGGGAACTAGCCCCACTCTCAATCCACCATGTGTCATTGGAGTAGCTCTTGCTTGTTGGTGTAGATGCCATCAAGGATGAATCAACTTCATCCTCATAATCCTCAATGGTAAGGTTGTCTTGCTTACTCTCATCTTGTGCATTCTTCTTTTTGTAGCATTGGGATGCAAAGTGCCTTCCACAAAAGAAGCACTTTTGTTTGGCTTTGTCTTTCTTCTTTCCTTTAGAGATTGATTCTTGATCATCATCACTTTTGCCATGCTTTGGATCTTCTTCTTGGACTTCCATTATGGAGTACATTTAGATTGATTGTTTTTTATCACTTATCAATGGAATTGGCCCCTATCATGCGATATAGCTCAAAATTATTGTCTAACACTTGAGATAAGGCATTGAGTGATCAAGTTAGAGTAATTTTGAGTTTATGGCATTCATGTAACTTTGAATGTTGTGCTTACATGTGAGACAACTCAATTCTGGTCCTAATTACTCATCATTGTTCTTTGAGTGATCATAATTGACCAACATCACATTAGATAGCTCAATCTTGATGTCTATCAATGTAAATAGCCCCATTTTGGTGTCTCTATCACTCGAGAAACTTAAAATCTGCTACCTAACATATGATATTGTTGCTTATTACTTGACATGGCTCTATCAAGTGACTAGACTCAACAAGTAATATATTAAGACAACTCAAGTTCAACCCCTTGTAAAACCCCTATTACACATGATAACTTAAATTTTATGTCTATGCGTGGTTTTGTTGCGTATCACCCGACACGGCTCATCAAGTGATCAGACTCAACCAATCCCAAGTCTAGTATACGAAGATAGCTCAAGCTTGACCCACTGTCAACGGAATTGACTCATATCACATGAGATAACTAAAATTTGATGTGTATATTTTGGAATAGCTCACTTTTGTGAATATCACTAAAGGTTTCTCATAAAGTGACCAAATTCGAGAAATTGTGTGCTCATGAAATAGATCAAAGTCGATTCCCATCACTTGAGATAGTTCAAATCTAATGTCCAATACAAGATCTTGGTCCTTATCACTTGACATAGAAGATCGAGTGATTGAACTTGGTCAATCTATGATTTGGAACAATCAATTTTGGCCCCTGATAGATTGAATCTAGTCCTTGGGCAGGATGATTAGTCTGCTGCTTGGAAGGACAATAGAGCAATAGTTTTATTTTAAGAAGAGATTACGACAGCAGAGATTCAATATAAGAGCATGAGCACTTCAACAGATGGACATTGCAAATGCTCAAGTTTTTCTTGTCCCCCATCGCCATCTCAAGAAAAACCCATTTTACGCTCTCAATGATCCTCTGAAATCAAATTCGACTGTGATACAATCAATTAGTCATGGCGATCCTCTTAGCATTGCCGGTAGCACCTCTCCACAAGACCACCACCAAGGATTTCACAAAAAAAGATGTTTGATCCATTTCTCAATGCTAGCAATCATCTAACAATGTCCGCCGAGCTATTTCCTTTCCATCCACTCAACACAAAGTCCGAAAACACCCCACCACATTCCCTTGCGCTCTTGTCAGTTGCTCCCATCTCCATCCATCAACAATCCCTTCACGAAAATGACACCTTCCAAGCCATAATCACGTATTTCTAGGCAAAAAAAATGCATGGCACTGCCATGCGTGGCAGAGCCACGCGACACTTGAAATCTGAAAACTGTATATAAATGGCCTCGTTCAATATTTCTCCACGCTTTCTTGTGGATTTCTTGAGGCTCACTATCACACTCAAGCTCTCACACTCTCACTCTCAAGCTTTCAATCTCTCATTTCTCTCTCTCTCTCTCTCTCTCTCTCTCTCTCTCTCTCTCTCTCTCTCTCTCTCTCTCTCTCTCTCTCTCTCTCTCTCTCTCTCTCTCTCTCTCTCTCTCTCTCTCTCACTCACTCTTAATCTTTCATTTCTTTTCAGTCTTCTCCACTCATTTCTCAATCTCTCCACTCTTCTCTCTCTCTCTCTCTCTCTCTCTCTCTCTCTCTCTCTCTCTCTCTCTCTCTCTCTCTCTCTCTCTCTCTCTCTCTCTCTCTCTCTCTCTCTCTCTCTCTCTCTCTCTCTCTCTCTCTCTCTCTCTCTCTCTCTCTCTCTCTCTCTCTCTCTCTCTCTCTCTCTCTCTCACACACACACACACACACACACACACACACACACACCTTTCACTCTCCAATCTCTCTTTCTCACACACACATCTTTCACTATCCAATTTCCAATCTCTCTGTCTCTCTCACATATTCTTTCATACCTCCTTTTCATTTTTTACACATTTAAAAGTTTGCTTTTCTTTTTCACTCTCTCTCTCTCTCTCTCTCTCTCTCTCTCTCTCTCTCTCTCTCTCTCTCTCTCTCTCTCTCTCTCTCTCTCTCTCTCTCTCTCTCTCTCTCTCTCTCTCTCTCTCTCTCTCTCTCTCTCTCTCTCTCACACACACACACACACACACACACACATTTTCATTTTTCACATTTGATATCTTTCCAAGTTCTTTTCACAACTTCATATCTTTCTCTCAATAGTCACGTCTACTAGCGGTAGCGGAGCATCAAGGAGGAGGTCAAGATCCTCTTCCGGTGGAAGAGGACAAGCCTCGGGATCGGATTTCGATCGAGTGCGAGATTTTTATACTATGCTATCTCCCGAGGAAAGGCAAAGGATGAAAGCCCTTTGTCTTTCCGAAGGAGAATCCGATCAACAAGATCATGGATTTGTTTCGACGGAGATGTCGTCGGAAGAATCCACGAATATTTTCTATGAACTTGATGAGGACGGTTCCATCATGATGGACATGAGGGGTAAGGTCGTCATCAATAGATTGCACGACCTTACTCTTAAATACTTTGGTCACGATTTGTTCAACCCTTGGGAGCAACAAGACCAAGGGGACAAAGACAAGATACTTGATATATTGTACCGTGAGTTTCCACAACCAAATCGATTTAATGACAAATGGGCGAAGACGAGTATGTGTGCACATATTCGTCATAAACGCCAATCATTAAGACGATTATGCAGTGGGATGGGCATCTAAAAAAGATTGGGAAGAAGTTGTTTATGAATCCAAGCATCCTAATCCCGAGCGCTTTAAGCAACAAAGAGAGGCAACAAAATCAAGGCCTAATCTTTTAGGCCAATCTCACCTTGGATCGGGAGGCAAGGCCAATATGCATGCCCAATTTGTAAGCAATTCTCTTTTAGCTAATTGCATTTCATATGTTTATTGTTTACCAATAATTTTTTGCTTTTTACTAATCATCGATTTGTGTTGATGTAGGTTGAAGATTATGGGCGTAAGTATACAAATGCCAAATACAATATCGGATATCGCCAAGGCTATAGTGCCTTGGTTGATCATCTTGCGGCACTGCGACTGCTACAGAAATTAACAAATCGGTTGGAGATATATTCTCCGCCCCTAAAACTTCTCCCATGACTCCCAATCGAGATAGAGCTTCCTAGAACACCAAAGAGAGGATTGTAGTAGACGAAACTGTCCCAACCAAACCTAGATTGTCCGATCTAGCCCCCGAGCAATCCAGGAGATAGACAAACCACAGAAAGAGCGCTTCACAGACTGACAACATAATGGCCACAGACTCTGCAATGTAAGATAAATTTAAAGGGCTTGAAATCAGCCTCAATTAATTAGATCTCATGACACTAAGTCAAATCTCATTGATGGCAAACAAACTTTGATGCTTTTCCTTGAATTTGCACCAAAAGCCTCATCAAGATGCTTCACAATGAAATTGTTTGGATATTATGAGAAACTGAAGTTAAATACAGGTACAAAGGTGCCCACACGTGTGGGAAATACAGTTGTTGACCCTCACCAAGTTTGGATCGCAAAACTTCACATTAAGACTTGATTTGAACACGACCTCACAAGACTAGTTTTCTAGCAACAAACTTGCTAAAATGGATTGTGCTTTGATCATTAATTATCCTCTTGTACTTGCCTATGATACCATGTTGAAAGTACTGCATAAATGAGCCTACAAAAGACTCCAAGAGTGATTGATTGATTGATACACCAATTTTATTGCTGAAGTAGTCATCAAATTTTTGATCTAGATTAGCAATTTTGGATCATACAATCAAGAGCAATAAAAAAAATCAATCATGTAATTCCGACCCCACACGTGTGTGGTACAGCCTCCAGTACAGCCTACTATTAGAGTTTGAAAGTAGTCAAGTTTAGTTTTTCACAAAAAAATCACAAAATCACAAGACAAAAGTGGGAAAAACTCGAGATTGCCAGTTTGCTCTCAAATCACTCTCTTGCATATATGGAATGATAGATTGATAGTTCAAAGTAGCTCTTCTCCTTGGATGTTAGGTGAAAATCCAGCATGTTTTTCAAGGAGACTAATTGACATGTTTCAACATGTATGGAACGGTAGATTGATAGTACAAAGTAGCTCTTCTCCTTGGATGTTAGGTGTAAACCCAACATGTTTCAAGGAGACTAATTAACATTTTTTACCCTAATATGTCAATCTTACCTAACCTCAGAGTTATGCCAATTTGGTGGTTAGGTTATCCAACTACCTCCATGATTTGAAGAGTTTGCTCCTAAATTCTAGGAAACTTGACCAAACAACCTAACTAAATCCTATGATTAGGTCCTAAGTAACCTAGGCCTATTCTCAAACGTGTGAACATGCTCACAAACATGTGGATTTAAAAAATGTATAATAACCTATGTGTTTATCAAGCTAATACTTGCCAATTTTTACAAGTTTTCACATTCAGGAATGCCCTTTTGCTTGTACAAGGCTTTGGACCTTTGCCCTTAGGCCCACCTTGAGACAAAGGGGAAAGGAAAGGAGGAAGGGGGGGGGGGGGGGGGGGGGGGGGCTGTGTGCTTAAACCATGTACCCGAGTCATGATACTCCAATAAAGAGTTCTTCTGAATATGGATGAAAGGTCATCCTGTGGTAGAAAAGTGCTCTCCATAAAATTTACAATCCTATTAAGATCTAAAAGTCCATAATTGAAATCTATTTATCATGAAGATATTCTTTAAGGTATAAGTGTAATTTAGTATATCAATTGGTCATAGAAAATGATGGCCAACATTTTTTTCACATCACAATTTTACAATTTGTTGAGTAAGAATAAGTAACTTTTTTGCTGATAATGTGCATAACCTATTGGTCTTTCTACATATCATTATTAACAAATGTTTGGTTTTTGTGAAGGAATCGGTGAATCTTTATCCAACATAATTTTTCACAAACATTATGATAGGATGTCATTTTCTACTCTCTCAAGATTTGGAAATGTGTGGTGTGACTAAGACTCTCTAGGTACATGTCTATTACTCCTAGGAGTTAACAAAATTTTTAAAGATGGAGTATGTGCTTTCTCCTACGATGACTAATCTGACCGTCTCTATGATCGATCTTATATACTTTGATCTATCAATAATTATGTAGGGTATTGATTTCAGAGAAAGTAGCACTTCATCTAGTAAGATGTGTAAAGGTGAAGACAGACTTACTCTTATTGAAAGTTTACTCTAAGGGTGCAGCCCAACAAGGTTGGTTCAGTTGGTTAGCTTGACATCCAAAGTTTCTTTGGTCCCAGATTCGAGCCTCCCCTTGGCAACCAAGAAGCATAATAAGGGTGCAGAGTGGCCATGCACAGCCTTCCATGCGGAGGCTTTTCAAATTGAGGAAAAAACCTCAAATCAAATTTCATGTGGGGGAAGGGGCCAACTATGTGCAACCCTTGTGCTTGAGGAGGGCATTTGATGTTCCACCTCCCTTGATCATGGTTCAAGTGATTTTTGAATTTCCGTCTAGGCGCCTTGTAAACTGGAAAATTTCAATAAGCATTGCGAAGGTCTCTAAGAGAGGCCATTCCCACTTTTGTGATTTAAACCCAACCGGGTTGGCTCAGTTGGTTAGCTTGACATCCAAAGTTGATCCCCCCAAGTTAGAGCCTCCCCTTGGAAACCAAGAAGCCCTTTTGTGACCTAAAGCCATGGCCTTTTGTGAAAGAATTCACTGAAGCTTCCAAGTAGATGAGAAAAGTGCTGGTTGATGCTTTCACACAAGGGAGAAGTCCTGACTAGGATTCTAACGACCATTCCCTTTCCTATACACGAGAGAGAGAGAGAGAGAGAGAGAGAGAGAGAGAGAGAGAGAGAGAGAGAGAGAGAGAGAGAGAGAGAGAGAGAGAGAGAGAGAGAGAGAGAGAGAGAGAGAATATAGGTTGTTGCGGACAAAAGCTGATTCTTGGATTTTGATTGGGCCACGTGTGCCCTAAACTTCATGGACGGGCAGTTGGTTGGGCCACATGTGCCCTAGACTTCATGGATTGGCAGTTGACGAGCAAATGACGGTGCATCTTAGATCTTCTAGAATGTTTGCGACCTAGAAGTTCGAGAAAGAGAGAAAGTTTGAGAAAGAGAGCACGATAGTGACAGCTATAATTTATCTTATTGTCCAGATTACTTGCATCGCCTTTGCTGTATGCTCTCCGCAATACTGGCCACTAAATTACATTGGCAAACTAAAGCATAAAAGAAACCTGGGTTGTCATGTTCATGGGTACAAAAGAAATGAATTTTTCCTTGTGCAAAATTTGAAGAAATGAAGCCCAAATTTTGCCCTATGCAGGCTCCCTAATTCATGGCATCCTCCGCCCTGCTTCTTGTCACAAGAAATGAAATTGTTGTGTCACATTTATGCTCTTGATAATACAAGAAGCTTACTTTCGTGTAAAGCACTATCAAAAAAATTTGTGTGTATTTTGTAATAACTTTAATTTCAGGAATATGACAGCTGTATTAACTTGAAACATTACAGGAACCTTACCACCCTTACAACTCTGTAATGTCCTTCTTAAAAAATAATTTTACCGCAGGTAAAATGACAAAAAAAATTACCAACAGTAAAAAAATTATTACCTCCTGTAAAAAAAATTCACATACTGTAAACAAAAAATATTACCATATGTAAAAAAAATTCACTTACTAGAAAAAACTAATGTAAAAACTTTGAATTGCAAGCACAAAATCACAATCATACAAAACTGAACATGATTCACCTTCCATTCAAAAAAGGTAATACTGAACTACATTCTCTAATTCTGTCTCAAACATATACCATCAAAAAATTGACATCAATTTATGCCATTGTCAATGCTAATCTCTTCAAGAAAATATGCCACTATCAATGTCCTTACGCTATTTACTTTAAGAAAATATCTACTTATTCCTTAGAAAGAAAAGCTTTCAAGCTCACCAACAGATCAAAAGCAGAACCAGAATCACCAAGACTAAGTGTAATGTTGCAACTGTTCAAATTGTGAAATTGATGACCAATTTGGATAGAACTCGATCTACCAGCAGCAGAAAATATAGAATCTAATTTATCTTGATATTTTTTCATTTCCTCTTCGATAGCAATTGGCCCATCCATGCTATTCCAAAAATCAACATCTTCTTTGAAATATGGACAATTATTCTTCCTTCTTACTGTGGCAACTTTAATTGTCTCGTTATCTGCTACAACAGCTTTGATTGCCTTACAATTTCCAGCAGATTCAACACCAACAGAATTTTCAGCAAAAACATTCTGAGTTCCTACACCAGAAACATAACCAACTTCTTTTACTTCTTTCTTGCAATCAATATAATAGAGCTATTAAAAATTAGATGAATATCAGCCTCTTTAGCTTCAGAATACTTCTCTCGCTCCTGCTGTAATGCATCCTCAAACCGCAATGCCTTCCCATTCCACGTCTCTCCTGAGATTATACGTTGCAGAGCTCGATCACGTACCATTTTTTTGCTACAATTGTACCTACATAAAAGACAACATGAACATTAAAATACACACCAAAATAACATCAGTAAGACTAAAACACAGATGAAACAAAGCATACAGAAAAAAATTACAATCAAAAAATCATACTTCCCGTATGACTTTGCATCACAATGACCCGACAATAGCATTCCATACTCCACAGGTACAAACGCTTCTTCCGTCCTAGTAATTCCAACATCCCTGCCAGCTTTGTTACTGATTATCTTATTTTTTAGGGGAAGGTCACTAGTAAGCCGCATCGTAAGAGTCCTTGGCGTATTCCTCCCGACTGGACATTTCAAAAACCAGACAGCATCTGAAGGTTTCCATTTCAAGCAAGGTGTCAAAAATAAAGGATGCGGCCCACATTCCTCAACACACCATTGAGGATGATGAGTGATAAGAACATTATACGTATCCAAAACATCCTTGATACCACAATCAACTACAGGACGGTGATATTCAGGACCACAACGAGAAACATCAAAATGCCAATTCTTTGAGAAACCCTGACTGTACCTGTTCTAGAACAATGACAAAAAATTTAAAAAAATCTCCAAATAAACTGTCAAGACACAAAATATAATCTCGAAAAACTACCAAAAACACAACACGTATATCGTAATTACCTTAGAATGGTTCGACCGCTTGAATCAGATATTATACTGAAATCAGTATCATCAAGCCTGCGAAGCTCAGAGGCACCTCGAATGAAAAAATTCTGAGTACAGAAGTAGCCAAATCTAAGATTCACACCAGAAGGACTAGTCGGTTGACATATTTCTTGTGCAAGCATTTTGCTTTCCTCATTAATTGTCAACACATCACTTTTCTTCACACTTTTGCCCAAACCACAAGTAGATGAACAAATGACAGCTTCATCAGCAACAAGCTTGGCGCGATTATATCGAGGATCTGTAAGAATGTTAAAAGGGATAACAGTAACCCCAGTTTCAAGTACGCGTTAAGCTTGACGAGCACGTAACAATCTACCAATGCCTTTGAATAATGCTTGAATACTGCAAATAATAAAAAACATCTCAAAAATCATAATCCATGCTATCATAACAGTAATGAAACATGAAATGTAATGACACCACATGAAAAACAATTTAGGTGGACCTTCCAGGAGGGTACACCTGTCCATCTTTCTTAGTAACCTGCAATAAGCTAACATCTCCACAAAATCTTTAATATCTCCATGCTCAAAAAGATCTTCAATACTTTCAGCAGCAGTACTATAGCCTCGAAACTGCCTCCATTCATCAAAAGCTTTACGGACCCACATCTCAGCATGCTTACTACTACGACGACCACCACTATTCACATTATTAAGCTCAACTACATCTATATCTCTGAAGCGAGAGATTCTACATCTTTCAACAGCACAATCTTGATTCACATTATCAGTACCACAATCATTAAAACACACATTTTCAGAAACAGGACCAGAACAAAGCAGAGTAGAGGAATCCACAACATCTGCTTCAGTGGACATAGAGGCATTGCAACAACCTGTAGCTTGAAAGCAACATCTTCCACTATATTATTATCATCAGACAAATGAAGATCAAAAGAAGGACAACAAATCACCCCACCCTCACAATCAACATCCATGAAGTCTGCCATACTCAGCTAGAAACAAAATGCTGGAAATATTGTTCAAAGCAAAACCACAGGAGACCTTGTTCAAAACGAAATAATTGGCAAAGATGTAAACAAAACCATAAACAACCTCAGAAATGTATGAAAAGCATTTCATTAAATGGTCACACCTACATAAACAACAATAAATGCTAGTCTCATCAAACATACAGTAAAATGTGCATCATTAATAGTGCTCCAAATCGTGCTCTCCTCATACATCCATGCACCATCACTCCTTCAAGCTCGTACAGAACCCCAACGCTCCTACAGAACCAGAATGCTCCATTAGAACAATAGCGCTCCATAGCTCCTTCACAAAAACATCATCCGCTCCTGCACCTTTAGAACAAAAACCATAGCCAAAAAACATCTTTGAACCATAATGCCTCCAGCAGAACCATAGCTAAAGCAAGTTTTTGAACCATAGCCCCTCCATGACATCCACAACTAAAGCATAAAACTGTTTTGAACCATAGCGCCTCCATCAGATCCATATCTAAAGCCTAAACATGTTTTGAACGAAAGCGCTCCTACAGAGCCATGGAGCTCCATCGTTGCGGCTTCAGAACACAAACAAGACATCAAGTGTAAAAAACGAGCACCTCCATAGACAAAGAGGAAATGGCGGGGTAAACATAGACAAAGAGAAAATGGCGGGGTAAAATCTGCACAGACACGAGTAAAATACAGAAAGTTCGAGAGAATTAAAATTTTTTCGATACTGCTTTACGCCGGGGAAGGCCCCCGCCCGAGGGCCTTCCCCTTGAGGGTGTACATATCTTTTTAATCAATGTACCTACTAGTTTTTTCTATGAATAAATGCAGAGGGTATTTCTTCATGTTTCTTCCTGCTCATAAGTCAGTTCTCTCTCTCTCTCTCTCTCTCTCTCTCTCTCTCTCTCTCTCTCTCTCTCTCTCACACACACACACACACACACACACCAATGTTGAAGATTGAAAGGCAACTCTAAGTTTTTGTTAAAACTGAAGGAATGCTCATTTATTTAGTTTGATATTTGAAGGGTGCATGATTTAAATGCATTTCATTTGAAGTGCAAAAGGCCTAGGACGGGCATTTTGCCCTTCAATCTCCACAACTATAACTCACTCTCTCACTCATTCTCTCTTTCTCTCTCTCACTCACTCACTCACTCACTCACACTCTCTCTCTCTCTCTCTCTCACACACACACACACACACAAAACAGCCTATCTCCGACCGATGCTCACATACAAGCACAAGCAACGAAAACAAAAGCAGTTATCTCTCTCTCTCTCTCTCTCTCTCTCTCTCTCACACACACACACACACACACACAAAACAGCCTATCTCCGACCTCTGCTCACATACAAGCACGAGCAACGAAAACAAAAGCAGTTATAGAATAACAGTTGTATGTGCGCTCGTCCTCACAACGATCACACTTCCCTATCTGCTCCTTAGGACTACAAACGCCATCTTTTCTCTTGATCTCTCGATCAGGCAACAAATTATTGCACCCACTTTGCCAACGGAAATGATCAACAAACAATTCACTGATGGGTTACCAACGGAAATGATCAACAAACAGGAAATCAGAATTGAACGATCCTGTTTTTCAGGATGCGTTGTGTGTGTTCTCTCTCCAACACCTCATCGTATCTATTTGTCGTCTCTCTCTCTCTCTCACGCGCCTTGCTATCCTCATGCCACAAGTGGCCATAACC
Organism: Diphasiastrum complanatum; assembly: GCA_029204225.1. Taxonomy (NCBI): domain Eukaryota; kingdom Viridiplantae; phylum Streptophyta; class Lycopodiopsida; order Lycopodiales; family Lycopodiaceae; genus Diphasiastrum; species Diphasiastrum complanatum. The sequence continues at coordinate 32,840,117 of CM055095.1, forward strand.
ATTGCTCCTCTCTCTCTCTCTCTCTCTCTCTCTCTCTCTCTCTCTCTCTCTCTCTCTCTCTCTCCACAACTCATGAACCTCTCTCCCTCTCCCTCTCATGAACCTCTCTCTCACTCAGCTGAGATCTCGTAGGCATAAATTTTTTTATGCTTCCAGCTGCTGCTGCTCAATAGAGCATTGTCATTCATGGCAAGAGGAATCAGGTTATGAATCGTCAATATAACACATAATACAGTGATTGAGTTACATCGACCAAAAATAGTGATTGAGTTATATCGGCCAAAAGAGCTTCAGAATAATGACAACCCATTTGATTCCCAATCACATCTTCGGATTAAATGGAGTTCTGAAGAATGCCTTGCATTTTATAGACGAGAACACGCTTCTATATCCGGCTGGCCATAATGTGGTATTTTTCACTCTGGATCAGAAGGTGCAGAAAATCATACCAGGCACAACTGACACCTCAGGGATCTCTGCTATTGCAGTCAGTCCAAGCAAAAGGGCCGTGGCCATAGCTGAAAAAATTTCTTCTTTTGCTGGAGGGCTAGCTGGGGCAGAATTCAGGGCATCTACTGCTGGGTCTGATTCAAGGAGTTCTGTTTTTGATCACAAGGGTTTACCTGCAGATGCTAGATCAGTGGAAGGTGAATCTGACGGAAAAACTATTACTCTTGATACGAAGAGCGGCCCGATAATTAGCTTGTATGATACATCTACTCTGAGGAAGAAGAAAGTGTTATCTGGAAGCGAGTCTGTTGCTGGTGCAAGGGAGTACGTTTCGATATCGTTCAGCTCGGATGGGAAGAACTTAGCTGCCCAAGCTGGTGCACCTGACTGGAATTTGGTTGTTTGGAATCTGGAAAAATCAAAGGTGGTGGCATCTGTTAAGGCTTCTCATCAGCAAGCGGAAGTTTATCAAGTAGGTGCTTGCTTTTTTTTTTTGCTAGATCATAATCCAGAAATCTCTCTCTCTCTCTCTCTCTCACACACACACACACACACACACACACACACACACATCTATTTTGTGGCGAGAATTCAATCTCGATGACCCTGTGCAGCTGCCACAAAAGCTGCACAACATAGCAAAGCAAGCCTCCACAACTTCTTTAAATCAAAGGCTTTCTTAAAGTGTTCCTATGATCCAACACATATGGTCTAATCAAAGATAGCAGTGCAGACCCAAATATAAACATAAGGGCTTCAGTATTAGGAGCTGCACCAAACATGGGTTTTGAGTCCTAGAAATTGCACGTCCTGTACCCCCCACCCTAAAAGAAAAGAGACATTGTCCTCATTAGTGTCACACTAATGAATATGGCAGGGATACGGTCCCGATGTTGAAGGGAACTACATAGGTCTCCGTTTGCAGAAGCTTGTGAATGGTGGAAAAGAAGTTGCTCCTTGAGTCCAAATGCCTAGTCCAGACGCTTAGAAAATCCATAAAAACTTCCTTAGTCTCCAAGTACTTTCACCAATAGGTCTGCCCTACCACTACACCAAATACTCAATAGTGAATTTGCATTGATGTTGTCCAAAGTTGTGCCTAGTATATAGCCATTGGATTACAAGGAAGCGGATCAACATGAGTGGGCTAAAGAGCCTTGACAAAGTTATTCTTAGGAACTACTCAAATAAGGTTGACATGAAAAGGAGTTACTTTGAAAATTCTAGAGATTTTGAGTTGGTATGTGAGCTGAATAAGGACTTCGACAATCTCAAAAGAAGCAGAATACCACGGAGCAAGCTTAGCAGGATGAGCATTGTTACGGCCATATTCGGTAAAGGACCTAGAATAGTCCTAATATGGTAGACCGGCCCTCCAGTATTCGAGATTATTGGTCACGCCTAGATTTAATTCCACATCACGGCCTGTTGGTGACTAATGACCTTGAGAGGACCCAGACACTCTAATTGAGACATATGGAGTAGTGCATGTAGATGTGACTGATATAGGCATGAGGTATGCATGAAGAGCTGTAACTTATTTATAGTTGACCTGCATGGGAATTGTATGTGCTCATGCACAGAATCCTACTCTCTATATATTGAGGTAGTGATTATTCCGTCGACGACTTGGTCTAGGTTACCTGATGAGCTCTTTTCCTCTTGCTGTCACATTGGCATGGCTTGGGGGCTAGATCCAGGAGGATTCTCCAAGAGCGGTCTAGGAATGGTTGGGTGGTTTTGCTCCACATTCTCTCTTGTGTTTTCCTATCCTCATCTTAGGGGATTGTCCCTAGTGGTCTTTACGTTGGTATCAGAGCTCGGCTAAGATGCGGTTTTTTGGATGGGATGGAGAGAAGTTCTACATCAAATCGGAATTGAAATGCACTTGGATTCACATCCCGGTTGGAGTGCTATTTTTCAAGGGAAATCGAATTTGGATTCTCTAATTCTTGTGTAAAGCATGCTTTTCAAACTTGGTGGTAGAGTGCTCTTCTCCTTGTTTGATTTTTTAGAGCTGCTGTGGATTAGTGATGAATTCATTCTTATTTTTTGAAGCCTTGAGAAAATTTCTGTTTGAAGTAGAATGATCTACATGTGTAGATCCACTTTCTTGTTCCAATCTGTTTTTTTAGATGAATGATTTGCATAAGTCCATAATGTTTTGGACAGTTTGATTCAGATTTGGCAGCAACATGTTTATTGATAGATTGATGAGGAATCGATTTATCCTGAGTAAATAGATTGACTGTTGCTGGAAATCTCGAATTATGGTTTGCATGTGAGGATTTAAGGTTTTTCTAGTCTAGTCCTCTTGTGTTACATGCAAACTGAGAATTGAAACCATAGAATGGATTTGTAAATTGTAGATTCTCTCATATTTGGAATAGAGAAAGTGTTGCATGTAGATAAACCCTGTGAAACCCTCCTTGCATAGATGCCTGTCAATGGTTGTTTTGTTTTGCCTGGAAACAAAATGAGTTTCCCAGTGATGGCCGCTGGTAGAGTTCAGAACCTGCAAACTGGATCTTTGTAGATGTGGGGATAGCTTGGGTTGAGGTTCAGACCCGATGTGAACCCTATTGAATCTCTGCTTGTTGTTGTCTACGACTGGAAGCATCCATCCGGGTGTAAGAGAGGCGCTAGTCCGGAATGGGAATCCTGCGGATTCTGTTCAGACCTTCCGTGAATGCTTCTAGCCTTTCTGGAATCCTCACATGATGATTTGTGAGTGATTTGGGGTCACTTTGAAGTCTTCTTGGATGTTGAGACAGATACTGATCTAAATGTGGTGTTATACTAGTATAAATAAGATCTTCACCTAGACATTTAAGATTTCTAAATCATGAGCAATTAACTTGAGTAGTTGATTTACTCCTGTGGAAGTTAATTGGTAAAACGGACAGTGTGAAGAGAATTCACCGGAAACTATTTGTTTTGTGTGTTGTAAGACACATAATTTATGAGTCATTTGGACTCATCAGGAAATTGTGTGCATAGGATATTGATTTCTTGGATGAGTATTTCTCAGTTGGGAAATAGACTTGATTCATTAGTGATTGTATTCCTGAGAGCTCAATTGGATACCAGATCCTAATGGTGCCAATAATGGTAAACTGAATTTTGGGAATTCAGTAGAACTTTGAAATCTCTAGATGTTGTTCTAGGAGATTGTATAAAATTTATATTGTTAAAGACGAATGTTATAATAGTCTTTAATTTCTTGGTTGATTGTAGAATTTGGAACTCATAATTTGATTAAGAATCAACTTGGAAGAATATTCTTGGAATCTAGTGATTTTCCTTGTGGAAAAGATTTCAGAATGATTCTTATATTTCCAGAGTTGTATGTTGTACATATACTCCAGTATCTTCCAATGGTTAAGTATGGTTTTAGAATCTTGTAAATTATGATTGACAAATCATAAGATTCTAAATGTTTATGATTGACGGATCATAAATTGATACTTAAAAGTCATTTGAAGATTATAGGGAAATGTGAAGATTTTTAAGATAATGAGTAATTCTTGATCAATTGGGTGAGTCAAGGATTTAGATCTGTTATTTGAACTCTAAATTCCTTTACTCCAGTGCATACTTGAGATTGTATGGATCTCACAGGCCTTTTCCATTAGGTAATTGGTTACTTATGAGGAATTGCTTTCTTAACAAATTGTAGTTATAAGTGCTTATGTACAAAGTTCGGTCTATATCTCTAGTTTTATAGGAGACAGATAAATCTATTAAGATACAAATAGATGCTGATTTCTTGCATATGATGCTAGAAATGGGGTTGTTAGCTCATTAGAGTAACTGCAGTACTCTGGTTTGAGTTATGATTGTCTAAGACTTGATGGATCTCCTAGAGATTTTAGATGATTGAATTGTGGTATTTTAGAATATTTGGATATTCTAAGAATACTGGTATCAAGAAGCCTTATTTTCTACTAGATATTGACATGGAATTTCTTTAGCTTTTGGATTTGATCTCTGAAATAAAGACGTTAATTCGCCCAGTGGTTCATGTAATTTGGATTACATGAAGGTGATGAATTTTTGTTTTGGAGTAGATCAACCCATTTGGAAGATTTATAGCTTAGTGTATCTTTTGGAATTTGAATTGGTATTCATGAGTAGAGGCAAGCATTTAAAGAATTGTTGCATCTCTGAGTACTTATTCAGATGGAAAGATCATACTAACAATAATGGTTCATGGGTAAGATTTGAAAGCTTAAGAAATAGTTTCATGTTTTCTTTTTTCCGTTCTGAGGACAAAACCTGTTTAAGGGAGGAAGAATGTTACGGCCATATTCGGTAAAGGACCTGGAATAGTCCTAATATGGTAGACCGGCCCTCCAGTATTCGAGATTATTGGTCACGCCTAGATTTAATTCCACATCGCAGCCTGTTGGTGACTAATGACCTTGAGAGGACCCAGACACTCTAATTGAGACATATGGAGTAGTGCATATACATGTGACTGATATAGGCATGAGGTATGCATGAAGAGCTGTAACCTATTTATAGTTGACCTGCATGGGAATTGCATGTGCTCATGCACAGGATCCTACTCTCTATATATTGAGGTAGTGATTATTCCGTCTACGACTTGGTCTAGGTTACCTGATGAGCTCTTTTCCTCTTGCTGTCACATTGGCATGGCTTGGGGGCTAGATCCAGGAGGATTCTCCAAGAGGGGTCTAGGAATGGTTGGGTGGTTTTGCTCCACAGTCTCTCTTGTGTTTTCCTATCCTCATCTTAGGGGATTGTCCCTAGTGGTCTTTACATGCATGGCCCTGGAAAGTAGTATAGCATCTGAAACCTAAAGTCACAAAGGCATGCTGGATGATTGATGGAGTTCATATAGAAAAGTAGCAACATAAAGAGGCACATCACTAGGGTGATTAGGACCAGTCAATGTGATAGATAAGCTTGGAATGATGGAAAGGTTGTGAATCTAGTACTACTAGCTAGTAGCTTTGGTAGAGCTGTTATAACTAAATTCAACAAAACATATAATCAACTCCCAATCAAATCCTCTCCTAAAGACAAGATTGCAAAGATGGTTAGTCAAAATTTGGAAATCTGATCAAGGAGTGGCATGAGCCACCCATGAGAGTCTATATGCCAAGCAGTTTAAGGTTTTCCAAATTAAGTTTTTGATCACAATAAGACAAAATAGTTCTAGGTAAAGCTTTCGATCAGAATATCTCAAAGAAAAATTTGTGCATGCTGCTCAGCAGATATTTGACAGGGGCTGTAACATAGTGCTCATACATTAGACAAATGATCAACCACAATTTAACATGATGTATGATGGTGTTGTATATGTGAAAGGGAAATGATGAACACCATTGATATATCTACCATTGGAGGGTAGGGATTGGCCAATCTTGCAACTGACTGGGGAGAGATATGAAATGTACTTGTTTTGAAGGAAAAATTGACAAAGAGAGATGTACTAGTGACAAGTAATACAGGTGAGGCGTAATACATTGTAGTGTCTTTTGAAAACCGTAATGTCCCCCTATTGCAGAAGGATGGGTTTCAAAAGGAATGTTCAAGTGATGTGGACAATTTCACTAGAGAGACAATTGTAATAATAAATAAGGTTATCATGGAGAGAACACAATGGAGCATGCTGATTGTATTGAAAAGAATTGTATATGAATGAAAAATCAGGACAGGTAGAATATGGACGAGATAACGTGGTTTGCCATTTTGCAGATTTGGTAAGAAGTATAATAGTCAAAGTATGGGCAGGATGATGGGGAAAATACAACAATCACCATGATGTAATGAATAGGAATGAATAAGGGAGACCCACCCTTGTTGACCTAGTGAAAGGCTATAGATTGTGATAAGAAGTATTCAAAAAAGTGAAGATTCATGATAAGATTAAAGGAGGTGTAAAAGCTGATCATGCCATTTTGAGAGCATTTTCCAATCATAGACAAGGTATTTTTCTCCAAAGGGATGTAACTAGTTGGACTCAAGTCATCTTTTGGGGGAAAATGGCGCCAAAAAAGAACCCTCTTAGGATTTATCATGGATCAAACAATGCCAGTGAAGAGATATCAGGTGAGCCACCCCGTACTTTCCCATGTGATGTGGTACAACATAATAGATCTATCCCATGAACCCGCAACTATTGGATCCCATACCATCAAAACTCATTATCTAGAGATGCCAAGCTCAAGTAGTAGAAGAGCTAAGGGCTCCACGCGCTATTGAAGACCCAACATTATGATACAATGGACGATATCTTAGTGCCAAGCCCGCTAGGTTGTAAAGCCTCAGTCCACAAGCTACCCCCTATTATATTTAGGTAATACCGATCTCTGATGTCCATATGCTAATTGTCCTCAAATTAGCCAACTCTAAATATAGTTATAGTTCTCCATGCATACACTAAAGATAACTATAACTTTACTCATTTTTATTATACCTCCCTATAGTCCTACTAGAGCTAACTAAAGCCCTCTAACCTCCTCTAGGTCTTTCCTGATCTAACAGTTGTGGCTAATATATTAGACTTCTAGATTTCTAAGTCTTCATGTATTTGATCAATCATATCCATAGTCAATCTTGGGTAAAACTTTGACAATATCACCAATTATTCATGAAGGGGGAAGGATGGCTTGCGTGCCATCATGTCTATCAAAACAAAGAAAGGACAGCCTCAGAACCACATCTTCCCCTCCTTTGGCTGAAATGATGACCTTGTGACCATCGTTTGTGCTAATTTAGAGAAAGGATGGCCTTAGAACCATCAAAATAATCTCTTTCGATGTTTAAAATGACGATAGTTATCATTTCATCCTCTTTTTAGTTATTTTGTACTAGAATTTACAACAATGACTACAATCATGCCCTAAAAGAGCTAATTGGGGGCACAACATACTTTTCTCCTTAAAGACAATTTTGTCCTCAAAGATGGAAGTTAGAGATAAGTGAAACCCCTTCGTATAGACTTGAGTTAAGTCGGCACATGAAATACAAGATGTACTTTGATTGCATTTGGAAGTTGTAAGTTGTAATTGAAAGAGCCAATTCGGTTCATTATCTTGAAAGGTGCACAATATCTCTTAGATAGTTTGTAACGCTTTTTAGTTGTCATTACTTTTGAGTCTTTTGGGATTCTAAGACACCCCTCCCCAATCACCTACATGAAATTCGAAAGAAGATTTCCTTAGATTCATGTACTGCCTTCCTCTATCTTGAGCACACTGCACATTCTCATGTGCTAATTGTAACATCTCTTGCATATCTTGCAAAAAAAAAGCTACCTTACGAAGTTTGATTCCTTTAGTTTCAACAAGAATGGTTGTTCTTTGTTGAAACCCATACATAAGCATAAATGGAGTATGACCTATTCAAAATTGAAAGTATATGGGAGTTGAAACCCATATATAAGCATAAAGAATTTGAATAGGTACTTTACCTATTCAAATTCTTCACTAGCATGCGAACAAAGCTTATCTTCTATAGTCTAGCAGCCCTTTCAGTTTAGCCATTAGATTTCGGATGACGTACAGAACTAAAGCTGGGAGAAGTTTCTGACTGTTGAAATACAACCCAACTAGAAGTGCCCTATGAACTGACCATCATAGGCACTTACTACATCAAATGATAATCTCTAAAGTCATTATTTTTTTTCAAAGGTTTGAGCTTAATTAGAGGATCTAGTTGTCATTTTTACAAGAATAACGGTATCCAATTTGGTTAGGCAATTGAAGTTCTGGACTAGGCTTATTGCATTTGTCGTGTGTTCTAATTTTATAACTTTACTTATGCATAAGCAGGCCTTGGGCCCTTTTCATTCATGCATTGGCCTATGGTCCATTTATTCATTTATTTGCTACTTGACTACTTAGAAGCCCGTTCTGACCAAAATGGGTTGGAACGTTCCGTTCTATACGTTTTGAAACGTTCCTGGTCGGAACGATATTTTTTAAGTTATAAAAAAAAATGTATATTAGCTGCATTTTATATGAATTAAATCCTTTGTAAAAAAACGTATTTTTATTTTTTGAGGGCATCGTTCTGGAACAAGAACGCGTTCCAGAACGCGTTTCGGAATGGGCAACTAAGCTTGACTATATGATCATGGAGTGGACGTCCTCCTAGTGGGTCACAGGCCTATAGGGGGGCGCACTATTTACCCTCCCTATCTTATTTGATTAGCTTAGCCTCTATTATCTTATTCTTTAGAGGCTTCCTTTAGGGCTTCTCTATGGATATAAGTAAGAGACATTGTCATTCATTTTCTACCTTCTGATATTGATCATTCTCTTAGTCCTAATTAGGTTTGTACTTCCCATTGTTTGTAGGGTTATCATTGTGATCTAATGTGGTGTCTTTTAGCTATTTGTTTAGAGATTAGTCTATTTAGCCTCATTTATGATCAATATCCTTCTTTGATGGTAATATCTGTGAATCTATTTATAACTTGGTATCCAGAGTACTTTTCTTGGTGGGAGTGCTAGTTTTCCACACTTGGTGGATCTCCATTTTTTCTAGCAAATTTTTAGTGGTAGCATTTCCGCTAAACTTGGCGACCAAATATATATATATATATCATAGTGCCCTATGGTACCGATGTTATGGTACCGCCGGTACCATAACAGTGGTACTGCCAGTATGGTACCGCCCTGGGATCTGCGGTACCAGGGCGGTACCATTTTTTAATATATTTTCTTGATATTTTTAATATTTAATTATTGCCTTTTACATACCAAAATAGGTTTTAAAAAATGGAGAAAAAAAAGGGTTCTGGGTGTGAAAAAAGAGGGTACAGTACATGTAGTAGGGGACAGGTGCAACAACACATGGGCATTGTGGGTGAGCAGACCATGGGGCCAATGGGAGAGCAACACAGGGGAAGAGCAATACATGGGGGCAGGTACAGAGGCACATGGAGGGATGATGGGGATCCACATGGCCGATCAGGCTATGGGGATAAATAAGAACTCACAATGCCATTGTGAGAAGCATTTTCAGAGGCTGTGAGAGAGCCAGTGATAGCCAGTGAGAGAGCCAGCGAGAGCCAGTGACATGTTGTGAGAGGCTGTTTGAGAGCCAGGGTGCTGTGAGAGGCTGTTCTAGGACCAAGGTGCTGTGAGGAGAAAGTCGATCGAGATGGCAGAGCGCATACCACCGAAGTTCGAGGGTGAAGCCAGGAGGAAGCTCGAGGAAGATATCCAAAGGCACAACGAAAGACATCGGAAGCAAGAGGCAGACATTGCAGAGATGCTGCGACAGACTCGACAGAGACACCCAGAGCTGCAAATCCCCGCCCCCGCTGTGGCCCTTGCCCCCCCTGTCGAGCTGGATTTGGATGAGTAGATCGGAATAAACTTCACACGACGGCAGCTCATCATGGTCAGGGAAAGGGTGACCAGACGTCGGGCTAACCATGAGGTAGAACGAGAGCGACAGAACAATGCACCTGACGAGGGCGAGGAGTCGATGGAGGATCAGTAGGCATGTTTAGAATAGATAAGGTCCAGCCGTATGTGGCGGACTGTTGCTATGTAATTTTCGGCAGTTTAGGGTGCAACAAATAGCTAGATAGTTGCTAAAAAAAAAGATGGGATATGTAATGTTATCTTGATACAACGACTGAATCAATATATAGTTTTTTTTTGTGCAACGCGAGCTTGGTCATGTGAAATGCAATCTCTGTATTTTTTTAAATGCAATGTAATATATGTGTTCATGAAGTGTCGTCACGGGTTTGGGGTGTAGGGGTAATTGCTATGCTCATGATCGTTTGGAGTGCATGTGCTATCAGTTTGCTGTGGCATCAATGATCAATTTGTAGACGCATTTCTGTGAAGCTATCATTCTCTTCGATCGAAATTAGTTGAAAATATGATTCACACACGCACATAGAATTTGACATAAAATTGAAAATACAACATCACATGTACAGAGCGACATACGCACAATGTGCAACAAATAAAGTACGCCAAACACTGAATATAATGTGAAAAATGGTCTGAGTACAATGGTCGGCCGTCTGCTAGAAACAAACTACTGAAACTAAAATAACAGAGCCACAATCAATGCTTTGGCTCTGACTCAGACGAATGCTCCAGAGACAACTCAGGGCCCCGAGCTGACTGTCGCAACCGATATCTGTGCCTGTCTGGAACTGGTATGGGCTCTGTATCCGAGGAGGAGGACTCGTCACTAGCATCATCCCAATTTGTCTCCGCATCAGCCCCCAAGCAAGCCAAACCAACAACACCTGCTCCAGCTGGCTGTAATACTGCACCTCTAGCTGTACCTGGAGCCCTGCGTGGTCGTCCTCTCCTCCCTGGCAGTTTCTGTGCCTTGCCTTTCTTGTTCGGTGAACCCTTGTGCCTTCATGATCTCTTGCAGACAAGAGGAGCTGTCAATGCCTCATCACCCCCATGCAAATCACCTGGCTAGGCTGGGCCCAAGCTGAGGCCGGCTGGGATAGGGAAGCAAAAGAGGGAACTCCCTGTGCACCTGAGCGAGGAGGATGAGCTCGTGGAGTGTGTGCCCATGGGGCTGCTGCAGGTGGAGAAACTGGCTGTGTAGGAGGCAAGTACAATGGCGATATGTACTGAAAGGGGCACTGCGTTGGCCGGTATTGGTACATCCTGGGTGCTGCCAAAGGGGGAGCCAGTGGAGTGGGTGCTGCCAAAGGAGGAGGATGTGAAGTGGGTGCTGCCACTGGAGGAGCCACTGTGGATGTGGGCGCTGCAAGAGAAAACCTAGGCACAGATGGTGACCTGCCATGGAGACCTGGTGCTGCAGAAGTGGACGGCGATGGAGGGGCTGCAGGCCTCAATGGCATCGGTGGCACTAGAGGTGTTGTGCGGCACACATATACCCTCTGAGGAACTGGAGGAACTGGAGGCACCTCATGTGGCTGCTCTGGCTGGGACTCTATGTATGGCATGCTGGCAAGAGATGATGGGGGTGTCCTGACTGGGCCTCTGAATCCAATGTGGCAATCAAGTCGTCTAGCTGGGCATTTGAATACAAAAGCTCTAGGCTCTGGGCCTCATCATGTGCACCATCCCCTGAATCAACTCGTGCCTCATCCCGTGCCTCATCATGTGCACCCTATAGACCCTGCATGGCCTCCCAATCGGTGCAATCAAAGTCATCTAGTGCCTCCTCTGGTGTGTTGTCATAGTAACGGCCATGGCTCTGTACTACACGCATCCAAGCAGCTACGGGACCGTCATCCAAATCACTCTGCCCTCTATCAAGAGCCTCCTCCATCATATCGACATAGGTAGGTATGACACTGCCCCCCCTGTGTGCCCTGCCTATCTCCTAGTATTACCTGTGCCATGTGCCCCACCTCTGCCACGTGATGCACTTGTGACCCCTGCCCGTGGTGCCCTGCACCTGTATCATTTGCCTCATCCCACTCTGATCTGGCAAACACAACCCGAATGGGCTCATCCTCATCATGCTCATCCTCTGACACTGGCTCATCTGCCTCATATAATGGAGGCTCTCTGTGTTCAAGCCCAAGCTCTCTATCTCTCATCTCAGCAAGCTCCCTCTCTCTCTCTACCATCAACTGTGTGCCCAAGTCATCTGCAGGCATGGGATGGACGCTGTCCGTAGGCAAGTCAACCTGGCGCTCCAAATCAGATATCTTCGGGCTGCAAGGTCAAAATTGAGCATGCCAGGAGAACAACTTGATCAGAAATTGAAACCTACATTTTAGTAAGACGTCAACCAACATGCTATGGGAGAATAGCCCATCAGTTGCAATGCGCTCGTAATGGTCGGCAGTCTCCTGGCGACACGTGCGTTGGTGCTGCAAAACACCAACCGCTCTAGCTGACTCATTGACAGCCTGTTTCTTCTCCTCGTGTGAACGAGGGCCCATGTGCTCCAATTATGCTCACACACGGAGGCAGCGCAATCCTGTGGTACGTGCAATGAAATGGTTCAGCACATGTGCACGGTTGGAATGTCAACGAAACACAGCAAGAGAGGATGAGATGAGATGCATACCTGTGAAAGGACCCGCAGTGCAAGACGTTGTATGGAGGGATAGGTGCTACCGAACATGGTCCACCAGGTAATGGGGAGCTGCCTCCTCTCTGGATCCTGAGCAACCGGGTGACCAATGTGCCCATGCCGAAACGAAATGCAGCTAGCTCCTCCATGAGTCTGATAGGATCCAAGCCAATGTGTGGACCCACCCTGTAGATGTACTCAAGCCAATCCGACTTGAGCTCCCTGTCTGATATCTGTGTCGGACAGAGGAAGAGGGGATGCAAGACGTGTGCAACGCTATGGATACTCCTGTGAAAGTAATTCCACCGCGTCTCCCAGATAAACTTCAGCTCCGTCATCCTGCACGAAGTCGAAGCAAACTTTGGAAAAAATGTAACATTGACAGAAAAAAAACTAGCAACCACTGAAAAGATAAAGACCAAATACATTACTATACCGCTTACCTCTCTGGCTGCAAGATGGGCAGCTGCAGGAACTCTACGATCCGGTCCATGAGCTCATACACCAATCCAAGTGTGTACCCCTCGCTGTCAGCCATGTGGAGCACAATGTAGAGTGGTCGAAGGAGTCCTGACAATGTTGCCCATCCCTCCAGAACTGGTCTCCCCTCACCGCAGAAGAAAAGCACTCCCCATCCTCAGTGTGCTGAAACGTATTGGCACACCAAAGATCACTGGCAACCATCTGTAGAAGCTGTGCCCTACACCTAATCAGACGGTCGATCACCACCAAGTGGGGGCTGGCTTCCGAAGGTCCAAATGACTGAACACCTGGAACATGGCAAGAACACTCCTCTTCCTGGTGACAAAAGTCACCAGGAAGAGGGCCTTGCGGACGATGGCTCTAACCCAGAGAAGTGCACTTATGTCCTCCATGAGAAGGTCTATGCCGTGCGCTGCACAGGGGGTATGGACGATGTGAGGAAACTCGGCCTCTAGCAGGACACCCATCTGAATGCAGTTGGTGGCATTGTCCGTCACCACCGTAACGACATGCTAGGGGCCTATGGACAGGATGGAAGACCTAATGAAGTCGTACATGAACTCTGTAGATATGACTCTCCCCCCTCTACTGCAATCCACGGCTCTCAAAAACTGTGTACCCATGCAGCTGGAGACCAAGTTGTTGAGGATCGGCCTCCTCCTGACATCAGACCAGCCATCGGACATGATGTTGCATCCATATGTGGCCCAGTGGCGGCATAGAGGCTCCATCTCTCTAGACAAGGACTCGACCCTATCTCTCAACATGTGTGTGCGGACAACCTTTGAACTAGGGACTCTCCAGCTAGGGCTGACAGACTGTGCAAGGTGGAATGCCCTTCTAAAGGGCTCATAAAAGGTAGGTTCAGCTCGTAAATCAAACTGGCCATGGCCTGTGTGGCCTCTCTATCCATGTGCGGCTGATGCACGCCACGAATGGTCTGCTGCACAAGGGGTCTCCCTGGTGGGCGACGGGTGGTGGACCTCCAGCATGGTGCGCCAACCGTGACGGGAATGGATGATGACGCGATAGGCTGGGCACTAGTGGATGCATCGGCTGTAGATGTGGAATGGGGAGAGTGGGATGCAGTGACAGGGATGGGAGCAGCAGCATAAGTGGGGTGCACTGGTGGAGGGGCAAGATGTGGCATGGGATACGAGAACTACTGGCTAGGGAGGTCATCCGGATGGGAAGGAAAGAAAGAAGGGATCTCATCCACATCCTCGAAGGCCTCGTCAGTAGCATCTTGGGCCTGCTTGGGTGGTGGAGAGTCCATGAGAAAATCGTAAACTGGGGGCGTGCGAGCAACAGGACGTGGTGGTGGAACCGCAGTGGCAACTGGCGGACGCGATGGGATGGTATCCATCGGAATGGGTGCAGATGGGGGTGCGTGTGGCAACACTGTCTGAGGGGGATGAGGGGCAATGGGACGGGATGAGGATGCACTCCCTCTCCTCGTGGTGCCAGCCAAGCAGGCAGCAACTCTGGGTCAGCCACATAAGGAGCGGTGCAAAATCAGAGAACGCCCTCCGAAATGGTGTTCTCCCCCGCCATGAGACGTGGCCCGTAGGTGTCTAGTAGTCGCTGCCTATCGGGGACGGACATGCTGCCACAAGGGGCAGCATTTAAGGTGCCACCATTTTTGGCACGTGCACCGAGCAGGTGGCCTTTAAGGTGAGTGAGGGACGCAGCAAATTCGACTAGGCAGTATCGGCAATGCACGATCTTCTGACCGGTCTTGTTGGTCTTGTCGGCAACCCGCTTGACAACGTCCACCTCGTCCCATAGACTGAAAAGGTCGGATTGCACCATTTCGATGGAGAAAACTAGGGAAAAAATGCAGATGAAGCTAAAGCTGGAAGGATGGATTGTTGGAAAAAAAACAGCAGGGTTCACTATTGGAGAGACTCTGAAAATGGGCGAAGGCAGGGCATAGCAAATCAGATGCAAGGCAGGGCATTGCGTGGGCGAAGGATGACGCAAGGAATCGAAGGCAGGCAGGCAAAAACAGCAGCGATGGCAGGGTGCAGAGGGCGCAAAAAAATATCAGAGGAAATGTGAGGGGGACGAGTAGGTTTAGGTGGAAAAAAATTAAAAAGATATTAAATTATAAATATATTTATATATTGTGGTACTGCGGTACCATCATGGTACCGCGGTACCAGTATGGTCCCACGGTATCGGGATCTGCGGGACCTATGATTATATATATATATATATATATATATATATATATATATATATATATATATATATATATATATACATATATCTAAGGAAGCGGATGGCGGACGCAGACGCACCAGGGGTTCGTCCGCGTCCAGACGCGTCCGATTTTTTGCAAAAAAAAAAATTTCAAAAAAAAAAAATGGAGGCACCTGCCTACATTGTCCCCCATCCCAAAAGCAAAATAAAAGCAATTTATGGCCCCTGTTTTTCCCCTGGAATTGATTATCAGAGGGTGTTTGGCACCACCTGCCCCCTCCTGTTAAAAAATAGGAAAATGGTACCAAAAAAAAATCTGCAACAGACCTAACCACTGGGCCATGCCTCTCATAACTGAGATATTACTAAACAACCATGGCTAATGAGCAGTTCATAAACTATTACGAACCTTCATTGGGAACTAAGCTCCAAAAAAGCGACAAAGAAAGATCTAAGAGTGGTTTCGAGTGAAGATGATAGTTTGTATAGCAAACATATTACTGGTTTAGAGTTTCGGGTGCATTAGTGACTGTCTCAAAGAAGTGAATGCTCACCAGAGGATTGGGGAGAGGTGAACGCTCACCAGAAGGGTGACAAGCTCTCAGGAGCAGAAGTCTCTAGGGGAAATTAGGGCTCACCAGAAGAGTGACAAGCTCTCAAGACAGGAAACCACAAGATCGACACACTACTATGTCTAAGAGTTATATGGTGAGATCAGTTCCCCCCCCAGATGAACTTCAACAGCTTACTAACTACTTATGCAAAATTGTGTCATTCACTACAAAAAACCAGAAGACCTATACACTACTATGACTCGGTTGATGAGATCGGTTTCTTCCCGGATGAACTTCAACAACTTATTAATTACTTATGGCACTACTTCAACACGCTACAATATGATGTCGAAATTTTGCATACCAGCACGAGGGCTCCGAAATATCTCCCAGTTTTCAGGTCCCGACCAAACAAAGTGTCCTTGAAGCCCTGTTTAACGTCGAACTTCGGACGGACGTTGCGGGCCGACCGTCGGTCATTTCCTCAAACTGTTTGTTCCCACAGATTCATATTGAGGTTGTCCACTGGCCGAAACGGATCCCGTTTGGAGAAATGGGGCCGTCGGATGGAGAGTTGCAAAACTAGTCCATTTCGCTTGACCTGATTGCGCTTCTCTCCAGTCGAAGGGCCATTTTGACCGAATGATACCCGAATCGAGCCAGGCTCGATCCCTTGGGTTCGTATCCGGATCACGGACCTGTTGACTATGTTCTCGTACCATTGATGCATTCTACACAGTACTATGGCCTATGTCATGAGATAGATTTAGGATTCGGGGTGGTACAACGTCATGTGGGCAACTAGTCGGAGCATGTCCTGGTGGATGTCTGCCGACACAATGAATGGAAGCAAGAAGCAGAATTTCACGATTTTAGGGTGAGATAATGGGGCGACTACTAGAGCTGCAGCTACGTGCCCTCACGGTCCTCGGACCTGCTCCCCCCTGCCCTAGCTGGTGAGGGCGAGGAAACGCAACGGATTGGAATTAACTTCACCGCAGAACAACTGGCCATGGTCCGGGAAAGGGTCCCTTGTCGTCGGGCCAGCCAGTAGGTCTTCTGGTTCCCTGTAGTGAACGACACAGTTATGATGACCATCCACTCTTCTGGTGACCGAACGACACCCGAATCGAGCCAGGATCGGTCCCTTGAGATCGTATCGGGATCACGAATTGTTGGATTGTATTCCCGGACCATTATGTCAATTTCGAATGTTTTCAGGTCCCATCCCAGCAAAGTGTCCCCGAAGCCCTGTTTTGACCCTAAACTTCGAAAGGACGTACTGGGCCTGTCGTCCGTCCGATCCTCGTCCCGTCTGCTCCCACAGGTTCCTATCAAGGTTGTCCGCTAGCCAAAATGAACGACACCTGAAACGGATCCCGTTTGGAAAAACGGGACCGTCGGATGGATAGCTGCAAAACTAGTCCATTTCGACTGACCTAATTGCGTTTCTAACCCGTCGAACGGCCATTTTGACCGGACGATTCATGGATTTAAGGTTTAGGATTTAGGGTTTAGGGTTTAGGGTTTAGGGTTTAGGGTTTAGGGTATCCCTTGGGTACGTACCCGCTTCACGAACCAGTGGACTATATTCATGGACCGTTGAGCAACGATATGCTTGAGTACACTTGAGCCCGCATAGGGAAATTGAACGAACGATAGCGTACGATAGATCAAGAGTTTACTTGTAACTGAGCCTCTGCACCTCGAGCCTGCTGTGGAACCCAGTGTCGCTACTCAGGAGGCGGATGTATGCGAACCAGTCCGCACGCAGCTCTGTTGAATTTCACACGTGTGGATTGTCCACAACATGTACTTGTGATCTCCTAAGGTGTGTAGATGCACCAAGGTCAAGACTAGATTGAGATTCAAGATCTATCTTTGATTCTATGGCAAAAACACACTACTACATGCATTCAATCACTTCCAACTCTCACTCACACGTGTGGGAAGTGTTCCAAAAGTATTCTAAGTAAAAACAAGCTGCTCTCCTCGGGTAGAGAGAGAAAAATCATCATGAGCTCTTGGGTAGAGAGAGAAAGTTAGAAATTCAATGACACTCAAAATCCACTCAATCTCAAAATCAAATTAGATCCAAAATGAGGAGTACAATGATACTAGTAGATTGGACCATTGATCCATGCACCTCTAAATTCTATTGGACTATATTCAAGCACACCTCAAATTCCTATTGGACCACACATGGTTCCACCTCTAAAACCTATTGGACCTCTTAAACTTCATCAAACAAAAGCATTACACTTGTCTACACTCTAATTGGAACAAGTTTGGCCTCCTACTCTATTTTGGCTCAATAGTGGCATTACAAGTGGAAATGGATAATTTGCCATCTATGCCAAATTTGAACCTATCAACATCCTACACCTAAATGCTTGACTATGAAATTCTATGAGACCCCTATATCAAACATTTTGATTTACTTCACAATTCTCCACACGTGGGAACATCCTCCACACATGTGAGATTCACTTACAAACTTCTATCATAAAAAATACCAAGCTAGATTTTTGCCAATTTCTCACAAGCTCTGCATCGTTGTACTGCCTCTTGCTCTGAAACAGCGGATGCAGTATGTGGGCCACACTGTGAATTGGCCGATGAAACTTATCCCATCGCCGCTGCCACAAGTGCCTGATAGGCTCCAACCTGTGGACCAAACCACGCGGAGGCAACAGTTACATACCATCGTGTTGCGGCAGCAAGACGAAACAGAGTGCGAAATGGAAGTAAGGATGGTGAGACGGAAAAAAGTTATACCTGGCAGGGTCCAGCTAGGAACGCTGGAGAGACTCGCCTATGCGGTCCATGAACTCATAAATGAGGCCCATCGTGCACCCCTCGCGATCAATGAGCCTCAGAACAGAGTAAATGGGGCACATGACATCCATCAGCTGCTGCATATCCACCTAGAAAGGCTCCATGAATAAGATGTCGTGGAAGGCCAAGCCCTCTGGGGTCGTGGACAGGTCCATGGCGGTGAACTCTGCCGAAGTGGCCATGTGCCGCAATTCACCCTTGAGCTTGTGTAGCCGCTCAAGCATGATGAATTGGTAGGCGAAGCGGGTGTGGGCGGGCTTCTCCAAGTCGAGCCTGCATTGACAAACGGAGAGGCACATATGAAACGAGCATTAAATAAAGAAGCATCTTGAACGAGCCAAAAAAATCATAGCAGCTTACCTGCTGAATGTGCAGAAAAGGGCCGTCATGCGGCGCTTGCGTGTGACGAAGTCCACAACCGCAAGTGCCCTCGCGAGAATGTCACTAACCCAAGGCAGGCGCCCAATGGAATGCAAGAGGAGGTCCAGTGAGTGTACGGCACATGGAGTCCTCCAGACAATGGAGGGGTAGTCTGCCATAAGAAGCTCCCCCATACCGCGGTAGTTGGACACATTGTCCGTCACAATCTTTTGCGATACATTCACACGATCAGTTCACAACTTGGAAACACATTGCAATCAATCGAAAACTACGCAAAACTATTGTATCAACATTAAGCAGTAAATGACCAAGCAACCAATGAAAGAAGATTATACCTGGACAACGCGTTGTGGCCCGACCTCCTCTATCGTTGCGCGAATGATGTCGTAAATGTACTCGGCCGAGTGCACTCTCCCTGCCTCGGAGGCATCGATGCTGCGCAGGAACATGGAACCATAACAACTAGAAACAATCACGTTGATGAGTGGACATCTGCGATGATCAGTCCACCCATCAGCCATGATGGAACAGCCGTATCTATCCCAAGCCTCGTGCAGTTTCAGAGCGAGAGGCAGTACGACGATGCAGAGCTGCGTGCGGACTGGTTCGCATACATCTGCCTCCTCAGCAGCGACAGTGGGTTTTGCAGCAGGCTCGAGGTGCAGAGGCTCAGTTGTAAACTCTTGATCTATCGTACGTTGTCGTTCGTTCAATTTCCCTACGCGGGCTCAAGTGTACTCAAGCATATCGTTACTCAACTGCAGGCACTCTCTAGGGCTGTTCGGCGAGGACCTTGCACGTGTTCGAGAGAACAGGCTCTTGTCTATATCATGGTGGGAGAGCTACGGCGCCGGGATGCCAGACCTGAGGACGCTCGCGCTCCGAGTCCTTTCATAGGTATGTTGTCTAATTTCATTCATCCAACCAGTTTTCGCATTTTCTCTACAAGGTCGATACTCACTCGAGTTGTTGCCAATTAATGCAGGACTGTTCTGCTTGCGTGTGCAAGCGGAACTGGTTAGCGTTCAGCCTTGTTCACATGAATAGACGGAACCTATGACCTGGTGTACTGCAACACCAACACCAGGGTGGTTCGACGCATCACGGAGAGCATGAGGGCAGGAGGCGCACACGCCCTACTGCTGCAGGTATATTTCGTTGCTCTGTCGTTTTGCTTTCGTATTGGTTTAAGACATTCAGTTTAGTGCCCTCACGGTTGCTTCGGCTATTCTCACAAAATCCTTCCGAAGTTTAGGGTCAAAACAGGGCTTCGGGGACACTTTGTCGGGATGGGACCTGAAAACATTCGGAATTGACAGAATGGTCCGGGAATACAATCCAACAATTCGTGATCCCGATACGATCTCAAGGGACCGAGCCTGGCTCGATTCGGGTGTCGTTCGGTCACCAGAAGAGTGGATGGTCATCATAACTGTGTCGTTCACTACAGGGAACCAAAAGGCCTACTGGCTGGCCCGACGACGAGGGACCCTTTCCTGGACCATGGCCAGTTGTTCTGCGGTGAAGTTAATTCCAATCCGTTGCGTTTCCTCGCCCTCGCCAGCTCGGGCTGGGGGGAGTAGGTCCAAGGACCGTGAGGGCATGTAGCTGCAGCTCCCCATTATCTCACCCTAAAATAGTGAAATTCTGCTTCTTGCTTCCGTTCGTTGTGTCAGCAGACATCTACCAGGACATGCTCCGACTAGTTGCCCACATGACACTGTACCATACTGTGTAGAATGCATCAATGGTCCGAGAACATAGTCCACAGGTCCGTGATCCCGATATGAACCCAAGGGATTGAGCCTAGCTCGATTCGGGTATCGTTCGGTCAAAATGGCCCTTTGACTGGAGAGAAGCGCAATTAGGTCAAGCGAAATGGACTAGTTTTGCAACTCTTCGTCTGACGGCCATTTCTCCAAACGGGATCCATTTTGGGTGCCGTCTGTTTTGGCCAGTGGACAACCTCGATATCAACCTATGGGAAATGACCGACGGTCGGCCTGCAACGTCCGTCCGAAGTTTGACGTTAAACAGGGCCAGGGCTTTAGGGACACTTTTTCCGGTCGGGACCTGAAAACTGGAGATGTTTTGGAACCCCCATGCTGGTACGCAGACCATGCTGGTACCACGGTACCACAATATAATAATAATTTTATTATTTAATATTTTTTTATAATTTTTATTAACCTAAACTACCCACCCCCCTAGCTTCTTCTCTCCCAAATTTTTTTGAGCCCATCGCTGCCCTACCGGTGATTGCTCCTGGTTTTGCTGCCCTGCCTTCGCTCGCCCCTCTTCTGATTTGCGTCGCCCTTCGCCCACAGACCGCCCTGCCTTGCATCTGATTTGCCTCTCCCTGCCTTCGCCCTGCATTCAGCGTCTCTCCAACAGTGAACCCTGTTGTTTTTTTTTCCGGCAATCCATCCTTCCAGCTTTAGCTTCAACTGCATTTTTTCCCTAGTTTTCTCCATCGCAATGGTGCAATCCGACCTTTCCGGTCTGTGGGACGAGGTAGACATTGTCAAGCGGGTGCCGACAAGTCCAACAAGATCGGTCAGAAGATCGTGCGTTACCGATATTGTCTCGTCGAATTTGCTGCGTCCCTCACTCGCCTTAAAGACCACCTGCTCGGTGCACGCGCCAAAAATGGTGGCACCTTAAATGCTGCCCCTTGTGGCAGCATGTCCGTCCCCGACAGGCAGCGACTACTGGACACCTACGGGCCGCGGCTCGTGGTGGAGGAGAACACCATTTTGGAGGGCGTTCTCTGGGTTTGCACCGCTCCTTATGTGGCTGACCCAGAGTTGCTGCCTGCTTGGCTGGCACGCACGAGGAGAGGGAGTCCATCCTCATCCCGTCCCATTGCCCCTCATCCCCCTCAGACAGTTCTGCCACACGCACCCCCATCTGCACCCATTCCGGAGGATCCCGTCCCATCACGTCCGCCAGTTACCACTGCGGTTCCACCACCACGTCCTTTTGCTCGCACGCCCCCAGTTTACGATTTTCTCATGGACTCTCCGCCACCCGAGCAGGCCTAGGATGCTACTGACGAGGCCTTCGAGGATGTGGATGAGATCCCTTCTTCCTTCCCTTCCCATCTGAATGACCTCCCCAGCCAGCAGTTTTCGTATCCCATTCCAGATGTTGCCTCTCCACCAATGCACCCCACCTATGCTGCTGCACCCATCCCTGCCAGTGCATCCCACTCTCCCCATTCCACGTCTACAACCGATGCATCCACTAGTGCCTAGCCTGTCGCGTCATCATCCATTCTCGTTACGGTTGGCGCACCGTGCTGGAGGTCCACCACCCGTCGGCCACCAGGTAGAGCCCTTGTGCAGCAGACCATTCGCGGCGCGCATCAGCCGCAATGGACAGAGAGGCCACACAGGTCGTGGCCAGTTTGATTTACGAGCTGAACCTACCTTTTGCCATCACCGATTTTGAGCCCTTCAGAAGGGCATTCCGCCTTGCACAGTCTGTCAGCCCTAGCTGGAGAGTCTTTGGTTCAAAAGTTGTCCGCACGCACATGCTGAGAGATAGGGTCAAGTCCTTGTCTAGAGAGATGGAGCCTCTATGCCGCCACTGGGCCACATATGGATGCAGCATCATGTCCGATGGCTGGACTGATGTTCGGAGGAGGCCGATTCTCAACATCTTGGTCTCCAGCTGCATGGGTACACAGTTTTTGAGAGCCGTGGATTGCAGTAGGGGGGGGAGAGTCATATCTGTAGATTTCATGTACGATGTCATTAGGTCTTCCATCCTATCCATAGGCCTCCACCCCAGCATGTCGTTACGGTGGTGATGGACAATGCCACCAACTGTGTTCAGATGCATGTCCTGCTAGAGGCCGAGTTTCCTCACATCGTCCATACCCCCTGTGCGGCGCACGACATAGACCTTCTCATGGGGGACATAGGTGCACTGCCTTGGGTTAGAGCCATCGTCCGCGAGGCCCTCTTCCTGGTGACTTTTGTCACCAGGAAGAGGCGTGTTCTTGCCATGTTCAGGGTGTTCAGCCATTTGGACCTCCGTAAGCCAGCCCCCACACGCTTTGCATTTGACCTGGTGGTCATCGACCGTCTGATCAGGTGCAAGGCCCAGCTTCCACAGATGGTTGCCAGTGATCTTTGGCGTGCCAGTACATTTCAGCACACGGAGGATGGGGAGCACTTTTCTTCCACGGTGAGGGGAGACTTGTTCTGGAGGGATGCATAGACATTGTCAGGACTGCTTTGACCACTCTACATTGTGTTTCGCATGGTTGACAGCGAGGGGTCGACACTTGGACTGGTGTATGAGCTCAAGGACCGAATCGGACAGTTTCTGCAGTTGATAAGCGGTATAGTGTTGTAATTGTTCTTTATCTTTTCAGTGTTTGCTAGTTTGTTTTTCTGTCGATGTTACATTTTTTCCAAAATTTGCTTCGACTTCGTGCAGGATGAGGAGCTGAGGTTCATCTGGGAGACGCGGTGGAACTACTTTCACAGGAGTATCCACAGTGTTGCACACATCTTGCATCCCCTCTTCCTCTCTCCGACACAGATATCAGACAGGGAGCTCGAGGCGGATTGGCTTGAGTACATCTACAGGGTGGGTCCACACATTGGCTTGGATCCTATCAGACTCATGGAGGAGCTAGCTTCATTTCGTTTCAGCATGGGCACGTTCGGTCACCCAGCTGCTCAGGATCCAGAGAGGAGGCAGCTCCCTATTACCTGGTGGACCATGTTTGGTAGCACCTATCCCTCCATACAACGTCTTGCACTGCGTGTCCTTTCACAGGTATGTATCTCATCTCATCCTCCCTTGCTGTGTTTCATTGACGTTCCACCCGTGAACATGTGCTGAACCATTTCATTGCATGTACCATAGGATTGCGCTGCCTTCGTGTGTGAGCGTAATTGGAGCACATGGGCTCTCATTCACACGAGGAGAAGAAACAGGCTATCAATGTGTCAGCTGGAGCGGTTGGTGTTCTGTAGCACCAACGCACGTCTCGCCAGGAGACTGCCGACCATTACGAGCGCATTGCAGGTGATGGGCTATTCTCCCATGTACCAAGAGAATTGAAGTCGATTCAATTCAAGAAATCGACACAAGTGGAGCCAACTACTTATGAAGTACATGTTTCTAACGTGGGGTGTTGATGTAGGAGATTTGGTGTTGACATTTGTAGATTCATTTCCTACTTATGATTGCTATGATGGTGCTATGGTAATCAAAGCAAATTACATTTTTTTTATGGACGTTGGCAAGATCCTTACATATTTGTGGTAGCCTGGAAGATGTTCAAAAAGACAGAGGGAGTCAATCTTCAAGCAAAGTTCTCAAAGTTATGGCGAAGGTTTATCATGTCCACATAATTTGATTCAGGGGTGTCAAGTTGGTATTGGATGGTGATATGTTGCCCTCGTGGTGGTCACACATATGCACTAAAGGGATATGAAGACAAAAGCAAGACATTGGGAAGTCATATGAAGCAGGTTCATATGAAAAGAGTCGACATTCAATTCTACATCGAGTAATGAAGACATTGAGATCGGAGTTGATTGTGGATTCTACATCAGAATTGAGGATCTTCATTACATGGCTGCCACAGAAGATGCACATGCATACTTGTGACGCATAGTTCTTGTTATTAACAATGTAAACATTAAGGGGGAGTGTCAGAGTTAATGTTCACATTGTTACCCCCCCCTAATGTTGTTGTCTAGGATTAATTAAGATTATTGGGCCTTACCTATATTTAGCTAATTCTAAGGGCCTTTACCTATATTTACTAAAGTCAAGTTACAATTTAGTTAGGCTCAAGTTTGAGATTCTAGTGCTTGATTTGGAGCACAAGTTTTGCTATAGATAGGTGTCGGGTGTTTTTACCTTATATAGAGACATTAATCAAGCCATTGCTTTTAGATTGCTTTTTCTTTTGCTTTTGCTTTTTGGCATAGACTACTGTCTATAAGTATGTAGTGTGGCCTAGTCCATTTGCAATGGGACATAGTTGGAGTTTCTCATCACTTGTGTCCTTTGTCATGTGTTTGGCTATTGTTTCCTCACAATAGGAATCTTGACTTGGGTTACTTGTATGAGCAAGTTGGTTTTCTAACAAGTTGAGGCGGAAGGAGTGACAGAGGCAGACGTAGAGGTAGGAGAGACGGAAGTAAGAGATTTGCACATGCCACTAGTGTGAGATGTAGTGGAGGTAGATAAACAAGATGAAGTAGAGGGCTTGGGATACTTATGTTGTAGGATAGTAGCAAGTGAAACAACATAAAAAAGTGTGGCTGGACGAAAGGAAGCAACGTCAAAGCGCAAGGCACCATTTAGGCTAGCTAGCTATAGGGCAAGAAATGAGCTCTACCGGCTATAAGTCTGAATCCCGCCTTCTTGCTTTGTTACATAGCCTTGTTGCCATTGTTCCGTCTTGGCTTGATCAGTTACCTGCCACTTATCTCACTTCTCCTAACTTTCATGATGTTTACGCTTTTGCACCACTACCCTCCTCTTGTCCACATTAGGTTTATTCCCTTGTTGATCATCATCTTTTTCATTAGGGTTCTCTATGTATCCCCAGAACACTTGATGTTCATCCTAAGTTGTTGTCTGATCCTCTTCTCCTATAGGTAGCCATTTTGGGTTTCAAAAGCCTTGTGCTTGTCTTAAAGGCCATTTCTACTGATCTTATGTGAAGTCTGAGCTTGCTATAATTTATCCATCAGTGTGCCTTCTATGCCCGTAACAAGTATTCTTGTGCCAACTCCGCTGGCTTACTACAGAGTTGGCCCATTTGCTAGCGGACATATATGTCAATGGACTTTATCCTTGGTCTTCCTTGTACCCAACGGTTCATGAGTCATATGGTGGTGGTTAATCAGTTCTTGAAGCAGACACATTTTATAAGTTCGTAGCATAGTTGCATTGCGTTTCTAGAAACACGTTCATAAACGCTCTGAATTGCGTTTCTAAAATGGGGGAGCATTTTTGAGAAACTTTTTTTTTTTTTTTTGTGGGCAATATGGGTATCAAATTAAAGCATTTATTAAGGACAGTTCATTTATGTAGGTTGCCGAATGTTTTGGGTAGAAGGTGGTCCAGTCTGGGTGCAACAATGCCTGTTGGATTTTGTCAAGGTTAAAAGTCAGAGTGGCTTATTGTGTTACTTTTGATATCTTTTCTGTCAATTCATGTAGAGCTACAATTGGGTCCAATGAGGCCTATGATGCCAATTTGCTTGAACTTCCAGAGCACTCTCATTCCTACTAGTTGCCATTCTCAAGTTCAGCTACAACACAATTGACCTCAACATCAAGTTCAAAATTTAGCTCATTGGAAGCTAGACTTAATGACAAGACCATAAGGGAGAAGCCCATTGAGTTGATTGCTCATTAACCTTTGATGCAGGATCATCGTCAAACACTTGGCGTGGCTATTCAATCACAAGCTGTCATGACTCAATCAAATGTTGACAACACTAATTGTGTTAAATAGGGTTAATTGATGGGTCCTCGGTTGGTAACTTTTACTGAAAGAGATATGAGTTTCTTTGAGGGAGCTAGGAAAGGCACAGTTTAGTATAATCTACAAAGCAATGCAATATAATGAATGTCTATTTTTTTTTTTCCTACGATTCTGGCCTGGGCACCTATGGTTCGTAGCATTATTACAGTCGAGCAGTTTGTCCGCTTATTTTTGTCATAGCTTTTTTTGGCTACATGGGTTTCCCCATTCTATCCTCTCTGGTTGGGATAGTAAGTTTACTTCTACTTTCTAGACGAAGCTTATGCACATTTTGGATGTTAAGTTATTCATGGGCACTATTTAGCATTCTACAATTGATGGCTATCAATCACTCTCTTAGTCTTAATTCGGTTTCTGTTGTCCATTGCTTGTAGGTCTATGGCTGTTATCCGATGTGATGTCTCTTAACTATTCTTCTAGGAATTAGTCTATGCTGCCTCAATTCTGATCTATATGCTTCATTGATGCCAATATTTGTGAACCTGTTCATAACTCGGTTGAAAAGGAAATGAGAATAACATTCTTAATGTCCTATAGTGAAGGACAACTGTTTGATGATTGTAACATGCGTAACATCAGTACAACTTGTAATGAATTGCAGGTGTTGTACTGCCCCAGTGATTCTTCTCTTCTCTCTGTTGTTGGAAACGGTTTTGCAAAGTCCTTCAAATTATCAGAGATTTCCTTTCGACAAATAGCAACGGATTTTACAAAGCATGAAGGCCATCGATTTCCTTGGCATGTTTGGCTCTCTCAGCCAGGAGATCGTGATGACAAAGATCGTGAGAACAGAGATCCTTGTATATATGCTTGTGACAATGGTGAGCTCATGTATGCTGAAGGTGGCGAGGTATGGAATCATAACAGTGGCAATGTTGAGTAGAACAAATGAATTTGCATGCATATCATGACACCATTTCCAGAGACTCTGGACCAGCCTTTGCAGATATAAATTTTGAACAGCTACGGTAGGAATATCTAACATTGAGTTCCCGTATGGTAGTTATCGAGTATCTTGTTTTATAGTTATGGTAGTACATTTTATTTTCTGTGTCCTTTACCTGTTACGACTTTGGGGAGCATCTTTTCCATATACAAAAGCTATAATATATTAGGGTCTAGAAGCCATGGATTTATACTAGTTTG
The DNA here is from genome assembly GCA_029204225.1 of Diphasiastrum complanatum. NCBI lineage: Eukaryota > Viridiplantae > Streptophyta > Lycopodiopsida > Lycopodiales > Lycopodiaceae > Diphasiastrum > Diphasiastrum complanatum. The sequence goes on from CM055095.1 coordinate 32,867,725, forward strand.
CTTGATATTTGTGGATATCTTTTGCTTATGATACCATTCATGTATATAGGTACTTCTCGATTGTCTGCTAGGGAGGCAGGTTTTTACATAAATCCTTGTCAAGTAGAAAAATCATCTTTTTTTTATAATGTCATAAATTGATCAATGGCATGATATAAAATAGAGGGATGCGACTTGTGAGTTGGGAACCTTTGCTTTCACAAAGTGAAGAACTTGCACCAGTTAAACGTCCTTCAAGTCATATACATAATTGCTGTGTTAGTTACACATTGTATAGGTGCAGTTGATACTACATACCTTAAAAGTTGTGCACAGCTTTGGAGAGAAAAAAAGATATCAGAATTGGAGACAAGATCTGGGACATTTCAAAAGCACATTTTTATATGTCTGAGTCAATTGCATGACATTTCTGAACTAGTTCACATGAATCTGGATTCTTTCGAAATGCAGTTAGCAACTTATGCTTGCGTACTGATGAGACATGAGCAATGCTGTTTGGTTAAGATTTTTTGTTTACTGAATTTTATATTTTTGTTTTGACTTAGATCCTTTGACTTTTTGAGTTGCCCGTATATTGTTCCTAAGCTTTACCTTATGACATCATCGAGTCCTCTATATAAATTTGTGAAAATGGATATATTCTAATTTCACAAATAGATATAGTTCACATGTATTTAACATGGAAACATGTGCTACATATCCACAGAAGATTGATAGCAATAAAAATCTAAAGATGATCGCATATTATTTCTTAGTCTTGGTGGACTAAGGCCTGACAGCAATGTGATTAGGCTTTCCATTAAGTCTTGCCTATGATTAAAGACATGTAAACTCCTCCTACATTAACAAGCAATCATGAGATCCATGGCTTCTTGGAATCACTCAATACTTTGTTACCTTCTGATCTTGCAATATGAAAGTTATTGCAAGTAAAAGCTATACCTCCAAGTATATATTGGCAGTTCTTTGCAAGAAAGTTTGAGAGCGTAACCTACCAGTGAGGATATCTGCAGGTACTCAACTCATGGTCATGAGCTGGCCATGATCATTACTAGTTCCTATTATGATAGTTAGACACTTGTGCTTCTTCTAGAAATTCGTAGTTTACATTTTCAGAGCTCCAAATATTTCCCTGTTTTACATAGGCCATCACAATGTACTTCAACAAATCTAAGAATGTCTCAGAAACTTAATTTGTGTAGTTGCTGTGCAGATAATCTCTTCAATACCTGCAGACCATTCTGAGGGGTTTTGTTACGCTGAGATGATTATGCTGTTCTCCAAGGGATTCATTTGTGGTGAAATTGGTGGAAAGATCTCAATTTTTGAAAAAGTGGATGAGAAAGAAGCTAAGGAAGGCTATAAAAGAACATGTTCTTTCTTGGTTGATGCAGGAGGAGCAACAATAAATAGTATGGCAATGACTCCAAATGAAGATTTGCTGGCTTGCATTCTTGGTAGCAATCAGTTGGTCACGGTGCCTTTCCAGCATCGAGATGTTTATAAGCCTGATGAGGTTCCCAGAGAGCTCATTGTTCAAGTACTTTAACTCAACCATCTTTTAGCCAGTGAGGGATCAGTGTCGGAGTGTTTCAAGTTAAATTGAATCTTATTTGTGTATAGGACAATGATTCTCCACAATAACCTTTTTGAGTGCTCTGTAATCAATAGATAACCATTTGGTGCTTGTTTCTTATCAATAAGCAAAATAGGAGTTCCAAAATGACCTTCGCTAGGAGCTATCAAGCCATGCTATAGTAAGTGTGATACTTGATGCCTCAATATCTTCTTGTTGAAATATGAACATTCAATATATGTTGTTTGAGAGATTGGAATTTGACTTCGAAAAAGTTGAATTATCCAAATATTAGGGCACAAAGCAGGAACCATGTAAAATAGTGTTTCAGGGTCTGTCATATGCAATAAAAAATGCATGTCCACAAATTATGGTAAAAAATAGATAAGTATGGACTATGTATGTCCATAACGCTCTGCCATTTGAAAACATTGTCCGCAATTGGGCTGAACTTTTTAACTGCTAGAGCTACTTTTGTATCACTGTTTGTCATTTTCTTTTCTAGGTTATAATTTTGTGCTATTGGTGTTAATCCAAGATTCCAATCCCATGCAACAATGGAAACCACTTTTAGTACCATGAAGCTTATGCAATATTTGAAAAACTAGAAGAAAGGCCCCAAGCAATAGTTGTGGTAATAGCCAATGATAAACAAATGTGAAAATAAAATTGATGCTTTGCATTCTATTATGGTTCCCTTTGTAGTCCCAATTCCCCTGATATTCTTTCTAAGTTGTTGTTTGATGCCCATTCGTCTCCAACATGCCTCTGCAACGTATAATGCTATGGGGGAAACAAAGGTATCAAACAGCCGACACTTACTCGGGGCGTTCCGAATAAACCTTTGAAAAGCAAACCTCTCAAGTTGGACCAGGGAGGCATGTCCTGCCCAAGTCTACTTGTAGCTATGTGTCTCATACCAAATATAGGACCAATGAAAAGAACCCCAAGATAAGTATAGGATGATACAACCTCTAGTGGCTATCCATCAAAGATAAGCTCCTATCGTTGCATGAAGGCCCTAGATGTATTGAAGACCATAACTTTGGTCTTCTCAGTGTTAACCCGCCCTCAAACCCCATCTGGTGCAAAAAGCATGAAGACTATCCAACTGCCTGTAGACCCTCTCTAGCCTTGGAGACTAGAACCACATCATCTATATATAGGAGGATGGCAATCAGAATATCCCCAAGCCTGCAACCTGTACCACCATTCTGCTCAATGGCTCTCTCAAGCTCATCAATATATAGTCCAAATAGTGTGGGTGAGAGGGAGCAACCCCCGTGCTTCACCTCAATGGTACTTCATATGTGCTTTGAGATGCCTATGCCACTCCGAAAGCCTCACACATAAAGTGCACCGCAAAACTACTTTCTCTCTCCTTGAGGGCGCCTAACCCTCTCCCTCTTCTTCTTCTTCTTCTTCTTCTTCTTCTTGTATATGGAGATTGAATGTTAGAAGGATCTTGGCACTTTGATTTCCTACATATGCTCACTGACTAGTTTAAATATATGATATAAACTCAGTACATAGGAAACACATAGTAGATCCACAAGATTAGGACATCCGTAACATATCCAACTATGTTCCTATACATAAACATAGGCTATAAACTGGCAGATTCTTCCATAATTTACATATGTTACCCCATAACTCACTGAGAATCTTGTAACTTTGTTACAAAAGAACTTTAGTTATTAATTACATTTATGGCCTAGTCTGGAACAAAGGAAGCGGACCCTGCGTCCGAACGCGCGTCCAGACGCGCGTCCGCGTCCGCGTCCGGGCGCGGACACGCCAAGGGTGCGTTCAGGGGTCCGGACGCGTCCGCTTTTTTTTTTTTAATTTTTTTAAAAAAAATTCTAAATTTTTTTTTAGAGTTATTTAGCCAAAAAAAATAAAAATAAATAAATATGGTACACGTTGGCCCATTTCTCTGGTGTTCTTGGTCCATTGTTACAACAAGATGATCTGCAGGCAACAACTATGCCTCTATTTGGTCAACACATACATATAGTGAAGTGTTAAGTCAAGTTGGGAGTTTCATACTAGAGATGTCTTCTTACTCGTAATCTAGGTTATGCACAATTGCATTATGCATCATTCAATCATTCCATTTGAGGGATCTACCTACATGTTTGCATGGCCGTTCGGGTCCATGCACAATTACATTTGTAGATGCTTCTACATACCAGGTTTGGCTTTTGTACTGGCTTTTGTTCCATTGGGTTAGTTTGACTTGACTATAGCTCCTTCTATATAGTATTTATGGAATAACATGTGAGCAAAAGAGAGGCCTGTGGGTTTCTATAGCTCTTTTGGCAATGCAAAATAAGTGTAGCATTTATGAAATTGGAAGATGAGGTCCATGTTTGCCACATTGTTTCAGTAGATACTTTTTTATGGTAGCCAAGTTTCAGCCCTTTTGGCAATGCAAAATAAGTGTAGGAAGATTTATCTACATTGGAAGATGAGGAGGTCCATGTTTGCGCCATTGTGTCAGGAGATACTTTTATATGGTAGCCAAGTTTCAGCCCTTTTGGCAATGCAAAATAAGTGTAGGAAGATTCATCTATGAAATTGGAAGATGAGGAGTCTATGTTTACCACACTGTTTCAGCCAATACTTTTATATGGGAGACAAGTTTCTAGATGGCAGAGACCCCATACCGAATTCTAATAGTAGCCAAGTTTGTAGATGGCACAGACCCCATACCCAAGGATGAGACAAGGATGCTTCTTATGGAATAGGAGGCCTTATGCCAATTCATACATTACAAAAACAAGGTCAAGGTGATGAAAGTGAAATGAATCCTTTGCAGAGCAACCATAGAGTGTGCGATCATCTACTAATGAAAGGGATCTCAAACCTATACTATTGGCACTTAATAGGTGGTTTGATTTTGACTTTGATAGAAGTGCTTTAAGCTGAATGGGGAAACCTTAGAATATTTAAAAAATCTTGACAAAACAGAAAATGCATTGCAAAGTTGCATTTGTATATGAAGTTGAGCAAATTGGGCCGGTAGTATGTAACTTGCATGATCGTTGATGACATCTTTCAAAGACTGAGGATGGTACTTGAAAGTCTATTGCTACAAGGATATGGTAAAACAACTTGCTGCATGCAATCTTCAGCTGCCCCCGATTTATTTTGGCCATCTCAGTGGTCATCTGGGCTTGCCAAGGCTGTTTGTCACATCTCTGAAGAAATCTTAACATACTTCTTTTGCGTTGCGCTGTCAGCATAAAAATCTGTCAACAGAACGATGAGCAGTCAGCAACATGAGTAGAATTACCATTTCTGAGTTTGTTAGCACTTCCCGCCGACTGTTTGGTAACACTCCTGATTATCTTGGTAGATCCTAGGCATAAGGTATTTGAACAATTATGAAGTTCATCATACAATTTAACAATCATACACTTATCAATGATGAAGCAGAGTTTTCTAAGCCTGACTAACAAAAACTTATGGGGCTTTTAGATCATGTGTTTAAATATTAGTCCTGTTTAAGAAACCTTGGGTTGTTTCACAAAGAACACAATCCTTGCAATTACAAAGTTTCTTATTATAAACTTGTTCAGTCTGTTAGATGTACATGTATTCCATTTGAGAAGATGAACGAAATAGAGAGAGGCAGGACACTTAAACACTTTTGATGGCAGCTTTATCTGCTTGAAGAAATTGGCGTCATCGTTTGCAGTTCTTTGCAATGTCATCATGCAGGTGTATCATTCTGCATCTATAACAGGACTGGATGTTTGCTTGCGAAAACCAATTCTGGTGACTTGCAGTATTGATAGAAGTGTTCGTGTGTGGAACTATGTTGAAAGGTCTTGTGATTTGATCAAGTTCTTTCCAGAGGAAATATTTTCAATTTCTCTTCATCCAAGTGGTAAGCTCTTATGCTTCAGAGTCAGACACTCTATCTTAGATTTATATCAGAAAGAAACCTCTCAGAACAAATCTTACGAAGTGTTTAAAGATAAATTGATGTAGTAGTATAGGTGGGTTAAACATCAGTGCATTGGCCCAATTTTGTACGGTTTTCCTTTAGTAAATATTTCTTTGATAGACTAATAAGTATGCCAACTTAGTAGCTATATTCAAGCATCAGGACCGTATCTTACCTAGTATGCTTGCTTGATAGATCCCATTATTTTTGAAAGAATGCTAATTGTTGATGTAGAAGCCCTTGTATTCTAAAGCTCCAAACTGCATCAAGTCTTTGAACTTAATACTAGTTAACCAGTAGTTTGAGGTTTATATGTTTATTGGGTGGTTAGTTGAGTTTAGAGCTGTAGCATAGTGCGTGTAGCTTTATAGGCACAGAAGAGACATGTCCCATTGCCGCAGGAAATCCGTTTCGACCATTTACAATCGGAACGTACTGCACGTTCCGGAACGTACTGGGTCGGAACGTTTTTTGCTAATTTCATTTGCGAGCTGATATGTTTAATGGAGTGCCAAACTGAAACAAAGACCCAGCACGACAATCGCAGAAAAAATATAAGATCATGTAAAGTCAGCTGATTGAATAACGATGATTTGACAAATTTGTGCACATCTGGATAGCGCTTTTTCAAATCATCATGAACAAGATTATGGAGCTCAGCAGCAGACTCCAGACCAGTTGGCCCACCACCAACTACCACAATCTCAGCAACAATGGAGCTTCATAGTCTAAGACTTTGTGCGTGGACGATTCCACGTCTGCTTTGTTATGTGAAGTGTTCATTTCTGCGGCATTTACTTCCTTCTTCATTCTGGAATCGTCACTATCTCTACGCCTTGTTGGTGCAGCTTTCCTGCTTGTTTTGGGCATCATCTCCTTTTTTTTCCTGCGGCGTCCACTTCTTTCTTCGTTCTGGAATGATCACTCTCTCTCTCTACGCCTTGTTGGTACAGCTTTCCTGCTTCTGTTTTTTTTTTCTTTGTTAAAAAAAACGTTTTTTTTTCCTTTTCCCTGGCCACGTTCCGGAACGGGCAACTAAGCCGCAGATTAGTTAAGTTATTGACGTTGTTCTATAAAACTTCAAGGCTAAGATGAAAGCGAGCAGATACCTCCAACATGATTCTAGTGTTCAGAATTTGAATGCTTCAAACACTCGTATGCATATACCGTTTCCAATACAATATTTATTTTTTTGGTTACCTGGGTCCTGTTTGAAGATTGAGCAAGGTGTAGACTCTAATTTTGAATTCTAGGGAAATAAGTTGCAACCAGTAGGAGAGGTAATCGGTAAAATTTTGAGTGTCTGTAATTTCATGCTCCTAGTTCTTGTTTTTTGGAAGCCTTAATTTCTGTATTTCAGGGACATTATTGGGCGGAAGGGTAAACATCTGCTACAGCATCGTGTCTGCTTTGTGTTTTGTTAGTCTGTCTGAAAGGTAATTATTGCATATTCCCTTTGTATGCTCACTACAAGTGCTAGGCTGTTCAGACCATGTGTGGCATTTCGCCAAAATAGTGGAATTTGAAAGGTACTCTGTTGGTGATTCTATTTATGTTCTGCATACTGCACTAGATCCTCGATAATTTAACTCTCTCTCTCTCTCTCTCTCTCTCTCTCTCTCTCTCTCTCTCTCTCACACACACACACACACACACACACATCTCGACATAAACTACTCATCATCGTGATGATAGGTGCCAACTCCAACTGCCTTCAACTTAAGTGTGAGTCACTTCGACATCCACACCAACACAAACAAATACAATGCAATATATGTTTGCATCAAAATGAAATAACAGTTTTATATTTGGACATTTATAGTAAAAGGTCCGAAGCTATGTTGGCATTGGAAGCTCCATGTCAATCTACATAAGTATGTTGTTTTTCATGTATGGAAGGTTATTATTAGGTTTTCATTCCTAAGTTTTGTGTATTTGCGACTTCGTTGCTCAAATGCTTAATTTTGAAGAACGATTTGTATTGGATATTGTGAACAGTGGCATGTCAAGATCACAGTTCTTAGCACAGTTCTTAGGGCTCACTGCATTGTACATCATTGTGGATTTCTGTATTACAGTTAATATGATGATGAGCCACCTTACTGATTCATATGCATGCTCTGTAATAGGCATACTAGTAAGAATGGCTTTGAATTTATCTTGGTGTCTCACTGAGCCTTGTGCCAACAAAAGAGCTTGCATATTTCTTTTCATTTGGAGCATCAGAATTTCAGATTTTTTGCAATCTTATAAGACAACCACACTCTACATGGTTGCTGTAATGAGTGCTTTACAGACAACTTTGCCTTATCAAGTTCAATACTTATAGGAGAGAGGTCTCATAAGTGATGTGCTTGCTTAAACCAAACGTGCAATGATGTTTATTCTTTCTGTGAAACTCTGATGTGGCTTTCAATATTTGTTCTCATGGAGATCTTTCCTTTTCTTTCCAGAGCCAAAAATTTTCGTCCACCACTAGCTAATTTGTAATCAAGAAAGTATGTTCAAGGCACTCCTTGTAGCATTTTATTCTGAATTATGTATTTTTATGATTTCAGGCTTCCACGTGCTTGTGGGATTCTCGGATAGATTACGATTTATGAACTTACTCATTGATGACATTCGGGCATGCAAAGAACTTGGGATCAAGGGTTGCCAGGAGTGCAAATTCAGCAATGGTGGCCAATACTTTGCAGCCGTACATGTTAATGTTGTACAAATATTTTCCACATATACCTGTGAGAATATTGGCAACCTACGGGGTCATAATGGCAAGGTGATCCTTTTGCAGAACTGGCATATATTTCTGTATTAAAATTTTGATTTGACCCCCTGGGGCAGTGAAGGAATGTTGAACTATCAGCTTGTTATCCGTTTCTTTACCGTTGGAGTTTGCAAAAGGAATGCCAGGAGGGAAGTCATCTGATTTTATGAGGTTTTATGGCATAAGTGGGTACTAATATAGTTTGCCATCCAACAGGTTCGTTGTATCTGGTGGTCTGCAGATGATACGGTTTTATTGACAGCAGGATTGGATGGAGCAATCTATGAGTGGAGGATGAAGGATTTTAAACGGAGCCGTGAAAACGTGATCAAAGGTTGCCTGTATACATCTGTAACGGGTGTGACCGGTTCCAATTCTCTTTTTGCTGTTGGATCAGATAAGAAGCTAAAAGAGATGGATGAAAACCAAGTGATCAAGGTATCATCAAACTAGGCAATTTGCAGAGCACTTATGTTCTCTTGGACACTGATTAGTAGAGTAGGGATCAGAAAGCACAGAGTCTATGGTATGCATGGAGGAGTTGAGTGTCCAAAACTTCATGGGTACATCTCATAAACAAGTTCATGGGTTCATCTCATAAACAAATTCTTGGATACATCTAATAAACATAAAGGCAATTGCACTTCATTTTTGTTGTGTTTGGGTCTTGTCATAGACCCAACAACTTCAAGGTATCTTCAAACTAGGCTATTTGCAGAGCACTTATGTTCTCTTGGACACTGATTAGTAGAGTAGGGATCAGAAAGCATAGAGTCTATGTGATCCATGGAGGAGTTGAGTGTCCAAAACAACTTCAAGGTATCATCAAAGTTCAAACTAGGCTATTTGCAGAGCACTTATGTTCTCTTGGACACTGATTAGTAGAGTAGGGATCAGAAAGCATAGAGTCTATGTTATGCATGGAGGAGTTGAGTGTCCAAAACTTCATGGGTACGTCTCATAAACATAAAGGCAACACATCATTTTTGTTGTGTTTGGGTCCTATCATAGACTTACAATTGAATGAATGAGAGAGAGAAGAAAGAGAGAAAACTTTATTAATGTCTCTTGCCAAAAGGCATATAAGATGAAAAAGTACATGTCAAGTATTTGGTATCAATGGGAGTTTATGAAATGTCTCCAAAATAGTAAAAAGTATAGATAGATCTAAGTGCTAAGATTTGGGTGGACACGACGGATGAATTCACGCCAAAAAGCACCTGTGGAGGAGCTGACAAGAAGGTCAACAAGGCGTTTCCCTTCAAGGATCTTGTAGGCTTGCTTTTTATGGCAGAGTGTATGGTGGAGGGATTGATGGAAACATCCAAAGAACAAAAACTATCTAGAGGGAGAAAAAAATAATTAGCAACTAGAGAACGTAGGAAAGTTCTCTTGTACCATGTTATGAACACCATCATAGATTTTGAGATCGATGAAGCATAAAAGACCATAATTGACAATCAAACAGCAATCTCCCACAAAGAGCAAATGACATCACATATAATCAAGGAATCCGTTCATAGGATGCTTTGAGGTTAGGCTTGAACTATGGGAATGAGCTCTACAATCTCAAGGTAGCTCTAACTTATAAGCTACCTTATTTATCTTCTTACTAGTTACCAAATTTTAAAAGAATCTTAGAGATGAATTCAAAAGTTTTCATACTACAAGAATTCAAGGTCTTAGGATGTAGTACTACATCTCCTTCCTTGGAACTCCCTCAATGTGATTCTGAAGCTTTGCAAGATTGTTTGTAAAAAAAATTTCTTCCTCCAACACTTAAAGTTAGAGCGATATTTTTGTATGTAGAAGTTCATGAACTCAATGCACGAAAGCATACTTTCCTGGCATGTAGTTAACTAGGTTTTTGTTTTTTTTGTCAAATTATTTGATGGAAAATTTTCATTTGTTGCATGCAGTCCTATCCAAGTGTTGTTGTTATTGCTCAAATTGTGTTGCCCTCCATGAGTCGTCTTCTTTTTGCTGCGACAGAACTTGGTGGTGTTCGAACATATAGATATCCATTAACAGGTATGTCTCCTATCATTTGTTCCCTTAACCATTAAGTTTTTGGACAATGAGATTCAGATTTTAGGTGGGCATTTGTGTGTATTTTTGTGTGCTTGTACATGTCAGGATGATAAATCGGTATATCTTTCTCGTAGTTTTCACCATTTGCTTGGATGTGTTTGCAACATTCAAGTTTATGGAAAGCACATTGTAGGACTAAGTGCATGTCGCATAGTTGCCCATTTCGGATAGAGATTCTAGCTCAGATATATATAACGTGACTCAAATAGCTTCTCTTATAATCTTCACATGGTTTCACATAAACTTGGCTTTTATGATTTAACGCTCAGGTGTAGAAGAGGCAGACGAGATTAATAGGAAACTCACCAACTAAGGAAGATGCTCCTAGCTTCTAGCAAATAATTGCTTGCCTATTGGATTCATACCTTCATGTTTCCAAAGCAGATGTATTTCATCTGTGAAGAAAAATAATCCATGCTATATTTTCACCAGTCATTTAGACTAAAACTTGCTTTATAGAAGCATACCTCCAAAATTAAATAGTTGCCCGTTCCGTATGGAATCGCTACCTGAGCTAGAATTGCTATGATAAGTATGGAATCGCTATCTGAGCTAGAATCTCTATCTGAAGTAGAATCGCTATTTGAGCCATGTTATATATATCCGAGCTACTAATAGTTGCAGGTGGCACCATATACCTGCTTTTTTTATTTTAAAAAGAAACATTCCGACCCAGTACATTCCGGAACGTATTGTATGGAACGAACGATACGTTCCGGCTCAAAAGGGTCGGAACGGGTTTCGAGGATGTGAAGAGAGCTAACATTTTTTGATCAACAAGCTATTTTCCAAGATTGCTATGTTTTTGCCACATCTATTCTTGCATATTGTACATGTTTGTGTGCTCAATATGAGTTCTCATTACTACGTTTGGTACCTCTATGCCACTCTAGTTTCATACACTAGGGCATAATTACTCAAGCTATCGCTAAACAACACTAAGATTGAATGGAATGCAATCACATAGGAGTCACAACTTATTGAAGTCACTAGTCTTTTGATGTGTACCATCAAGGTCTAATCAATCTAGGGGCAGCACACAATTTCTTATAAGAGTTGGCTTTGTTCCAAATATTTAGCATATACAATGATTAAGTCCTCCTAAAGATGCATATGTTCCTACCAAACTAAAGCTTTAACCATATTTAAAACATGAGACACACATCTTCAATGGCTTCGGAGATTCCTCTGATATATACCACGAGTAGTGGATGTAGCTCCTAAGATCAACCGCAACAATTGAAATATTAGGAAGATTGCCAACAAACTCACCACCCCCACCCACGTCCCTTACCATAGCCTTTGTCAAGACTTGGCATGTATATGGACATGAGCCCTTGAGGTTTAGGGCATTGCCACTAGAAGTAGATGAACTAAAGACCGGTCCCAAGGGCTCCCTCCTGCAAGCAATATGATCACCTAAAGGCTCTGATACCATGTAGGAAATAGAAGCCTACAAAGACATGTTAGTTAATTGAATTTGAATCGTGTATTTTATTACCCTTCTTGCACCTATAGCTAAAAGTTAAATTGTAGTCCTTAATGAACACCATCTTGTCAAAGAGCACAAGCTAGTCCTTATAGAAGGGTTAGTTACCATCTTCTAATATGATTGGCTCTCACTCTTTGTCACCTTGCCCATCTATGATTGCAACATTCAGGCATAGAATTTATGAACCGTGGACGGTTCACCACGGTTCTGAGAACCGTACGGTTCTCAATTTTTTTTTGGGGGAACCGTGGTGAACCGTACAATAATTGATTAATTAATCAATTTTTTAGTTTCTCACCTCCAAAAATGGCCCAAAAAAATGCCAAAAAATTTAGGGAGTGGGTACATATTAGTACAGTAGCATACAATAGCAAACGAAGGACATTAGCCAAAAATAGCAGACAAAGTATAGTAGCCACATAGAATTAATGAACCGTCAACGGTTCACCACGGTTCTGAGAACCGTACAGTGAACCGTACGGTTCTTAAAATTTTTTGCCCAAAACCGTGGTGAACTGTATTGATTAATTGATTAATTAATTAATTATTTTTTTTTTTAGTCCCCCCCCAAAAAAATAACCCAAAAATATGCAAAAAAAAGGCCAAAAAAATCTGTGAAGTCTATGAGTTCTGTGAAATCATCTGTAAAATCTGTCAATCATCTGTGAAATCATCTGTATTATCTGTGAAATCATCTGTATCATCGATTCATCTGTCAAATCTGTCACATCAGTGATGATTTCAGATGATTTCACATCTGTCAAATCATTTGTACATCATGTGAAATCTTTCAAATCTGTGGCATCTGTAAAATCTGTGAAATCTGTGTCATCTGTGAAATTTGGTATACACAGATTTCAAAGATGATTTGGAAATTAATTAATTAATTATTTATCTATTTAATTAAATAGAGGAACCGTACCATGGTTCAAGGAACCGTGGCACGGTTCCTCCTACGGTTCCCAGAACCCACGGTTCTGAGAACCGTGGGTTCTATGAGTAGCCAAAAAAATACCCGAAATTTGTGAAATTAGGACCAAAAATGCCTTGGGAGGGGTTTGGGGGAGAAATGGGTGATTAATTAAATAGAGGAACCGTACCACGGTTCATGAACCATGGTACGGTTCATCCCATGGTTCCCAGGGCCCACGGTTCTGAGAACCGTGGGTTCTATGCATTCAAGTAAAACTAAATTCAAGATTCAATAGTTCCAAATCAATGCTAGTTTGAAAGTAGCAATTAGTATGAGAAAATAATGTACTGGTTGGTATAGATTTGAACCACAATTGTGCAACATGGAATCAATGCCATAGACACCTATTAAACTAAGTTGACTTTTGTGCATTGAAGCTAACTTATTAAAAACTACTTAGAATTTCCAACAATCATGCTTAATACATTTCTTTTGCATCATTGGAAAATGCAAGGGGACGAATGTGTGTTGATCCATAATACAGGTGACTTCAATGAAGATTGTGCACTTTTCTACAAGGACCACTCTACAAGTAGAGTTAAACTCATACAATGCAGTATATGCATTGCTAGATATGAAGCAAACTTATTTTTTATGTGCTATATTTGAAGTTGTTGTTCCTCTAGTGTAGAAGTAAAGGTTAAATCGAGGGAAAAGTTTATCTTTAATCATTGCTATGTTTTCAATTACCATTCTTTCAGGAGAATATCAAGAAGCACAAGCAAGTGGAGCCCCTATCACAAGGATGTGTACTAGTAGTGATGATAGTCTTTTGTTTTGTACTGGTGAGGATGGTGTCCTATCAATTTTTGACATCAAAGACAAGGAGAAAGCTATTGCTAGTGGTTCCTTACGACGTGAGAAAGAAGCACTTGGATGGGCCGAGGAGGTTCTTATGACAAAAATGGATCTTGAAGAAATGTGTAGTCATAGTCAAGAATTGGAAGAGAAGGTACTGTAGCACAATAAGTATCCTTATTAACAACATTGTATCAATGTTGTTTGATTAATTTTTTGTTCGATTATTTTTTTGTTTGATTGAGCTTATATCAGTTTAGAATCAAATTATCACTAGTGTTGTCACAATTGATCTGTAGTGTCCGTTATGAGAGTCAACATTTTTATTATTTCTATCTTTTACTTACAAAGAAGTACATTATCTTGTGCCATTATTACGATGCATTCATCAATTGCGATATCTTAGTGCCACAAAAGGTTTAGGAATTCTTTGATTCAAAATCACCGCCATCTCTTGCTTTGCAGCATTCTAAAGTTGAGACATCTGGAATGATGCATCATAAATTTGATATGCGCAAAACATTTGCTAGATATGTATTTTTAGTCTTTTGCTTCTTCAATTTCCCTCATTAACAATGGTTTCGAAGAAAAAAAAAAAACAATCCTAGTTTTTTTGAAAGGCCAAGAGACTTTTGAGCTAGGGGAAAAGTAGGTAAGTGTCTCCTAGGGATAAAGTGATGGGAACACATTGATGAGTCAATGGCATGTTGAAAATTATTGTTAGCCATTGTATAACGTTCCCAAGCTTAAATCTGCCCCCAACAATGTTTACTGAGCTTCTTTATCAAACACTTGTAAAAACAAATTCTGTTTTAGAAAACAATTTTACGTAAAATTCAACAAAAGAGTACAAGAAACAACCCATCTCGACCGCAAGCTGGTGTGAAGAAACTTTGAGCCAGCCCAAAAGGAATCTAAGACCATGTGAAAGACTAGAGTCTACATAACTAGTAGAATTGCTGAACGAATTGTATCCAACTCCAAGAAGTGAGTTCGATAAAAGTCAGGTTTGATCCCCAACTCGCCATGCCCATTACGTTGAATATAGGCTCAATATGTTCTTGTAAAGGAACTTAGTAGTGGACCTAGCATCTGCTATGTGCATTTCTTTTACTTCAACCCATTTTATGAGTCAAATTTGTAATTGCTATAATATGTCTAGCCTATGTGCTTCGGGCAGCAATGGTTCATTATTTGCTTTTGTTGGCCTACGTACTTGTGCCCTCTAACACACATCACGTCTTTGAATGTAGGCCTCAATGTCCTTGTGGAGGTAGGCCACCAACAACTAGATTGTAGGATCAATTTTATCTGTTGCAAAGTGGCCACCCCCAATAGCTTCATGCAATAGGGACACTATTTGAGCTGTTTCGTGGGGCAAAATGCATCTTCTCAAAATGTCGTCAATCCCTCTTCGATATAATTGTCTTTCAGCACTTGTGTTGCAATTCTTGTTTATTAGGTACAAAAGAGGATAGTTATCTGTATAAAAGACGAAGTGCATGGCCATCTGATAATGGCAAAACTTCTTCAACATTTTTCTTGTATTCACTTGGCTGGGTTAATATTGCTCTGATTGCATGCTTGTATGCATTGGTATGCACATGAAACTCTATTGTCCAATCTGAAGGCCGTAAGATAGGAGTTAATAAAATGAAGATCCGGTAGTAATTGGCATGTCGCATGAACACATAAATTTCTCAAATCATTCCTGATGGTGGAAGATACATGATTACTCGTACCTTAGACAAATGTGTGGCGATTCTGTGTCTGGATACTATATGGCCTAGGATTAGACCACGTGTCACCCAACTTTGTCATTTTTATGGGTTTGGAGATATTTGAAATTTGTGACACTATGCTAGATCGTCTAAGAAGATCTCTAGGAACTTTTGTAGGTACTCCTTGAATGTCTGTTGCATAACTCTTTGGAAGCTACTGGGGGCATTACAAAGACCAAAGGGCATTACTTTATAGGCATAGGTTCCCCATTTAGTGACAAATGAGGTCTTATGTTGATCTTCCAGTGCAATTTTTTCCTGGTTGTAACTGCTGAAACCGTCAAGAAAATTTTAAACTTCAACCCCGGCTACCTGATCCAACACACGCTCTGTGAACGGCAAGGGAGAGTGGGCCTTTCGTGTCACAACATTAGGTGCCTTCAGATTCACGCAGATCTGCATCTATCCATTTTTCTTGGGCACGATCACCATAGGTGATACCCATTCTGTGTGCTCAATTTCATAAATGAAATCGGCATCCAAAAACTTTTGCAACTCCTGCTTGGCTTGCACCGGTAATATTTGCTTGGCTTTGGCGTTTGCTCCCTCGACCAAAGGTATGGTATCCTGAACTACAGATGACAATTCCTTTTAGATCTTTATAGGACCATGCAAGGCAGTCCTTGTACTTCATGAGTAATTTCTACAGCTTAGTAAATTGTGATGGTGTGAGTTGTGCTCCCACATGAACAATCTTATTTTCTTCACCTGGCTTTGCTAGATTCATCAGTTGTGTGCAAGCTGGTCCCTCGAATTCTTTGTTCTTTTTTTTTCTTGCTTCTCATCCAGCTCTCTCTGTGCTCTGAAAAGCATGATTAGCACATCATCCAAAGTGTAACTTTTGATGTTTTTTGGCATATCGTGCTCTGGCATTTTATTGAGATTTTCCTTTAGAAGATTTATCTTGGCACAATTCATTAATGATGATCGCTTACTCTTACCTGTAGCCCTGGTTGATGAAGTTGATGCTTGATCTAAAGCAAGCTTAGCAAGGATAGAGGAAACTTTCTATTTTTCTCATATATCTTTTGATGTTGCCGGATCTTCACCTTTGCGTTGGTCGGTGATTGGTCCCTTTGACATTGGCTTCATGATTTCTTATGTTTTGCACCCGCAATGGTAATCGCCTCCTCAAGTAAGTCACACCACTTGATCACCTAATTATATTGTTGTTTCAATTCATTTTTCTTTGGTATAGGTGCCTTTGGTGGTTGTATTTTTTGAGATTATTGCATGTGGCAGCCTCTGAGATGGCCGATATGGTATTCTTATAGGGGGTAGGATCCATGAGCTACAGGATCTGTTCGTCAGTCAACTGAACTTCCTCATCATAAGATATGGCGTGTTTGCATGGCACTAGCTTGTCTTCAATGGGATCTAATATAGGTTTTGTAGAAAGCCATGCAATGTTTCATATCTACTCCATAACTGTTAGGGGTGTCTAATGTGGATCTCTGTGGCAAATAATCTCTTGGTTCGGACTCACATGTCCGGTGACATTTGCACCCAACTACACAATCTATAGTTGCTAATGCGTTTTTCCACCACATGGTATGTTGCACACAAGCTCACAAACCTTAAGTAAATACACAGAATTACCCAGCAAATCTGTCACTTTATTAATCTCAAGCAAATGTACATAGATCAACAAGCAAACATGAGAGCTCTGCTGCAAGTCTCCTCCCAACCATAGCTGTATAGGAATACCATAATCATAATGAGGAATGCCTGACAAGCGTCACCCTATATCCCCTCAAGCACCCCTTAACCCTGACACATCCTAACGTCGACACATGGCAAACTCCATGCACAGCCGACACTTGCCACTTGGCAGTACCTTGACACAGGCAAGCTAGTAGGTGGACAGTCTGACACGTGTCACTCATGCATTGGACCAAGTGTCCCAATGAGCATATGACATGTCCTATTGACCCGTCCATTGACCGTTTGACAAGTGTCACTCATACACTAGACCAAGTGTCCCAGTGAGCATGTGACACGTGTCACGTTGACCAGTCAACCCTTCCTACTTTTTAGGAGGTCAGTCCAGCAGACTCTCATGAGACCCAGTACCCCCTTGGCCATCTCGTATTTAGTCACTATAACAAATATTTACATTGCAATTTACAATTGTCTCCACAGGCCGGTGACTTAGCCATTTACAATTAAATAATTACAATTTACCATACACTGGGCAAAGGGATTCAAAGTACATGTGACATCCCTTCCCTCCTCAGATGACATCGTCCTCGATGGCAAAGTCTGGATACTGTGCATGCAACCCATGCACGGTCTCCCAGGTAGCATCACTGAGAGGTCGTCCATGCCATGCAACCAAGTACTCACGGAGCAAACGATTCCGCAACCGTCTATGCCTCCGGTCCAATACTCTCGCTGGTCCATGCATCACCTCCCCATGCTCCTGAAACAATACAAGGCCATCAGCCAACAAGTTATCACCATCATGTAAAACCTTCTTTAAGCGTGAAACATGAAAAACAGGATGAACCTTACAACCAACAGGCAAATCCAATTCATAAGCAACGCTATTAATCTTTTTAACAATTTTCCAAGGTCCACAGTATCTAGGTGCTGCGCCGGCGCCTCAAAGGGCGCTGGGACTTGAGCGGTTTCCCCAACACGCGCTTAAGTCTAACATTCATCCATCATGCACTTATGTAAAAGCCAACTCAGAAACGTAACAAGCTTAACCATTCAGACTTGAGAAAACTGGAATCCCAACCAACCCGAAAGCCAACTCAGAATCCGTCCCCAAAAGGTAACCAAAGGCAAAGACAAGCCACACATGAAACCCAAGGCATAGTGGTCGCCAAACTGACCAATTGGCATAGCGGCAAGCCCCATGTCGATGACAAGGACCCTTAGGTGCCGGCGACGCAAAAAGGTTGTAGTAAGGGTCCTTCCACTTGGACCAGTCCCGGAGGCGAAACCGAAATGGTAATCATCCCCAAGGATCAACTTTATTAGATTTGGAAGAGGTTACATTCATACATAGACTGACCGGTCTCGGGGCCACCAACACGTGCCGGGCATTGTGCCTGGCTCGTGTTGGTAGAGGGAGTTGAGACCTGGCGACTGGATTCCTGGCGCCGGTTGAGCTGCCCAAGTTTCTGTCTGCCGGACTCCCCCTATAGTTTTGCTGTGATTCGGCGCACCCCCTCTGGTTAACATAGTGCTTTCTGGTAAAGCACGCTTTTTTGGACTTAGTTTTTATTTTGCCGATTAAGCCTGGCAAGCCTGGCAGAATCGGTCTGGCTCCCGGACATGGGTCCCGGGAGCCGTCCCTGCGGCCGAATCAACCTGCTTTCCTGACTAGGCCATGACTCGAGCTCCAGAGCTAGCTCATGACTTGTGACTACTTGACTGGCTCACCACAGGTCGGAGGCTCAGTCCTTGACGTTCTAACTTGCTCTGGGACCTTAGAGAGTGTCACCCCTTAGAGTCTTACAGGGCACGCTGGGTGCACCCGAGTCAGCTTTACAACATCCTCCCCTCATTTGAGAAAGCTGATGTCCTCATTAGGGCCAAACTAGAACCTAAGACTCATGGCACGGGCTTAATTCACCGGCCAGACTTTATTCACATATACAAGGGCACAGGCTTGATTCACCGGCCAAAGGAGACCAACTGTAAAGAGAAGTAAAGATATTGTGTTTGCACCCAGCACAGGAAAAGTGTGGATCTAGTTCACTTACGTAAAACCTGTGTAAAGCTGCTGCACTTAGACATTAGACTGAAGCTCACTCCTCGATGAGAAATGCGGCTTACTTTATTAACATGAAAGAAAGAAGGTACTTACGGCTCCCTTAAGCCTCAGATATGTCGTTTTTGTCACACGTCTGGATGAGTCCCCTAGGACTCTAGATTTTTTGTTTGGTTGCCCAGGTTGAGCTCCTTGAGCTCTGCATCGGCACTTAGATTCACCTCTGATGTAGAAGTTGCAGGCAATGTTGGCTCCATTTGACCTCGCATCAGCGTTTGTCACTGCTGGATGTCCTTCGTTAAAGAGGTGAGCTTTCGCTTGGTCACACAAGTTGAGCTCCTTGAGCTCTGCAACGGCACTTGAATTCACCTTTGATGTAGAAACTGCAGGCAATGTTGGCTCCATTTGGTCCCGTGTCAGCTCGTTTGTCACTGTTGGCTGCCCTTCGTTAAAGAGGTGAATGAGATTGGGAGGGATGGTTGGCTCAGGTTCATTTGTGTCGTTCTTTTCTAGTTGGTCCCCTGGCACAGCTCTGACGACACAAGGTCTCCTGCCATTATATAATAACACAAGGTTAACCCCTTTTGCCAAGAAGGCCACCACATGTTCGTTAAACCAGCTTAATCCCAAAATAGCGTCGAAGGCATCCATCTTCAAGATTGTGATCGTTAGTCGATTCTTCCAGGTTCCCAGGGAAATTGGTAAGTTGGTTGCCAATCTACAAGTGGTCATTGTACCTTTCGCGGTCTCCACACAAATAGGAGTCACATTTTCTTCACATTGGATGTCCAATTCCCCTGTCAGTTTTTCTGACAAGTAGTTATGTGACGCCCCCAAGTCTACCATGAAGTAAATGATCCTGCCTTGAATACAGCCTTTCAGGTACAATAACTTTGATCCTCTCACAGGAGTCGCCATGAGATGTTCACGATACGCCGCAAGTGCCCCTATCTGTTGTAAGGCATTCAGGTCAGACTCCGTCAAATCCATTTCTGGGTCCTCTTCATCATCCTGTTCACCAACTTCTTGATCAAATGCCTCTCTCTCCATCCTATCAAATCCTTCAATGGCAGCCATGATTTGCTTGTTCAATGGTTTGGGGCATGACCTCCAAGAGTGACCTTGCTGATGACAGTTGAAGCAGCGCATGGAACTGCCCACTGTTGGTGAGCTGTTGCTGTGACTAGCTAAAGGTCCAACATTGTTTCTTCTTTGGAACGTGTTCCCTACATTGTTGCCTTGGTTTCCAAACCCTGTTTTTGTTGGGAATTTGTTCACGCTACTCGAGGCTTGGTTGCCATTTGAAGCTGAGTCCCCCTTTGAAAAGAAGCTCGGACTCGGTCTGGATCCACTAAATACTCTTGTTGAGGTTGCGGGAGCAGCTGGTGCCAATATGCTCTCATAATCACAAACCATTTCAGCCGCCCGAATAGTTGAATTGAAATCATGGGGCATGTAGCTGTCTATTGCACGCCGGGTCCAAGACTGCATTCCAGACAAGAGGTAATGAGTTTTGTCCGCCTCGGACATATTTTCAATAACCCATACACTCTGTCTGAATTTATCGAGGTACTCTCGCAATGACCCTTTCTGTTTGGGCCCTGATAATTCTGTCCTCAATCTCATGTGTGAATCCTTCGGTATGAACTCCTCTCGTAATGCGGTTTTGAATGCGTCCCATGTCTGGAAATGCATTCCTGCCATCCGGTACCAATTTGTAGTGTAGCCCTCAAAATATGTTAATGCCAAGTCCGTTCTTTCTTCCTCAGGAGTGTTCATCAGACGGAAGTAATGGTCCATGTGAAACAACCAATCTTCCACAATTCGAATGTCACGCTCTCCTTTGAAAGTAGGTGGTGCTTTTACTTTGGCAGTCTTCTTTGGGCCTTCTGTGTTTCACGCTCGTGGTTCTCTTGGTATCTGTGGAGGAGGTGCCACTACATTCCCTCTAGTTGCCTCCAACTCTTCAAACCTGGCTTCGAGCTGTGTTAGCCCGTCTCTCATTTGTCTAGCAAGGTTAAATTGAGTAAGGTTCATGGTTCGCAGGGATGTTTGCCATTCTTTCCTTTCTGTTTCTCTGTCCTTCTTCACCTCGCTAAGCATATCCGTCATTGCGCTTGATAAGTATTGCCGCATCTTCACTTCAAAGAGGTCTTGTTGCGCCTCTGGCAAGGGTTCGTCTCTTGGTGTAGGTTCAGAAGTGCCACCCATCTCTTCTTGGAGAGGCGCCACTGTGGAGTGCATACGCTCTTTCTTTCTTGACTTGGACCTGGTGCCATCTCGATGCATGCGGGAGCCGTATTCTCGAGCCAGCTCCTCTCCGTCCGTCAATGCTCGTAACTCATCAAGGTGGTCCTCCATTATAGTAAGAGGTGTACTTCCAACAGATTATTGCCTCAATCCTTTTTATTTTTGAAACTCTCCCTTCTGTCGGCCGGGCCCCACAGCTCTCTTTTCTTCTTTATTAAATCAGCTTCAATGAAAATATCCCCTCCTCAAACTTAGCACGCTCACATCACCTGAGAGCCAAGTAGGAACCAGGTCATTTGTGTCCAAGCAAGCACACAACAAATAGAACATACCAACCAAAGCAAACACAGAGTATCCCTCTCAAGCCACAAACCCGCCTGAGACCGGACGTAGGACCTTTGCCTAGCCGCGCCCACACAAATCTATCACAGAATTAACCCACGGGGAAACATCCATCCAACCATCCGTGCTTTCACCATTAAGTAGCACATTGCCTCAGTCACGCCCCACCACTTTTTGGTTGATAGCCCTTATAGCTAAACGATCGGCAGCTATCCCGCACCGGCAGCTAACCACCCGTGCTTTACAGCCGAATTCGAGCAGCATCTCTGTATCAATGGTTAACCCGTACAGTTCGAATATGTCACCCCGCACCCCACAAGGCACAAACCGTGCTTTCACGTACCTAGGCAGCACTTTGCCTCATCTGTCCTACGTGCAGACGGCGCCAGGCCCGAACCGCGAGAACTGACCGTGCTTACACCTCAAGGGCAACACATTGACTCATCAAGTCCCCCGTTCTGCCGACCACCCCGACCGTGGACGCACCTGTGCTTACACTGTGGGCAGCACCTTGCGCAACGGTTGTCCTGACAAATCCCAAAACGTGGCCATCCCTGTGAGACTTGCGTAGCTGACCGGCTAGTCGGCTATGATACCACATGCTGCGTCGGCGCCTCAAAGGGCGCTGGGACTTGAGCGGTTTCCCCAACACGCGCTTAAGTCTAACATTCATCCATCATGCACTTACGTAAAAGCCAACTCAGAAACGTAACAAGCTTATCCCAACCAACCCGAAAGCCAACTCAGAATCCGTCCCCAAAAGGTAACGAAAGGCAAAGACAAGCCACACATGAAACCCAAGGCATAGTGGTCGCCAAACTGACCAATTGGCATAGCGGCAAGCCCCATGTCGGTGACAAGAACCCTTAGGCGCCGACGACGCAAAAAGGTTGTAGTAAGGGTCCTTCCACTTGGACCAGTCCCGGAGGTGAAACCGAAATGGTAATCATCCCCAAGGATCAACTTTATTAGATTTGGAAGAGGTTACATTCATACATAGACTGACCGGTCTCGGGGCCACCAACACGTGCTGGGCATTGTGCCTGGCTCGTGCTGGTAGAGGGAGCTGAGACCTGGCGACTGGATTCCTGGCGCTGGTTGAGCTGCCCAAGTTTCTGTCTGTCGGACTTCCCCTATAATTTCGCTGTGATTCGGCGCACCCCCTCTGGTTTGAAACATAGTGCTTTCTGGTAAAGCACGCTTTTTAGGACTTAGTTTTTATTTTGCCGATTAAGCCTGGTAAGCCTGGCAGAATCAGTCTGGCTCCCGGACATGGGTCCCGGGAGCCGTCCCTGCGGCCGAATCAACTTGCTTTCCTGACTAGGCCATGGCTCGAGCTCCAGAGCTAGCTCATGACTTGTGACTACTTGACTGGCTCACCACAGGTCGGAGGCTCAGTCCTTGACATTCTAACTTGCTCTGGGACCTTAGAGAGTGTCACCCCTTAGAGTCTTACAGGGCACACTGGGTGCACCCGAGTCAACTTTACAACACTAGGTGACAACTTATAACACTTCCCTGTCTTTAGGGTTTTTGATTCCTTTGGAATCCTAAGAAATACCATATCTCCTTCCTCGAACTCTCTTGGCGTACGATCCAGATCAGCATATGTCTTTGCCCGATCCATCGCCGCTTTTACATTTTCCTTAGCTAACTCCAACATTTGTTGCATGTGAGTTAGAAATTCCATAGCACTAGGTGTCTTATGAGGCATACCTATAGTAACTGGACTGGCTGGTCTAAAACCATAATTTAGCTCAAAAGGACTCATCTTCGTAGATGCATTCTTTTTATCATTATAAGCAAACTCCAACAATGGTAGGTAACGTTCTCATTGCGTTTGCCTTTCACTCACATACGCCCTAGGCATGTCTTCCAAGGTTTGGTTAACTCTCTCAGTTTGCCCATCTGTTTTTTATCAGAACTACTCATTCCCAATTGCACCTCTAACTTCTCAAATACTGCAGTCCAAAAATTGCCAATAAAACGAGAATCCCTATCAGACACAATGGATCTAGGTAATCCATGAAGTCTGAATACATGCTGTATAAACAAATCAGCCGTACCAGGTGCATCAATCTTATTACTAGTTGGGATAAAATGAGCCATTTTCTCATAGATACTGCTCCAGTGAACTTTGGAGGTTTTAAATCTTTGATAGTAGGTAGCTTTCTCTTTCAAAACCCCAACTCAGCTTCATGGCCCGTTGACAATGTCCTTTCTACTTCCATAGATGTACCACTGACTCTCTCAGGAACGCTAACCCCGTTACCTTTGAGTTGCTCCAAAATCAGCTTAAGAGTAGCTTCAATAGTATCCACCTTGGAACATACAGCATCTAATCTCTGTGAATCTTGACTGGTGTTGCTTGCGGATGCCATAGCAGAAAAATAGGTAGCAGAAACAAAGCAAAACCAAGCTCTCAGCACCTCAAATCACTACACATATAAGTTGCCCTGAATTCCTAGAAGAACTGAATAGAATAGATCTCCTACAGCCAAGTTCTAACTACACATAGACTCTTCTTCTCCAAAAACCAGCAAACTAGGGTTTCAAACTGACAATTGGCAAAAAAATATGGATGATCACCGAATCAGAAGGCAAAAAGCCTTACCCTACCAGCGACCTACCACAAGAAGCTTATTGCAACTGACAGATCTGAAAAATACTGAGTATTGAAGAAGTTACAAACAGATTTACAAATCCTATGTGGGCTGGGTTTTCACAAAAGCGAAGAGAATAATCAAGCCGCGTAGTAGAAAATGCTCAAAGGTTGCCAGAAGATCAGCAATCCACCATAGGGCTTCAATCTGCTATCTTATGGGCTCCAAACCTACCAACAGATCACCTACAGTAGGGCGCTGGCTCTCCAAGAATGCTCCAAACCCTAACTGAAGATGCCAAATCCCACACAAGTCTTGAAAGTAACTGCTCTGATACCAAATGTTGCACACAAGCTCACAAACCTTAAGTAAATACACAGAATTACCCAGCAAATCTATCACTTTATTAATCTCAAGCAAATGTACATAGATCAACAAGCAAACATGAGAGCTCTGCTGCAAGTCTCCTCCCAACCATAATACCATAATCATAATGAGGAATGCCTGACAAGGCTCACCCTATATCCCCTCGAGCACTCCTTAACCCTGACGCATCCTAACGTCGACACATGGCAAACTCCATGCACAACCGACACTTGCCACTTGGCAGTACCCTGACACATAGGCAAGCTAGTAGGTGGACAGTCTGACATGTGTCACTCATGCATTGGACCAAGTGTCCCAATGAGCATATGACACGTCCTGTTGACCCGTCCATTGATCATCTGACAAGTGTCACTCATACACTGGACCAAGTGTCCCAGTGAGCATGTGACACGTGTCACGTTGACCAGTAACCCTTCCTACTTTTTAGGAGGTCAGTCCAACAGACTCTCATGAGACCCAGTATCCCCTTGGCCATCTCGTATTTGGTCACTATAACAAATATTTACATTGCAATTTACAACTGTCTCCACAGGCCGGTGACTTAGCCATTTACAATTTGATAATTACAATTTACCATACATTGGGCAAAGGGATTCAAAGTACATGTGACATGGTATCTGTTTGAGAATCATAGTGAACACCCAACAAAGCTCTTGAGCGATTAATGTTGTGATTTGTGGTAGAGGAATTGTCATTAGCCTTGGGTGGTATCGGCTTCACCATCCAAGTAGAGGGATCCACCTTTACTGCCATTTTTTGGTTTTCAAATATTATTCTGCTGGTCCCCCGGTTGTGTACCACTTGCATGAATCGCAACCAGGGTCGGTGGCCTAGCAAGATCAATATATGCAGAGGGTGTTTTTTGAATGTCCACTTTCCCGAATGTGATAACAAATTTACCCTGCAATCTTCACTGGTATGTTGTCTACCACTCTTTGGTCGCACACATGATTGATTAGCTAACTTGATTGAAAAGGCGGCAACTTTCAGGCCTTTTAGGCTCCAGTTTTCATATAGTGTAGTGGACATGAAGTATACACCCATTTCGCCATCAACTACTGCAGCTTCTTCCTCACATCAATTGTGCTTGTTGGTAAAGTGATATTATGTTTTCACTTTCCCAAGCTACTCCTATATTGAGCACATCATTGGCTTCCTCATAAAGGACGCTATATAATGCAATGGTTCTTTTGCAGATGCGTTCGATTCAAAATTTAGTCAGATCGCTAACAAACTCTTTGTTGATTTGGTTTACTAGAGAGTTTCTTTTAGCAATGTCCATATCCACACTCGTAACAAAAGGGTATGTAAATTCCCTTTTTGGGACACTCAACCCCTGTGTCCTCCGCATCCATAACATCTGTACAGCCTTCCACCTTGGCGTTGTGGCTGCGCAACACACATGGAATAGATTTCATCAATGGTAGGATCAATGAATGGTTCATCTAGTCCATACCATTGTTCTATTTCAAGTTGCGGAAATAATTTTGGTTCTACTGCTACTAAATTAACCTAGGCTTGTTGAGGTTATTGGTGCCTGGTGGTGCTGGTAATGCCATTTGTTGCTAATGTGGGGCTGGTCCTAATCTTGGTGGTGCATTCAATGTACTTTGATGATAGGCGTATGAGGTATGAAATGGTAATCTCCTCTGTTGAGCAATTCGTTGGGTTGTATGGGCAATATGCCGTATCATGACAGGATGCATTGCACAAATGGCAATGTTGTTGATTCAGGTTGAGGACCGGACACTCATTTGATGTGTGGTTATGGGCAACAATGGGACACCAAACTTTGTCCCGTTGTCGGTACTGCTGTTGGCTTGATTCTAGCTGACGTGTTGCAGTGTTCTGGATTGCCTTAACTTTTGATCAAATCGCACGGTCAACTGCTCCATCTACTGCTTATGTAGTCTTTCTATATGCTCAATCAACGCTTCAGTGGAAAGGGCTGAAGCAAATGATGTTGATGTAGCAGAGGATTTAGAAGTTTGGTCAGATGTATAAGGTGTGGATTCGTGTGTGGATTCTTGATCAGATCTTCTATCCTCTTCCCTTATTGCATTTTCCATAGCTTCGTGCAAAGTCTGTTATTGTTCCCATCTTTTGACCTCTCTTTTGATGCTTTTGGGTAGTCTGGCTAAGAACCACATAATCGCTACGTGATTGGGAGTTAGCTCAGCACTGCACAAGGATCTTAGATGTTTGATCTGTTCGACATAATCTTGGACGCTTTCTCTTTCCCCATTTTGATCTTGTTGATAAGGATGAATGGATCCTCGAGAAACTTACGTGGCTTGAATCTGGTGATAAGGCCACTCTGACTACTACCTAGTCAATTCATTCTTGTGCAGACTCATTAAGAAACCAATCTTGAGCTGGTCCTATGAATGACATGGAAAACGGTTTGAATTTCTCAACTGAGTGGGTTTCTTCATAGATATGGAGGAATCTGAAAGGATCTGTGGATCCATCGTATTGGGCATTTCTAGTCTAGGGGTCCTTTTCACTGTTTGCGAAGATACCGTCGGGGTGGGGATTGTCTGATCCATTGGATTCATTTGGATATGCTCTAGTTGTTGAATCTCTTCTTGGAAATTTGGTTGTGGATCTTGCCTTTTTGGTTCTAGTATCTTTCTAGATCTTAATCTCATTCATTGAACAAGGACTGTGGTTATTACAGGCGTAGAGTTCAGCAAATCTAAGTGAATCTTGGAGGAACTTATTGCTAATGTCAATTGGAAGTTTTTGATTTTAAGGCTCAGTTTGGTGTTTTTCTGAGATATCTTCCAACTGGTTGGGCCAAGGCACTTGAAATTTTGAATGATGATAGATCAAGCTATGTTTTATTGTCAACGATTTCTTCGAGGGTTTATCTTGGCCGGGATAGGTCTGCGAGGGGTTTGAAGCTGCATGAATAGAGCTGTAGACAAAAATACCCCTTAGATACCCCTATGGTAGTCACTAACCTTCGTAGCTTCCTCAGATTACTATTTTTAGCAGGATGAATCTTGACGAGGGTTTTAAGAAGGTTTTCAGCAGACAAAAGATGTATCTTGGCAAGGGTTCTCTTTTTTTTGGAAAATTTTTGATACAGATCATATGTAACCTTTGCAGGACTGAGTTTTTTTGGAACTAACCGTGGTCTGTCATAAAGTCGTCTCTAAGCTAATTGCTTCAACAGGACTGGCAAGGGTTTGGTTGAAGAATATTGATCTGTGCGAGGGTTCTGAATGAACCTGGACGTCTGGAATATTAACAACCCTAGCAGGAGTTTACTTGAGAGCTATGCAAGGGTTTGTTAACGATTTTGAGCAACTTTGAGTTTTTGTTGATTTTTTTACGAACGAGTTTTGGATTGTTTGACTGCTTTTTAATAATTTCAACAAATCTACTGGGAACTAACCCTTGTAGGCTCTATAGGCAAATATGAGCTGGTGTGCAACTCTGCGAGAGTTGCTATCAAAGGGTTCTAGAGCTATTAGGACTGAGAGCTGGTTTCAGGCTGTTTTTTTGCAGAAAACTAGATTTTTTTGGCTTTTTCTCAATGTTCTGAGGTTTGATAAGGGAGATAGACTGAGATTCAGACCTCCCTTCCTCTGTTTATCCTTCCATAGTTTATGGCAAGAAATCACATACAAACACCCGCTTTCCACCATTCTAACACAATTCCCACCAACCACATTGCAATCCTAACACTATATGCAAATATGGTGATGCACTAAATGCAATTAACCACCAAAAAGAAATGCTAAACATAGATAAAAATTGCTAGTACTCCTCAGCAACGGCACCAAAAAATGTTAGATGCCTAAGGCTACCTTCTTCCAAGGCCTCGCCCATCATGGGGGGTGGGCGCTCCCCTCAAATGGCTTATCTGTTATAAAACTCAGACGTCTAATATTTGGTCTTCCATAACTTCCCTTCTCTTTGAGATCTCATCAGTTATCTGCAACAGGGATATGTAGCAAACCTCTTATGAGGGCTACAGAAATATTCAGAGATAGTTGAGAGGTTCCATACTAGCCCAATTTAAACATGAATTACATCCTAATTCACATATAGATGACCTAGGAGTTTTTGAGAGTATGAGGATGGAGAAATTCAGAATCCAGTTGACCTCAAATATATGCAACAACAAAAAAAAAAGATTCAGATTCTGGTTGATGCCACAGTTCTTGTAGGGACTAAAAATTTATGATAATTTTCTAGTAGAAAATTTGTCACTCATCACATAAATGGCACTCATAGCAGTTATAGCTGTTGCAATGTTGCTCATGCACTATGACATCACCATAGATCTCTTCTTGAATAAGCCCAGATGTATTCATCCTGTTGACTCTGAACTAGTAAGGAAAATTGTGAGCAGGTCATGCTTACCATTTTCTGTGAAACGTATATGATTGCTTTGCAGCTTTCTAGCCAGGTACAACTTTTCTTCAGGAGACATTATACTTGGACGTACTTTCTTTTGTTCATATACCATGGTTTATATGATAACATTAACGTACTTATCTGTCTAGTTATCTAACACTTTGTTTGCTTGGGACAATTTATATGTCTTTGTGCCTAAGGTTTTTATGCTAGCTTTCCAGGATTAACATTGTCAACTATGTGTGCCTGCTGTTTCTCTATTTTCTATTTTGACTCAATTGTGCATAGGATTTTTGTAGGCAAGTATACTCTTGGTAGATGGGATATTTTCTTCCATCCTATCTCTTCTATATTTGCATTTTCAGTTTTATTCCCTGAGAAAGAAACTCCAAGTAAAAAGTTTCAATCCACAACCTTTGTTGTACATACATTTCTTCATAGCATATCTTGAACTAGAAATTTTCTTATTCTTGCACTTTTCTCCTTGACATTTATCTTTGTTTCTTTATGCAGTCACTATTTTGCAGCAAATATCAATATATGTTATCGGTTTGATTATGCCAAAACTTAAGATCTTCAGCGTCATCCTGTTTCTGTGAAATCAATAGATTCATAAACACAGTTAACCAGCCATTATGATGTCGTAACAAGTTTTTGCCTGTAATTTTTTCCAAGAAGAACTTTAAAGTCTCTTGAAGATTGTAGTCCTGCAAAAAAATGGTCGGAAGGGTTATCACCAATCTGCTTAAAATGTTAAAGTTCTGGCCAATTGGGTTTCTTTTGAGACATTGTGTTCACATTTTGAACTGTTGACTCGTGAGCTGTGTTTTTCTTATTAAAGCTTATTCGCCACATAGTGTATCCTATAGGTGAAGGAGCTGGCAACGGATAATGAGTACCAGATGAGGTTGAAGGATCTTGCGATGAATGAGCGAATAAAAGCTTTAAATGAAGCGTTTCAACACCAGATAGAAGAGAGTCATCTAAAGTATGATAAGATGCTACAACAGAAGAATCAAGAGGTAATAAGATAGATGTGGAGAACAGTTGATATGTTACACTTGTGGTTTCTTTATTACTTTCATCGATATCTATTTCCCAGAGAAAATGAAATTGTCGTGGATTAATATATTAGTTTTTAGTTCTGACGTTGGTAAGGAAGTATCGGAATAAAATGTCATTGAATTTTCAAATCTGAATGGTTACCAAGTTTGATAAGCAGACTGGTATTTATACGCATAATGCTTTGTGCTGAACTAGATTAGTTTTCAGTCAGAGTAATCTTGTTCAGTGGTTATCTAGTGGGGCATTTTCTTTGGTGCCAGGTGCATCTATATCGTAACTACATACAGATTGAATCAAGAAATTCTGAGTATAAACCTTCTCGGCTTTGGGCTTATGTCTTACCTTTGGGCTCAACTTTTGACTTCTTTTGGTTCCACACCAATAGATGTTTTGAGCACAAATGAACTTTTCGGAGTAAGGCCACACGAAAAAGTACTTTGTATATCATTTGATAGTTTAGAACCATTTCAGTTACATCCTATGCTAAGCTTGCAGTGATTACCTACCATCAGCTTACTGTCGGTGAGATCCTAGCCATAAAAATCCATAGTGACTGAGGTGATGTTGGCCAATTACAAAAGCCAGCTCTTTGTGAAATACTACCGCACAAAGCATCTTTGTAAACTGTAGTTGGCAAAGGAGGTCTTGTAGATTTGGGTTTTCATTGTGTCCATGCTTCAGGTAAGATAGATCGTCAGATGTGCAGCTTTTTTGGAAGTATTGGAATTTGTTTAACTAAGTTCAGCCATGCTTTTGTTGCTTGTTTTTAGATAAGGATAGGGAACTTCTTCTTGCTTTTGAAAGCATAAGATTTTGTTTCCCAGGAAAGAGTAGCATCTTAAGCATTTCATATGGGGTTGAAACTGTTTGGGACATTGTCCAAGTGCATCGGAAGTAGTCCTAATGGCAGTGATCTACTTTAATAGAGATTATCTTCTATGCAGTTTTGTGATTCTGGTAATACAGTGATGAATATTTCTTAACATAGACGAGTTACTTTAACATGTACAATCAATAGATAGAAATCAAAGAGATATCTTTTTAAATTGGTTTGCTGACGTGATTCAAAGAAGCTTTCATCTTTACCAAAGAGCATTCCCAGATTCTAGACTTGGAAGAGAAGCAAATCAAAGCAGAAGAAAAGCATTTACAGCAACTTAAAGATTTGGAGGAGCAGTGGCGGCAGAAGATGATGGCAGAAGTTGAAAGGTCTTAGTACTGTGCTTTATACCCACATTATTTGATTCGCTTGCTCCAATTGGGACATACCATTGCTGGAGGGCAATTCTAGGACATGTTGAGGCAATAGCTTTTCTAATAGTCACTGAAATTCGTAAAATCCTTGTCATCGAGTCCACAAGACACTAATATGCACCTTCTTGCCATTAGATATTCTGCTCTAGGCCAGGAGAAGGAACTGCTAAATGAACGATGGGAGCAAAAACATGTGACACTTACTGCCTCACATCAAAGAATGTTACTGGTACTTTCTATTGAATGAAATTATGGAACAAAGAATGCAAAAGTAGAGTTATGAAACTTTTACCATGAAATAAAGCCTGACGTTAAAATCTAAACCTCTGTTTGATCATGCAACACTTCATGTTTTTCGTGATGAGCCAAACATAACAACAAATTCACATTGAATGATGCAAAATTAGTAGAATAAAAGAATAGTTTGTCATTTATTCCTAGGGCTTCTAGTTAGGTAGATTCGGCCGATCCTGAACTAGTTGAATTGTGAGTCGTGACTGAGGATTCGAACTAGTTCAGAACCGTTATTTTCTAGTTTCAACCCAAAAGAAAAGGTTAGGATTTAGGTTATTAGAAAAGTGAACATGGAAATAGTCCCCACATTCCAAAAGAAATGCTTTCTTAGAGAATATTCAACTATGCATACAAACACATAAAGTAGTGCACAAACACACTCCAATATGCAACATTCTGGCGAAAAAATAGATTTTGTACTACGGGGAAAAAGTTACCTTCCACATACCACTTGGTATGTGTAAAAAAAAAAAAATTCTTTGAAGATTAAACACATGATAATTTGGAATCTTATTGAGAATATGTGCTAGTTCTGGAAGATGTATTGAAAACATTACAATATTACTAGATTTCAGTTTTGCAAAAATGAAATGCATTTAAATTGGATTGGGGCAATAGATATGGAGGGTGTAGGTTTTGAACAAACTTTGGCCAGCCTAGCTTCGGGTTTAGGTTACGATTTCACTACACTGTACCACCCCAAAAATGGGGAGAGAGTGAAAGAAAGAAAGAAAGTAAGCTTTATTAATATATTTGAAATACAAAAAGGTACATAAGACACGAAATACATTTTAAGTGTGTCCTCAACTACTAGTGAGTGTAAATGTCTCTAAAAAAATAGTATAAAACCATGAAAGCTAATGTTATTTTCAATTCTTAATACTAGCCTCCTAGTAGGTTGTAAGGACTAAACTTTTAGCTTGAGATATTGTGTTTTTCATTAGGAATGTGTGGAGGAGTTTGAAGAAAAACTAACTAAAGAAAGGCTAGTAGTAGAGAAACTTCAACTTGAACTAGAGCAAGCAAACAATGATTTTGAGGAAATCAAGCGCCAGACTGAAGAAGATACAGACCATGAAATCGAAGATCTAAAACGAAAGTAAAAACTCTTCTTGTGCTTGTATGTTGCTCACAATTGAGGGATGATATTTTATGTCCCAATATATGGTTTATTAACTCAAGTTGGTGAAAGAATAAGAACAATAGTTTGAGCACTTTAAAATGGTTGGTTCTATAAGGTATGTAAGCTTCAACTAGAATGAGCTTGACCTAGAATGAGTGAACTACACAGAAAACAATAAAGTAAGCATCCTTGTGATTGTATAAATTTAAAGTTATCTAAACTTTCCATAAGCATCTTTGAAATTAATTAGCTGAAAACAATTGACATTTATGTAACTAGCTCTTTGTCAACACTTCCTTCTTGTAGACTGTAGTGTTGTATCTTGTTAATAGCTTGATGTGCATTTGGACTTACTATGCTCATTATTAGAATCATTCTTCGATTTGTTGTTTTTTGCTTATTTGTCATAGATCGTGCAGTTTAACCTCATATCATATCGCAAAAACAACTAAGTAAAAGGTTTTAGGTCTACAGCTTAATTGGCTTGAAGTGTGTAGCCAATTGTTAATCAGGTGTCTATTGAACAGGTATGAAGGAAAACTTGTGCAAGAAAAAGATATTGTATTACGATTGAAAGGTGAGAATGGACTGTTGAAGAAGAAGTTTAACGAGTTCTTGAAGGATATGGAAGAACAAAAAGCAGAGATCAGGAAATTGTTTGAGCAGAAAAAGGAGCTCTACGAAATGCTTGCATGTTTTGAGCGTGATGCTAAGTTTGTTTTTCTTCTCATCTATGTATTTAATGCATTTTATGTTTTCTATTAGTAAGAGGCATTCCTTGAACAATAGCTTGAAAATAAAATTGCTCAACTTATCCTAACACTCTTACTCATTAGTTAGTAGCAAATATGCATCAAAATATTATTCTAGCATTTAGCCTTGGACAATTTTCCCAAACAACAAGCTCCCTCTAGAGTTTCATGCAAAATTTTACTCATGTAGAAATGATTGTAGCTCTCAATACTTGCAATCCTTCATAAGGATGATCTTTAAGCAATAGGGATGAGCTCAAGTATGACTTATGGAGATAGAAGTAGAAATAATGCTCTTACAATCCAAGTTGTATTATGAACTTCAAGGTAGCGAGGCTATGTGTTTATGATTCTTTCTACTGTGGATCTCAATAGTTCAATAGTGGGTTTCTTTCCTTGCCTAACCTGAATCCATGATCTAGTCAATCTAGCATCAAGAGACGAAGTTAGTTGTCACGTGTAGGTTCGTTCCCATGAGAGCGATAGTATAGTTCAGATTTCAGCATAAATGGAAGATCCAAATCTAACTCTAACATCCATTAACACTACAATCCATTAACACTACGATCCATTAACACTACGCATCCACAACAAAGATAGCTCATAAAAAGTATAATAACATACAATCCCAATAACATTCAGATCCAACAATTAGCAAAATCCAAAGAAAGCATGAGAGATGGAGAAGGAAAGAAGAAGAGCAAGGACATTCATCAATCCATTTCTGAAGAGAACCAATCTGCTTTATTGAAATGAGGAAATGAACATGTGTAGGAACTCGAGTTGGTCCCTTTTTATAGTAGAGAGGAGGACCCTGGCCTCTGAATCCTATTGGTCCATTTCTACCTCCCTAATCATTCAAATATAAAAAAGTGTGGGAACCATCCAAATTGGAGGGACACCCAACTTTATTTACTAACTTGACATTTAGGCCCTGCGACATTAAAAGTCCCGCAAAAAAGCCTAAAGTCCTTTTATTGACTTTTAACTAATCAATCACTATGTGATCATCGGGTTGGACTTACACACGCAGGGTGCCAAATCCCTCTCACTTATTAGCTAGGGTTAGGGTTGCCTTGGGATCCGCAAACCCTCCAATAGTATCCCCCACCAAAACTGGTGCCGGTCCCACGACACCTGCAATATGTAGTTATTGGGGACTTTTATTGGCTTCACGCCGAATCTTTATTAAATGTTACTGCACCTTCTCCATAAAGTCGAGGCGGGCAGTATTAAAATCCAAGTTGTGTGGCAGAAAACAACGGTGGGCTTCGGCAATCCACTTTGAGGTTGTCCATGATGTGAAGCATGATTCCCAGGAGCCTCCCATCATTGCTGCACGAAAGTTTAAACGAGCAACCGGCAGCTGATCTTTGATTTGCTCTGAGGCCATCGACTTATTTGGATCGAATGCAATCATCCCATCTGGTTGCCACTGACGCCAACAGAGTTAGATCTTTAGCAAACATTGCCGATTGTCACACCGTTGGATCTGGAGAGTGGACATACTCTCTCTGATAGGCTTGTAAGGCTCGGTGGAAGTCCATTGAGATTGTCCAGCTGTAGGGCTGATGGATGATTGGCCAATTGGGCGTATGGATGGTGGTCCATAGCCAATCCCAAATCTTTCCATTTATTCCTTCTCGGCATTGGCACATAATAAGGATCTACCCGCAATTGGCGAGGGCTGGCGACGTAACTCCTGATGGATTCTGGAGTTTTTTCAAAAACAGTGATTCTCCATGTCGGCTGCTCTCCCAATGCAGGTATTTTGTCCAACTCTTTGTCGGCCTCTATCTCGGAGGTCTTAAACTTCAGAACCCATCCACCCACGGCTGTTGCTTTAAGAAATTCTGGATCTGGTCCTCGACGCTGATGGGCTTTCTGAATAGAGGTGTGGTCCTTGATGAGGATGGACCCGCTTGCACTGCCGGTAAGATTGGCGATTGTTCTGCTATATCTGGAGCTCCCCCCTGGTCCAGGCCCGAATCTACCCCTGTATCCATTGGTACAACTTCTTGGTGCAGAGTGGAGAATTGCGGCATGACCGGTACGGGGATTTGTGGTGTGGCTTCCAACACTTGAGCGGCTGCTTTTTCATAGGCGGTGATGGTCTCTTTATAAAACCTTTGCCAACTCGGTTGAAGCTGCTCCTTTGAACCTATCAAAGCGGCCTTGGAATCCCTGAAGGGCCACTTTGTATGTTTCCACTTTCTTAAACAAATACGCGATCTCAGTCGGTGTGACCAGATGATCTGGTATTTAAGTCTGAAGATACGCATCACGCTCAAGGGTGGTCGCATCCAATTCACCTTGAAGCCGCGTGCGATCTTGTTCGGCCATCTGCAATTGACCCTTCAGCAGTTGCACCTATTGTTTTGCATCCTGCACGGCCTTGATCCTGTGCGATTGTTAGGGCGTTTTGTAGGGAGCTGATGTACCCACGTACTGAAGGCAAGAGTGATGAAATTCATATTGATTCTGCTGGAAAAGGCTCTCTCATGAATACCCATTGCAGTGAGCAGAGGCTCCGCAAGGGTCATCCACTGAGTGACCATGCTTGTGCTAGGAAGGATCATGATGTCCGTTGCAGATGGGACATCACGATGGATAGTATAGCGTGGAGACTGGGAAGTATCGGTAGAAGACATGATGAGCAAAAAGGAAATGTAAGACGCGTGAAAGTGTATCAAAAAGCAAGTCAGGAATTTTGGAAGGCTTTGGTCGTAGGAAAAATTTGCAAGAGCTTCGCTAGCACAAGTGAGGAATGAATCGAATTCAGCCAACTTATAGGTGAATTTGGTGGGTCCATTACACTGAATACTAGTTTGGCTGATCAATTCTGAACAAAAATTTGCAGGCATGTACAGTACTGTGAAATTAGGCTATGAAAATCTCGGCGAAGGTTTATGGGGATCTGAACCTATCAGGCGAACGTTTTCCAGGGCTGGCGAAGGATGAACCTTCGTCCAGGAGGGTCCTTCGCCCAGGTAATGTCATAAATGCTTTTTTCCACAATCTGAACCTATGGACAATCTAATTTGAACATTTTAAGATCATCTAGCAGATCGGCGAAGGTTCATAATGAGGGTAAGGTGCTCGGTGAAGGTTCCCAAAATGGCATATCACTGATGATCCTTCGCCTGACTCAAAAACTGGATTTTCCTTTGACAGGAACCTTCGCCCACCTCAAATTAGATAAATCTAGAGTGGATGTACAGTCTGAGAGCTCAGCGAAGGTTTCTGGTACTGTATAAGCCAAATCTGACTGAAACAATGATTTTCTAAGGCATTTTTCATCAAAAAATACTGTGCTTCCTTTTTCCCATGCTGATGACTTTCTGACTTTTGCTCATCAGTCTTTGCTCAATTTTTGCTTTTCTGTTCTTTTCTTCTTTTTTCTTTTTCTTTTTTTGACTGTCTTTTTCCAAAAAAACTCAACAATTTAAGTACTGAAAACAAAAAATTGAAAAACAAATAAAACTAAAAAACCATTGAGATCAGGCTTGCTGAACTGGCGGAGTAGGCTGCCAAAACTTGCGTAATCGGCTGCCATTCACCGGAGTATCAAATTGTTTTAATTACTGCGCCATAGTTCAGGATTTCCTTTACTTTATACGGGCCTTCGCCGGTAAACTTCAACTTTCCCTTGATCAGTTTGGTTTTGTACATCAATGCAAGATCTCCTACTTTCAGATCTTTTTTGTGCAATCGACGATCGTGCCATGCCTTGCGGCGGGCTTTCTCTGCTGCTAAGGCATGAACTGCCATCAATCAGGTTTCACATAATTTGTGCAACGCTTCATGACGGAGTTGTAAAGACTTATCATCATTTAATAGTTCCGTTGCTGCTATGCGTAAGGATGGGATTAAAAATTCAATCGGCATGACAGATCTTGACCATAAACCAGTTGAAAAGGTGTTTGATTTGTACTATTTTTGTAAGCGGTTCTGAATGCCCATAACGCTGCATACAGTTTATGTTCCCAATCAGACCGACTTGCTTCAATTGTCTTTGTCATAATGGTGCAGACAATCTTATTGGAAGATTCAGCTTGGCCATTCCCTCTGGAATAGTAGGGAGTAAAAAAAATCTGTGTATAACGAAAAAATCTTCCAATAAACACTTTAATGTTTGATCAACAAAGCGTGTACCCCGGTCACTGACAATCTCGATCGGACATCCAAATCTAATTATAATATTTTCATACAAAAACTTGGCCGTAGATCTCGCATCAGCAACTTTGACAGCTTTGGCTTCAACCCACTTGGTCATATAATCAGTTGCTACGATAATGTATCGGGCCTGAGATCCTTGCGCGACAGGGTGAATAGGTCCAACATAATCCCGTCCCCATTTTTCAAACGGTGCTTGCGATAAAACCGGATGCAAGGTTCATAATTATGTCGAGCAGGCCGTCGTGCTCGCTGGCAAACATCACATGTCTGAATAAAATTTTATGTGTCCTTATGAAGCGTAGGCCACCAACACCCTGATTGCAAAAGTTTGCGAACAGTAATATCTGTAGAGAAGTGTCCTCCTCCCATGCCATCATGTGAAAACATGATTAAATCTGATACTTCATGCGGTAAAACACATCTTCGTAAAATATTGTTTGATCCACAACGATACAATTGTCCTGCAATTAATTGATAAGGTTGAGCCTTATAAATCAATTGTCTCTTCTGTACTTTTGTCAAGGAGTCATTCGGTTGTCCTAGCATCAGGTACTCAACAATATCCGTTGCCCACTCAGGTACTGCCTCAACATAGAACAATGCAGCATCTGGCAGTTCATCATCCACTTCAGTATTAACTGGTGTTTGTATATAGGTCGTGCTAAATCCGCAAAGAAAATAATAAAAATTTGATAGTAGTTCGCATGACCCATAAACACATAAACTCCACGAATTGTTGTTGGCGGTGGCAATTCCACAATAACCTTGATCTTAGAATAATCCGTGGCAATACCATGTCTCGATATCACATGTCCAAGCAGAACTCCATGGGAAACCCATATCTAACATTTTTCAGGATTTAGAGAAATTTGATATTTGCGGCATCTTTCAAATACTTTCTCCAATCGATCCAAGTGGCAGAAAGAAACTCCTGGAAATTGAAGCCTACTAAGGCAATTCTTCCTTGAAATTGAGCAGACTTTTCTGTACATCGATGATTGACATATTTTATGCTCTGAGATATGACAGCTACTCAACCATCGCATGGGGTGCATCTGCAAATCATGGATGTGGTCCAGGAGTTTCCAGCGATGGTGAGCTTGCGGAAAGAAAGCAGGAAGCCTTGTGGACAATCCTGTTTGTGTGTTCAATCTTATCTCACACAAATCCTTAAATGGCTTCCATACGAATTCCTACACCACTATGCCCCCCTGTGACTGGCAGTGGTTATTCAATTCAGTGGTTTTTTTTTCCTTTGTAAAAAAAA
The DNA here is from genome assembly GCA_029204225.1 of Diphasiastrum complanatum. NCBI lineage: Eukaryota > Viridiplantae > Streptophyta > Lycopodiopsida > Lycopodiales > Lycopodiaceae > Diphasiastrum > Diphasiastrum complanatum. The sequence goes on from CM055095.1 coordinate 32,906,766, forward strand.
GTTATTGTTTTTTTTGAGGGTCCCGTTCCGGAACGGAACGCGTTCCATTCGGGAACGGGCAACTAAGCTTAGTAGCAAAGAAATTTAGTTTTTCTTGTGGCAACAAGCTGCTGAAGTAAGGTGCTAAAGGACATGACAAATTCTTTTTGCAGTGCATTGAAAAAAGATATAGCAGAGAGGGATGAAACCATAGGAGAAAAAGAGAAACGGATTTATGAGCTAAAAAGAAAAAATCAAGTATTTGAAACCCACTTTCTTCGTGCTCTCATTTGATGTAGATGCTCTTTCCTTTAAGGGTTATCTTTTGTTCTAATATAACAAGTGTATGATCTCTCTGAGATTGTACAAGTGAATGTATGCGAGCATGTACATGTTGTTATATGTTATGTATGATGTTGTTTTCATGCCAAGTATTGAACTTGTATGAACTAGAAGTAAGCATGAAATTGATTATTATATAATTATCTCAACTTGGAGGGAAAATAGTGCGCCCTCCAAGAGGGCCCCCCTCCAAGGTAATATGGTCTAAATGTCAATAAAATGAATAATAAGGCCCAGCCAACCATATAGTCTAAATGTCAGGAAACAATAAAATAGAGGGCCGAAGGCCTGCTTATGCATAAAAGTAAAGGTAAAGTATATGCGAATGGACGTGGCAAATGTAAAGAGCCAAGTCCATATCTTATAATGAATGCAATTGGATGCAGGAACTTGAAAAGATTAAATTTGTTTTGGATTATAAAATCAAAGACTTGAAGCAGACAATAGAGCCAAGAGAATTGGAGTTACAAAACTCCAAAATGCAAATTGTCAACATTGAGAAAGAACTTGAAAGGTTAGTCTTGCATAACAGCCAATATTATTTTAAGAAAATCCAGTGCTTGTGCTTGTTCAATATATACAACATGTAGTATTGTCTATATGTTATGGCATTAGCATATTCTCTTTGCAGCATCAGAACTTTTAATTTGTAACTTCAACATTTTCTGTATATTGACAGTGGGAACATTCACTTTTTAAGAAGGGAGAGTTTTAGGGATACTATTGACAAAGCCTTCTTTCTTAGACCATAGAGTAGCTAGAGATCAATCTTACTATTCCACATTAAAATCATCACCGCCATGCTATCAAGGCAGTGTGTTTGATGCTTGTAACACTCTCTGGTCTTCTCTTGTGTGTTAATTAACCATCAGACGTTTTTGTAATCTTAGGTGCCATCCCATTTAGTTGGATCTAGTAAGCTTGTAACATTGACTGTTTTCACTCCAACATCTTCTTGGTTTGCAGTGTACCTTTCTGTAATTGACCAGATTTATATAGCTTTAGCATCTATGCAGTGTTAATTTTGCCTCTTTGCAGTTTATCAGTACGGTGATTGACGATTTTTGAGTTCATTCAACACTAACTAGACGATCCAAAAAAAAAAAATTCAGCCATTAGTCTTTTTCCAAAAAATAAATAAATAACATAAAATAATAAATTTGCGATCTGAGTGACTAATCACTATTGTTCCAGAATGTTTGATCGCGATCTGCCACAACCGTGCTACTAAAGACTGTTTTAGTTTAATCAATTTTTTCAAGAGAGATTATTTCTGAACAATCAAATACTTACTAACCCTAGACACTGGAGAAGATGATACTTTGTTCAAAACAGAAGTTTGTCAGGATTAAGAGAACACCGTTGGAAGAAAGTAAAATAACCAAGACTTCATTTCAAAGACCACCAAGGAAATGTTATCCTCAAGAACTTCATACATTGGAAAATAATAGTAATGTGATCAAAATGCTCCATAATGTTTCTGATAGTTATTGCAAACTATCAAAATAGATAACATACTAACTTATAACATCTAGAAAGAGGTGGTTCATAAAGTTTTGAGAAATAGAAGGGCAACTACATTCACCAAAAGACATGTTTTGTGTTGTTTAAAAAACCTAAAGATCCATTTTGTATCCTTTTTAACTTCCTAGAACTAAAGTTATTGCCAAGCCAAACTTTGGTCAAAATGGAGTATTCCTTTTTTTGTTCTGTAGGATTCTAATTCAAATTCCTGGTGGATCTTTATTTTCCATACTTGAAGCAGGTCGGAGTTTCCTATCAAAAAATCTTAAAAGGTCATAGTCTGGCTAAAATAGGAGAATATTCTATTTGCTATAGACAAGTTATGTTTCAATGTTTTTTGGATCTTTATATTCTTTGTTGACCACAACAAATGCAACAGACTTTACAACTCACCAATCAAATATGTCTGTGGTATCCCGATTGCCTCCAACATCATCCGCAGCCACACTACCTCATTCGCCACTTTCGAGGCTGCGACATACTCAACTTCGCAAGAGAATCGAGCTACCAGGGTTTGCTTTTTGCATATCCAGCTGATTGCAGCTCCGCACGCTATTGTACATCCTCCAGTAATGGACTTGTTGTCATCCTTGCAACTCGCCCAGCTCGCATCACTGTAATGATGCAGCTCGAATCCTTTCTCCTCGTTTCTAGCTCTGTAGGTTAATCCAATATTCTGGGTACCCTTCAGATACTGTAGGATTCGTTTGGCCATTTGCCAATGTGCTAGACCAGGATTGGAACAGAATTGGCTCAATGCGTAAACAGAGAAGGCCAGATCCGGTCTGGTACAAATTGCTAAGTACATCAGACTCCCGATTAAGTTCTGGTAGGGTATACCTGCCATCTTCTGTTCTTCCTCTTCTGTTTTTGGGCAATCCTGTTTCGTGAGCTTGGCTCCAGCTATCATTGGTGTGGCTTTCTCTTTGCAGTCCATCATGTGGTACTGCTTCAGCACTTTTCTGGCGTATTTTGATTGACTCAAGTGCATTTCGCCATTTGTTCGATCTCTTCTGATCTCCAGCCCTAGGCATTTTGTTGCTTCTCCAAGATCTGTGATTTTGTAGCTTTCAGAAATCTGACTCTTCGTGTCTTTGATCAGCATCAAGGAATTTCCTATCATCAGCGAATCATCCACAAAAATGGTCAAATCAAAGTATCAAAAATATCAATACTCACAGTTGTTTTTTTTGTGATCCTGACGGTTGAATCCTTGCACATTTATCTCTGACAGTGTTCGTAGCTGTAGAGAGCCGATGCCTTTGACATCGTGTGTGCTTCCATCGCCTAGAATCACTGCTCTGTCGTTTTCGAGTTCGCGAAAGTTGATCAAGATCTTCTTGTTGCAGGTTATGTGAGACGTTGCTCCTGAATCGATGACTACATCGTAGTCGTGTTCAGAATAGCTTGTCGAAGCTTCGTCGAGTATCGTGAAAGCTTCGTCACCTCTTTCAGTATCCTTTGATGACTCTGCAACGTTTGCCTTTTCAGCTTTGTTTTTCCTTTTTGGGTTGAATCTGCAGTCGTATGCAGAATGCCCTTTCTTCTTGCAGTGCATGCAAGGTATTGTTGGATTGAACCAGCATTTGTTGGCCGTATGGCCTGGTTTGTGGCAGTGATTGCAGGAAGAAGATGGTTGATTTGAGGACTTCGTCTTCTCGAATCTTGGCTTGTTTTTGTTCTTCTTCTTTCCTTTCGTGAAGAGAGCTTTCTCTTGATCACTGCTTCCCTCTCCTTCGTCTCTCATCAGTCTCTCATCAGCGACAAGATTGACTACTTTGTCGAATGTCATATCTGGTAGACTCAGTATGAGCATTCTCAGCGGCTGATAGGACGTTGGTAGAGATTTCATGAAGTACATCAGCTGTTGTGGTGCTGGAACTTGGTGCTCCTGTCCTAATGCAGCGAGTTAAGCGAAGATCGTTCTGATCTTCTTAACGTGCTGATCTAACTGGTTGCCATCCCACCGTATGGATTGCAGCTAATTGTGAAGGTGCATGACTGAAGCTGCAGTCCTCACTTCATACTTCTGCTTTAATCTTTCCCACGCTGCATGGCTGCTTTCGCAGTCTTCAATCTGCATGAGTAGATCTTCATTTATGGACGAAATGATGATCGCCATTGCGCGCTCATCCTTTTTTATCCATTCAGCTCTCCTCGGGTCTCCCTCTGGAGGCTGCACCTTTGAGAGCTCGGTCACCGACCAAATGCCTTCGCCCTTCAGGAGTGTTTTGATTTTGAATTTCCAGATTCTGTAATTTGCACCATCAAGACTGATTGCTACTCTGGTCTGGATTGTCGTAGCCATATTGTGTTGTCTGGAAGAATCACTGCTGGGATATTAGTAGTGATAACCTATTGGCTCTGATACCATGTCGCGGAAGTTTTTTCTTGTTTCGTGTTCGTCCTCTCTCTTCTGATTCGCAAACAATTTTCTGTCTTTGAATTTTCTTTTCATGCGGAAGCTCTTACGAGATCCCAGACACTCGACTAGGCATCACAGAACATATTTTATTCTAGCAATCAAGAGACACAGCACAAGGCCAAGAGATACACGAAATAGAGCGACTATATTGTCAGTTTGGTTTTAGAGCGAGATCGTCAGTGTCTCGCTCGTTGGCGGAATGACTCTCTGCTCTTTCGCTGTGTTCTGCTCGTTGGCAGACTTTCATGCACAGCTATGGTATTTTTGCTTTCTTACTCTATTCGCTACGTCTCTCTCTGTTTCTTACAGATCTCTGTTTTCACTATCTCTCTTCTTTTTGTTATGATCCAGAGAGGATTGTTTATATCTCCACTATGTGGAGTTTACAAGATAGCTAAACGTAGAATCACAAGACTAGTTAACGCTAATCAACTAGTTAGTTAGTCTCCGTCGTTGCTATTCGTTTCAGCTAGGCATGAAGCCCGTTGAGCTACTAGCTGGCAGCGCGAAGGATTTCTCTTCGTTTGTTTCGTTCTTTTCGTTTCTTTTTGTAGTCTTCGTTCTGCGCCCCTTTTGCGGTTTGCGGTCTTGGAGGTGTGTTTACGATTCGCGATTGATTCACGAATCGTTCGTGCTTCGAGTCAAAGACACGTTGACTGTCGCGAATTGTTCTCGTTCGACCTTCGTGTCTTGTTCGTGCTACGACAAAGTTGCAGGAGTTCACCATTTCTGACGGAAGCGACAAGCCATGTCTTAGTTTGCTGAAGCACAAATGCGGCTGCAAAATGAATCACACATTTCAGGAACAAAGCCCCACAAATGAGGGCAGGTTGTAGGGTTTTGGGTCCTAAAAACATCAGCAAGTAGTGGCTGGAATCTCCAGCAAGCAACAATATTGCAAACTGCAGATTGATGCTAGATCCCTCAATGCACAATAGCTAGCAATCCAGATATGTAATCAGCTCTTAAAAACAGTTGTAACTTACGTTTGAATGGATAAAAAGGTGATGAATTGAAAAGTCAATTTTCAAGTTCATAACTTTTGTTCACTTCAATCCAAAATTGACTGTCACTCCCTCAACGACCTACTGCAACTATGTATGTGGAGATTGTGAATAATCTACTGGTTTGTTTAGTTGTATGGTTTCCTTTATTAGGAACTTCACAATGCTCTGACGACATCATTTGACACTGAATTGTACAGGTTTTGCCTTTGTACAATTTGTGTTAAAAATCAGAATGATGTCTACCTATTTATGAATCTATCTGAATAGAAAATAAAAACTAAATTGTGTAGTACATTATATTTTTGTATCAAATATGTTGTTATTTACAATGTGTAGCCTGAATACGTTATTCAATTTAATTTCCAATGTTGTGCTCTTATTCTATTTTCTTTATCATATTAGGCAAGTCTTGTTCCAACGGATAGTGGGATGAAATCGGTTGTCATTTCCACTAAGAGATACCAGAATGCATCTAGTGCTAATCTTTTGTAGAGATATTTATATCATTAAATCCCTGTGGCAGGAAGCTGCATCTCTAATATGCTGTAAAATAAGGATTCCCTTGCACATACAGTCACAGTCAGATGGTTCATGCATTAACTAAGAGCTGAACTTCTCAGAAATAACAATTTCTTTTTTATGTTTGCGTAGAGCACACAATGGCAATACAAGAAAAGAGCTAGTTATTGCAGAGATGAACTTGAAATTGGAAGGGTCACAAAAAGAAGTGATTCAACTATGCAGCTTGAACTATGATGCCAATGCTACAATCAAGCATTTTCAGCATGACTTTTATGAGCTCACGCAATTGGTACAGGTAGTTTTTTTCTCTTTTCAGCTCCCTACGGTTGTAGTTTAATAGTACCCTGACCCTGATCGTTTCAGATTTTTACCATTCCACACTGTTAATCTCCGTGTTTTGAATTTTACAATGTGCTGATTTTAACCCTTTCTGTAAGCATGCTTTGCAGAAATATTGTGCTGATAAGTGCGGCACTCCATACCCTTGCAGGGAATGTCTATGACACCGTCTCACCTTCCTTCCCTTGCTTTACTAGCCATGTTGGGGGCTCTCGTGCTCACAGCATTCTATTTGTAAGCAGACAATGTGAAATCCTACAGGCTGTTGTCCCAGCATAGATATTCTCTTTGTATGCATCAGCTCACTTTGACAATTGTATGCATGCATCATACGTTGAGATTCCTTTTTTCTTTGTTAGCATCCTCTCGAGCATTCATGCAGCGACAGGAGCTCACTTTTGTTGGACAGGTTCTAGAGGTGACCCCTTCTTATACATACCTGGGATCCTTTTCTCGGGTCCTACTTTCAGTATGAGATAGGTCGCTACCACTCGACTGGGGAAGGGACATGCCTCCCTTGTTCAGCTAGAGCGGTTTTGTTTTCGGAAGTCCATCCAGGATGCTCGTAGTAAGTGTCGCCTGTTTGATACCATTGTCACTTCCACGGCTCTATATGCGGCAGAGGCATGGTGATGATTATGACGATGACGAGGATAATGGCAGCTTACATGCTCACAGGGATCAGAGACAGTGTACTACCCACCATCACTTTACTACCAAGATCACCAGACCTCCTATGCACACACTTCACATACTCATAGACGACGTCAGTGGATTCCAGCGCTTCCCTATGTTGCAGCTCACATTACATCTTTCTATAGCATCAGCACAGACATGACATCATGACATGGATACATTTAATATGCACTCTCATTTTCCACTTATCTTAGTTTGTACTAGATGTTTCTTTATTACAGTTCTCTCTCTCTCTCTCTCTCTCTCTCTCTCTCTCTCTCTCTCTCTCTCATATTTGTTAATGCAGTTGCATTGCACTTGCACATGAAAAAAACTACTTGGGAAGCACTCCTTGTCTTATCTTTGGTTTTGGTAACTAGAAGACATTAATAATATTACCTTTCTTTTTCTTCTGTGTTTTCATTCCTCCACTTGTGAATAACTCAACATCGTCTTTCCTCTTCTACAGACATCACTTGCTCCTTTCATCCCATCTTATGTTTCATCCTTGTCAAAGTAAACCATTATTTTTAATATGCATGTAGAGATACAGAAAAAGAGCAGGTAAAATGGACAGAGATGAATCCAGCATTATCCTTACGTGCAGGAACCCCAAGCTTTGAAAGAAGCAGTCAAAACATTGAATGAGAAATATGTTTCAAATAAAGTGACCATGGTACCAGTAGATCAAGAATTGTTGAAAGAAATTTCTCGACAAAGAGATTATCTTGAACGGATGGTAATTGTCTATCCCTTGCTGACTGACAACAAAAACTTACTGCATTTGCTTCTTGAACTTGTGACATGAGCAAATTCTTTAAGCTTCTGTGAGGCAAGTGTGACTGCATTCAATAAATATGCCAACATCATCTACACAGCTATATGTTATATCTTTGAATGTATATCTTTGAACAATATTGATTACTTCTAGTCAATAATTTATAATGAGCATTTTGAGGGTCACTTAGCTTTCTCCAACATTTAGCAAAAGAAAATTTGTGGCAAAAAAGGTTAGCTTATTAACTAGCATGAATGTTATGTGACTTATGATTGCATGCCATTTAAGGCAACAACTACTCAAAAACCTCAAACTGATTATGACTAATGGCAAAAAGTTCTCAATGTTCTTCATGCCTTTGGCTACCGTTTAACATGAATTTTTGCTTGCTGTCTGGTACAATATTCAGCTCACATTTTGTTTTTATGTCCAAGACAGTAAGAATCTCAGTTCCACTTAAACTTTAGGGAGACGAAGCTAGAACTTCGGTTATAAACTCTATCACTATGGGCATGCTCTTGAACTCTATAGGCCCCAAGCTCGAGCCTTTCCTTGAAAAGACTGGGTGCGATTGATTGTCTGAAGACCTTTTAGCAATCCGTACTTTCAAATATGAGCTATGAAGCCAGAATCATTCAATCATTGGACCTAAATTGGATTTTAGCTTGTGAAAGGAAGTAGAAGGATTGCTATCCCATAGGTAGATGTTATGTTTTTTTTCAAGTGGTCGTTAATGACAGTCAATAAAATGTAGTGATATAGTAATCCTTACTTCTGTCTATGTGCTTGAAAGCTAGAATAACTAAATTGGATTTCAATCTATTGAAAGGAGGTAGAAGAATTGATGTGTCCTGTAGTTAGCTGTTATCTTGTTCCAGAGGTTGATAGTGACAGTCCCTATATGTAGTGATATTGCAATATACTGGCAGGTGGAAGGTCTACAGCGAAAATTTTGCAAGGACAATGAGGCCAACCATAAAAATCATCTGCGCATCATGCGAGAGAATGTAGTCCTAATCAAGGAGCTCAACGAGCTAAGAAGGGACCTGAAGGTAATGAAACTTAACGCCCATAAAGGAAGACAGAAGAAATTGGACTCCCTAGAGAAGGTAGCAGTAACCACAAGGTCTTCTGATATTGCTGCAACTAGCGAATTCAAAAATATGCGAGCCCAACTCCAAGAACTTGAGATCAAACTGAAAACACAGCAAGAAAAGATTACCCTCTTGGAGAGCCTTTTAACTGAGAATCAAAATGCTGAGCTCTATTCGAAATTAGCAGGAGAATTACCATGTATGGACAACAGCCTTAGTACAGAGGATGTTGTGGGGTCAAATGCCAATGTTTTGAATCTGCAAATGCTGATCAAACAGCCTCTGAATTCAGAAATTAAGCAGGAGCATGATCTCCTTGAGAGACTAGCACATAGTGACGAAAAGGACAAGCCTGAAAGGATCCAGCTCAACATAACAGTTGTGGATGCCTTTAAGAATGTGGTGACAGAGGATCTGCAGTTTCGGATCACACAACTGGAAGGTGCACTAGCTGACAACCTCAAACAAATTGAGTACTTAGAGAAAGCACTACAAGAACAAGAGCTGGATATTAAAAGCAAAGTTGAGGCAGATGCCAGTGATGAGGTTCCTAGCTGATCAGAGCACTTTTTGGTGTGTATCCAAGTGATGTCACATGAGAATTGAGAAGTTACCTGGGCAGAACCTGAAGTTTTCATGGAATCTCAGCTTAGTGTAGTTGGCTATTGAAGTTTTTATTTCAACAATGATGCCCTCTTATCCACAAGACAAATACCAGGGCAGAAGGAATCATCTTGCATCCTTGATAAGGTTTTAGCCTTGACGTCTTTCAAGGTGTCTTGGTGTAGGATTGATATTTATGGACAAATTTAAAAAGTGCATTCTGTGGATCAGTTTTCGCTAATTGCTGTGTCACCGAGACCAGACCAAGCTCCTTTTCCTGCTCTTCTATCAAGTTAGCATGGACTGGAATGCCATTAGTAGAATATTTCTTTTCTTTTGCACTAATATTAGTATCTTTTACATATTTACCATACACAGTAACAGCTAACTCAAAATCAAAGACTAATGATCAAAATCATTGATAAGACTAAAGACTACCCAGATACCTGAGGGTGTATGCATAACAGTTAACTCACTTTTATACTGCTCAAGCAAAGCTCAAAGGTTACCTGCTCCTGAAAGAGATGATGATGTTCTAACCCTGAAGCTATCTCAAATTACAGCAAACTTTAGGGAACTTATGTCCCTTGAAAAAGGTCACAGCAGGAACTCTCTTGTGAGAAGGCTTCAGCAGCAGGATCTTTAGAGATACTTCAACAAAGAGGATTGCTTCCCTGAGAGGCCTGAGACATAAGCCAATATCCTTCCATGTTCCAAAACCATTCTTGATGCAGTAGCAGCTCTCTTTTCTCTTTTGGCCTAAGTAGATCATCCTACCACAGGAGTTGGATCGTAAAAGGATGAACTGTCCACAAAAGAGGAAGAAGAAAGTTTTCTCAAATGCAATAACCCTCAAAAGAACTGATAAGGCAATCTCTAAATGCAAGTTTTCAAGACCTTACCCTAATACTTGAAGTTTCAATCGATTTGACCTGAATATCATGGAAATCAACCCACCCAGTGATTTTGGACAAGGACAATTATTTCAAGAAACTAATCTGATGTTTCCTTGCAAAACAATTCCAGAAAAGAATCTCTAGGAATCTTTATAACCAGAAACAATGCCTGTCAAGCAGGAAAAATATTAAACCAAACGAGGATAAAAAATATGTTTGATGATTAGGTCTGTAGAGGTAAAAGAAGTTTGTTTGTCCTCCCAGTAAGCTAACTCTGATAGAAACAATAACCATTGTGCCTTGTCATTATTAGAGACCTAAATCTTGAATCAGAATGCCTGATGAGAACAGCATATGGAATTACCTTCATAACAAACTTGTGTATCAACAATGCTTTAACTTTGCTAGAAAGCAAAAGGATCTTTGATCTTCCCCACAAAAGCTTTGAAGCTCATACAATAAATAATAAACGGATTTCTTCTCCAGCTTAACTATGAAGCCAAGTTCATCAGTGAAAAGACTTTAAAGCAATTTTATGTGATTAGAGGTAAAGTAGGCAGAGTAAACAGAAGGGGAGATAACTGAGGATACCTGCCTCACCTTGTTGGAAGGTGGAATAGTAACAATCAAACAGCAATTGATCTCCAGCTTAGAGAGGCTCCCTCATGTGGAGCTACAATACTATTGGTAAGAGAGAGGGGAAAGCCAAGCCTTTCACAGACCAGGTAACAAAATTGCTCTTTAGCTTTTATTTGCAAGATCGTTTAAAAAATTAAGCAATATAGGAGGCAGTTTTTTGGAGATTCAATAAAAGGCCTTGCTTCAAGAAAGGCTACTTTTCCTCAAACAATTTCTTTCCAAACACCATTCAAACCAGGAGATTGCTCTTTACCCAGCTCTTTAAGAGCTTCTATTATCTCTATGTAAGAAGAATCTAGGATAGTAGACTCTTCTCTAAATGACATCGTACTTTTTTGGGCATGTCAGATATTTGTGGCAACATGTTCAAAATTTCATAGACTAGAATTGAAGTCACTTTAAAAGAGAATGCACTATAATCCTTGGTCAAGATAGTTTTAGAAAATGACATTCTTTAAAACAAAGTGATTCAGTGTCTTGGTGCAATATGCGCATGAAGGTGCTAACTCCAAACTATTTGTTCAATGAGCCATCTTATGTCCGTTATTATCTTGATTGACTCAAACTGGAGCTCAAGATTATTATACAAACATCAATGCCAACGTCATGTTCAGTAGATTGTTTCATGCAATTGGCTATCCAATGTGAAGACAAACTTCAGAAAAAAAAAAAAAAAAAAAAAAAAAAAAAAAAAAAAAAGGGAACAAGCAATGAAATTGCTCAATGATACAAGTCAACAATCTACAACAACCAAAAGTGTGCCAACGAATATAAATGCCCAAGTAAAGGATAATGCTTTAAGAGTTCATCTAGGAAATATTTCTAATTCGGAAAAGCTAAAAAATGATAAGTCAAGTAATTTTGATGACTCTTCATCAACATCAATAGAGGATGAATCAGAAGTGCAAAGTGTTGAAGAGAAAGAATCGCTATCCATCACTCGACAACCTACACTAGAGCTGATTTAATAAAGAATTAAGGTTGTTTATGTGGTTACTCATAGGAATATTTTCTAACATTTCCAAAAAGAAGAATTTCTTTCTTAAGAATAGTCTTAAGAGACACCTTGTGTCTCATGCATGTCTGTTAAAATATCCCAGGCTTCTTTCGAGCTATGACAACTTGTTACATAGGCGGTTTGAAAATCACTAAGATTTAGGGTTGTAAAGACAAGCTTTTTGATCTCTGAGCTTCCATTTATGGAGTAGGATTCAAGGGTTGGCTCAATTGGGAGCTTGGCATCCAAAGTTTCTTTGGTCCCAAGTTCAAGCCCCCTTAAAACCAAGATGCATTTATGGAGTAGGTCAAGATTATCATCTTGTGGTTTGGGCAAAGACCCATCCACAATTTTTCATAAGTCTCTATCAATTTACATCATTTTGATCTTGAAATTTCATATGTAGAAATCAAAATCATTGAACTTGTCAATGATTGTTAGGTCAGAAGATCATGCTTCCAATGTTTCTGCAACAACATATATATTGAGATCTTAGTAAGTGCATTGATTAGAATTTGTACTTAGATCTGCTAAATTGTACTAACATTAATAAACTTCCATCTTGGAAGTCACAATAGTCAAATTTTATATGACGACATATATTCAATGGGAAAATGAAGGTTGATATTTGAGAGGACATATTTTTCTAGTGATGTTTCCAAAGCATAGTTAACCTGTTGGCTCTTGATTTCAATCAATAGAACTTAGATGTCTAATAGATAAAATGGTCCCCTTGCATACTCTTGAGATTGAGTGACAAAAAATTGGGTCATTACCTCATCATATCTTGTTCCCCTAGGCTTTGTCCACAATACTATAGGCCAAAGGTTCCTCACTAGTAAGTTCAATATGATGTTCAAACATGGAGTGCATGGAGATGGTGTCTTTCATAATTGCTCGTAATTGATTCTCAAGTCCATTCATGTAGTGCACCACATTAGTCTTCTCAATTGAAAATTGAACACATTTGGCTATTTTAACGAACTACATATTATATTCTTCAATGGTAGACGTTTGTCATAAGAAAGACCATTTGTGAAATAATTCATGTGAAAAGACTTCAATAGTCTTTCTTTGGAATAGTAAGTCACGATTTATTTTTTTCTCTTGAAACACTAACCTTAGATTATTGACTTTATACAAAATACATAACATCAACAAATTTAAAGGAGCATTAACTTATCAGCCTCTGAGAAGAGTAGTAGAGGGGAGATGTAAAAATCACCATTCCCAAGTTCTTTACTATTTCAGTCCAACTAGATATTCCACAAAGTAATAATCCTAATACATTGCCAAAAGGTATTACCATTGGCATCATCAAATGAAATATCATTCAGTATCCACATGATTGAATCTCTTGAATCTGGTATGGAAACTTGCAATAAAGATATCAAACACTCTTCCAAAGCAGAGCATAACATTCAAAGAACAAATGTATCACATCCTTATCAAAAGAGCAGATATGAAACACATCCCCTCTATAATTGGCATGTACAGGAAGAGAGAGCTGAAGAATCCTCATAGGAAAGATTCTAAGTTTGCTTGTTTTGTTTTTTAGGTTTTCACGGAATCTAGATTTCTAGAAGGAGGGGGGGTCAAAAACTTTCCATTTCAAGTTGTACCATGAAAAGATAAAATTGGGTTCCTTGGTAGCATAAAAAACGGAGGAGTAGAAAATATTACCAAAATTGTCAAAGGCCTTGAAGAGCCATTTATTGTTGCGGAGGAAGTAGTCAAAGGACCAAGGTTGCCATAAGAAAAGGCATGACAAGGCTCTTACGAGTCAAGTTTCTGCAAAGTCTGCTCTCAATCGATGTCATAGGCTTAGAATTAATGGTGATCGCTTTAAAAAACCATAGAGATTCCAGAGGGGAAACTGAACTGCCCCCTGTCCAAAAGGTAAGCTCCCGAATAGAGAGGAGAATTCTAAGAATGGAATTGAATAAGGGAGGAAGGGAGATATAGAGGGCAAATGAAAATGCGTGAATTCAAGGAAGTATGAATGTGGGTTATTGTAGTTCATCGAGGGAAGAGGAGGAAGAATAGACGTCATCATAAGAGTCCAAGGTTGAGGATAAACGAAGTTGGCATGGATACGTCTAAGCCCCTCAATCTCTTGGGAGCAGTGCAGATATCCCAGTTCAAAAGGCTAGGTCTAATGTTCCAGAGGAATTTTGAAAAGTTTTACCTATAGTTAGGCAGTAAGAAGGGGGAAGAAACCAAATAAAAAGAAAATGAGTGAAATCGGAAGAGATGATATGCTTGAGGACTACAAGCCTGGTTGGAAAGAAAAGATCAGAGGAGCTTCAAGAAGCGATTTTAGAGCTGATTCTATCAAAAATCTAGCTAAATCTATCTTTGTTAGAAAGCGAAGCACCAAGAGAGAAGCCAAGATATCTAAATATGGTCCCATGAGGGAGGACATTAAGACCAAGACCAAGGCACCACATAGGGGGAGCATTATGAGAGAGAACAACGATATCGGATATTTGGCAGTTAATCAACGACTCAGAGAAGTCACAGAAGCACGCAAGCACCGCAAGAAGGAGAGAAGTAGAGTGGTGGTGAAGCTCAATAATGCAAGCGAGATCATCATCAAAGAGTTGGGGGCCAAGCGGAACACCGCAGAATATAAAAGGGAGAAAGGAGAGGGAGGAGTTGAGATTGTGGAGATGGAAAATAAGAGGTTCCATAGTAGTGACAAAGATACAGGAGAGAGAGGGCAGCCTTTTCTGATACCACAAGAGACAGAAAAAGAAGGGGATAAAACACCTTGGAAAAGGATGGAAGAGGCGGCAGGAGCAAACATAGTCGTGATGATCTTGGTAATGTAATCAGGTAGACCAAAAGAAGAGTAACAAGAGAAAATAAAATCTCAGCTAATACAGTCAAACGTTTTATCAAAGTCGATCTTAAGTAAAAGGGCAAGATAGCTGAACCAAAGGGATGAATCAATCGCAGACCAAACATTGAGGATTTTATTAAATAGAGACCTATCTTTGATAAAACCAACTTGACTTTTAGATAGGTGCAGGGGAAGGAGAGGGGCAATTCTTTTAGGTAAAGCTTTAGCCACTATCTTATAAGAAGTGTTAAGCATAGTGAGGGGCGGTAGGAAACTCAATCTTGGAAATGAATTTAATTAAACCCTTAAAGAAGGAAGAGGAGAAGGAGCCCAAGGATAATGCTTTATTGATCTCAATAAGGAGGGAGGGGCCAACCAGGTTGCAATGAGCAAGAAAAAAGTCATGTGTGACACTGTCGACCGTCGAGGCCGGGAGTTTTGTCTCTATTTAGGGATTTGAAAATAAGATATAGCTCATTTAAGGTGAGCGGGGAGGAAAGGGAATTGGATTCATCTTGATAAAGAGGAGAAGAAAAAGAACAATAGGAGGGGAGGTCCAATGTCACTATCTTAGGAGGACAGGGAGTCAGGTTGAATAATCTAGAATAATGGTCTAAGAAGGAAGAGCAAATGGCTTCAAGACTTGTGAGAGGATGTCATTAAAAGTGAGACCGTAAGAGTCCTCTCTTCTTTGTTGGCCTTTGAGTTTCCTAATTTGAAAAGTAGATAAGTGGATGAGGTTAGATTTGGACCCATTCTTATTGGCTAATTTTAGTACTGTAACATTGCATCTAGACTAGATTTTCTAGGTGTTTTATGAAGTATCTAGAAGTTTTCAAATTAGGTCAAGTTTGGGGCAAGTGGACAAATGACATTTGCATGGAGAGATAATCATCATCGTTTCTTTCTTTGTGGAGAATTTATCTCTTATGTTTCTATGTCCATCTCATGTGTTTCTCTCATGATATCTTGGTTTTCTATGTGTAGAATGTTAGTAGATCTTGGATCCACATGTGTGAAGTACACTATTGTACTTCTATTGTACAGAAAAGGATAGTACTTAGTCATATCAAAGTGTTTATGATCAGATCTTTGTGCATTTCAAAGTTCTAGCATCCATAAAGTAGTGATTTCTATCTTCTAGTTATTTCTAGATGAGCAATCAAATTGGCCCAAGATCTTGTTGATCCACTAATGTGTTCTGGATTTGTATTTTTTCACATGGTATCAGAGCAGGTTGTAGGCCGAAGTTAGTGGTTTTTTCAAATCTACAAGTGGATGTTGGATTTATTTCGTCTACTCTCCTAAATCCCATTTTAATCTGCCTCCATTCATGCTGCATTTTTACTCACGTTGTCGCGCAGTCTGCATATTTACATGTAAATTCTCACAAAGAAAAGGCGAAAGAATCGCGATACTGTGTTTTTTTTACACGTGTTTTAGTGACAGGTGAAAAAGGCGACACTGTCTTACAGAATGCCGAAGGTGTCCTAGAAACCAAAGGCACCCTGTAAATCAAATCTTACAGCAATCCATGTGAGTGACGCATTTTCGCATCTTCACCAACATTCATATCAGCGAAGGCAAACGTCGTTGCCTCTTCACGCTCACCCCATGCAACTGCACTAACAGACTTGACAACGACTACAGCCACCCACAATCTCCTACAGACAGCACATCCACTTTGCACTTTCTTCCTCTGCACACCTATAACAATATGTATATATATTGAATACCATTTGTGTATTCAAGTTGACGATTGATAAAGAGATTAAGGTAAGCATGTGTATATCTAGCACCAGGAGCTTATCAGAGACAGATGAAGTAAATGCCATGTGCATTGATTCTTTATTGTCAGTAATAAGGTTTCATTCCTTAACAGATTGAATTAGCTTTGTAGAGCACGCGGTTTTGCCCGCTATTGTCTTGTGCTCTACTGCATAATTGACATGTATCTTTGATATACTTAATCTGATGACAGCTCTTTGTTCTGCGTTCAGATCTGTGTCAATATTGCTATGCTTGTTGTTTTTCATTCTGTCTGACTTTTCCAGTTGCTCAATTCGGTAATCAGTTAGTAGACGACCAATATTTAGTCTTGTCTTTCACGAATTATTCGCGACTAATTATCAGTCGAGCCCAGTCTCTCTCTCTTTGTGAATCTTTCGCGGCAATTAATTTGTCTAGCTATTCGCGAAAGGTTACTCTTCTGGTGTTCAATTGACGTTTGGCTACGTAATCAGAATGGCCATGATTTCTATCACTAAAGCCTTGTTCATCTCTGATAGGCGTAGTCATGCTTAGGAAAAGAGCATATAACTCATTCTGCTGCGCACGAACACTTTTCATTCAAGTTTCGTTTCTCATTCGCGTTTCGTATCTCGTTTGTGTTTACTTTCTCGTTCGTGTTCGTCTTTCTTTTTTGAGCTATTTTCGTTTCTCACACACGACTGATTCTCTTAATCTCCTCTTTCTCCAACATGGTATCAGAGCTATTTTCATAGCTTGATAAGCCTCTACAATACAAGACTCTATAGCCGATAGAGTAACTATATTCTTGTTCTGTATTCCTGTGTCAGATTTTCATGCTTAAGTCACTGATAGTTTTCACTATCACTTAGACTAATTCTTCCACATGGATTCCCAAGGGAAAGCCAGTCCCATCATGGACAAGCTTGATGGAGCAAATTACCATTTGTGAAAATTTAAGATGAAAACTGTACTAATGGGTAAAGAATTGTATGACGTTGTTACAGGTGCAGAAGGAAAACCCGAAGCAGACGACGCAGCCGCCAGATGGAGGCTGAAGAATGGAAAAGCTTTCGTGCTAATCATCCTCAACATCACGAATACCCAGATTGGCCATGTATCTGAGGCCCAGACATCGAAAGAAGTCTGGGACATCTTGGGCACACTATATGAAGTGCGAGATATAGCTTCCAAGCTACATCTCAGAAAGAAATTCTACTCCCTCAAGATGGCGAATGGTGATTCTCTATAGAATCACATTAATCAATTCAAGAACTTGCTAAGGCAAATGGCCGTTGTCGGATCAGTCATAGATGATTAAGACGTAGTGATGCAACTGCTTACAAGCTTGCCAAGCTCATACGACAGCTGGATGATGATCACCACGACTCATCCAGAATTGACTCTTTCGAGAGTCATTACTATGTTGTTGCAGAAAGACACACGGAGGAACGAAGCCTCAAGTTCCTCAGCTGATTCTCACACCTTGTACATCAACAAGAGCACGAAAAAGCAGAAGACGAAGAAAGGCCCGAAGCAATCAAAGCCAGATCAAAAACCAGCACAACATAAAGAATAGTCGAATCTGCAGACAAAGAAGAAGTTGTTCTACAAATACTGCAAGCGAAAAAACCACGAAATTCAAGACTGCCGGATACTGCAAGCGAAGAACAATAGCAAGGGGCAGTCAAATCAAGTGGCAAATGCAGCTGCAGAAGCTCCACAGCCTATTCAAGAAAGGGATCATGATGCCTTCATGACCAGCCATCAAGGAGCATCCGGTGACAATTCTTGGTTCCTGGATTCCGGAGCCACTCAGCATATGACTAACCTCATTGGCTGTTTCGAGTCCTATACACCTTACAGTACCCAAAAATTTGTTCACCTTGGCGATAATAGCACACAAGCTATTAAAGGTGAAGGCACTATAAGATTAGGCTTTGCAAATGATCAGTCTAAGCTACTCTCTAAAGTCCTGTATGTACCAAATTTATCTACGAATCTGCTCTCTGTAAGCAGAATCACAGATCTAGGACATAGAGTAGAATTCAAATGTGATCAGTGTAAAGTAGTTGATAGGACAAGCAAGATCCTAGCACTCAAAAAGAGACATGGATAGTTGTATACATTAGGTCATTGTTTTTCTACCTCTAGTCAGGCTCTCAGTACTTCTATTATAGACTTGGTCATTTAAATCATGTTGTTGTACAACAAATGTCTAGACAATCTATTGTTCTTGATCTTGACTATCCTCGCAAAAAAGTCGAGTTACCTGTCTGTCAAGACTGTCTAGTTGGTAAACAGACTATGAAACCATTTAAATCAAGCCATCAGCATATTGCTGGAGGATTGTTAGATGTTGTACATTCAGATATTTGTGGCCCGATGAAAAATCCTTCGGTGAAGGATGCCAAGTATTTTATAACCTTTATTGATGAATTTTCCAGAAGGACTATGGTGTATTTTATAAAGAAGAAATTAGAAGCCTTCAACTGCTTCAGAATCTTCAAGGAGCGTGCAGAAAAGGAGATGGAAGGACAATCAAGGTCCTCAGGTCAGATCGAGTTTAAGAAGTACTACCAAGATTAAAATGGGATTTAGGAGAGTAGAGGAAATAAATCCAACAGTGGATTTGAGGGCACCATAAATTCTATGTGGATTTGGAGGTGTTTCTAGCTCAAATCTTGTAGTTTCAAGTATAGAGTTTGGATCTTTGTGATCTTAAAGTAATTAATTTAGGTCAAAATACTTGTAGATGGCTGATGTTTTAAACCACTTGTTGGAATGTGGAGACAATAATTGCTTGTGATTGTGAATGGTACATTCTATTAGATGAGATATCTAGATTCTAGCTTTTGCATGTAGATTTTGCTTCATTCAATATTTTGCATTTTTGGAGAAATCCTAAATTTGATAGGATCTCTTAATTCTAAGTTTCTGGAATTTTTCAAGAGTGTTTCAATCTTAAGTGTTGGCAAAAGTTCATCATATTGTGTTTAGATCTATTATGGTCAAGAAATAAAGATTCTATGTGCTAGGATTTGCTAGAAAAAGAGAAAAAGGAGAGGCTAGATGTTTTCCATATCTTTGTGATTTATTCTTGAGTTTCATTTGCTGATTTTCAAGGGAGTGCTCTGTGCATTGGAACAGGTTCAAAGAGAAGATGAGATCATTGCAACATGGCAATCTTAAGTGGCTTCATGTTGGAAGGCAATGATAGGCTTACCTCAACAAATTATTCTACTTGGAAGGTGAGGATGGAATCTTTGCTTGAGATGAATGATTTGATGGATATTGTTGTAGGTGTGGAGGAGATACCTTTGGAACCACATGATCAATTGAGGTATGACAAGAGGGAAAAGAAAGCTTTACATGTGATCAAGATGAATGTGACTAATGAACTTCTCAGGAAAGTTGGTAAGTGTACTTCATCAATTGAGGCTTGGGAAGCTTTGAAGAAGCTTTATGACTCCAATTCCACATAAAGGGTACTAACCTTTAGGAGGCAAATCTTTCAATGTATTCAAAAGAAGGATGAAAGTGCTCATGCTTTTGTAAGGCATTCAATGATGAGCTAGCATGTAGTGATGAAAGTATTAAGGAGGTAGAACTTGTTCAAGTTGTTCTTAATGGCTTATTGGATGATCATGCTAATTTTGTTCAAAGTTTTGCTATTCAAAAGACTTTGCGAAGTATGGTAAATTTGCAAGAGATCTTGGTGAATGAGGATTTTAGGCTTCTATCCAGAGGAGGAGGCTATGTTCTCAAGAGGCAAGTTCAAGGGCAAAGGGAAAAGCAAATGGACAAAGGGTCAAAATCAAGGTGAGCCTTTGTTGGCAAGAAGAAAGATATATCCAAGTTAAAATGCTTTTATTGTGGAGTGAAAGGGCATTTTGAAAGTGATTGCTTCAAGAAAAGGAGAGATCAAGATGAGAATCAAAGCAAATTCATTTTTGATGAGGATGGTGTAGGCGATCAAAACTCAAATGATGATGCTTTTTTTATATCTTCTTGTTTGTGTCGAAAAGTGGTGTGCAGAAGATAGGTCTAGCTCAAAAAGAAACGAATGAAAATAATTCGAGTGTCTAGAAAGAAAACTTGTCATGCATGGCAGAATAAACTATCTTCATCTTTCGAATGCATGACTATGCCTATCAATTTCAAACAAGACAATAGTGATAGAAATCATGTTTGAACTTATAGTAACTAACTTTGAAATCGCCAATACTACAGTGATTACGTAGCCAAACAATTAAGCATAAAAAATTATCAAACAAATAATTAGTCGCGAATTGTTCATGAATTAGACGCGAAGAAATACAAAAATGCATACATTCTGAAACGAAAACTAAACGCAATGAAGGATAGTATTGATTCAGTATGAAAACGTAACAGAAGTAAATGAGTACAATAAGTTGCGGATCGAAGCCGCGTACTCTATGCTATCTCTGAGCGGCTAAAATAAAAGTCTGAATTAAGCAAGCTCGCAGACTAGAGAGAGAGAGAGAGAGAGAGAGAGAGAGAGAGAGAGAGAGAGAGAGAGAGAGAGAGAGAGAGAGAGAGAGAGAGAGAGAGAGAGAGAGAGAGAGAGAGAGAGAGAGAGAGAGAGAGAGAGAGAGAGAGAGCTAACTATTCAAAAACTTCTACTGATAACTTCAACTTCTGATAATGATAAAACTGTATGAATATGAACAACTATTTATACTAAGAAATTAGGTCGTGAATTGCGATTGCCAGTTGGTTGATGATTCATTGGCATCCATCTGGTCCTTGTCATTGATTGCTGATAAGCGGTGAAATTGGTCGTAATCAAAACTGTAGCATAAATGAACCAAAACTGTAGCTCTGCAGAAATGAAGTAAAACAGCCACAGGTAACACTGTCGGATTTTTCGCGAAAAAGACGAAAAATGAGGTGGTGCCCTTAAATCTTATTTAGGGTTGCCCCACACTTTGCCAAAGTCATTTCCTTAACATTTGAGGCTCTTTGGAAACAGCAAAAAAATGCGACACTGTGATTTTACACGAGATTTCTGTCAGGCAAAAAATGCGAAAAAGAAGACACTGCATTTTTCAATGGGAAACCTGACAGGCGAAAAAGGATACACTCTCGTAAACTTCGTGTAATTCTACAGATTGTGTAAAAACACTTGTAATTCTGCAGATTGTATAAAAACATGAGAAAATCCGCAAAACTGGATAAACAATGGATGAAGATTAAATCTGATTAGTTGATTGGTAAGAAGGAGAATAATTCAACACTCCCCCTTAATTTGAATCCTTGAATGCCTTGACCTTCAAACTTAGTTCTACACATAATCTTCTGTGTGACTCCAAACTTAATGCTTTAGTAAAAATATCAACTGTCATATCTTGCATTCTATAGTACTACAATCTGACCTCTTCGTTGAGAACTTTGCTCTGACGAAATGATACTTCAGTTCAATGTGCTTACTCCTAGAATGAAATCTAGGGTTGGCTGATAAAGCGATGGCACTTTGATTATCACAAAATAATATCGTCGGAGGATATTGATTCAGACTGATATCTGGGAGTAAGTTCCTCAACCAAATTGCTTCCTTTGTAGCTTGAGAGGCTGCGATATACTCTGATTCAGTGGAAGATAGAGCTATCGAAGATTGCTTGCGACTGTTCCAAGAAACTGGACCATTGTTGAGAAAGAATGTAAATCCAAAAGTAGATTTATGAGTGTCTACATCTCCTACCCAACTCGCATCTGTGTAACCACTGAGCAAATTGAGTTTGTCGTTGCCGACTGCTCCATAACAAATGCAAAAGTCCATAGTAGCTCGAAGATATCTCATGTCTCTGACAAGAGCCTTCCAATGTGTTATACCAGGATTAGTCATATACTGACTGAGAGAGCTGACTGCAAAAGCTATGTCTAGCCTAGTACAGATCATGGTGTACATAAGAGATCCTATAATAGAATGGTAAGGATACTCACACATCTGCTGCTTCTCATGAATTGTTTGAGGACATTGGTCCTTTGACAATTTGAGTCCTGGTTCCATTAGTGAGAGAGCTAACTTGCAATTTGTTAGATCATATCTGACTAACATGTTGCAAATGTACCTCTATTGTGTAATGTAGAGAAACTTCTGTTTTATGTCTCTGTGGATTTGTATACCAAGGCAGAAATGAGCCTCGCCCAGATCGGTCATGTCGAACTCGGAAGATAGCATTATCTTGGCTTCTTTTATCAAATCGGTATTGTTGCTGAAAAGCAATGTATCATCCACGTACAGAGTGATAATGATAAAAGAATACTGCACTATTTTGAAGTAAACGTTTGAATCTGAAGAGCTACGTGTATAGTTGTGATCAATAAAAAAAGTATTGATCCTTTGAAACCATGCTCGAGCAGATTGCTTCAAGCCATAAAGTGCCTTATGGAGTTTACAAACATAATTGTGCTTACCCTCGATAATATAACCTTCGGGTTGCACCATGTAAATGTCTTCTTTGATAACTGAGATATGTTGTATGTACAGCCATTTGATGTATTTCCAAATCTGTTGTAGTGGCAAAAGATAGCAAAAGTCGAATAGAAGAATGCTTGACTACTGGACTGAAGGTCTCAGTGTAATCAACGTTGTATACCTGAGAAAATCCTCTGGCTACAAGTCATGTCTTTCTCCTATTGATGCTTCCATCTGCATTGTACTTGACTTTGAAAATCCATTTGCAATCAACTACGTTTCTGCTGGCAGGTAATTCAACAATCATCCACATCTGGTTCTTGATAAGAGATGAATACTCTTTATCCATAGCTTCTTTCTAGAGATCTAAATCAGGCTGACTAAGTTCCTCTTGGGCAGACGTCGGTTCCTGAACAAGATAAGTTGCAGATCATCGATATACCGGTTAGGTGGTCTGCTAGTCCTTGAAGATCTTCTGGGTAATACAAGAAGTTGATTATTTTCATCATATTGTAGTTGCTGATCTGCAACATCATCATCTTCTGATCCGTGGTTGATTTGTTGTTCGTCAAGAGTAGAGAAGCTTGGACTTTCAATAGGAATAGTCAAGTGAGGAACTGAAAAGTTCAAAGCATCAGGAGAATTTGATAGGTCGGCTACATGGGGACTGCCCTTTCCTTTGAGGTCTTGAAACTGATCTTCGATGAAGATGACATCCCGGCTAGTGAATATCTTCGACTCAATGGTATTGAACAACTTGTAGGCTTGATCTAAAATAGTGTAGCTGATGAAAACACACTTGATACTCTGGAAGTCGAGCTTCTTCTTGAGATCACGAGGAATCTACGCAAAAGCAGTACATCCAAAAACTTCTTAGTTTGATAAAGAAAGTTTGGTACCTGTCCAAACTTCGAATGGTGTTTTGTCTTGAGAGAGTTGGATAATGGAACGTCTGTTTCACAAGCAAATGGTGATGTGTGCAAGATCAAGGGGATAGGCACCATTTTCATCCAACTACCTGATGGCAAAAGCAAGACGATCAAGGAGGTACTTTATGTACCAGGTTTGAAGAAAAATCTACTTTCTGTTGGTGTCATTACTGATCAAAAGTTGAAAGTAGAATTTGTCCATGATTGGTGCTTTGTGAAGGATGTGAACCAAAAGTTCAAAGTCATTATGGATAATAAGGGAGCCCAACACTAAATTGTACAGGTTGAATGCTACAATTAGGGGACAACATGGATTTATCTCGTCCATTTCATCGCAAACTGAATTGTGGCATAAAAGGCTTGGTCATTTGAACCTAGGAAGCCTTAGCTTGATGAGGAAACTGGAAATGGTGAGAGGATTGCCTATGATGGAAGACCACTTGAAGACGATGTGCGAATCATATGTGTATGGGAAGCAGCATCGAGATAAGTTCAATAAAGGTGGTGTTGCAAGGGCAAAGAACATCTTGGGTTTGATCTACACAGATCTATGTGGGCCTATGAGGACTATGTCCTTAGGAAAGCCTTCTAATTCATGACCTTCATTGATGATATGTCACACAAGACGTGGATTTACTTCTTGAAGAAGAAATCGGATGCTTTTGCCACTTTCAAGAGCTTCAAAGCATTGGTCGAAAATCAAACATGTAAGAAGATCAAAGTTCTAAGATCTGATAGTGGAGGTGAGTACAAGTCTACCGACTTCAGTGATCTTTAAAATCAATGTGAGATCAAAAGACAATTTACGCAGGCTCATACTCCTGAACTCATTGATGTAGTTGAGCGCAAGAATCGTACGATTGTGGAAAGTGCCAAATCTATGCTAGCTGAGATGAAGCTACCAAAAGATTTTTGGTCAAAAGCATGTCTATCTTCAAAATAGAAGTCTTATCATTGCCATACCAAAGATAACACCTGAGGAGGCATTCACGAAGAAGAAGCCAAAGGTGAACCACTTGCGAATCTTTGGATGTAAGGCCTTTGTACACATTCCTAAGGAAGAAAGATGTAAGCTTGATGTAAAAGCTATCAAGTGCATATTCCTAGGATATGATGATCGTGTCAAGGGCTATAAATGTTTTGATCCAGTGGAGAACAAAATACATGTTAGTCGTGACATTATCTTTGATGAATCTAAGATGTATGAAGATGAGGATGCTGAGAAGATGGACACATCCAATGGAAAAGATGGTACAATGAGGACTCCTCCTTATGATGATCCATTTATTGACTTTCCTAGTGATGGACATGAGGATACACCTCATGATACCACTACTCAACCTCAAGAGATAGGTTGGAGAGGTATAGATAAACCTTTTGGTGCAAGAAGGATTGAAGTTGCAGGTGACAAACACAAGGAGAAAGATGTACCATGGAATACATTTTCACCAAGAAGCCGATCACCTGACAGGAAGGTCCCTAAGTGGTTTGAGAGATTGATGGAGAGCCGCAACATGGATGACTTTCCAGGATCGTCTAGCCAAGGAGAGCTACGAAGATCAACAAGAGAGAAGACACAACCTGAAAGGTATGAAACAAATTATGCTCTCTTATCTAGCATTATTCAAAGCAAGAACCTTCGACTTATGTTGAAGCGAAGGATGATGACATTTGGGTCAAGGCCATGGAAGAGGAGATGGAGTCAATTGCTAAACATAGGACATGGGACTTAGTGGAACCACCAGTTGGCAAGACACCCATTGTTTGTAAATGGGTATACAAGACTAAGTACCATGAAGATGGAAGTATAGCAAAGCACAAAGCAAGACTGGTGATCAAGGGTATGCACAAAGTAAAGGCATCGATTATGAGGAGACCTTTGTGCCAGTATGTAAGTGGAATACTCTACGTCTACTTGTTGCTTTAGCTTCACATTTTGGTTGGCCTTTGCATCAGATGGATGTAAAATCTGTTTTTCTAAATGGTGAGTTAGAAGAAGAGGTGTTCACGGATCAACCTGAAGGCTTTTTAGCGAAAGGACAGGAAAATGAAGTATGTCGCTTGAAGAAAGCACTTTATGGTCTTAAATTGGCACCACGTGCGTGGTACAACAAGATTGATGCCTACTTTCGTTCTAAGGGGATGGTGAGAACACATTCTAATTCGAATCTTTATGTCTTATGCGTTGATGGTATGGTTGCTTTGGTTGCTCTTTATGTTGATGACTTGATTACTACGGAAAATAATCAAGAGATGGTAGATAGGATCAAGAAAGATCTCATGGAACAATTTGAGATGACAGATCTTAGCCTAATGCATTATTGCCTTGGAGTGGAGGTGTGGCAAAACGGACACAAGGTGGGTCTAACACAGGTGAAGTATGTCAGAGAGTTGCTGCATAGGTTTAGGTTGCAAGATTGCAAACTAGTGAACACTCCTATTGAGTCAGGTAAAAAGCTTTCTAAGCTTGACGAGTCACAGCCATTTGATGCTACGCTATATAGGCAGTTAGTAGGGAGCTTGATTTATCTTACCACGACTAGACCAGATAAATGCTATGTTGTTGGTATTGTAAGTCAGTTTCTGGCAGCACCTACTGAAACGCATTGGAAGACAGCCAAACGCATTTTGTGATATGTCAAAGGCACTTCCAATTATGGCTTGGTGTACAGGAAGCATAAGGGTTTACCTGAGCTATGTGGCTATGTGGATGCGGATTGGGATGGTGACTATGATGATCGTAGATCCGCCACAGGGTATGTATTCCAACTTTGTGATAGTTGCTTTTCCTGGTCTAGTAAAAAGCAAAGTACAGTTGCTTTATCTACAACAGAAGCAGAGTATAAGGCAATGTGTAGTGCAGCACAGGAAGCTATATGGTTGAGGCAAATCTTGGATGAAGTTGGCATGAAACAGGAAAACCCCACGACTATACATAGCAACAGTCAGAGTGACATTCAGCTAGCAAAGAGTCCAATGTTCCATGCGAGAACCAAACACATTGAAATTCAGTACCACTTTATACGTGAGAGGCTGATGAGTCGTGAAATTCATGTTGTTCATTCTGGTATGGACGAACAATTAGCTGACATTTTCACTAATCCACTTATTAGAGAAAAGTTTGATAAGTTTAGATCAAAGCTTTCTGTACTTAAAGTTTGTTGACTTTAAAGCTATGTATATGACTGTATAAAAAGTAGACTCTACTTTAAGACCGGAGAGAGTTAGAATTAAAGTAGAACTACTGTGTTACTGTACTGTGGATCCTATCAGTGGATAAGAATCAGTTGGCCTCGCCATGAGGTGAGTCGACGAGACATGCGTCCCATCAATGGCAACCTAGGTCAAGCATGGGTTTCTTAGTGAAGAACTATATGTACAGTGTAATTTCATTTTGAGAAATACAGTTGCTATGTGAGCTTGTTGTGGAGAATGTTTTTTTTGTCTGTGTTACTGTGTAGCATGATCTGTGTTCCTATTCGAAGCAAATTCTAAGTTCGTTCACATGAGAGCGATAGCATATTCATAATCCAGCATGTGCATATGGTTCATTAACACTAAGATCCATTAACACTACATCCATTAACACTAGATCCACAAAGATAGAAACTTACTCTTCTCTCTCTCCCTTTCTCTCTCACAAAAAGCATAAGAATGATCAATCCCAATAAGCATCAAATCCAACAAATAGCAAATCCAAAGAAAACATGAGAGTTAGAGGAGGAAATATGGAGAGCAAGGACATTCCATATCCATTTTATAAGAGGGCCAACCTGCTTGTATTGAAATGAAAAGAACATGTGTACAATACTCGAAACTACCACATTATATAGCGGATTTTAGGGCTTTGGCCTCAAATCCTATTGGCCAATTTCTACCTCCCTAACTATTTAAATTTTTAAAAGTGAGGGAACCCATTCAAAAATTGGAGGGAACCAATTTGAATTTGAATTTTGGTGGGAATCCCTATTTTATTGACAAACTTGACTATTAGGCCCTGTGACATTAAAAGTCTTGCAAAAAGACCCAAAGGACTTTTATTGGCTTCTAACTAATCAAATAACTATGTGATCATCGGGTTGAACTTATGCACGCAGGGTGCCAAAATCCCTCTACTTATTAAATAGGGTTAGGGTTGCCTTGGGATCCGCAAAACCTCCAACAGTATCCCCCATCAAAACTGGTGGCAGACCCACGACACCTCGCGAGATTTATTACTTCGGGCTTTGGTTGGCCTCTCTTTGAACCTTTATTAGGTGGTATATCATTTTTTCCATAAACTCTAGGTGCTCCATATTGAAATCAGTTTTGTGCGAAAAGAAACACTTATTTGCATCGGAAATCCAATTCGATGTTGTCCATGATATAAATATGGACTCCCCTGATCCACTTAACATCGCGACTCGATAGTACAATCTGGCTATCGACAATTGGTCTTGGACTTTGTCGGACGCCATTGGGACATTTGGATCGAAAGCCGCTGGTAAGCAATAATCCCATCTGGTGGAAACTGACACCAACTTGGTCAAGTTGTTTGCAAAAATAGCAGACTGCCTAACGGTCAGATCTGGTAAAGACTTGTACTCGTATCCATAAGCCTGGAGGTCTACTACGATCGACCAGTTATATTGTTGGTGAATTATGGGCCAATTTGGAGTATGGATTGTGATTTGATCCATTGGTACTCTCAAATCTTCTCATTTATTCCTACGCGACATCGGAACGTAGTATGGATCCACCATGAACTCGCGAGGGCTTGTTACATAACTCCTTATTAAATTTGGAGTCTTTTCAAAAATTGTTCTGCGCCATGGTGGTTGCTCACCCAATGCGGGTAGCTTATCCAATTATTTGTCGACTTCAATCTCGGAAGTTTTAAACTTGATAACCCATCCACCCCTCGAGGATTCATGTGGATGCTGATGTAGGAACGTCTGAATCTGTTCCTCGATGGTGACAGGTTTCTAAAACAATGGTCCAGCCCTTGATGTTGATGGCCCTACGTTCGTGGCTTGAGAAGCCGTGGAGGGTTCTTCTTCTGCCCCTTGATCCATTCATGTATTCATTTCTCCATGGTCTTGCTATTGAGATGAGCTTGCCGGTTTTGCCTTGGCTTGTGCAACTTCCTCCGCCTGTGCTTTTTGTATCCAATGACGGATCTTTTGATATTGATGTCCTTCCTCCTAGGCATTAAGGTCATGCCGTAGAGGGTTGGTCTTCAGCTATTGATACAAGTGCCACCTCGTTTCGCTTCTGTGCTCGCGTAACTGCTAACATAGGAACGTGGGGAGTAAAGGAATTCCGTGGCAGCCTCCCTAAAGTGGGCATCAATTGAATGATGATCAAATTTAATGGCATACTCGCCCCAAGTCTCAATGGAAAATTTTTGTAGCAGTGCTTGTAACTGCATTCACAACAGAAGGGTGTATACATGCCCTTGTGAGGACATTATGCAATTTTGTGTCCTTCTCCGCATCCATGGCAACCATAGATCCTTTCACCTTGGCGTTGAGGTTCGGCATCATATGTAGCATAGTATTTATTGATGGCTGGATTGACAGATGATTCATCTAGTCCATACCATTGCTGCTACTCAGACTAAGATGAAGCGTCATATTCCGCTGCTATCAGATTCACTTGAGCCACTTGATCATTTCCTAGCCTTGATGATGCTCCAAACCGTGGTGCCGCATTAGGTGCCCCTTGATTATATGGATAAGAGATTTGGAATTGTGCCCTCTTCTGCTGGATGATCATGGGGTTAGATGGACAGAACACAGTTTCATGTGAGGATGCGTTGCATAAGCGGTAATACCAATGTGTCATCTTGAGGTTTTGCTTCAAAACTGGACACTCATTTGTAGTATGGTTCTGGGTACAGACCATACGTTCTCTCTTCTATGGCATTGTTGTTGGTTCTAATCTAGCATTGTGGATGATGATGCAACAACAATTTGCAAGGCCTTCAGTTTCTGGCAAACTAGGCCGTGAGTTGTTCCATTTGCTGTTTGTGGAGTTTAGTGATTTGTTCCATCAGCAGTTCATTGGACATATTGGAAGCGTTAGAGGTGGATGCAACAAGGGGTGTGGAATGATGGGTTGATATATAATTGCTGCTTGTATAATCATCTGACCCCTCATCTTCTTCCATGATTGTGTCTTCCATTGCTTCAAGCAATGTGGTATACTTCTCCCGTCATTCAAGTTCTCTCCTGATGGTACGTGGTAACCCAGCTAGAAACCACATGATTATTGCATGATCGGGAGTAATGGTTGCGTTGCACTCGAATCTAAGGTGCTTAATCTGTTTGATGTAGTCATGGACCCTTTCTCGTTTGCCCATATCTTTCTTCGATACTCCCTACTAACTCTCGAAGACTTGGCCTTAGCTGGAAAAACACTTTCTGAATTCAATGGACCAGCTTGCAAAGGTTACTTATGCAAGAATTCACAAAATTTGAAAATTTTCAATTTTCCCTGTAATTTTACTCAAAAAACTTTGGAGCTCTCTCTCAGTTTATTGAAGCAAGATGAACTTTCGTAGACTCATATGTAAGTTACACTCAGTATGAGGAAGCTTCAGCAGGAGTGGCAGAGGTTAGTTGCAACCGAAACTCAAAATTGAGGGTTTTGGTTGAAATTGGCAATTTTTGAAATTTTGGAACTCTCACAGGGCCTCTTAGACTTTTGATGAACTCTCACAGACTTGTTTGTAAGCTTGTCTCAAAGAGATCTAGCTTTAGTAGGAGTGGTGAAGGTTACAGAGCATTTTGCATTTTTTTTTTTTTTTGGGTTTTTCAAGTGTTGTTTTAGTATTTTTCACTTTTCTGCAAATCTGTTGGGAAAAAACTCTTGCCAGCTTCTAGGCAGGTCTGGAACAAAGTTCTCAGGTTGCTGCCAATCGAAACTTTACAACTTAGATTTTGGGATTTCTACATTATTTTATTTAGATGGTCCGTCTATTATTCCATGGTACAATATTCTACAAGTGTGCTCATTGGGTTATGAGATTACGACCCTCGGACCTATTTTCTATTTCTTGAAAATTATTTTTCTATTTTTTAATTTTTGTCGGGCCCATTTATTTATGTATTTCCAACAATAAAGTTTATTAGTCAAATCAACATAACCCAAGTGGTGGTATTTATAGTAGTGATATCGATGATGAGCTAAATTGACATCAATTAAAACAATATTACAATTCACAAAACAAGCACGTTGTAGTAAATGAATTTTGTTCTACAACAAGAGAAATCATCACCTTCTATCCATGTGTTGATCTATATAGTAGTATATTAACATCTTGGTGATCAATGTAATAGTCACTATGGTGCTTCTTACAATCACTCTGAGTCTTCTTACATACAATCAAGTCCTATCATGATTAAACAATGGTTGTAACATTATCAACTCTATTTTCCTCTCTATAACAATCAAGCTTTATTGATGATGGTGGGAAAGTACATCTATGGTCCTGCACTTATCTAGTGGCAACATTGGATGGAATATGAGGCATTGGCATGTTCAAAAAATCGTTGGTGAGCAGAGCCGTTGCCGGCGCCGGGACCACACACATTGGTGCCACCTTCACACGGGACCACACTGGGGCACTGGGCACCAGGCCTGTGCACAAGCACCTCCATCCTCACGCATGCATGGGAGATAACGGGCAGTTTCATAATATATGCAGGCAGATACATTTCTCCAAGTTGATTATGGGACAAATTAAGATCTGCCACGTGGAGAAGAGGTCCGGGCAGGGTGGGCAGACTGGGCGGGTAGCAACAGGCCGGCACCTGGGACACGTGTCGGGAGCTGAAGAGGGTCGGGGCCAAACCCCGATGTGCTAATAAGATATGAGGGTGAGCAGAGGCGAGCAGGCAAACTGGCGAGCGGGTAGCGAGATATCTGCAGCAATGGCACGCTCTTTTGAGGGGTTCATTCCCTGCTGAGGGGCTTTTGGTTATAGCTTTTCATTGTAGAGGCATTCAGGGCAATCACGACTCTTGATGTTTGCTTTCTGTTTTCACAGGGTTTTCTTAGGATGCTTTGTTCATGTTGCCTTGCCCTTGGCTTGGAATACTTCTCTATCCTCTTTTTCTAGCCTTGTTGTCTTGTTTTTATTCTTCAGTTGAGCTCTGCTTGTGTTTTTCAGCACAGACTTTGTAGCTTCCTTGAGGTTTTCCCTTCCTTTTTACCTTTTGGTCTCCTTGTGGCGACTTGACCTCTTTTGTCTCTACTGGTGACTGTTGCTGGTTTTCTTCTTTTTTTCTAGGCTCTCGAGGGCCAAGCATTTCTCTTCTCATTCTTTCAACGAGCATGCTAATCAGGTTCGCCCTCCCCATCTCAGTATATTGGTCAACTTGGAAAAAGTTAATGTTTCTAAGGATTCAAGTAGTTTTCTAGATGACCCCTCCTCTCTCGCTTTTCTTCATGACATTGAAGCCCTTTTTGGTTCACAATTTTCTCTCTTTGAAACTTCAGTGGCCATTTTGTTCGGTGCTCTCTCCCCCGATCCTTCCACTTTTAAGGACTTTATTTGTCAAATTATCGTTCCCCATTCCGAATGTTTCATTAGATTTGAATCTCTTTCTACTAACTGTTTTCTGTTGCATTTCAACTCCAAATCGGGTGCCTCGAAAATCCTTCTTGCTTCTCCTTTTCGCTTTAAGAATTCTGTTGTTTTTGCTTCTAAGTTTAGGAAAGTCTTCAACCTTCTTAACGCTTCCACCATCTCTCTTCCGGTCCACCTCTCGCTTCCTTTTTTTCCTACTAAATTCAAGTGTCTTCTTTTCAGCTTCTTTCGAATCTTAGAGAGGTTCTTGATATCGAAGATGATTTCTACTATTTCTCCCCTCATGTCAAAGCATGCATTCTCTGGAATTTGAGTACTGCTCTCCCTTCGCAGCTCCATATTTTTTATGGCGAGGGTTTTTTTAGCCAGCCTATTCATTTTGGACCTCTTCCTGTTTTCTGCTCTTCATGTCTCAACCTTTCTTCTTGCTCTTGTGCGGGTTCTTCATGCTCTCTTTCTACCTCAGACTTCCAAACAGTGCTGCACAAGAAGAAACACGCTCGTTCTTCTCCCCTCTCCCTGGTCAAATCTCCCTCTGACTTTGGCCTCCCCCTTCTTGGCAGATCCCGAAGCTTTAGCTAGTTGGAGAGCTCCCCCAAAGAGAATTGCTCTCCTCCTAGCTCTCATATGAACAGCTCATAAGTAACTACTGCAGATCTGTCCCTGGTGAAGATCTTACATGCAGTAAGAAGACCCTTTCTTACGATTCAGACAGCCCTTCCACTCTACAATTGTAGAGACTTGGGCTTTATTCCTCTGCTACTACTGTCTCTTCTCCTAGCACTATGATTGCAGCTAGCATCTCTATTGTTAATGGGAAAATGAGGGATGAACAAGGAAAAAAAAAGGATGCCATAAACAGCCCTGCTAACCCTCGGATACTTCAAGCTAGATGAGCTGTAAATCCTCACAGCTCCAACGTTGCCGCGGAAGAAGACATCCTGCAGGAGAATATTCAGAATTGCAATCAATCTTTACCCCTTCAAAATGGAAGGAGAACTGTCTCAAACACGCTTAAACCTACTATGCCTTACCAGGTCGCACACACAAGGCACATTCGTGGTCAAAGATCAAAGCGCATTTTTGGATGATTCATGGTTTCTGGATTTTGGAGCAACTCAACATATGACCAATCAACATGAGATCTTCAACTCCTACACTCCTTACAACACGAAGAAATTTGTTCATCTTGGTGACAATAGTACTCACAGTATTGAAGGTAAAGGTACTGTAAGATTGCGGTTCCAGCATGATCAATTCAAATTACTATCAAAGGTCTTATATGTTCCTAAACTCTCTACAAATCTGTTATCAGTGAGTAGAATTACAGATTTAGGTCATAAGATAGAATTTGAATCTGATCAATGCAAAATTAGTGATAAGAGTAATAAGATCCTTGCACTCGGTAGAGAGAACTTCCTGTTTTTATTAATAAAAGATGGGAAAACCCATCAGAGTACAAAGGAATGCATGTAGAAAGCGTAAAGGCCATAAGGCGAATTGAGATACTGTACAAGTATAACAAAGCAACAATCTCGCAGAGTATCTACATAAAGCCTACTGCTTGGTGTAAGTCGCTAGTTAAGACAGTTGGAAGTTTAGGTAGTGCAGGAAGCTGTGAAGCAGCCATTCCTGCAACTACGGCACGTCGAAGTATTGCAAGTGCCTGAGTGCGTTGTAAAGTCATCGAAACTCGTTGACGATAATAAGCTGTAATGATAGATAAAGGTGAGGCACCACGACCTTGGAGTTTCGTTGCAAAACCTGCACAGGATGATAGAAAATCATCGAATTTCTTATGCAGGCACCCATATGTTTCCAAAGCAAAAGGGATAAAGCCTTCTCCAGGAGTGCGATGTGAATAATCTCGCTCTTTATCTAGAGCTGCATGAGAAGCAGCGGCACCCTGAGTAGTTGAAGCACGACGAAGGAGGTCAGGCCGCGAAGGATCAGCAACAACAACATCCCCAAGCGTGCGAATTCCCTCGCGCGAAAGAACAAGTTCAACTCGACGCCGAGGCGACTGTGAATCAGACATAGACAAGATGTGGGTCTGCTCCCGAACAACATGAAAGCCGCACTCATGAGCAATAGATGCCAATACGTCACGAATGGAATCATGAGTCGCAGTGCGCTCTCCGCCAGAAGGGCAACGCATGAGATGAGTGCCAATAGGATCAACAGGGTGACCACAGGAACATTTTGTCAAACCTGCCAGCACTGGATGAGAGAGACCCAACCTAACCCGAAGAGCGGTGAGAAACAACTCTGAAGAAAGGCGCAAGTGGGGAACAACAGGGCGCGCAACAAGCCAAGCACCAGCACCCGGGCCTGCACAAGACAAAAGGCGAGCCCGAGTCTCATCGGAAGGTGAATCACTGAGAAGCTGAGTGAAAGCATGTGAGTGGAAGCGCTCCAAAAGATACTTCTGAAAATGAGCACGCTGATGGCTAAGCAAAGACTCAAAAGGAGGGAAAGAAGCTCGCACATGTGGAGGAATGAGATCCTTGGTCGCACGAAGATGTAGTTGGAAAGGAAGAATGCCTGTTTCCACATGAGCTATTGAATCGAGAAGAATGGGCTTGTTGTCCTGCTGAAACCGAGAGATAAGTGCAGAGGCAACAAGGGCCCAACTTCCCATAAAAGCAGCTAGAGTAATAGAAGCTATGCAAGAAAGACCAACACCTCCGGACGAAGCGGGAAGAGAGACTTGTCGCTTAACGAACTGACCATTGGGAATACGAAAGGATTCTGAACCCATCAAGCGACCCAGAATATCTGATAAAGTATTATCGAAATCTTGTAGCAAAGCCAAAACATCAGGAGAGGGAGGAATACACCGTAGAATATAACTTGGCCGTTGAGCGAAGCATTGAGTGAGAATCCCTAGAGCAACTTGAACATTGCCAAGCTTTGGTAGCAGATCAACGTGACGAAGATGCGCACTCAAAGTGTCCCGCAAAGAGGAAACCACAAAATCCGAGAAACCTATAGGAATACCAAGCACTCTAATCCCATCAACCGGAGTATTGAAACCTGTAGGTAAAAGGGATCTCAGGAAGGAGGCCCTGAGGACACCAAGCAACACACTTAGAGGGATTGACAGTGAGGCCCAAAGCCGAAAGTTGCTGAGAGAAATGTAGGAAAGCCGGAAAGACGTCATTAGCAGGTCCCACAATATGTGTGTCATCAGCAATAGAGGGAAACAAACAAGAAGGAAAAGCAGCAGAAGAAGCACGCAATGCCTGAAAGTGCGCCAAAGCAAAAAGAACACCACCCAAGGGATCACCTTGTCTGATACCATCAGCAGACGAGATAACCGAAACATCACCTGAGCGAGAAGCATGACTGAAATATAGAAGCACATCCATGGAATAAAAAGAGCAAACAAACGGGATGAGCTGAGCGAGAGGACCGTGAGCCGTCTGAAGTTCTTGGAAAATGGCCCCTCGGGAAACAGAATTGAAAGCATTTTTAACATCCACCTGAAGGACAAC
This sequence comes from Diphasiastrum complanatum, assembly GCA_029204225.1. NCBI lineage: Eukaryota > Viridiplantae > Streptophyta > Lycopodiopsida > Lycopodiales > Lycopodiaceae > Diphasiastrum > Diphasiastrum complanatum. Next base: position 32,942,623 of record CM055095.1, read on the forward strand.
CCAATCTGGATGAAGATCCAAGGTAGCACGCAAAGCATGTATAACTGTCTCGTAACCGCCAGGAGTAGCACAACCAAACTGATGAGGAAATAGGTGGTCATGAAATCCAAGGCTATCAAACGAGCAGCACCAAGAATACGAGCAATAGAAAGAGGAATACGGCCACATGCTACGGAAGAGCAAACTTGAAAGAGCAAACCAAACCCGCTAGCAGAGTCATTAGGAGAAAAACAGTCACGAAGATGCTTGAAAACCATACAAGAAGGACCCCCAGTTGACAAATGAGGGCTGCGTAAAAAAACATTAAGAAAATGAGATGGTGAGAGCTGCAAATCGGAATCAGGTTCAAAGTCCTCAACAAAAGAAAGAAGGGAGTCATTTGTCAGTGGGTGAAGAAGCTCCAAAGCCTGAAGGGTGGCAGCAGAAGGAGTAGCTGGACTTGTAGGAGCTAGAGCACGAGCTGCACGAGAATACTCACCCACTTGCCCAAGTAAAACACAGCGACGCACCCGACGATGAACAGGGGGTATAGAAACACCATCCGAAGTCGAATCCCGCTGAGCAGCAAGCGCATAACAGCGAAGGAAATGCTCTTCTTGCAGATTTTTCCAATTTCCTGACATAAAGCGACGAATCCTGTTGCGAGTTTCCCTATGACCAACATCACCACCTCGAGGAGGCAGAGGCAAACACCAGAGAGGAAAAAGCAAAAAGACATGCCAAGCTGCAATATCGAAGGGTTGGAAGCCAGATGAGACAAAGGTAAGGACAAAGCTCTCTGGACGTCTAAGCGCAAGGCAAAGGGAATGTGTGCATAAAGATGAGGACGAGGAAAACCTAAGTGAAAAGCGGTCAAAATATCAAGGGAGCGAATCCAGGTCCAAGCCGAGTCAGGTGGTGAAATGGGAGCAGGATGAGGTGCAAGGTCGACATTGGTTAAGGCGAGTTGTTGACGAAAAGCAGAGCAAGCGTTATGATGGCGAGAAAGACCGACACCTTGCACATAAAGGCGACCATAGCCTGCACATGGAACACGGGGGCAAGAAGAGGAAGAAGGAGAAAGCTGAGAAACAGAAAGAGAGGAAGAAAGCTGATGGCGAAGATGGGGCAGACAGTATGGCACCACCTGGCCAGAGGAGACAAGCAAAGAATCCGCAACATCACGATGGGCTTCATGACGCGCGCAAGAAGGGGAAGCACTAGAAGGATGCTCTGAAGGGGAAGCAGGTCTCTTTTCTCCACATCGAGCAAGAGGATTGAAATTCGGGAGTTGCAAAGGATGAGAAGATTCTTGAGGAACCATATTGACAGAACTACATAGGAACGCACTTGCCTTAGATAGGATTATACATTGGCAATATTCACCCAAACTTTCTGTCTCGAATAGAAATTCAAAGGATATCTGTACAGTATATCCTCAATGGAGCCCGTTCTCGTCCTGTCCAGAAAAGTAGATCGAAACAAAGCATTAATTGTTGAACTTCCCTGTTGTTGGGATGATATGAGTCTCAATCTGACGTAGCCACCATTTCTTAACACGAGTATCCTTTGAAAAGCATGAGAGTTTGTTCCATTAATCAACGACCTCCAAACTGTGGATTCATCCCCAGTAGCATCTTGTTACCAGATGGTACATATGCAACATTTGGGTTCCTTGCAAGAGTAGCAGCAACATCCTTGGAAGCCTCAATCCGACGCAATTCAACTATGTACCAGAAGCTAGAAGACTAGAGGAGTGTCCACGTAGCCCACGCAAAACAAGCGCACCAAGAACTAGAAACTAGAAGAGCAAAGAAGACCAAAAGAAGCGCACCACCATCAGCTGGTGTTTGTTATGATTGATACTGATCTTGTGTATTGGCTTTGGTATCAAAGCCTTGATCCTCAGCGATACTCTGGCTGCTGCGATGGTATACCTGATGTCACAAACATTAGCTCGACGAAAACCTTGGCGGCTGGTTTGAGACAAGATTACTTATATAGATTGGCACAATATTATTTTGAGTCTAGTCAAGCCTTGAAAACCTCTGTTCTAGTCAATAAAGCATTACTATGGCATCATCGCTTAGGACACTTGAATCATGCATCCGTTATAAACACATCCTATCGTAGGCTGATTGGATCATTGTTATATCTAGCAGACAACATTAGACCTTATATAGCGTTTGCAGTATATTGTTGAGCCAATATAATCAGAACCCAAGATCGTTACATTAGAAGTTGGCAAAGAGAATACTACAATATCTTCAAGAAACGAAACTAGACTTTGGCTATTTTTTGCTTACTAGGCCACCCGCTATTTTTCCGCCAAATTGAAAGCCAAATCGGCGTCGCTTTCCAAAATGCACGCGTTGTTCTTGGTAAACACCTCTTACTTAAGTATAATTTGTAGTACAACTGAAATTGTTTGATTGCCAAACAATGCTCAAGGTATAAGTTAAGCGTATTGGATTTACTCCTTATTGTTCTAATTTGAATCCTATTAGCATCGATTTACAATTAATTATTCAAGAGTCCAATCGAACATTATGTTGTAGACCTATAGATCTATACACGAAAAAACGAAACAAGAAAAATTCATCAAAGAATAAAAAATTCATCTGTTTCAATTATAACCAGAATGGAATTTATTTCGACCCATCTCGATCTCGATACAGGGTCGATATATTTCTCAATCCATATATATCAATACAAGTTTTTCAATCTAGATCAATTTCAAACCTACAGACATGGTGGTGTATATATGTTGAAACAGACGCGTGTGGGTATGTGATGTCTCATAAACACACGTGGGCGTGTGATTCTCGCAAAAATCTTGCATGACTCTGTGCCCGCAAAAAATTGAAATTTCTTGACTTGCGTGGTGCTTGTGAAATTTGTCACCTTGCCTACCATCCACATGTTGTGGTAGTGCTTGGAAAAATTACGGAACCCCTTTGCCCAAAAATTTCTGGACCTAAGTGCTTGGGACTCGCATGTGCTTGAGGAAGTGCTCCGGACCCTCATGGTGCCAACGAATTTTTCAGCCGGCCTTGAAATCTTTCTCTCTCTCTTTTGTGTTGACTAATTGGAGGAAAGCAACTGGCTGTACCACTCTACCACTGATTTGTGGTGTAGAAAGAGTAGCTAATGAGATTGGTGTAGAAAGTTTTCTCAAATAGGCATCTTTTGTTAGAGCTGAGTCTTGAGATATAAGTTGTGACTTATAAGAACAATTACATGCAGTGTTCGGGAAACCTATTTGAGGTTTCTCTCCAAAACCCGAGATGTGAAACAGTTCTTCGGCCTCTATTGAGTGCTCTTACTTGCCGATTTTCCCCTATAAAACCAAGATTTATGACATAAAAAATCTTGTACAATTTTGCCATGCCGATTTTTGAAAAAAGGTGCCGATATGTGAAAAAGTTCTTCGGCCTCTATTAAGTGACAAGGTCTTACTTGCCAATTTTTCCCTATAAAACCCAAGATTTATGACATAAAAAATCTTGTACAATTTTGCCATGCCGATCTTTAAAAAAGATGCCAATTTCATTTCATTCTTAAACTATGTCGGCTTTCCCGAACACATTACATGTTGTTAGTCTCACCATGATTCATGTGCATAGTGTCCTCGTGTGATTCATGATTCAAGGGAGTTGGCGGTTTTCAAAAACTTTTCAAAGAGTTCTCCCAGCTGCCCAGTACGTCTCTGTCCTTTGGTCGCACCATTTTTCTCTGTCAGCCTTTCTCTCTCAGTCGCTCGCCAGAGCTCCATCTCTCCCTTTCAGCCTTGCTCTCTCGCGTCTCTCCCTTTCTCACTCAGTCGCTCGCCAGAGCTCCACATTGCGGAGGGGCCCAGAGCTCCAGATTGCCAGAAGGACGGGTGGAGGGGAACTGCTTGTGGCAAAGAGAGAAGGTACGTTGCTCTCTTTTGAATGCTCTTGCAATCTTGCTAATCAAATGAAGCATTTTGAGCTGCATTTTGAGAGAGTTGAAGCACAATGGTGTCTTCTCATGTTTGTTCCACACAAGGTAAGATTTTTTACATTTATGAAGGCTTTCGAGTTAAATTGATTGCGCTGCGACTGAAGGCACATAAAGGCAAGGATGAGGAAATTTCCGGTTCAACTTTGCTACCACTTCTTCCTATTCCCCTGTATGTGAGGTTATATGCTCCACAGAGACTCGCTTTGTTTTGATTTTGATGTAGAAGGCATAGGTTTTGATTTAATAAGTGTTGGCTTAGCTTTTTTGGCCATGCCGTTCGCAAGAAGCCAGTTGACTGCTGCTGCTTCTGATATTTCCAACGTTTCTTCTTATCTTCACTGGATTTTAAGCCAGAAACATGAACTCCTAATATCTTAAATTCAGGCTGCTGCTCAGTTTTGCTTTGATCTTCATCATGCTCACTATTTCCCATCATAGACAGTACCCTCCTCCATAACTTTGGACGAAGTGGGACAAGGAGACGTTCTGTTTGAATCAATGCCATTATCGGTTCCCCTACTGGTTCGTAATTCTGCAGTGGGTCCCTTAGCTGGACTAGCATTGCCACCAGCTGCACATGGCCTTGGGCCTTTGTTTTGTAGTACGTACCAGCCTCTGCTTGCTAGTGCCTCCTACAAGACTATTGTGATAAGCATTATGTGCAGCCAAGGTCGCAAGGGTATTCTCATTAGTTTCAGTTTCATCATATAAGCCCGCATCCAGTCTCATCCACTCTTCCAAATTGCTGTTGACATAAAACTGTCTCCCCTAGCCTCCTCTTGCTGCAAGTTAGATCCGCCGTCCGGGAGGTGGCTGCCTGCAAATCCCTCCAGCAACTTGAAACTATCATTCCTGCGCTTCCTGCTCCCCATATCATCTGCTTATCTGCTTCTTTCCAAGTCATTGCATCTTCCTCAGCAATATCAAGAGAGACAATAGCCTGTGAGTTCATGTCACGAACTCTCCTAAGCCTTTCTAGATTCCTACATTCCTACCACCACTTGGCAACCTTTCATTCTTTAGTAAGCCTTGGTGACCATCTCATAAATAGCTGCCCTTCATAGATGGACTCATATTGTCAACACAAGTTCACTGCCCTGCTGTCTAGGACCTAAAAGTGCATATCTGCAGAACCATGAAATGCTTCAAATTATTTCTATGTAACTTGCACCAGATAGCATTGACTCCACGTTACTATGAGCAAAAGATGCAGACTTAACTAGAGGATGATGTAGACAGTATTGTCAACAATGATACCATTCAACCTGGGAAGTAAGAATCCCCCACATTCCCAAGCTTTAGTAATGATATGCAAACTGAAATATTTGACCCAACTTCTAGGCGACATAGTAGTTGAGAGCAATAGCAGCCTGACATTAAAAGTTAAAATAAATCATGATTCTTATTACATAAACCTAGTAATGAGGGGAGTCATTAGAGAGTGCACCCGAGAGGCACATGCAGTGCCTCTGCTGCACAGGTCCCACACCATCCAAGGGCAGAGATTTTTTCTTTTCCCTTAGCTCCATACATCACCAGGGGAGTGGGGCCAGCATTGCAGGTGCCCCTGCAGTGCACTCCTTAAGCATTCCCAGTAGCTACTTAAGTATCAAGCTAAGTTGAGGAAACAAGAAATTTAGCATTTATATGCTACGTATCTATATTAGATACTTAGAATATAAATGATTCTAATTCTATGATTTTAGAATCCTTGAATTGTAGAACTCAACCTGCATTAACCTTTAGGTGACAGTTTTTTGGGGAGCACTAGATACTCATATTGTGAAGCCCTAAAAAAGAGTCAAGTTTCAATAAAATACAAAAAACCGAACGTGGTTCTAACCATTGATTCAGCCGGTTTGTACCACCGGTTCGCAACGAGTATTTAAACATTGCTAAAAAAGTGACAGTATATGTAGGAGCATAGAAAGCATGTCTCCAAAAACCAAAGAATCAAGATGAAAACTAGCTTTGAAAACATCTAAATGAGTTCTAAAAACTCAATGAACTCTAAGTGAAAACTAAAAGGGTTCTCTCATTAGAGTAAATTTAAACACATAAAGGGCCTTTTGTCAAGATTCCTTTTTCATTTTTTATTCACTTCTTTTGTGCATGTGGCCCAATAGTTTCTTGACATAGTGGCTTCAACGCAATGTTACTTCTTTGAGTCACATTTTGAGTCCACACTAAAAGTGGTATAACTTTTGATTGATATGTCAGAATGCGACGAAAATTGTGCGTTGGAGAGCGCTCGTCAAGCGCTTTTCAGTGATACCTTACATCGCATAATTTTGAGCTACTACTAAAAAAGTTATAGCGAGTCAAAGATATTGGCTGAAAATAGTGACAAAATGCAAAAGAGATCTTGACACGAATTCATATGCGGCCCTTTTTGAACTCAAGTTTCCTCTAACGTCATAAATGCGTGGATCCTATAAACATATTGTGATACAATAATACAATGTTAGATCTTGGTAGAGCTGGAGCCCTACTGAAATCGGACAAGATAGATGCTCCCGATACTATAGATATGCTAAAGATGACGATGGAGGACCTGGGTTGTTGGCTCCGAGGTCTCTGAATACCTCTCGTAAACATTGCCACTGATCACAATGTTGGTCATGGGATGGGATATCAGACTCATCCTCAAGTAGTTTTTCACTCTTAGTAGATGCTCTAGAATGTCTCTTCGAGAAAAAATAGGTAATCTGGGGCATTGGCGAGGGCCCATATTTCCCAACCATCGACATAGAAGAAACATCTCACGTATCATCAAAGCAACACACCGTGGGTCCACATATGAAATAAGAGAGCGTAATGTGACTAGGGTATCACGGAAAAGGCAATGATAACGACCCTTGATTTCATACTATAGAGAGGACACTTGAAAATAATATGCTTCTTAGACTCCATGTCATCAATTATGATTGTGCTACTAGGTAGGAATCGACCAATCATTCCGTGTTACCAAAGTATTTCTTAAATGTTGTCAAAATTTTGTTAATTCTTCCATTGACTTTGTCGGACATCTATTAGAATGTGAGTTGTCATGCTACAAGCTTTTTCCCAAAAGTATCTCGTAACCCCTATCCAAAAATGGAGGAGTTGTCTTAAATGCTAGGCCAGTAAAACCATGGGCAAGAGAAGGACTTTTGGCCTAGGCCTTGCAAACAAGTAGAAATTTTTTCATTAGAAGGTTTAATGAAGTTTATATCAAAGACTTTTAAATGAATCTAAAATGAAGGCTCACATCAGTCTATGATGAATTGCGTTTGGGCTATAGGGCCTGATCACCCCATAGGTAGGTCTTTCGTGTGTTGTTGAGAGATTTTGTCTATCATTAAAGTCCTAACTTTTGAATTCATTTTGAAAATTGTGTTGTCCTTGAGAAATATTTATTCATCTATCAATTTTAAAAATAAGCTTGTTGTTTTTGGAGTAGATTTGCATTAATGGGAATTATTTCACGATTGATGTCCTCAATCTTATTGTAAAATTTGTTAAGTCACCTTTTTATCATGAAGATTATCTTGATTAAATATTTCAATTTGCACAACATTAGCCACTATTCTTCAATGAACATTGTAGTTCAAGAAAGACCAACATGATATGAAAAAACATTCATTGCCTAGTGTCATTAGAGACAATAGCAAAATCAAGCATTTGAAATAAAAAAAATCATTGATCAATACAGAATTGTTTTTTGAGTATTTATACTGATTTGTGTGATCTACACTAACGTAAATAGGTTTTTATGATTGTGTAATTAGTTTTATTGTTCAATCAAGTCCACAATTGTATTCCCCATAAACAATGTGTATGCTTGTGATTGCTAGATAACTCATTTCGCAGTTATTATTGTTCTATTAGTGAGTCCAAGATCCAAAATTATGTATGATCAATATTAGTTCCTAAGTTAATCAATGTTGATCCAACCTACATTTGTGAGCGAAAGGAGATAAATTTTATTACTATATTGATTTTTAAGCTGCTTCAAAATTGTCCACATATTATATTCATATACTTCCGACATTTACAACCAATAGATTTCTTTGTTAGATTGAAGGTCTACCATTTTCCATGTATGATTTTCAATCAAAATATTAAACTCCAAATTCATTGGTTCATGCCAATATTTAGATTCTAGTGCTTAATGTACACTTAAAGGCTCATCAGAAGATGTAAAGAGTTCATGAGAAATGCTAGCAACTTCAACGCCTTTCTTTGTCATGGTATATTCTTGAAGACCTCCTTGGAGACATGAGATCTCAAGTTTTCTCCTCTTCAACCCTCGACCCATTTCCATCAATAGTATTTAGAAAGTTAGCTCAAGGACCTTGTTGAATTTTGGAAAATTTAGTGGTTCGAAGATCATCCTAGCTATACAAGAGAGTTTTAGCATTGCTTTAAATTTTCTTTTGCCATATTTGCATCATGTGAAAAATATGGCAAAATCTAGCTTTGTTATTTTGCAATTCTTGTTCAAGTGAAAAACTCACACGTGTGGAAAATAGACAAAAATATCTTAGTTATGTTGAGTTAGGGGTACTCAAGTTCTTAGTAGAGATCTAGCCAAGTGTTTGATGTTGATTAGGCCATTTTTGGCATTAGAGGCAAAATAGGCAAGTACACATGGAAAGTTGTGATTAGGCCAAAAGTAGGTTGTCATGTAGCTCGAGCCAAGTTAGTATGACATGTTGAAATTATGTGAGCCTCATGGTGATACCCAAGTGATGGAATGACCATGTAGGAGCTAGTATTTTTAGGCGTTTGGAATTAATTTAAGTAGACCCCTTTTAGAAAAGTAGAGTGAGCCACCTTTTGATGGTGACCTCTAGTGGAGAAGATAATTCCACTTGTAATCTGTTTTATAGTGGAATTGCCACTTGGGCTCCACCTAAGCAGCTTTCTTGCTTATTTAAGAGGTACCCTCTTCTATGTGAAGAGCCTCTACGAGTTTTATGCATTCAACTAGCTTTTTGATTATGAATGTTCTCTTGAATGATGCATTTATGATCTTGCCCTTCCGTTTTTCATATCAATAGTGTTCGAAACTGAGTGTCCTCTGACAGGCTGGACATAGACTACACACTCAGATATCTGCATGATCTGGGCATTGAATCAAGAAAGATAAATGTTAAGAGAAGCCCGTAGAACTTGGTAACAAGCAGAAGAGAAACAATGAACAAGAAACAGAATTTGATGAGAAGGAATTTGTCAACATTTGGCGTGGTTGCCGCTTGAACTCATACACATAACATTCAAACACATAATCCATTTCTGTTGTATCACATCCCTGCAAACTTTCTACACATTTGTCCACCGCTCTGAGTTCCCACAAGACTGTAATCATCCGTTGTCTGCAATGTTCTTGCTCTTGATCAACTGGCAATGTTCAACCTTCATCACTCCATCCATCGTTCTTTGCACATTCCTTTCCATCTCTGCCCCGATCTTCCACATATCCCAAATGTTGCCCACGCCAATTCTCGGATTTTTTTGACCACCCCATCAGTCGACTCCTGTGCGTTCTTGTTGATCTCCATTCACGTCCTATCTCTATCAGTCGGTTCCTCACACACTGCCTCACACATCCTCCAATTGAATCCTGACCCTTGTCAATACCTTACAACACTTTGGGGGTGGGGGAAGTGATATCATCCGATTCCGTTGAATCACCATCAGTTGGAACATCAACCGAATCTTGTAAGATGAATCACTAGTCGAATTCTGTAAGATGAACCACTAGCCGAATCCTATGAGAGATGAACCATTAGCCGAGTCTGTTATCTCACCCATCAGCCGATACTGTCAGCTCAGTCATTAACATGTCCATTAGTCGACTCCATCAGCTAGAACATTTGCTGAACCTGCGACTTGTCCATTAGCCGACTCCATCAGATGGAACATTAGCTGCAAACCTGCAACTTGATCACTAGCCTCTTTCACCAGCTCACTCATCAGCCGATTTATAAGCTTGATCACTAGTCGAGTCCACAGCTCGATCATCAATCGACTATATTGAATTATCCATCAGCCGATTTTGTTGACTCTCTAGTTGCTTGATCCTTAGCCGAATCCTTTGGCATAGTAATCAGTCGAACTTTTTGACACAATCATCCACCGAATACTGTGACTAAACCATTAGCCGAGTCCACTGCTACATTAACTGAGGCCAACAATTAATCTTCGACTAACCAATGGTTACTGCGTTAGCCGCTTGAATAGTTCATGTCTCAAAACATTCAGTTGAGCTACATTCAAAACCCTAAGTATTGTAAATCGAGTTTGAGTTCAAATCCAGAGTTTTCCCATATAAAAAAAAACAAACAAAACAAACCTTAATACAGCAGAAGAATACCCACTTGAAATGGTATCACCTACATTTGGACAAATTCGAAATTATAGGTTCTCCCAAATAAAGTCCCAAATACAAGGACCTTTTGCAAATCCATTTGAAAGATGGGAACCTAATGGAGCTAAGTCATCATGTGCCCAAGCTCATTTTAATGGTGCAGAATCATCACATGCAAGAGCACACTTCAATGGGGTTTTTGCTAACCAAGGAGCTCACCTTGAGAAACGAACACCAAAATTAGATCTACCAAAATATGACGGTAGTTCGGACCCTCAAAGATTCTTACAGGTCTTTGAGGATGCGTGCGAAGTTTATGGTGAGACATCCAATGACGCTATGGTTCAACTCTTTTCAATGACCATGATTGACAAAGCATGTGAATGGTTTTTTAACCTGGATCGTGAAGATAAAATTGATTGGTCTATATTGAAAGAGTCATTTATCGAACGATTCAAGCCATTTCGTTTGATAGAAAGTCCTTATGTCAAATTGAGTAACATCAAGATGGCAAAAGTGAAAACGTGCACGTACTGGTAATGAATGCCTTTCATATCAACTTGTTGCTGAAAATTCGATGAGACGGTGTAAGATATGTGATGGTATGGGACATACCTTGCTTCATTGTTATTATAATCCAAGGTATGCTGAAAGAGAATACCCGGGAGGAAACTATCAACCTCCTAGACCTACATTTGTTCGCCGAGCCCCATTGAATCCATATCACCAGACAAACAACCAACTTGTACAGATCCAAGAATTGCCTTTGTGTTTGCCCAAATTGTTATCGATATTGTAATATTTTAATTGCTGAGAAGTCCCGATTCACAATTATCCATAACAAAATAAAGCCAATTGCCTTTTGCATTTCTTAATTGCTTGAAACAAAATGAAGCCCAATATTAATGCAAAAGCTGATTGCATTAGTTGGAAAATTAGCTACAAAAATTACATGATGACATTTCCCCCCCCCCATAAGCATTTTTTGTATGTTAACGCCCTATAATCCTTGAAACTATAATGCTTATATATATATATATATCATAGTGTCCCCTCGTACCGCTATTATGGTACCGTCGGTACCATAACAGTGGTACCGTCGGTACGGTGTCGCCCTGGGATCCGCGGTACCAGGGCGGTACCATAATATAAAAAAAAAGAAAAAAAAAATTCCTGTGTTAATTTCGCAAATGTTTTTTTTTTTGGTACCGCCGACCGATATGGTACCGCGGTACCATATATGGTCCCGCGGTATCGGAATCCGCGGGACCTATGATATATATATATAATAGTTGCACTGCGTTTCTGAAACTCGTTTCAGAATCGCGTTCAGAAACGTTTTTTTTAAAAAAATAATTTGGATTTTTTTTTGGGCAATATATATGGGTATCAAATGAAAGCTCTAATTAAGAGCATAATTACTGTGTGATTTGCCTATTGTTTTGTTTGTAGGATGGTCCAGTTTAGGTGCATTAATCCATGTTAGGTTTTGTCAAAAATAAAAATTCAAAACTAACCTGTAGCATGTCTGTTACGATCACAGATGGTCCCAGTAAGTGTGTTTTCGCTCAGGGAGTGGAAGGCCAAGTCATGAAGAGGCCTTACCGTCGAGGCCGGGGTCTACCGGCAGCCCCCGGACGCTGTCGTCTCCCACTGGAGGGCTACTGCCCCCCGGACCCCCTTTTTCTCGGGGGGCTACTGCTTCCCGAACCCCCCGTTTCTTGGGGGGCTACCGCCCCTCGAATCCCCTGAGCATTTATTGAAAAGCAGAGCAAATAACAACCAAATAGCTATTGAAAATAAGATTTGTTTGTGCCCCATCTACTGCATTTTTGAGAGGCAAAGCGCTCGTTTGACCATTGATCCCCTAATAAAATTTCAGCCATAAGCTATTTTTCCAATTTTTTTTTTTTTTTTTTTTTGCGATTCTGGGAGGAGAAACGCGTTTTTCAAAAACACGGTTTCCGAAAATGATCAAGTGCTCATTTGTGATTCGTCACCCACAAGGATACGAATCTGAATCATGATTTCTGAATCATAATTTATATAATTCTCAATCCACACGTAATAAAGAGAGAACATGCAAGTCCACTCTTAGAAGATGCATGAGTCACCCTAAATCCTTTCCATAAGGAAAGTTATAGACTTAAAATGAATAATTCAATCCTAGATCCTTATTGAAAAACATATTATACAATTCTTAATTTCACTCGATATACATTGAGTCCAATATAGAACACCTCTAGATATTCTTAAGTTTCAGTTCAGAATAATCAAGGTTTTTCAAAATCTCATGATGTGAAGTTTCGTCTTTCGATCTACATTGAATATCTCACTCCAACTAAGTTTTCTAGGATATTAAACAATATTTCAAATCAAGAAATAATCTAGACCAAAAGTTCTCGCGTATCCTTAGCACATAACCATCTAAACAAGATTCACCATCGATTACGAGTTATAGGCGATGACAATGTTGGTGAATATATGCACATTGTATGATTGTCCAATTAGTAATGCTTTTGATTTGGTGAGTTGCTCTTGATTTACAAAAGCTTGAATGTCAAGGTGTAGGCCTTTACACGCGTAGCACCACATTGAATCCAATTCCAAATCCTCTTAAGTTAATAATTCGATTTCTACTAGAGATATCTCATTAACTTACGAGTAATTGTACTTTCCATACAATACACATCGATATGCCTCTGTCTTTTCCATTAGTTTTATGCATGAAAAATAAGCCCAATCAAAAGAATACACAATAAATCTATAGGATTTATGAAATTGCACAATAACAAACTTTGATCTCACAATAATTTGACACATAACATACCTCCATAGATCTCACACAATCTGTGCATGTAATCAACTTAATTGAGAATCCTATTACTTACTTATTTCTAGGAGAATATTGTTCCTCGGAGAGTGCTATTTCTCAAAGCAAAATCTCTATTGGAGATTAATTTAAATGAATACATTATTAACAATGAATTTTTCTCTTTACATCACCCTCTCACAGATCTTATTTCTCCACTAAGTTTAAGTTGATTGACTCAACTAGCAAGAAAATACAAGTCTAGATTTAACAATCTGCTTTTTGTGATAGAACTTTCTAATTCGGATACAAACCAATCGGATCATGATTAGTAAGTTCCTAGTCGTATAAAAATAAGTAGCAGATGTATGCGCAATGCCCATCATCTACATCTATGAATAGTGTCTTCCAAAGTTTTATTTTTCTCTACTTCTAACCAGATTTATACCATCTTTAGAAGATCCCAACAGGATCCCCAAATATTCTATCAAACGAGATTTCAAGGTAGCTCCTTATTTACACATATAACAGATTCCTTCTAAAATCTATGCCACATGTTTCTCCTAGATAAACTTTCTATCACTTTCTCTTTCTCTTGTAAGAAATTGAGTGAGTTTCAAAAGATGTCATATCATCCCGATAAGACCTAGGAAAATCTATAAAGAAGATCTGTCCAAGAGGGAAAAGCCATCAATATGTGTTGTTAATGGGTAAATCATCACTCCTATTACCAACACATGCATACGTGACTTATCCTAAGGTATTTCTTATTGAAGTCCATTCTTATGAGAAACTGAACTATCTATATCTTGATAAAAATTCATATGGGATCAAGAGAAACTGAATTCTAGTATAGTTTGTATCCCTTGGTTCATATTGTTACAACAAAGGAATCAACCATTTAAAGAAAATTAATTCACGTAATACAGATGGATGTTGCCAGCCTTTCATATGACATCGTCCAAGGTCCACAAGTAATAAATAATACTTCCCAAGAATTCACATGAAATCAAGCTATCATTTCATATAGTAACTGAAATGCACCAATATATTTAAAAATAAAGAAAATAATTGATCATATTTGCTATATTGCCATATTGAGGCCAACTTTGTTTTAGACTTAGAGATTGACTTTTCAAAGTTCATTACTCTAAATTTCATTTGAATAAATATTTTTGAAAGTGTGGGAAAGTTAGAATACGAGTTTGAGTAGATTCAAATTTGAATGTTGGGTACTTTAAATCTAGACCAAAAAATAGTGGGGTTAGCATTTTGGTGGGAAAGCCAAGTGACCAAATAGGGTTTGAACCTGTTATAAAAGGATGTAGTTCGTGGAGAGACATATCTTCTCTCTTCTTTATCTCATTTCATGCTTATACATAGTTCTCTTGGATTCTACTATCCATTGGTGCATTATACTTGTGATTGCTTGCAATTTTATGTGTAAAATGATCTATAATTGCTATTTTTGGATCCACACATGTGAAATACAGTAGCTTGTTGGTTTTGTACAGACAACAAAAATACTTTATCATTAGATTCATGTTTGATCCAGTTCTATTAGAGTTTGTATCTCATTTTGTGTGTAGATGCTGATTTTTTTACATTGGTTAGATTGGTAAAGTATTTTTTTTTGTAACCCAAGATTTTTCAAGTGGATTGGATCATAATGATCTGAAATCTTTCACATGGTATCAGAGCTTGTGTTTTAGGTTATAAAAGAGAAAATCAAATCTATCAATGATTTGGTGAAGGTATCAAGACTAGAGCATGTTAGAGAGGATTCTACATCAAAATCGAGTTCTTTACTTTTGTAGATTGGAGTTTTGGTAGATCAAAATCCTGTATAGGTTCACAGACTTGATCAAGTCCGATTCTTGATTTCACATATTGGATTTGGTCGATTTTTGGATCATTGGATCAGTCTAAGTGGTGGCTATTAGATTGCATATGAAATTTTCAACATTTGTATGTAGATTTGGAATAGTCAATTTTTTGTAATTTTGTCAAAACCCTAATTTTGGTTGGATTTCTAGATAGTGAGGTTGCTAGATTTCATTTGAGTGTGTTTCAATTTTAGAAAGTGGCAAAAGTCATTAGATTGAGAATAGATCATAGATTGATCAAGATTTCATGATTCTATGTGTTGATTTCCTTGGTATAAGTGCTAGAAGAGAATTGTTGAGATAATTTCAAATCTTTGTGATTTCTTTTGAAAACATTTGTTGTTGTTTAAATGAATGCTTTGTGCATTGAAATAGGTTGAAAAAGAAGATCAGGTCATTGCTACATGGCAATTTCAATTGGAGTTGAAAAAGAAGATCATGTCTTTGTTACATGGCAAATTTAAGAACAAGTATTTTTGTTGAATATAGTGAGGTGAGTAAAGACTACAAGGTTTACATTCCTTCTACTAACAAAGTGATTGTTGGTAGAGATGTCATCTTTGATGAAGAGAATATTTTAAAAGTGTTTTTAAACATAATTGATAATGGTGTGGATGGATTTAATATTCTTGATGTTAATGAAAAGGATCCTACTTTGGATGATGATGATGATGGACCTTCATCAAGTCAAAAGCCAAAGAGAACATCAAGGGAAAGAAAAGTACTTTCAAGGCTCGCATATGATAAAAAAGATAAGCAAGTAGTTTCTAGAAATTATGTTGTTTTCTTAACCTCTTTGGATGAATCGACAAGTGTAGATCAAGCAAGGAAAGAAGATGAGTGGATCCAAGCAATGGATCTTGAGTGTCAAGCTCTTATGAAGAATAAAACATCTTTTGGAGGATCTTCTTGTGTGGATATTGCTACTAAAGAGTGAGGATTTCATATTTGATGTCTTTCGAATGTTGTGGAGAGTCAATTCAATATGAAAATCAAGTGCTTAAAGCTAAAAAATGAGGACCTATCAACAAAGTTCAAAGAAGTTTGTGTGGCACATGGGATCAAGAGGGAGTTTTCAAACTCAAAGGATCTACATGGCGTGGAAGAAAGACAAAGAATTCTTTTTGAAAGAGCTAAATCTATAAGGGTGAATGTAAAATTTCCTAAGTCATTTTGGGGAGAAGCCTTGATGTGTGCTCACTTTGTTTGCAATAGGTACTCAAATAAAGACTTGGATGATAAGAGTTCATTTGAAGTTTTTTTTGCTAAGAAGCCAAGGATAATAGCATTTGAAGATCTTTGGTAGTACTTGCTATGTTAACTCATTTTTTGGATTCTTAAAAGGAATCTTTGTTGGCTATAAGGAAGTAAGAAAATATTATAGGGTTTACATTCCTAAGTCAAAAAAAGCTCACATTTCTAAGGATGTTGTCTTTGAAGAGGAGAATGTGGATAAGCTTGATGTTGTTGATGTTGATCAATCTAACATTTTTTATGGTAATGATGATTGTTCTTTGGATGGTGATGGTAGAGATGCTTTTCCAAATTAAGTTCTAAGAAGATCCTCAAGGGAAAGACAAAAGTCATCTAGGCTTACATATGATGAAAAGGGTAAACAAGTGGAAGTGACTCATTTTGCTTTATTCACATGTTTTGGTTCATCTTCTTATCTAGATGATGATATGCAAGTGGATGATGGTTTTCAAGAAATGGATCTGAAAAAAAAATTGTGTTGAATGGCTTTGATGGGCAGGTGGAATATCAAGAGGTTGATCTTAACGAGCTTCAACTACACAAAAGGAAAAGTGGCAATTTGGAGCTAGTCAAGAGCATCAAAGGGAAGCCAAGTGGCAAAGATACTTTGGATTTGTTTTTGCAAGTTATTGAAGACTCAAATAAGGTCAAAGGAGCAGCAAGAAAGTGTTGTTCAAGTTTACTTTATTTGTTCTATCTCATGTTTAAGCTATTTCAAGTGAATGTACGCAAATTGTTAAGATATGGTGAAACTAGTTACATTGTCTTGCAATATCTTCAGTGTTAGAGTTGTACTAGCATTCTTGGCTGGTTTTGCTGAAGGAAATGAAGCTATTGGAGGTTCATTATGTCACTAATTCATGATCAAGTCATCAAGTGTTGATAATATTTTATCAAAAGATGGAGATGGAAGCTCATTCATTGATTTCATGGAAGATACATATCAAGAAAGGACGAAAATAGAGGAGACATACAAACATTAGACAATAACTATCATTTATTGTTTAGTTACTGTTATTTTCCAAAGAGTTCAAAGTTTGAAACATGGAGAAATCATTGCATTTACATTCTATGTGATTCTTCATGTTCTAGTTACATCTTAATATATAAAATTAATGTAAGAAATAGTGAAACATCCAATGTGGACACTAATCTCTATATCAATTATGGAAGTTACTATAAAACCATAGAAAGGAGGTCTAGACTTAGGATGGACATCATTCTTAAGATAGATCAAAGTTGTGTGGTAAAACTAGTTGAAGAGGGAGTGTGAAAAATTGTCAACTAGTTTTATAGGTTTTGTTTTGGAAGCCAATTTGAAATCTCAACTTAGAGATAATTTCATATTTGTCAATAAGGGCCCAAATAGCGATTCCATTTTAATTGGCTAATATAGATACATTGCATCTAGTCACAAAAAAACTAGATTTTAGGTGAGATATCTCTAAGTTTTCATTTTAGGGCTATTTTGGGACAAGTGGCCAAATGACATTTCGGAAGCTATAAATAGTTGTACCTGCATGGAGAAATAAGCATCATAGTTTTTTTCTTTGTGAAAAATTCATCTCTTGTGTTTCTATGTCTATCTCATGTATTTTTCTTTTAATATCTTGGTTTTCTTTGTGTAGATTGTTGATTTTATAGTTGATTTAGTTTTCACACATGTAAAGTACTGTACTTTATTATTGTTGTACGGACAGAGACAATACTAAGTCATATTCAAGTGTTTATGATCAGATCTTTGTGCATTTCTAAGTTTTAGCATGCATAAATTAATGATTTCTATTTTCTAGCTATTTCTAGATGTGCACACCAAATTGGCCAAAGATCTTAGATCTATTAAGTATGTTTTCTATCTGTATTTTTTCACAGTTTGAAGCCGTGTACAAGGAATATGATGTCTTGATTTCTAACAACACTTGGGAACTTGTGGATTCACCTATCAACAAGCATGTTATTAGATGCCAGTGAGTGTTTCGAGTGAAGTACAACAATGATGGATCTATCAACAAATTCAAAGCAAGACTATGTGCCAAATGATATGTGCAAATCCAAGGTCTTCATTGAAGACACATTTGCACTCGTGGCCAAGGTGTTGACTATAAGAGTCATCATTTTTATTGCATGCTATTTCAAATGGAGGATGTTTGAACTTGATGTTTCTAATGTCATCCTCATTGACTTTCTTGAGAAAAAACTTTATATGGAACAATGTGAGGGCTTTATCAAAGAAGCTGAAGAATCCAAAGTTTGACTCTTATGGGCTTAAACAAGCTCCAAGGTCATGATATGCAAGGCTAAACTCATATCTTATCTCACTTGGATTCAATCTAAGTACATATGATCCATCTTTGTAGATAAAGTTTGTAGTAGCAATCTTGTCATTCTCATAATTTATGTAGATGATATTATTTTGAGTGGAAGTTGCATAAAACTTGTTGATGAGACAAAAAGTGCACATGGCAAAAAACTAGTGCAATGCACATCCAAATGTATAAATGACAAGACATCTTAGACCTTGAGCCAAATCTAGAATAATACAGCCTTTGTGATTTTGACATAATAGATTTAAACACAATATTATGAACTTTTGCCAATACTCAAGATTGAAAAACACTCTTTAAAAAGTCCAGCTACTTAAAATCAAGAGATCTTATAAAATTTAGGGTTTTATAAAAAATGCAAAATATCGAATCAAGCAAAATCTACATGCAAAAGCTAGAATCTAGATATCTCATCTAATGAATGTACCATCCACAATCATGAGAAATTTTTATTTCCACATTCTAGTAAGTGGTTTCAAAAATTGACCATCCACAAGTATTTTGATCTAAAATGACTATAAGATCACAAAGATCCAAACTATGTATTTGAAATTACAATATTTGAACTAGATGGACATAGAAACAAAAGAGATGAATTCTCCACAAAGTAAGAAACTATGCTGATTATTTCTCCATGCAGGTACAACTATTTATAGCTTCCAAATTGTTATTTGGCCACTTGTCCCAAAATAGCCCTAAAATGAAAACTTTTAAATACCTCACCAAAAATCTAGTTTTTAGTGACTAGATACAATGTATCTATTTTAACCAATTAGAATGGGTCCAAATCTCATCTCATTCACTTATCTACTTGCCAAAATTAGTAAAATCACTACTTAGGCCCTTATTGACAAATACGAAACTCTCTCTAAGTTGAGATTTCAAGTTGGCCTCCAAAAATGCTAATAAACCAACACATTATAGGAGTTCTCAATATCAAAAAGACTCTTAAGAAATGCCATGTAGGATAAAGGAAAAAATTAAAAAAAAATAATAATATTGTTTATTTGCTTGCCCTCACTACTCTCGAGGCCTCCCCAACTCCAAAGATCTAACCATAGTGTCTACAATCACAATTAAGAATTCTAAACTGTTCACACTCTAAATTCGAATATACATTCTCTCTATTGGTTATGATGAGGGCAATCATCTCATTGTCATTCTCAAATTCGAATCAGGGAAAAAAACAAAATATATGAATATGCATTTCCTTCACTAGAATGAAAATGTGAGCGCCATTTCCAAATATGAATGCCATCTTCACATTAGAATGAAAATATGAGCGCCGTTTTTCCACTGAAATGAAAATATGAGTGCCATTTTCAAATTTGAATCAAGTAGAAAAGCAAAATCAAGGGATTGATGGTACAGAGTATATAATTTAATAAAAGATAAGTACTTTGTTTTGTTTTGAAAAATCTATTTTTAGTACTTTGATGTATCTGATTACTTTCTTGTTTTTTTTATGACGACATTGTATCATCTACATTTGGATATCCTTACTGATTTGGCACTTTTATAGAGAAGAAGAGACAAAGGAATTCCAATATTTGCTGGTGATCGTTCCTGTTATAGAGAAGAAAAAAAGAAGAACTTGGATTTGTGGACAGACGGAACATTGTACCCCCAAGATCCTAGCACATTGACTCATCCCACATTCTCTTCAATAACTCATCTAGTTAAATGAATATGCAATGGACATATTGGATTACTAGGATATTGTGAGAGATTGCAGAACCATGAAAATCAACTTTCTATGAAAAAAATTTACTTTTTAGAATGTGAGTTGATATGGATATTCTTTTATTGTCGGAATAGATATTCTCTTCTCCAAAAGACTTTAGAGAAAAATGAACAATTTAAAAAAAATAATGAATCATTACAGAAGATAACAATTGATATCAAATTAAAACTAGAGCAAATGCAATCAATCTTACAATTTGAATTGAAAACTGGTTGTAATTTTTTTGAAATGATAAATTCAGATAATTTTTCATTTCTTGATTTCCCAATGGTGCAAGGGGGTTGTCGATCAATGTGTTATTTTCAAGATGAGTGTACCAACTATCCTCAGACAAGATTTCAGATATCTCAGCAAAAGGGACAGTTAGTGAGAGGGCTACATATGTATATTTTGGGATTTTTTTTTTAATGTACAATTGTTGAATGGATAAAAGGGTATATGAAAAGAGAGAACCAATATTTACATAATTGTAAGTACGGTATGGTCTGGTTATTGGATTAGTGGAGCGAAATATATTCTTTGCTTTAACTTCCTCCAAATGATGAGAATAGTTAGCTTCTCAATCTGTGTAGATTTTTCACAGATCCGGGAATAACAACTGACTGGAGATTCTGAAAAGAATTGGATTAGGGCTAGGGACAACTTCTTTAACATCAAAAATGTTAATTGAGTCTAGCTTATTCCGATACTCATCCAGAGCTAGAAAAATATTGTTTTCAAATGTTTTTAGATATTTTAGGATATAAGAGGTGGTGAAAGATCCTTCATGGACATCATTCTCTATTGGAGTCTCAAAAGTTCCTTCTTTGTAGCTGGATTTTTTAGACACTTCTAAAAGCTTTCATTGATCTATGAAGAGAGTTGTAAATAGATCAAGCTAAATTTGAGGAGGAGTGTGAAGAATTGCCAAAAATTGGCAAATCTAGCTTGATTAAAAACCATGTAGAATAGTGTAAATTGTGTACACAAGTGGGTCCCACAAATGTGAGGCCATGATGCCACATGGGAAACCCATCCTAATGTAGGTTAGGTCAAGTCAAGAGAGTTGGTCATGTCTATTTGGTGGTCATCCCTACTTTATAGGACCTACACTTAAGTTTAAGGTGAAAATTTGACCAACTAACTACCTACGAAGCATAACTCTAGGAAATAGACTAGGGTTTCATTTTATGTCAAGGAGAGTGAGTTAACTTCCTTATTACATGCTGGAAATCCACCTAACTTCAAGAAGGAAGTCGAATTTGCTATGTATTCCCTCTCTCCATAGTGAGAAGATAGAAAATTTTTGGAGCTCATTGGCAATCTCAAGCTAGTTCACTATGTACATTGAGTTTTTGTGATCCAAATGAAACCAAATCAATTTCTACTTGTTTCTCAGGTTGAAGTCCGTACTAAAGCCTGTAGTACACACGTGTGGGCTTGGATTTCAATGTTTATCAATGCTTTTGATTGTCAATGCTTGTTGTTTGTCAAATTGCCTATCTAGATCAACTTTTTTGTGTCTAGTTTTTTGATAGATTGTTAAGCAAGCATCCAATCACTCTTGTGGATCTTTTGTAGATCCATTTATGGTCCTAAAGTACAGTACTTTCACAATATATTGTTGCATATGCTTCTCTGCCAATACCTGCAAAATCACAAGCACCCTGAACTATAGTCTTATCTAAATTTTTTTGAATGTCCACCGTTCAACCCATGAAGTTTGTTTCAGTCCAGAAGTATGTACTATCTTAACCAAAGTCTACTAATTTTAGGGGTAGAAATAATGCTACCTGCTATAATTGTGGAGCACCCGAGCATTATTCGACAATGTCCTGAACCAAAGTGACAAATTGTTTATGTACCGTTATGTGGAAATTGCCAAGGATCAGAAGGACACATCACTTCTGAATGTCCTAAACCACCAATCAAAAAAATGATGGTGAAGTATGTTAAATTGGATACCAATGAGGAAGGTCAGACTAAAAATGAAGTGGTACAGAGGATAGAAATATGTATAGAAGATTTTTTCTGGCCAAGTGATTTGGATTTTCAAGCTAACAAGGTATCTACCCAAAGTGAAGCCAAAAAGGATAGGCAAAGTCAAATTTGGCCTATTTCGGAGTCTAAGAAAAAGACAAGGAAATGTAAATAGCAAAAACAACCGTCACTTGTTTAGAAAAGGACTAGTAAATCTCTTACTCAAGATGATATAAACGATGACCTCATTTATGATCAAAATGACAAGAAATACTCTGTCCCGAATATAACTCAGCAAGTTGACTCGGGAAATTGCAACCAAGTATTACTTTTAAGCAGTTGCTCGAAGATAATGTGCTTTATCGGAAACAACTCAATGAATTGTTGGTGAAAAAGAGAAGAAGAAAATCGAGATTACCAGAAGTCAATGTAAATAGAATTGAGGTTGATGATAAAGGAGCTCCAAAAATTGAGGTCCAAATTAAAGGATGTATTGTTTCAAATGTACCTAATGATTTGGGCTCTGGAGTAAATATTATTACAGAGGAGACAACTCATAATTTGGGATTAACCCATATTACTCCCACAACCAAGTTCTTAAGATTGGTGGATCAGACCAGACGGAAACCAGTCGGCCTACTTAATAATGTGGAAGTGAAAATTGAAGGATAGACGTTTCTGTTGAATTTTGTGGTTATTAAACCAGTGACTGTACCTTCATATCCCATGTTATTAGGCAGACCCTGGTTATATGATGCCGACATGGTCACATATTGGAAAAAGAAGGAATTTCAATTTCCAATTAAAGGATCCAATCAAAAAATTACGTACGAAGTGGTAAAAAACAAATATCAAGGAGAAACTCAGTTATACCTTTGATACATAATTTTATTCTTCGTCAGATGAACAGTCCATAGATATTTGATATTTGGAGTGTTACGAGATTGACAAGGAAGAACATAATGGTAATCAAGCTCGAGAAATTTACGGGAGAAGCAAAGTTAATTCAACAATGGAAATAGTTGACATTGATGAAATTGACAAAATTTTCATTGGCTTAGATAAACAAGTAAATATATCCTTATATTTATCGAAATATGAAATGGGTATATATCAAGACCTATTAAAGACTATGGGGATGTGTTTGCTTGGAGCTTAACTGACTTAAAAAGTATTCTAAAGAAATTTGACGAGCATCAAATCGATTTAAAGCTAGAAGCTTTTCCAATTCGTCAAAGAGAATATAGGCTAAACCCAAAATATTCATTGATGGGGAAAGCAGAGTCTCAATGAATATTTGGAAGTAGGAATTATTTATCCAGTTTTAAGCAGTGAATGGGTTTCACCCATTGTCATTGTACCAAAAAAGAAAACATGAAAAATTCGGGTATGTCAAGATTTCAAGAAACTCAATGATGCAACTAAAAACGATTATCATCCTTTATTGTTTACAGATTTGATATTAGACAAAGTTGCAGGTTATGAAAGGTACAATTTTCTGGATGGTTTTTCAGGATATAATCAAGTCCAGATAAAGAAAATGATCAAGATAAAATTACCTTCACAACCTATTGGGGAATCTCTGCATATACCAGAATGCCATTTGGACTTTGTAATGCACCAGCAACATTCCAAATGATGATGACTATTATATTCAGAATTTTTTGAGAAGATTTTTGGAAATATTTATTGATGATTTCTATGTTTTCAGTTCTGCAAAGGATCATCCTGATAAACTTAGACAAACTTTACAAAGATGCTGGGAAACATCGATTTCATTACATGTTGAGAAGTATTTTGAAATGACGGAAGACATACTTCTTGGACACAAAATATCAGAAAGAGGAATTGAAGTGGACCAAGACAAGATCAAAATTATCGAAGCTTTGCAGCCACCAACAAGCTTAAGAGAATTAAGAGGTTTTCTCGACCATTTGGGATATTACAGAAGATTTATAAAGGATTATGCTAATATGGTGGCCCCTTTGACTAAACTTTTAAAGAAAAATACCGATTACAATTGAAAAGAGATTGCCAAAGGGCATTCGAGTGTTTAAAAGATAAATTAAAATCGGCTCCAATTTTAAGACCTCCAAATTGGGATCGAAAATTTCATATTTATGTGGATACCTCTTCCTTTGCTATTGGGACTGTATTAAGTCAAAAGGATGATGGAAAACGAGATTACCCAATTTATTATGCGTGTAGGCAATATCAGTTGTCGTGAAGAACTATTCAGCAATTGAAAGAAAAACCATATAAATGATATATTCCGTTCAGAAGTTTCGACATTATCTTATTAGTATGCATTTACCTTTTATGTTGATCATATGCTATCAAATATTCGGTAATAAGCCAGATTTGTCCGGAAGGATAGTGTGATGGATCCTTTTATTATCGGAATTCAACTATACAGTCGAAGTTTGACCAGAGAAACATCATGCAAATGCAGATTATTTTTCCAGGATTGAAACTTCAGAACAAAAGGAAACAATTTCTGATAAACTTTCGGATGAGGAGGTAATGTTATTAACAATTGAGAATTCATGATATTTTGATATAATTGAATATTTGAAAGCATTGCAATATCCAACAGGAATGGCCAGGGAGGAGAAAAATGTTTTTCAGTATCGAGTCGCTCCCTATACCATAATCTCAAGAATTTTGTATAAAATGGGAAATGATGAAAAACTAAGGAGATGCTTGGAGAAAAATCAAATTCAACAACTGATCAAATCAGTTCATGTAGAAGATGTTGGAGGCCATTTTGCAATGAAAAATACGGTAAAGAAAATTATAAATCTAGATATTGGTGGCCAACGATATAGAGATGTTCATTAGTTCATTTCGAACAATGATCCTATCAAAAAGTGGTAAACCAACAACTTCCAACAATTGGCCTTTAGTTCCAATTCTACCATTAGTGCTCTTTGAAAAATAGGAGATCGATTTTGTGGGCCCTATTAAATCAGCTACAAGGCATAAGAAGAATCAATATATATTGGTTGCCACGGATTACTGTATCAAGATGGTGGAGGCTGACACAACAGAAAGAAATGAAGCAAAGACTATTCCTATTTTTTTTTTTGAAATACAATTACTAGGTACAGATGTCCATTGGAGTTGGTAAGTGACAAGGATACTCATTTTATCAATCAGACTATTGTGGAGTTATTAAAGTACTTCATGATCACTCATTGAAGGACAATACCTTACAATCCTGAAGCTAATAGATTAATGGAGAGGGCTAATGGTATACTTTGTGAGATTTTTAAAAAAATTACCGATCACCATTCTACTAATTGGAATACCAAGTTACCATCTGTTCTTTGGGCCTATCGAAATACTGAGAAGATAACTACAAAGAAGACCCGATTTTATTTGGTGTATGGGATGTATCCTATACTACCTATCGAATTTGATGTACCTATTTATCGAATTCGGGAATCTGAGAGAGATGCATCTAACTAGATGATAAATGAAAGGCTCCATACCATATCATATCATATCTCAATTAGAAGAAGATCAATATTGTGCTTTACAGGAAACATCTTAGGTACAAACTAAAATAAAAACAAGATATGACAATAATCTAAATATAATATCTTTAAAAGAAGGAGATCTTGCTTTATTATGTAATAGTCGTCATATGAAATTTCGAGGGAAGCTGCATACAAGGTGGATGGGACCATATTAGGTAATTGAAGTATTCAGCAATGGTTCTATTCAATTGGCAGACCTGCAAGATCGGTTTTTAGACACCCGGGTAAATAGAGTCCGAGTGAAGAAATATAATGAAGCTACGGACATCTAAATTTTTGGTTTTTTTTTTTTTGATTTTGTCGTTGTAGTTTTAGATAAAACTCTTGGTTTTACGTAAGAAATTATTGATCCATGCTTTTCCAAGAGTAATTAATTATTGTTGATTCTTATTTTTCAATAGATTTATTCAACGAGGACATTTCCTAATTTGAGGAGGAGAAGATGTTATACTTTGAAACTTTCGATTTTTGAATTTTTTGATTTTTTCATTTTTTTGATCTAGTGAGCTCTCGATGTATATCGGTCTCTGTATTCATCAAGTAATTGAAGACATCATTGGGTTATACAATGTATTGAATCTTTCTCTGAATCGTAGTATTGAAAATTTTAGGTTCGAGTTGATCCGAGTCCGTATCAAATTTTCCTAATATTTTTTTCAATCCATTAGAAATTCGATTCGATCCTATTTGAGTCGATCATGTATCGAATATTTTCAATTATTTTAAAAGGTCCAATTTTTCAAAAAGATGTCACCTCGCTGATTGATCATCTTTTGCAAGAATCAGAGAAAGAAGAAGATTCAGTTATGGACATAGGTGATACCGCAACAACAATACAGCCTCTGGAAATAATAGGTCAAACAATCAAGCCTATGAAATGATGAAAATGGATGAGGCCCAAAATTTTCAAATGCCTACGGAAGAATTATCAAACCCTAAAAATGAGGAACAAGAGGACGCAAATATACGTAAGGACATCTCTAGTTTTGAAGATTTATCTGATAATTTTTTGTACTCAACTTTGAAAATTTTATTTACTTCAACAAATGAAATAGTAAATTTTGTACAGAGGTAGCAGAGTGAAGCAGAAGAATTACAAATTTCAAGATTCAAAGTTAAGCAGTAGTAGAGTACTTTGCAGCTCTAAATATTACTACGAATTGAGTCACCGAACTTCAGGCGAAGTTTGTTGCAAAGAAAGATGAAATCTGTGACCTAACAAAAGATTACAACAAGACTTGTTGTCCACAAAATTATAGAGGCATATGAGAAATTAAAGTCCAAATATGTTGCTCAGAAAAACCTCCTCTTGCTTGAACAACAAAAAGTGGCTGTTGCTCAAACTTCTATTGTGTAGTTAACCAAAAAATTGGATGATATTCGCCCTCGTATGGAGATGGCGAAATCTTTTCAAGAGGAACAATTGAAGTTTAAGGAGAAAGCGTTGAAGGCACAATTGAAAAATCAAAGTTTACAAGTTGACTTGCCTTTCTCCTTGCTTTACTTTATCTCTTTTCTTCTTGTGGCACTTTGAAACAACATGCCGTTTTTTCCACAATAAAAGCACTTGATTTTGGATTTCCCACTTGTTGATGGTTGTGAAGAGTCTTCATCACCATCCTCCTTGGATTTGTCCTTTGCAGTGTTGATGTTGCTCTTTGCCTCTTCCTCTTGGCTTTTCCTTTTAGAAAGAATGCTTTCTCCTCTCCACCATTCTTCAAAGAAAGTTGATTGATCCTCAATAGCTTGTTCTCTTGCCTACACTCCTCAAGAATGAGAACTCCTTGTAATGTCTCCAAGCTTCGAATCTCCTGCTTGATTGCATAAGATTGAACAATATTGTCAAATTCATCTCTCAATCCATTAGAGATCACTTGCACTAATTCTCTTTGGTTGAGATGGTCTCCTAGCAAGCAAGCTCTTGTAAAAATTACAGCAAATAAGGATCCTAAAACACTTGAAATGATGAGGGAAACAATAGATTATGATTTCATAAGATTAGCACAAGTTGA
This sequence comes from Diphasiastrum complanatum, assembly GCA_029204225.1. NCBI lineage: Eukaryota > Viridiplantae > Streptophyta > Lycopodiopsida > Lycopodiales > Lycopodiaceae > Diphasiastrum > Diphasiastrum complanatum. The sequence continues at coordinate 32,970,477 of CM055095.1, forward strand.
ACCATCAAAATCCATCAAAAATCTATGCTTGAACCTCACTAAATGGCCCAAATCCTTGAAGAAGGCTTCACACGTGTGAAAGTACGGCCTCCCATAGTCTGAGTACTGTACACCAGACCTACATTCAATCCTATAATCATTAGTAATCACAAGTACTCAAACAATTATGAACATAGAGAGCAATTGCACCATTATGAGAGAAAAAACATGAAATTGCTTGATTGATTTTGGTGAGATATCATCACCTATATATACATGATCCATCATGGTTTTGGGCAGGTATGAGTAGCCCTAAACCTATCCCTAATGCTAATTTTGGTGGATCTTTCATCCCTACCAAGTTAGGGTTGGAATCTTGGAGATCCCTCAACAATGCAAAAATTACCAAAAATAGCTCCTATTTTTTCTCCCTTGTATCTAAGCATAATTTGGACTCATTCCAAAGGTTCTAACACTTAGGTCTACTTGAGAATATCCTTATGAATGGAATCCTATGCTATTTGGCACGTGTGACAAGCCACATCATGACCATCTAACTATTTACAAGTCATATGACCAAAACTAGTCAAGCTAGAATTGTGAATTTTTAACACTCCTCCTCACTATCTAGCTTGGTTCAATCATTGCTTTACTAATCACTCCAAGTGATGATCTGAACTTCATAAAAGGTGTCTTTTGAAGTGGTTTAGTAAGTAGATCAGCTACACATTCATTGCTTGGAACATGCTCCAAAGCAATCTCCTTGGCTTGCACCATTTCTCTCACAAAGTGATGGCATATCTCAATGTGCTTAGATCTTGCATGGAAGATTGGGTTAGATGCAAGGTGTTGGGCTGATATATTGTCATTGTAGATGATTGGTGCCTCCTCTGAATCCATGATCTTTAGTTCCACCAATAATCTCTTGATCCAAAGTACCTCCTTTGTAGTGGTTGTCAAAGATTTGTACTCGGCCTCGGTTGAAGATAGAGATATAGTTTCTTGCTTTTTTGAAAGCCATGAAACCACACCTTCTCCTATGAAAGTTGAATAGGCACTTGTTGATTTCCTATCCCTCTTGTCCCCTGCAAAATCTGAATCACTAAATGCATGAAGGTTAATCACATCTCCTCTATATAGAATCCCAAAATCCAATGTACCCGAGATGTATCTTAGAATCCTCTTAGCCTTTTTCCAATGGATATTCAATGGCTTTTGCATGGATTGGCTCAACCTACATACACTAAAGCTAAGATCTGGTCTAGTTATAGTGATCCACATTAAGGAACCTATAAGTTGCCTAAACAAAGTGATGTCCATGAAGGATCTTTCATCATCTTCATTTGGCAAATTTACATCTTGCTCCATTGGTGTGTCAACACTTTTGCATACTTCCATCTTAAACTTCTTCAAAAGACTTTGAGCATAGTTTACTTGACTTATAAAGATAAAATCAGACCCTCTAAGTACTTCTATGCCTAAGATGAAGTGAACACACCCTAGATCTACCATCTTGAACTCTAAGGATAGATCTATCTTGATTTTTTCAATACCATCAACACTATTTCCACTAATGATGATGTCATCTACATAAATGAGTAAAAGTACAATACCAACATCATCAAACTTAATGTAAAGAGTGGGATCATATTCACTTTGAACAAAAGAAAGTGAAATAAGATAGCAATGTAGTCTTGAATTCCAAGATCTCGAGGCTTGCTTCAAGCCATAGATGCTTCTTTGGAGATGACATACTTTGTTCTCCATTCCATGCTTGATGAACCCTTGTGGCTGCTCCATATAGATATCCTCTTCCAAAAAACCATTCAAGAAAGCATTAGAGACATCCATTTGACATAGAATCCATCCAAAATGTGATGCAAGTGCAATGATTAGTCTTATTGTGACCATCTTGGCCACGGGTGCAAAAGTTTCCTCATAGTCTATCCCTCTCTCTTGAGCATAACCTTTTGCAACTAATCTTGCTTTATGTTTGTTAACACTCCCATTTGCATTCAACTTAAGCTTTAAGACCCACTTGCATCCTATTACATTCCTTTGAGGTCTCTCAACAAGCAACCAAGTTTCATTCTCAATCAAGGCATCATACTCATCCAACATAGCTTTATACCATTCTTTGGAGTTCAATGCATCTTCAACGTTAGACGGTTCTTCAAAACTAGATAAAGCATAAGAAGTGGATGAGATACCCTCAACTTGCTGTCCTTTGCCTTGATATGTGAGCCTTGATGGCTCCACTTTTGCCCTTGAAGATCTCCTTGGTGTGATAGGTGGGTTTGGTGCTTGCTCCTCCATGAGCTCCTCCTCAAAACCAAGATCTTGCTCCTCGGCCATCTTCTTCTTGATTGTTGGAGCACTTGAGCCTTCTTCAAGCATATGCATATGATGTTCATCAAAGATGACATCCCTTGAAACAACAAATTTGTTCAAGGATGGGAGATAGACTTTGTAGCCCTTGCTTGAGCTTGCATATCCAAGCATGATCACTCTTGTGGAAGATGGATCCTCCTTGGTTCTTGTTTCCAATGGCACATGCACATAACATATACACCCAAAAACTTTCAAGTGATTAAGATTGGGTTTCTTTCCATACAACATCTCATAAGGAGTTTTGCCTTCAATTGCTTTGCAAGACACCCTATTCATCAAGTAGTTTGCACATACAAGAGACTCACCCCAAAAGGATTTGGGCAAACAAGCAACTAATCTTAAAGCCTTAGAACATTCACATAATGTTCTATTCCTTCTTTCAGCAACTCCATTTTGTTGAGGAGTGTAAGGACAAGAAGTCTCTTTCTTGATCCCTTCCTCCTCACAAAAGGCCTTGAACTCATTGGAGATGAATTCTCCACCATTGTCACTTATAAGAATCTTGATGCTATGATTATGATGCTTTTCCACAAACAACTTGAACTTTACAAAAGTATCAAATACTTGAGACTTGCAGGAAAGTAAGAACACCCAACAATATCTTGAGTAGTCATCAATGAAGGTTAACAACATGGATGAACCTCCATTAGATTTGGTGCTAGCAATGTGCACATCCGAGTGTATGAGTTCAAGAGGATGAGATGACTTTGTGATGGAGTTAGGAAACACCTTCTTATGTGCCTTGGATAAGGCACAAGCTTCACAAACCTTGTCTTCCTTCCCAATAGACCTTGGTAGGCCTAAAGCATACTCCTCCTTGATCATAGCCTCCATGGAACCCGAGTTGACATGTCCAAGTCTTTTGTGCCATAAAGTAAAGGTAGATATCTTGCTCTTCTCGGCCAACATGACAACATTAGTATCCAAAAATGCATCCAACTTATAAAGTTTGCCAAGTCTAGTGCCCTTAGCCACTATCTTACCCTTCTTCTTGATGAAACATTCATTTGAAGCAAAGTCAATATTGAAACCATTGTCTACCATTTGGCCAACACTTAGTAGATTCTTTGTTATTTTAGGAATGTACAAAACACCTTCTATGTTGATCTTTTTGGAAGATCCTAAGCAAAGGGGAATGCTACCAACTCCTTCAATCTTACAAGCTTCATCATTTGCTGTATAGATAGACTTTATAGGTCCATCATAAGATAAGAGAGAAGAGAAAAACTCCCTTTTACTAGTCATGTGTGAACTAGCACCCGAGTCAATCCACCAAGGATCTTCTCCTTTGAAGCTTGTTGAAGAAAATATGGACATCATGAGAGAGTCCTCATGTGAACTCTCCTCCTCCTCCTCTTTGCTCATGTTGGCTTGGCTTTGATCTTGCTTCCTCTTGAAGCATTCCGAGGCATAATGCCCCATCTTGCTACAATAGTAGCACTTCACCTTTGATTTGTCCTTCTTGACTTTGGTGGTTGATGGAGATGCCTTTGGTGGTCCTTCTTGATCCTCAAGCTTTGTAGACTTCTTGAATGTTGATCCTTTGCCTTTGGACTTGCCTTTGCCTTTGGTGAAGAGAGCTTGGTCATCTTCACCTTGGATGGAAAGCCTATCCATCCTCTCTTGCATTTGGCTCCTTCTTGATTCCTCGGCCATGAGTGTGCCTTGGAGTTCTTCAAGTATGGGTAGCTTACCCATAATTGCATATCCCTGAACCAAATTGTCAAATTCAAAGCTTAGTCCATTCAATATGAGTTGAACAAGCTCTTCATCCTTGATAGGGTCACCTGTAAAGGCTAGCTCTTTGTTCAATTCCTTTACTCTTAGGACAAAAGTATGTGCACTCTCTCCTTTCTTTTGATAGCTTCTATAGATTTGATTCTTCAAAGCTAACATTCTAGTTTGGTTCTTGGATTCATAGACCTTTTGCAAAGTCTCCCAAGCATCTTGAGCTGAAGTGCAATCTCCTACCTCTCTTAAGAGTTCATTTGCAACATTCATTTTTATGCAATGTAGTGCAACATTGCACCTCTTGATGTATTTGGCTTTTTCTTGAGGATGAATAGGTTCACCCTCCTTACCATTTACAATTTCCATCAGATCTTGCATGATCATGATAGATTCCATTCTAACTTTCCATATGGAATAGTTAGTTTTGTTGAGCCTTTCATTAGTATCCAAAAGATATGCATTTATAGATGCCATCTAGTCTCCTAATCAAGGACTTGACACAAATGAAGGTTACTTCTATTGATTTGATTGAAGGTCTACTTTATCCCACTTGTTAGGGACCTGAAAAGATCAGTAATAGACTTCCTATAAAGATCTAAGAATGATCTTTAACAAAATCAAATCATAGAATACTAGAAACAATGCACTTGCTTGATTGAAGTAGACAATACTAGTAGAATTGCCCCTCTTTCTATAAAGAACATTAAAGCTTCCAAATGATCTGATCAAGAGTGAATTTCAGCAACCTAATATACTTCCAAAATCACTTGTAAAAGATCTAAATGGAACTTAATGAGGATGCAACACAATCTACTATCCAATCACAAGCAAAAAATGATCAAAATTGATGAAAAATTGATCTAATTTGGTGCATAAGTCAAGCAATGGTTGGACTGAACCTAAATCACTTTAGGAGGTGCCTACTACACCTTAGAACAGCCTTGAAGAGTCCCCAAAACTCTGATCTTCCCTCTCCTTGAATGCTAGAAAGCCTCCTCTATGAAATCACCTCCAAAACTCGCTTAGAAATCAATGCTTGGAGCAAGCAAAACTTGCTATCTTGGTAATGTGAATTGAATTCAACTTTGCCTCTGGTTTTAGACACCTAAACACCTGCAAATGAAGTCACACAACACCAATCTCCAATGTATTTGACTCACTTTGAGTTCTAGAATCAATACTAGATGCTAAGATCCAATCTACACAAGATTTAGATCAAAAATTGTGATCAAATTGAATGAAAACCAAGGATTTAGCTCATTTCAGCCTTTAGGCTCTGATACCATGTAAAAATTACAGCAAATAAGGATCCTAAAACACTTGAAATGATGAGGGAAACAATAGATTATGATTTCATAAGATTAGCACAAGTTGAACCATCAAAATCCATCAAAAATCTATGCTTGAACCTCACTAAATGGCCCAAATCCTTGAAGAAGGCTTCACACGTGTGAAAGTACGGCCTCCCACAGTCTGAGTACTGTACACCAGACCTACATTCAATCCTATAATCATTAGTAATCACAAGTACTCAAACAATTATGAACATAGAGAGCAATTGCACCATTATGAGAGAAAAAACATGAAATTGCTTGATTGATTTTGGTGAGATATCATCACCTATATATACATGATCCATCATGGTTTTGGACAGGTATGAGTAGCCCTAAACCTATCCCTAATGCTAATTTTGGTGGATCTTTCATCCCTACCAAGTTAGGGTTGGAATCTTGGAGATCCCTCAACAATGCAAAAATTACCAAAAATAGCTCCTATTTTTTCTCCCTTGTATCTAAGCATAATTTGGACTCATTCCAAAGGTTCTAACACTTAGGTCTACTTGAGAATATCCTTATGAATGGAATCCTATGCTATTTGGCACGTGTGACAAGCCACATCATGACCATCTAACTATTTACAAGTCATATGACCAAAACTAGTCAAGCTAGAATTGTGAATTTTTAACAGCTCTCTATGAAGATATTTCACTCTCAAAACATAATTTGAGGCACTCTCATCACTCCTTTGCTAACTTTGGAAGATTTGATTCCTAAGAGTGAGCAATATAGATGTGTTCTTGGCCTCATAGATGGCTTTTAGTGTGTCCCAAGCCTCCTTGGCCGAGGTGCATGAGCCAATCTCCCTCAACACTTCAATAAATACAGTCATCTTGATGAGATGTAGGGCCATCCTTGCCCTCTTCTTGTACTTTTGAACATCTTGGAGCACTTGAGTCTCCTCCTCAAGTCCTAGTAAAATATCCATCACATCTTGGAGTACCAAAATTGACTCCATCCTCACCTTGCAAATGGCATAGTTGAAGGTGGTCAATCTCTCACCTTGCTTCAATAGTATGGAAGCCATCTTCCTTTGAGAAATTGAATTGTAATAGATCCAAAAAGAAACAAAAGTGTTGCTTCTCTCCAAAAATGAAGCACAACAAATTTTTGAGTCAGCTTCTTCTAAGCACATGTAAGGAACTGATAGTTCTACAATTGCAGCCTTGGACTCTTGCAATGTCGAGCTTCGACCATCACTTGTTGGGTGAAGAGTTTCCCATGCTTCTTGAGCTGAGGTGCAAGCACCTAACTCCTTAAGAAACTCATTTTCTACATTCATTTTGATTGAATGGAGGGCAATTTTGCACCTCTTCTTGTATCTTGTAGCTTCTTGAGAGGGAATGGGCTCATCCTCATCACCACTCACAATTTTGATTAGATCTTGTAAGACAAGAATAGATTCCATTCTGAGCTTCCAAATAGAGTAATTAGAAGCATCCAATCTATCATTTGGATCCAAGAGATATGCATTAATGGAAGCCATCTCTCTAATCAAGAGCTTGATCACAAAAAATGGACGCAAAATAGAAATGATTGAAAATCTAGCTATCCCACTACCTAGGGACTTCTGAAAGCTCAAACCTTGACCTGTCAACAAGATCCTACCTGATCTTGAACCAAATAAGATCTATTTGAAACAAGAAAAATGGAAACTAGCTTGAATTGGAATGAAAATTGGATCTAGAATTATCTCCTCCTTGATCTCAACTTCAGAAGGTACTTGGATCCACCCTGATACACCTATAAATCAAATTCCATTAGATCCCTCTTCACTCAATCACATAAAAAAATTGAAGGTGCTAATCTTAGACTATGTCTAGATAGCAATCAATGCTTGCATTGCATCGCATGATTTATAGTTCATTTTTTTGGATTGGCTCTAATACCATGTGAAAAATGTAGAAGAATAAGCACAATTGATCCTAGAAATGATGGAGAAAGAATCTAATTAAGATCCAATCAAGATCCAATAGCTAGAGCACAAACCAATCTATTGATTTCTAGCTTATCTTGGCTTGAACTCCACTGTATGGCTCCAAAATCATGCAAAATGCTGTACACATGTGGATGTATAGCTTGATGTACCCTGTGTACTATACCAGCACCTTGGATCGCTTACATAGCACCTCAAAATTTGATTGGTCTAGCGAGTTGTCCCCTCCTACATGTGATTGGACCAATTCTATGCATCTCTCTCTTTTGATTGGTCACATGTCAACATTACAACACAAATTTAGATGTCACTAGGCCTCTACCATCAAGCCAAGTGTCAAAGGCCTACACTACCTTGAGCTAAGTCAAAGCTACTTTTGGCCTACTCACCTACTAACATATGTACAAGGGGTATTTTTGGCATAGGACCCCCAAAAGTCAAGTTTAAGGCCTTTTGACTATTCAAACTCAACATAAATGAACTAAAATGATTATGCCTACCCTACACATGTGAGAACATGCTCCACACATGCGAGATTTACATATGTGCATGAAATTGCAAGATACTCAAGCTAGATTTTGCCTATTCTTCACAATTACAAGGGTCTAAATAGACTTACCATAAAAAATAAATGCCCACTTCCTAGAACAAATGATTTTACAAATCGGTTAAGTGGAGCGAAGCTCAAAGTTTGAGAGTGACATGGCTATTGGAGTTGTTCTCTTACAAGAAGGTCAACCCGTTGCTTTTGAGAGCAAAAAGCTATCTGATGCTCAACTCATACATACTACTAAAAAAAAAAGGTTTTTGTTATGCATGTTACCTGTATGTTAATAAGTTCATGGTGAACATGGATCATCAACCTTTAAAATACTTTTATAATTAAAATGATCTAAGAGGTCAATGGGCAAAACCCAGACAAGAATTGAACATTGAAGTGCACTACATCAAGTTGGTGAAGTGAACGAACTTTTCTTCACAGACTCATCAAGCGAGAGTGATGTACAAGATGATCAGTCTGGGAGAAAGGATTAAAAGAGTGTTGATGACTTATCTTTCCATAATGAACTTATGTTTAAAAAAGGGAAGATATGCATTCCCGATGTGGATGTAATTATTTATTTTTCTTTATGAGTGTCTTGACTCACCGTGTGCGAAAAATCTAGGCATACATTGTACTTTAGATTTAGTACGAAGGGATTTCTAATGGCCAAAACTTGAATCCATTATAGAATCTTATGTGCTCAAGTGTGCCCAATGCAAGCTAAATAAGACTGAACGTCCTAAGGCTAGTGTATTAGTACATCCATTGAATATCCATGATAAAAAATGGGATAGCATTGAATCAATGGATTTTGTGGTTGGGTTACCACGAGAGAAGTATCGGCCCTTGATTGAGTTTGTATGCAATAGTAGTAAGCATTTGGCTACCAAATATAGCCCACTTATGCTTATGTATGATTATGAATCTAGATCACCCATCTCAGTTGAAACTCAAACAATCAAATTTCAAAAGATAGTAGATTTCTTACGTGATATGCAGAAAATGCTACAAATAACATGTGAGAATGTTCAATGTGCCCAAGATAGGGACAAATATTATGCTAATCTGGAAACATCGCCTCTAGATTTTTGGAAAGGCGATTGGGCATGGGCATATTTGTGAATCAAAAGGATTCAAATGTGATACATACTGGCAAGCATTATTGTTTGATAGATACACAAGACCATATGAAATTCTGAAAATGATAGGATCTTTGGCTTACCAATTAGACCTCCTAGAAGGAACTCAAGTACACCCAATATTTCACATAGTCGACTTAAGAAAAGTCTATGTGAAGGGGATCATCTTGGTTATGGAGATCGATGGGACATGTCAGAGGAATCATCAAGTGTGACTCGACTTGAGGCATAAAAGATGTTGCATAAAAGATGTTGGATACCAAAGCTAAACAATTGCATTTCGTTATGGAGCATCACGTTCAATGAAGAGGCCATACAAATGATGATGACTTTTGGGAATATAAATGTTAGAGGCCTAGAACTTAAGGTGGTGAATTGGTATAGATCTAATAGTGACTCATAGGGGAAGTGGATGAGGTGGGTTAGTTAGGTTGCTGATGTATCCAGTGAGGTGTCACAATTCACTACTAGTGGTGGAGGGGCCTTAGAGGGTATAAGATACCCATAGGGCTCCCACTAGGACAGACTAGATTTTGGTGATTGTAGCCACATGTTGATGGTGTGAAATTTCTCTCCTATTGAATTTGTGTCGGTCCATAGCTTGGGCTTTAAATCCATTCGATCTAGGTTTGGTTGGGGTTTCTCCACCATTTGATTCTCTTTTTTGTATCAGTCATTCACTTTGGATCCTTGATGGCGGTCTGTAGATTGCGTTTTTTTTTTGTACCAATTTATTTTTGCATCTTTTGTGCAATATTTATGCATTACATCCACATTGTAGACCAAGGCAATTTTGAGTATGGGTGCTCATAGACCTCTAGTTTCACCCAATGAGACTCAGAGGGTCTTGATTACTTTTGACTTGGTCTATTTGGTGGCAAATATCATAGTCTCATTACCAAGTTGCAAATCAAAACATTGACATAGAAAATTGAGGTAAACTATCATACTTGTGTTTTGAATACTTAGGGTGTCGGGTGTCAGAGTTCTGAACCTCAAGCCCCAATCTTGAATCTTGGATTTGGACCAATATTAAATAGGCATCATTATTATTTTTTATACCAACCAAGTTCCTACAAAAAATTTATTATTGTTTTAAACCACTGAGTTATTGCAAGAGTCATACTAGCTACCTAGATATGCATAGATGAATTGATATTTTGGGAGATATAGGTCACAAGTGGTGAATAATTGGAGCACCAAGAGAATTGTGACATCAATTCATAAGCCTTAAATTAAGATAGAATTGTACCCAAAAAAAGAAGAACTGCATTGTCAAAATGCCTCTCTATTTTATGAGAAACATACAAATTTTCATAAGACAACCGAGGACCTTTGTTTGAAATGATGCCTCTATTATGCGGTATTGCCCCCCTAGTCTAGTGACATCTCTTACTAGCATGGGAGATAGAGGTTTCTCTTGCACCAATGGGAGACTGCCATGTGTTAGGAGTGCTAGTAAAATTTAGAGTCTTATGATCTTCGAGTTTCAGACGTGTGAGTAGTCGCAACACAAGTAGACAACGAAACCTTCTTGTGTGCACATGACACGTTAAAGCATGTAGAGACCATGACATGTTAAAGCATGTAGAGAATATTCTTTATATGGTTTAAGAGAAAATCTTGCACATTGATTATGAGACCGTGCTTGAATGTCATAACCTGGCATCTTACAAGATTTTTAGTATGGTGAGTGCCTTGCTAAACACGCCATGTTGAAACATGTATATTTTTGGGCATTAGAGCACGTCCCCATGGATAGAAAACACGGACTGGGATCCAATTTTCTATTTCGAAATTGAGAGGGTGGGTATAAGAAACTCCATTCTGAACTTCAATAAACCATGCTTCTCATCTTTTTCATGGGGACAAAACTTTGGGTTGGATGGATGGAGTGTTTCCCCTATCCAATGAACCATGCTTCTCATCTTTTTCATGGGGACAAAACTTTGGGTTGGAGGGATGGAGTGTTTCCCCTATCCAATGGGGACGTGCTCTTACCAGGGCATTTTGCCTGCGGGTCGGTCCACGTTGATCTATAGTATTCATGATACCCAGCGCCATGCATCTATTTGAGCCCAAACTACTCCACACTTAAAACTGTGGAAGAGGAGGACGACTAGGAGTAGGACTATCTCTCCTGGCCTGGCCAGCAAAAAGCATGAATATTAAACAATGCACAGCCCTGAGCTGGTTTTTGATGATGCAGATTTCTTACAGAATCGAATTAGCGGATAAGCAAGATATGGGCTGTGCGATGAATCATGATTGCTCAGTGTGGCGCATGAACCTGCAAAATCAGGGATCTGCCTACAATTTCTGATTCTGGGTATGTCCATGGATGTGCACTTAGCAGTGCTCATAAAAAAGTTTTAACCCAACGGTGCCCACTTCATAAAAGACCTAGAATATTTGAATGAAATCCTGATCTGCATGCAATCGCTGATGATTATGAGTATGTCCATGGTGTGCATTAGCTGTGCTCATAAAAAAAGTTTCGGCTCAACCTTATGAAAGAGCTACCACATTTGAATGAAATCGATAGAAAAACCTAACCTTATAGAAATCTGCAGCATTTGTATGAAGTCATAAAAGACTAGAATGAAGCGTTTGACGTTAAAATTGACAGTTAAAATTAGCTCAATTATAATAAGTGAAAAAGCTACAATTTTAAAAATAATGTATAAAATGTAAATTTCAACACTTGGCTTGCAATTAGATTGTTTGTCTTTGTAGCTTTTTTACGAGCACAGGCTGCACTGTAGTGCACAGCTGGTCTCAAGCTCCACCCACCTTGGATGGAGCTCACGTTAGATACGAGGCAGTGAGGCACCCACCTTCGGATGATCGGATCATGCAATGGATGGAGCATGCACTATTTCGTGACTCACAGGAATGATGCACCACATAGATGATACGGGCATCTTCATGGACGTATCAGCACGAGGAAAAAGGAAGTTTTCCTTAGCCCAAGAAAACGAGCTACAACTCAGCACTCAAATTGATCATTGCAGCAGTATATTGTCCCTCCAAATGACCAAGCTCCAGCTAATCCAAGGCTCAAGTGTTTACACTGTACACTAGGATCTAGTCTCCAGGCCTACTCATATTTAGCCTCCCGAGTCCTTGCAGGCTGCAGCTATTGTTCTGTCAAATAGCACTGGTTTTTTCAGTTACAGCTTGCTGTGTGAAACTAGACTGATTGTGTCTGCATGAGTGCATGTTCCACCCTCGAGGTGCAGTACATTGTTTCATCAGTCATCTTTCTTGACATTCTTGTTCTTCCAACTGCCCAAGAAGTTTTGGCACGAGTCGTGACTTGGCAGTCTCGGACATTAGCGTCTATATCAATCAGCATCAATAAGCAATGGCCTTGTGACTGTCATGTTTGCTAGTATACTGGAAGTCCTTTCTTGGCTCAAGTTTCTTCCTGCGTAGAGTTCCATCTTTTGTGGAAGTATACATTGCAAGACTAGAATGGCGAACCAGGCCTTCAACTGGGCGTTTGTTGCACCATTGTTGCTGCTGAATTTCATCCTATACGCAATCTCTCTAGCGCTAGCGGGATTGACTCTTAACGGACTCATAGACGGGGAACTTCTCACTGGTAAATCTGGTCGACCTCATCTATTTAACTCATATCAGATTTTTCACGCTTACAAGTGCGAGCATATTACCTTGTACATAATCTCAGAAAATCAGTCCAAAGATTCAAAAAATCTCCAGAAAGGGAGTGGTGATTGAGCCACTGGAGTCTCGACTCTCTACGGTTTGACAAAGATTGGGCTTTGTGCATTTCTTTTCTTGATGCCATTTCTCTATACATTTTGCTACATTGTGGGTCGACGAACGTGAATCAAAACGCTTTGCAAGTTTCTGAAGCTGAATTTTTTTTCACGTAATCAGGATATATGCTAGTTTTACTGATAGCTCCAGAATTATTTTTGCTGAACACCAGCTCTGACGGACTTTTCCACAAATCACGATGCCGTTCACTTCTTCGACTTAAGCTATCAGAGCATTAAGGTTTCTTTTCTGGAATGCTCTCTTTTGGTCTGTGGTGCAGGAAATGCCGCAACGCCTTATCTCATAATCTTTTCATGCATTGCGGGAGTCATTGGCATTGCATCGGTTCTCATTGGAGTACAAGGTCTGATTTCCGGAAAGAACGAGCACAAGGCAAATGCAGCTGCATCAGGCCTGATTGCATGGGCTCTAACCGTTCTTGCTATGGGGTATGTTCGTAAGCCAGCCCGTTGTGCTTATTCAGAGCAGTGAGCACAATATTTATGTCCAACTCAACTTATTAACCAAAGATCCTGCACGAGCCTCTTTCAGCTTGAAGCTACAAGGCCTACTTTAACTCGTCTAATTAAAGCTTTATGTAAATGAAATAGGATGATCATCTTAAATTCACTTAGTACCAGCCTTCATCGTCTTCGACATTCCAACTTTCCAACTTTGGCTGTTTAATATGATTCATTGTATTGAAAGCGAGACGTGGTGTGAAGACTTTCTTGTTTTACTGTCAGGATTGCTTCTAAGCATATCGAAGCTGGTCGTGTACACGGCAAGCGTGACGTGGTGGGTTTGTATATTCGAAGGTTTATCGTCAGTCATTTTATTAGAAAGATATAATTCTCTGAATCTTTAATAGGCTTTTTTTTTCCCTATTAAAGAAATAATCTGAATTGTCATTGTTCTGAACTTGTCTTTTTCCATTTTATGTTCAGAGAGCTCTGGAAGCTTTTGCCATAATATTGTCTGGAACTCAGCTATTGTACCTGATCTTGCCACACGTTGGTGTTTTCCTGGAGAAACAAACTGTATCAAAAACAGAAGAGCTTGATGATCAGAAACCCATAACTCCAACCGCAATTTAATTGGGCAGCTTATCATCATTAGCATGTATACTTAAAGTATGCTGGACTAATTTTAGATCTATCAAATAGAATCACATAACAAGTGTATTCCACCTGGCCATGCAAACTCTTTTATCTTGATTAGAAGGAATATCTTGAGTACCATGACTGGCATATGATATTAAGTTATGATTGTCATTTATATTTAGTTTTGTTTATGATAATGATGCCCCAAGCAGCCAGTTCGTCAGTCTACTTAATTTCATGTCGAAGTACAGTATATTCGCTCAATATTTTGTTGGCTCTTACTGTTTTCAAGGTTTTCTAGCTTCCGTATACACATCGTATATATTTTTCTTTCTGAATTTTGACCTAACTCGAAGATGGCATTTCCACATAAATTGTCATTCCTTTCTTTGTGGCTACACAGCCTATTGCTCTAACTCACTTACTTACAATCAAGAGTATCTGTTTATAGACGATAGACACTCATCTATGCCCTTCTGATGCAGTGAAAAAGGATCTTTACATGACAATCTCCATATAGTTACTAAATGACAAACTGTTGCAAATTCCAGATCTAGACCTGCATGGCATGGAAAGAACAATGAACTGCACATTTGCAGAGCCTGCTACGGTTTCCTGTATATAAAAAACAGTCGGGAAAAATCATCACACATCCAAGCACTTGATTAAATTTTATAATTTAAATTTTGTACTTGCAGTGGATCGCTCATCCACTAAGGACTTAACAGTTGCTATAGCATCAATTTAGATCATCGTTAAATCTATACAAGATTTAGTACAAAAATCAAACTTATCACTTAGGTAAGCAAATACTAACATTTCTCACACAAAAAGATTTGGACTTGCAATTAGACTAAGTACATAACAGAGAATCAATTGCAGTCATTTCCTCAGAACTGTGCACATAGGAAAGCAAGGACATTTTTTTGTCATTAATCTGGACGAACCAGAGTCCATGGAAGAATGATGTCTGTTGTTACACAGCCACACAGACCTTGTGCTTGAGCTCTTTTCACTCTCATCTCACACTGAAAAGAAGAAATGTCTTTTGAGCTTGCTTCTGACCAGCTATTGTTTACTTTAAACTATATTTATTTCTACAAAATCTGCTGCAGTCCATAAATGATCTTTGTTTAGTTGGGATTTTGTAACCAACTGAAAAGGAGGTTGTTGGTGCTGACATGATGTTGATGCTTAAGCAGTTTGACTTGGAGAAAAGTTTTGAGGTTCACAGCTTCAACACCTGCTCTTTGAACTCATAAACTTTTGTCGAGTGCTAAGCTTTGTCTTAGATGTTGAAAATCTTTCCTTGCCTGTGGTTTTGTCAAGATGTCAGCTGTCATTTCAGAGGATTGGGTATGCTCAATTTTTATCTCTGACTTTCGTATCATATATATGCCTTATGTGGTGGTACTTTTAAGAAATATGTTTGGTCAATAAAAAACAGAATCTTCAGTGAGATCAATGACATTCTTGCTACCCATATATAGCACATTAGGACTGGTTCGATCCATTCCAATTTCTTTCAGAATGTACCTGAGTCGAGTTATTTCAACGGAATTCTTTGAAGTGGCAATATATTCAACTTCACATGATTATGATCGAGCAACCAGGGTTTTTCTTTTGCATACCTGGTTGACAGTTCCACCACAAATTTGTTGTCATCCTTGTTACCAGCCCAGCTTGCATCACTATAAGCTTCTAAAATGAAATTTTAGTCACCCTTGTAAATTTTGCCAAGACTGGGTGCTCCTTTCAAATACCTCAAACTTCTTTTTGCCATATTCCAATGTTTCTTGCCAGCATTGTTTGAGAATCGGCTCAAAGAATAGACATAATATTCAAGGTCAGGCTTAGTATAGATTGTTATATATATAAGACTTCCAATCACACTCCCGTATGGTATTTCAGGCATCTGCTCCTTTCGTTCTTCAATATTTTGGTAAGGGTTGCATCAAAGTCCATGGGGTTTGCCATTTCCTTGCATTCTTTCATATTAAAATTGTTCATCACTTTTTGATGCATATCTAGTTTGTTTGATATGCAAAACTCTCCTCTTTGTCTCGAGAAATTTCTAGACCAAAACATCGTATGGCCTCTTTTGACATTTATAATTTCAAATTCTTTTGACAATTCTTATATGGTGTGATCAATCGAATTCAAATAATTACTTATTAAAAGGAAATTGTTAAGTAGCATTGTCATTATCAAAAACTCCTCTAAAATACTAATGACATAAACGTTTGGATCTGATTTTAGTGGGCAAAAACTTAATGACTCCGAAAGATTATCTATCTTCTTATACCACGCTCTTGCTGCTTGTTTTAAACCATAGGTGCACTTGGTCAATCTACATACCTAAGGTAGTGGGAGCCGAATGTGAACGCGCATCCGGACGCGGGACGAGTCTGGACGAGGATGCACCAGGGGGGCGTCCGTGTCCACCCGGATGCAAATTTTGTTTTTTTTAAAAAATATACAGGCCCCTCCCCGCTCTCCCACATGCCCAAAAAATACAGGCCCCTCCCCGCTCGCTCCCATTGCCCATGCCTACCATAATTGAGATAAAGCATGAAATCATCAATCAAAGAGCAAATCTCTATCATCTTCAAAGTGGCCTTAAGTTCATGAGGGCGTTATCTAAGGAACATCATCTAAGGACATTCCTTTCTCATGAAAGGAGGCGTTCCTATTACGAAGGGAGGCTTTATGTTGAACCTACTTTTCAACCTTACCAAAGACAGTGTCCTTAGTGAAGAGTTCTCTTGCATAGGCCCAATCAACACCATTTTTCAAAAGGCTTGGCACAAAATCTTCAAGTTCATAGTCGGTCTCTGCACACTTTAGCTTCATCTCCTAATTCTTCTTCTGCAAGAAAATCTTCAAAGCGTAGCACTTTCAACACAAACAAAATTGTGACATTACAAAAACATGTATATTACAAAATTGTGACATTACAAAAAATTGTGACATTACAGCCTCTTTATACCACATGTGGATGGCAAAACATGAGTTGTGTAGCGAAACGTGACATTACAAAATTGTGACATTACAAAAAATTGTGACATTACAGCCTCTTTATACCACATGTGGATGGCAAAAGATGAGGTGTGTAGCGAAACGTTTGTATGAACTTCGAGAGTAGGTAAATGAAGCAACTTTGAGGAGGAATGACAAGGTTTGAATACGAAACTTTTCTGGTCTCTCTCTCTCTCTCTCTCTCTCTCTCTCTCTCTCTCTCTCTCTCTCTCTCTCTCTCTCTCTCTCTCTCTCTCTCTCTCTCTCTCTCTCTGATTTTTAGCTCATTACAAATATTACCTTTCATAAACACATACATTACATTGCATTTAAAAAATACAGAGATTGTGTTTCACAAAACTAGGCGTGTTGCACAAAAAAACATACTATATATTAATTTAAGAGATGTATCAAAAAAACATTACGTATCCTACCACATACGGTTGGGTCTGTTTTGAAACTACTGTCTAACTTTATGTCGCTTCATTTATTGCCAAAAAATACATAGAAAGAGTTTGCCACATAGAGTTGGACCTTATTTAATCTTAACATTCCTATGAGGATCCGACAAATTCATTATGGCTTGTCCCGCTCCTCCTTGCCCCATCATTGCGAGGCCCTCCATCACGAGGTGCGCGGCCAGGGGACTACTAAAATTGGCAAAAACTAACTTGATCAAATCTTGTAAATACCATTATGAGTAGTACATATCATCATTAGACATGTGTGGAGCCTATTCCCACGTGTGAAATAAATGCATTTATCTTTAGATGAGTCATATAGGTTGTACATACCATTTCATTTGAGATCTAGTGGCTAAAATGGCCAAAATCTAGTTCTCTAGCTATATGCCACTTGGCATCATTTTATTGGTAGGAAAAGATATTTCACATGGATAGGAGTGATCTCACACGTGCCAAGGACTGCTTACATGTGTGAAAACATCAATAGTAGGTGAGATCCAACTTGTAGTAGATATTTGTGCAAGTCCTTATAAATTAGGAAAATTGCCTAAAATCAAGGGAGGCGGCTATAAGTTAGGAAACTTGGTCCATGTGCCATATTGATGATTATTGGTGGATCCTTTGATGAGTAGGCACTCTCACCACGTGCCAAATCAGCTGAGTAAGCATCAACTCTTGTGTATATATGGTGGCTGATTTGGCCATAATTGACAAGAAAGCTAAATCTTGGTTTTGGAGCAATTCTAGTCCATTCTCTCTATTTGTCTTGTGTTTTTATGCATTGATTGGGTTCTAAGCTTAATGTACTTCCTTCTCTATTGGTAGTCCATACTCTGACAGGTCTCACACGTGTGAAACCAGCAAGTACAAGTTTTGATCATATTTGATTGTTCTTGTTAGATTTGTTGATGTAGATTTGATCTAATGCAATCTAATCTTGTGTAGATTGGTAGATCAATCTAATCTAACACCCAATCACACTTGTGGATCTGATTTGGATCCATTCTTGGTCCTTTTTGCTGTACTTTGACATGGTATCAGAGCCAAGTACAAGTGCATTTAAGGCATTGACCTAAACTATACCCAAATTGGCAGGTTTTTGGAAACAAGCTAATATTGAGGTAGCGAGGTTGAATGGATAGCTAGAACCATCATATTTGTACCAAATATTGATGTGAGATGCAGGTGTACTTTCCACATGCGTGGGGCCGTGTAGGACCTATTTTGGATAGTAAAATTCAGTTTGGTGCATTTTGAGTTTCATACACCCAATTTTGAGTCAATTTAGTGCATTTTTCAAGCTTTCACTTGCATTGTTTCTATTCCATTGATTTGTTCTTGGTTTAGATCAATCATATAGATGGATTAAAGCTTGTTTACAGTACATTGAAGTTGATTCTCTGATTTTTTGAGTGCACATTGAAGTTGAGAGAGAAAGAGTGCTATAAACCAACGATTAAGGAGTGATTTGCAAGGGGAGCGATTGAAATCCATTATACCTTCATTCTAGATTTGTTGATGAGTGAAAGGGCCGAGTCTAGAAGCATCTAAATGCTAGAAGACACTCTTGGATCAGTCCTCCAAGTGAAAGCTTAGTGAATTTCTAAAGCACAAACACTCATAAAGGCAAAATCTACCTATACAAGGTGATAAGAATTGTTGGCAAGTACTAGGAGGAAAATTTGAGATCCAAGTCACATTGTTCATCCCTAATCAAGTCTGTGAGTGTGTTTTTTGGCTTGAATTAAAGTCATAAAGGTGAGTGAGACATATGTGTTGTGGTTGATCCAAAATTTTCAAGAGATCCTTCCTTTATAGAGGGCAAGAACTAGTAACTCAATTCTTGACTTTGGTGGAAAAATTGTCTTCTTCATTGTGATCAAATCTTGCTAAGTGGCATTAGCTCTTTGTAAGCACATATCTTAGTGAGAGAGAAGTATCACATATCTAAAAATTTGAATTTCATTCCAACTCTAAAGAGGTAGAGTCATTGGTACTTGGTGGAGTCCAATAGGGATGAATGAATTCAATTTTTTGAGCAAAATTTTGACATTATATGTATGAAACTCAAATAAGTTCTATTCAACTTTCTTTGTGAGAGTGTGAGGATCAAGTTGTGATCCCATTGGGAGTCTAGAACAGGGAGGAGTCCATATTTGAGTGTTCATAAATGATTGGGATCTTTGTGAATCTTTGGATGTCTAATTTTTAAGGTTGGTGAAAAATTATTGACATAGATTGTTATCAAACCATTTCATGTCCATTCCAAATCTCAAGAGTGAGATTCTTTGGGTCAAGAGGGATTCCAGAAGGGGTGATTGGATCTGATCTTTGTGTGTTTGAATCAAATATACATGTCAAGTTTTTGTGATCTAGTGTAGATCCTTTTTTTTTGTGAAAATTAGTGGTTTCATTTGTTGTCAAATCAAATCAAATTCAATCCAAATCTCAAGAGTGAGATTATTTCGGTCAAGAGTGAGTCCAAAAGAAGTGACTAAGTTTGATTTTCAAGTATTTGAAACAAAACCCATACTTTGTTCAATAATCTCAAAAGTTGAGTGAACTAGTCAAGAGAAAAGAAAAATCTAGGTGTCAAATCTTTTCAAATCCATTCCAACTCTCAAGAGGAAGAGTCATTGGTATTTGTTGAGTCCAATAGGGGTGTTTGGATCTGATTTTCATGATTTGATGATAGAGTACTTTTTTTCTTAGTGATCAAAGCAAAGATTAGTTTCCAATTGACTAGGTTGAAAGAGATATGATTCAAAATTTGTAGTCTAGATCTTGTGTAGATCCTTCTAGATTGTTGAATGTGTTCAGATCTAGTTTCTTGAGAGTCACAAATTACATTTTGAAAAGTCATATCACAAGGTTTTACTTCCTCATCATGGCATCAATAGGTGGCAACCTATTGAAGGCAAGTAAGGATCCTAAATGCAACCTTTGTGGCAAGAGAGATCATTTTGTCTCAAGATGCTACAAAATGAATACAAATCCATCCAAGGAGAACCAAAGCAAGGGGGCTGAGGTGAAGGATGGAGCTTCAAGTTCAAAGTGCAAAGGCAAGAAGGACAAATCCAAGAAAATGTGTTTCCTTTCTAGAAAGATGCATGAGGCTTGGAGCCTCACAAGGACTTACAAGATTTGTCTTCAAAAGTCAATCATCACACATTTCAAATCTTTTGAAGTTTTGCATTTGGATGTCACTTTCATTAATGTCACTTGGATTTATTTCATGTCCTTGGAAAGCATTTTGCTTAGAACTTTGGAAAAGTTCAAATTTATTGTTATGATCCAAGAGAAACCAAGAAAGATTAAGGAGGAGCAATCACAAAATGAAAATAGTTTCATTTATGCTCTCGTGACATCTTATGAAGAACTATTTTGCTTTGAAGAGATTTTTGTATCTCAAAGGTGGATTAAGGCAATACTAGCTGAGTGTGATGCCTTAATAGATAACAAAGCATGTTTTCCTTGTAAACTTACATTGAATATGAAGTCAAGGAAATGGAAATGTCTTCATAATGTATTTTCTTTTGGTTTCAATAAGATCATGAATGATGTGTTCATTCATAATGTTGAAGATTGTAAAATTTCAATTTTAAAGTCAAGTTGTAAACTTTTTATGAGAATAAGTGAAGCATCCAAAGTGGACACTTATATCCATAAGCAAGTAGTTAGCCTTATTGAGATGGAAATACTTCTTGATTTCAATATTAGAAAAATCATGCCAAGTTGTGGTGATTTTTGGACTTATGTTTCTAGCATAAGTAATGTTGATGATCATATGAAGTGCACAATATGATCATGGTTGTTGTGATCATTTTGAGACATGGAGGTCTCAGATTTCCATTGAGGAGGAGCACCAAGAAGATGATCTTGAGGAGTCATCTCAAGGTTCAAGTGTGCCAAGGATTGAGGAGGAGAGTCCTTCTCAAGTTATGATTCCAAGAAGAATCTCAACAGACATGGTTGAGCTCATATGGCTCACATTTCAAGGGAAAGAGGAGCACATTTCAAGTGGTATACATCTCATGCTTGCTTCTCTTATGTCGTTTGGTGAATCAATTTGCTTTAGTGAGACCTTTGCATCTCAAAGTTGGAGTAAAGCCATACTAGTTGAGTATGATGTCTTGTAACCTTACCAATAATGTGTAGTTAACGTGAGACTAGTATGACGCATGAAATTGCGACTTCAAGAACCTATGACACTCATTAACTAACTTTTCAAATTTGAAAACGAGATTGTGTCCCTCGTTTTAATTAGCGAGGGAGAGAACAAAGAATCTTGGTACGCCATGGAAGAATAAGAGTATCTGATTTTTTTTTGATCGGCCAGCTGATATTTGCAGAGATGTCTAAGTTTCATCCATATTGTTCTCCATGCTGAGAACGTTTCGATATCCAAAAGAGGAGCAGTGGAAGGATCTGGAATGTTCATTTGGAGGATGTCTTGTGTATTCCATATATTACCAAGAATTTGCTTAGTGTGAGTCAAATGCTAAGTAAAGGCCTCAAGGTTGAGTTTGATGGAGATGCTTGTATGATCAAAAGGAAGGATGCCTTGATTGGAAAAGGTAAAAGGCAAGGGAAGTTGTTCAAAATAGATGCTTGTGTTATTGCTAACCAAGTTGGATGTGTTTCAAGAGAGCAAATACCTATTCAAGAGGTTTGGCATAAAAGGATGGAACACCTCAACTTCAAGTCATTGGAGGTAATGGCTAGGAAGCAAGTTGTGATAGGTCTTCCAAGTTTCTTAAGTGGCATCGAACATGTTTGTGAGTCTTGTGCTTTGTCTAAGTCACATAGACTACCTTATACTATATCTATATCTAGATCTACAAAGCCTTTTCAACTTGTACATTCAGATATTCATGGATTCACTACAATTAGCAATAGTGGAGCTAAGATGTATGTAACATTCATTGATGATTTTAGTAGATTTTGTTGGATCTATCTACTAAAGAGCAAGGATGAAGTGTATGATGTCTTTATCAATTCAAGAATGCAAGGAAGAACCAATTTTCCACAACGATCAAGTGCTTAAGGAGTGACAATGGTGGTGAGTACATATCTACCAAGTTCAAGGCCTTTTGTGATGAGCGTGGGATCAAGAGGGAGTACACAATATTAGGGACCCCACAACAAAATGGAGTGGTTGGAAGGAAGAATAGAACTTTATGTGAAAGTGCTAAATACGAGGTTAAGTGCTAATCTTGACAAACCATTTTGGGATCAAGCTTTGTTGTGTGCCAATTTCTTGTGCAATAGGTGGCCGAGTGCTATTTTGGATGGAAGGATACCTTTTGAGATGCTATTGCCGAGTGTCAACTTTCTAAGAACCTTTGGATGTACAAGCTATGTCAACATTACTCTTGATGATAGGACTAAGGAGGATCCATCTTCAAGGAGAGGTTTTTTTGTTGGATATAGTGAGGTGAGTAAAGCCTACAAGATTTACATTCCTTCTACTAACAAAGTGAGTGTTGGTAGAGATGTCATCTTTGATGAGGGGAATATTCCAAAAGTGTCTTCAAGCATGATTGATAAAGGTGTGGATGGATCTAACATTCTTTATGTTGATGTAAAGGATCCTACTTTAGATGGTGATGATGATGGACCTTCATCAAGTCAAAAGCCAAGGAGAACATCAAGAGAAAGACAAGTACCTTCAAGGCTCACATATGATGAAAAGGGTAAGAAAGTAGTTTCTAGAAATTACGTTGCTTTCCTAACCTCTTTTGATGAACCTACAAGTGTAGATGAAGCAAGTAAAGAAGAGGAGTGATCCAAGCAATGGATCCTGAGTATCAAGCTAGTCTTATGAAGAATGAAACATCTTTTGGTGTATCTTCTTGTGTAGTCTACTTTACTTGTACTATCTCATGTTTGAGCATTTTCATGTGGATGTCTGCAAATTGGTAAACTAGCTACATTGGTGAGCATCATTTTGATGTTGGATTTGTACTAGCATTCTTGGCTGGTTTTGCTGATGGAAATGAAGCTATTGGAGGTTCATTATGTCACTCATTCATGATCAAGTCATCAAGGTGGCAAGATGGAGATGGAGGCTCATTCATGGAGTTTGATGGTGAATACAAGCCAACAATTTACATTCTATGTGATTCTTCATTGCTCATTGAAGTGGTATTGCAACATTTTGTGAGGGAGCAAGTCATTGCAAAGGAGGTGGAGCTTCAACATGTGTCCTCGAGAGAATGTGTAGTTGATATCCTCACCAAAGCATTGGGAAAGGACTTGTTCATGAAGCATAGGACATCACTTGGATTGTTATCAAAGTCCATGCTAAAACTAGTTGAAGAGGGAGTGTGAAAGATTCAACTAAGTTTGATCATATTTGCTATATTTCTATATTTGACAAATTGAGGTCAACTTTGTTTGAGACTTAGAGTTTGACTTTTTAAAGTTCATTAGTCTAAATTTCATTTGAATAAACACTTTTTGAAAGTGTGGGAAAGTTAGAAGGCGATTTTGAGTAGATTCAAATTTAAATGTTGGGTACTTTGAATCTAGACCCAAAAATAGTAGGGTTAGCATTTTGGTGGGAATGCCAAGTGGCCAAATAGGGTTTGGACCTGTTATAAAAGGATGTAACTCATGGAGAGACATACCTTTTCTCTTCTCTATCTCATTTCATGCTTATACATAGTTCTCTTGGGTTCTAGTATCCCTTGGTGCACTATACTTGTGATTGCATGCAATTTTATGTGTAGAATGATGTATATTTGTTATTTTTGGATCTGCACATGTGAAATATAGTATCTTGTTGGTTTTTTATGGACATCAACAATACTTTATCATTTTATTCATGTTTGACCAAGTTCTATTAGAGTTTGCATCTCATTTTGTGTGTAGATGTTGATTTTTCTACATTGGTGAGATTGGTAGAGTATCTACTTTTGTAATCCAATTTT
This sequence comes from Diphasiastrum complanatum, assembly GCA_029204225.1. NCBI lineage: Eukaryota > Viridiplantae > Streptophyta > Lycopodiopsida > Lycopodiales > Lycopodiaceae > Diphasiastrum > Diphasiastrum complanatum. The sequence goes on from CM055095.1 coordinate 32,994,840, forward strand.
TTTTTATGGATTGGATTATAAATGATCTGAAATCCTTCACATTATCTGCCAAATACATCAATGATCCAATCAGCTTCTTGTCAGACGTGCGCAACATGTCTTTCTTCTCCTCGGTGGTTTGCGGACCATCTTCCCTTGTTAGAATTGCTCCTGCAAGCATTGGAGTGTTTATTCCTTTGCAATTTGTCATTTCCAAATCATCTAGGATCTTCTGGATGTAACTGGACTGATGAAGATATATTTTTCCTTTGTCATAGTCACGATCGATTTGCAAGCCTAGGTAGCACCTGGCTTCACGTCCACGTAGACAACAATGATTACGATCTCCTCATCTGTGACCTTTACATAAACATTGTAATCGGCCATCAGTGGTTGAAAACCCAAGGATCAGAGTGCTTGATCCTTCTTCTTGTACCACTGCTTGGCAGATTGCTTCAAACCATAGATGCTTTTGTGCATTCGGCAAGCATAGGTGGCAATGGATGCGCTTATGAAGCCGGGAGGTTGGTCCATATAGACCTGTTCATCTAATTCGCCATGTAAGAAGGCAGTTTTCTCATCCACTATGTGGATCCTGAGGTTGTAAGTGGTCGCATATGCAAACAACAAACATAGGGAGGCATGCTTCACCACTAGAGAGAAGGGCTCAGTGTAATCAATCTCTACTTCTGAGAGAAGCCCTTCACTACAAATCGGGCTTTGTATCTAGACACATTTCCATCAGGTCCATACTTCAATTTGTACACCCATTTGCACTTCATAGTCTTCTGGTTGTCTAGTATGGGTTGTAAAGTCCACACCTCGTTCTTCTTCATGGATTCCATCTCCTAGTTCATGGCTTTCACCCATTTTTCCTTGTTTGGACTGTTAATGTGGCAATATTTGGCTTTCATAAGAGCTCTAGAATGGTAAAAATGCTAGTTGTTACTTTGTGTTCAAAGGCGTTTTTTACTAGGTTCCGTTTAAAGCTCATTTGGTTAGGTTATGAGCATTTTAGTGAAAATTATGGACCTATGGAGGCGGGATGCCACCCCAATGTCATGGATCATGTAGCTTCCAGTAGTGTGCAGTTCTTTCACTCAGCTACGCCATTCTGCTATGGAGTGTAGCTACCTGTGAACTGATGGTGCACGCCACATGATGAAAGGTAGTCTGCCATTTCATTTGATAAGTACTCTCCCCCTGAATCAGACCGCAGGGCCTTGATTCTCTGACCAGTCTGATTCTCAACATATTGCTTGAATTCTTCGAAGCAATTGAATGCTTCTGACTTGTTGTTTATGAACATGGCTCTGGTAAATCGGGAGTAGTCATCAATATATGTAATAAAATATAGAGCTTGACCCAAAGAAGGTATGCTCATAGGACCACATAGGTCACTGTGAATCAGTGACAAAATGGACTTTGCTCTCCTGGCTTGTCCTCTGAAATTTTTGTTCTAGGTTGTTTTTCTAGTAGACAATTTTAACAGACAGTCTGATTAGATGTCATAACAGCATTGATATTCATATCCTTGACCAATTTTTTATGATGCATGTACAAGATTGGACGCATGTTTAAGTGACCTAGTCTTTGATGCCAAACATGAGCATCAGAATTACTCATAGTAAGTGCATAGTCGTGACTCAAGATATACAAATTTCCTTCTCTATGTGCAGAGAGGATTTCATTAGAGTTCTCATCAATAATTGCACATCGGCTAGCAGTAAATAAAGCTATATAGCCTTGATCAGTGATCTTGCTAATAGATAATAACTTCTTTGTTAATTTGAGTATGTAAAGTACACCATTTAACTGTCTAGTGATGTCGTCAGGGAACTAGAGTCGAATGGAGCCTTGGCCTTCAACCTCGTGTGAACTTGAGTCGCTGTAGAAAATGTACTTGGAGTCCGTTACTATGAGTGCAAAGAATAGGTTCTTACATGGTGTCATGTGTTGTGAGGCACCTGAATCAAGATACCATTGATAGGCATCTATACTTGGTTGGTCTTGTACCATCAGCACCTTGTCTTCTTCTTGTGGATTTCTGACTGTGTTAGAACCACCCTCTTTGTGCTGCTGCATCTTCTTCCTCACTTTGTTGTGCTTGAGGATGCGACAATCCTTAATGTCATGGTCTGATCTTTTGCAATATCTGCAAAAGAGTCTGGTCTTGGATGATTGTTATTGATTGTGTTGTTGCTGTGATTGTTGCGTTGAGACTGGCTGCTCTGCCTTCATCTTCTTGTCCTTGGAATTCTTCTTCTTGGACTATTGCTTATTAGAGTACAATGCCATTGACTTGGTACTCATTGTTGATAAGCTTTTTCTCCTAACTTCTTCTTGCAATAGACTTGCTATCAGCTTCTGAAGAGATAGCGCAGGAGTATTGCTCAAAAGCAATACTAGGTTGTCATAGGAGGATGGAAGATTGGCGAGAAGAGACATTGTTGAGTCTTCTTCTAAAATAGGGGAACCTATGGCAACAAGCTGATTCAGCAACTGTTTGAATTTGTTCAAATGATCCCTGACTGAGATGCCTTCGCTCATCTTGAGTGTAAGGACCTTTTTTCTTAGAAAGAGACGAGTCGATACATCTAAAGTTTCATAAATACTTATTGGGATATCCCACACTTCTTTGGAGGTGGTGCTATTAGATACATGGGCAATCTGAGTGTCCTTCAGATTTAGGGATTATACGATGGCTAGTGTTGCCATCCTTTGCTTTCCATGCTGGAAGCAGTTCAAGTTCTGCCAGTTTGGATATTGAACCGTTCACGTATCCCCAAAGCTCTTTCTCAATCAAGATCATCCTCATCTTGAACTTCCACATGTGGAAGTCATCTCCGTTGAACTTGTTGATCAAGAGGATCTCTGAGATTGAACCTTCCATAGTAATCGAGTAGCAGAGATAGAATACAAACAGAAATGAACTAGCTCTAAAGTACAAGAACATATTAAGTTCTAGTATGAATCCTAGACCCTAGTAATCCAATAAACTAGCGCTTTAATACCACTTTTGTTGGAGAATGTGAAGCTTCTGAACTAAGTCCCAACCGAACAAAAGAAAGACAATGAATACTATGAAGAACAGTGATGACTGTGATTAATAGAATCATGGATTACTTAGAGAACGGAGATTATGAGCTGTTTTTTTTGTGTTGAAAGGATTATCAGTGTAGGAGTCTTAGACTGCCGTGAAAGAGAGATTGCAGAAACGATTAGGCGTCTTGGACAGCCACGCAATCCTCTAATTCTGATAACTTAATATGAAGAGAATGTTAAATTAATTTAGGTGTTGGAGACAGCTATACATTTCTCTGATAATGGTGTTTGTGTAAGAGGAGTGAGAGATAGTTTCATTCAACAAGAACACAAAGTTGTAGAACGGTAGCAAATTTGTATATTAATCTCATAAGAACAACAATCAAATCACAATACAATTGCACTGATACGTGCATGATCCTACTTACATATTCAAGACAATTGTTAAAGGTTTGAATCTCTCTCTCTCTCTCTCTCTCTCTCTCTCTCTCTCTCTCTCTCTCTCTCTCTCTCTCTCTCTCTCTCTCTCTCTCTCTCTCTCTCTCTCTCTCTCTCTCTCTCTCTCTCTCTCTCTCTCTCTCTCTCTCTCTCTCTCTCTCTCTCTCTATGTGATCACTAACTCTGAGGAGTCAGCTACTGAAGACCCGTTCTGGTCGTTTGATCTTTGTATCGATCGCCCTTTTGATCACATTTATCAATCACCCACTCTTCAAGTCACTCAAATGTTTATATAGCTGTCAAAAGATCCTTAATTATTCTAATTATAGTTTAAAAGATCATTAATAGCCCTTGTGCATGATCCGTAGATCGGTTATTGGTGCATCATGAAGACATGAAGAGGTGCAACAAAAGGATCTTCTTCGCACGCGTCAAGAGTGTGAGAATGTGGCGCCGTTGCAACCGTAGCCTGACCGCAATTCCTTCAGTCAATTGTCGTTCGTTCACTTCACAAGTGACCGTAAGTGATAACTTATAGTGTTTGGTGGTGCCTTTGTGTTGCGGTTCGTTTCCTTTGTTGGTGACCATAAGTGATAACTTACGGTGTTTGGCAGTGACTTTGGTCAGCTGCCGTTAGTTCACTTTGCAAGTGACCATAAGTGTTAATTTATGGTGTTTGGCGGTGCCTTTGTGTTGCGGTTCGTTTCCTTTGTTAGTCGAAGCTGCATGTTAACCGCAATCGTCGATTTGGCGATTCCCTTCGATCAGCAGACTGTATGTTAACCGTAGACAAGACTCTTGTGATTCTGCATGTTTGGACTTTACGTGTATTTCTGCATAATGTTTGAGAGAGTGATTTCCTTAAAAGATGAAGGGGGTGAAAAGGATGAGTAAGAGTAAGATTAAACTCCAACACTCCCCCTTAAGCTTACTGCTACAAATCTGAATTCAAATTGAGACTTAACAATCCTACCAAAGTGGAATGTTTTTCTCTTGACAATGGTTTTGTTAGAATATCAGCCAACATACTGTCTGTGTGACAATAACTTAGTACAATATCCTTGTTCTAAACCTTCTCTCTAAGAAAATATGGAGTATTGTTGGACAAATCTGTGGGAATTTTGGATCCTGCAGTAGCCTCCTTGGCCATATTATCTCTTTCATTGCTGATGTAGCTGCAACATATTCGAATTCTGTAGAGGACAACGAAATGCATTTCTTCTTTCTGTTGTTCCATGAAATGGGTCCTCTTGCAAGGAAACAAATATAACTTGATCTAGATTTTTTGGTATCCACGTCTCCTGTCCAATTTGAATTTGAATAGGTGACTAAAGTGAGTGCAGCTTCTGTATTACCATTGTAGCTTAAAGCATAGTGCTTTGAAGCTTGAATGTACCTCAATATTCCTTGCAGAGCTTTCTAGTGCTGTAAGCCTGGATTGGACATGTATTGAGATAGTGTGTGCTAGATTAGGTCGTGTGCAAATCATAGAATACATCATAGATCCTATGACAGAGTGATAAGGATACCTGCACATTTCTTGCTGATCTGCTTGAGTTCTGGGGCACATGTCTTTGGACAACTTAGATCCTGGATCCATAGGTGTGTCTATGGGCTTGCAGTCCTCCATGCCATATCTGTGAAGTAGGTAATGGACTCTTGGCTTATAGTAATCCTTCTGCTTGTGCGATCTCTATGAATCTCCATACCGAGTAGGTAATGGACTAGGCCTAAATCAGTCATTTCAAATTCTGATGAAAGTAGAGATTTGATTTCCTATAATAACATATTTGAATTGCTGATAAGGAATCATCAACATATAATGCTATTATAACATAGCTTGACCCTTTTTGTTTGAGATACACATTAGAGTTTGTGGAGTAGGAAGTGAAGTTATGCAGCAACAATAAGTGATTTATTATATTATACCAGGCCCTAGGAGCTTGCTTAAGACCATATAATGCCTTATGCAATTTACATACCAAATGCTCTTTGCCATGAAGGACGCAACCTTTTGGTTGATAAATTAATGTCTTTTTGTATGTATCCGTGGATGAATGCAATCATGTATTAGGTTCACGTTTACATTTTCCATGTAAGCAACTATACTTCACTATACTGATGGACATAGATATGACTATGGTCACAACGTTAGGTACTAGAGCACTTCCGTGCTATACTAGCCCCCATGGATATCCCGTAACTATTTTTCGAGAGCCCAAACATCGAACAACTTGGGCAAATCCATGCCATTCAAGTGTACCATTGTCAAGCTCTATATGAGTACGTGACCTTACAAACAACACTGGGACATCAAATGCAAGCGAATTTAATTACATAAAAAATACAAGTTCATGTCTATTTTTAACGTACATAAGATCAGACCATTCTAATCATTACTAGTTATTACCTTTAGAGGAAGAAATTTCAATATAATCATGCATGGATAAGACTTCCTGTAGTAACGAATAAGGCTATCCATCATATTGGTGCAGTTTCGTATAGCATCATACCTGAATGATAGACGGCGTCATCTCTTGCGAATTATCCATCTTCAGCTGTTATAACAAATCACCTACGTGCTAGAAGATTCAAACCGAAAGTATTCTGTTAAGCGTAAAGTACTTCTGTCACCCTCATAGTCATTAACAATAGTTAACCCATCATTTTGCCACAGATTACTAACTTATCATTCAGCTTATTCAAGAGCAGTTCCTTCCCCACAACATCCACAACATACCGATAATCATGTTCTGTGTATACGTCTTCTCAAAGAAACAATCAAACCAAGCATTCTTTAAGTTACACTCTTTGAAGCCAATCTACTCCTTATCGAAGGCAACAATCATCATAGTTTGTATCATACGACCGTAGAAATCATCCAGAGCAACCAATTATAGCAAGTAACAGCCAATGGAATAGCAAGAATTCTCTTATCAATCACATATAAGCATTCATCATTGTAATCACTGGAATCCATAAGTAAAGACAACGTTCCATCGCACTTTTTCCATCCTTATATACTATAAAAAGCATGGAATAATGCATGCATGCAAGGCCATGCTTCATCGCAGTATCAGTATGGATTTAATACTCAGAAAGCAGTGCTGGCCAACGGCCCATTCCGCTACACAGATAGCACTGGCCAGCGACTACTAATCACACATAATCAGTGATACTTTCAATATACACCTGGATCGTTGTCCAGCGCCAACTATAAATCAATCAGTGATAGAAAAAATACCTGTACAAGTGCCCACTTTTGCTCCTTGAGGCAGTGTTTGATTGTAAGGATGCTGAATCATAGTTTTGCAAGCCAAAACTTGCTACTACACAACAGTAATCATAGCAAGTTGTAAACATTCATTCCTAATCGTAAAGTACAGCACAAAACCTTCATTATCAGCGAGCTAACATTCTTCATAGTGTTCTCACCTTAGGTTGCAGTATCGTTCACACGATTGTACTTCTAGTAGCATTCACGAGTATTCCTCTTCAATAGCAATCACCGTAAAGAAAAGCACCAGTAGAGCAGGGCTGAGAGAGAGAGAGAGAGAGAGAGAGAGAGAGAGAGAGAGAGAGAGAGAGAGAGAGAGAGAGAGAGAGAGAGAGAGAGAGAGAGAGAGAGAGAGAGAGAGAGAGAGAGAGAGAGAGAGAGAGAGAGAGAGAGAGAGAGAGAGAGAGAGAGAGCAGAAAAGTATGAGGGAAAGTGAATAGGGTTTTGTGACTTCCCTCTTTATAGAATCAAAGGACACTTAGGTGTACTAAGTGCAAATAGTTGCCCACCCTTAGATTGACAGTTCAGAGTGTGCACATATCTTGGCCCTTGGAAAGACTACCAACTTTCCCACCACTTTTTTTTAAAAAAATTAAAAAATGGGGTCTTCTATTATAGCAAGGCATTTTTCTTCCGCCCTAACTAGTAAAAAGGGTTATTACATGACAGTTGCATTTTACAGTTACGTAACAGAGCCCATGAGAGAGAGAGAGAGAGAGAGAGAGAGAGAGAGAGAGAGAGAGAGAGAGAGAGAGAGAGAGAGAGAGAGAGAGAGAGAGAGAGAGAGAGAGAGAGAGAGAGAGAGAGAGAGAGAGAGAGAGAGAGAGAGAGAGAGAGAGAGAGAGAGAGAAGTGAACTAGCAGAGTTTTATTAAAAGAAGAATGAAGATATAATACAAAAAAAATGGCTCTCTTTTATAGATTCTAGAGGTGAGCCTCCTTCACTCTGATTGGCTACACTAAAATGGCAAGGATTCTTATCCAAGCCATTTAAGCTAACACAAACGAAATCTAATGGTGCTAAGAAAGCACACGGAAAACTCACATGTATCATGTGAGTTCTAATTTGGGCCCTTTTAGCTTTTTATTGGCAACTTGACTTGGGGCTTCTAATGCTATCGACACGTTTATTGCTGGTAATGAGCTGCTTTAGGAAAAGCGTGGATAAGTGATGGCTTACATAAAACTTGAGGCTTTATTGGTGGATGATTTACAAGAACTTGGACTTGCCAGATTTTCAATGATACCCATATGGGTCTGGTTGCCATTCTTGATAACCTTGTTCATCGACAATTAGGTAGTCGACACCATCCATCAGAGGATCCCAAGATAAGGCTGGTTGATATTCATCCTTTTAGATTGGCACTACTTCTCTTAATGGTATTGTCGTGGTCTCTCTCAATTGTAAGGTATATAAGATGTGCTTCTTTGACTACTTTGTCTATCCAGGTATTCATGGTATTTTTGAGCTGAAGACTTTTCTTAGCAGTCAATCTTATCAATTGAGGACAAGACATGGACGTTGTAGGTGCTGGTTCTTGTTGTATAATTGATCTTTTTGACTTGAATTCCTTGGATTTGGCCTTTTAAGAATGGATATACCTGGATTTGGCACTATGTTGGTGGTCTATGGCATTGTGGAACAATCAAACTTTGGTTGAAACTTGCTCATTGAAGGGAAATCATCAATCTTAGTCTTCCCCTTGTCATTGCACTTCACATTTGAAGGTTGCGTGATTGCGCTTTCCTTTGGATCCTATGTTGAACTGCCTTCAAGATGCCATGTTGACACTAGTTTCCCTTGTAACTCATCACTAAGAAATCTTTGCAATGATTGTGCCAAGCGATTGATAAAATCCGTTGGACTTTGCCAGTTGCCAATTTCTTAACTTTCTCAGTTACCATTGGCTTAATAGATTCTCCTAGCTCCATCTTTCATGATGTTGTTTTCGGTTTGCTTGTGGGTGTGTCTGTGTGCTTTGGGACTTTTGTTGAGTTGTCCTCCTCTTCACTTGTTTCATAGCTTGGTGGCACTAGGAATTTCTTTTGTAGTACATTCTGTGTATAGGTGGATTGGTCGACACAGGTGCATATCGATCTATATGAGCCAAATGCCTCTTGGTTATTTGTGGATTCCACATTGGACAATCGTAGCATGGATGGTTAACTTTGCATTGTGTACACCAGGGTATGGATCCCCTTGATGTGGACATTCGGCTAGACGATGTTTTCCTCCGCATCCTATCACCTTACCGAGTGTTGGCATGCCATCGCCTCTAACTTGATAAACATATTTTGATAACAAATGCCCCTTATGATCTTCCACAAAATAAACTGGTAGGCTACTATGGTCTTCCTTGGAGTTCGGAGACATGCAAGATGATATGACCAATACTTCCACCTTGCCAGTGGTTGTTGAAGAAACTTGTGATTTAGTTGGATCCATCTGACATCCACCATCCCTTTGGTGAGCTCCTTGTCGGCTTGACTCTTCTACGGCCCCTTGAACCCTTGGATCTTGTTGTCGAACCTTCTGCTCATCATTTAGTCTTTGTAAAAAGTACGAATTCTTGATTGGACATCTTGTACTTGGATGATCCTCAAAGTAGTATGTACATTCATCCTTCTCAAAAAATTTAATTGTGCGAACATAAGCTTGTTGATAGCCGAAACTTGAAGTACTTGGCTCTTGGTCGCTTGTTGCACCTGATCCACTAGCCTCTGCTCCACTATGTTGTCTTTCATGGGGTTCCATTCTTGCTTGATCATCGCTCATTGATGACTCTTGTTCCTCTGATTCCCCATCTGATGATTCAACAATGTGATAGGAAAAATTCATCGTCTCGTGGAAGATCTGCAATTCCATCCTAGCAGCATCCTTACAGACTTGTCCAAGTGAAACATAGGATGCTAAATTTGCCATACCAGATCTGATCTTTTTGGACAATCCAGCATGGTACTTTGCCATTATGATCTATTCAGGAAGCGGTGGATTACAGTCTTTCACTAGGTAGTAGATCCGATGGGTGTAGTCTCGGATTGTCTCATCAGGAAACTTCTGTAGTTTAGGCAATCTTGCAAGGATGGCCTTCATGGCTCAACACGTTGGGTAGAACCAATAGAAGAGAAGCCAATTACTCCTGGCAAAGAACTTCAAGAATGGAGTTTGAGAAATGACAAAGCTATAGCAGTTATTGCTTCTTCAGTGCATGACAACATAATGCATCTAGATCTTACATCAATTTCGAACGCGAAAGAATAATGAGAAGAATTGCAAACCAAGAATAAGACTCGATCTCATAATCAAATCATGTTCTTGGAAGACCAATTGACTTACCTACAATGGGATGGCAAAGATCTGACCACTTTCGTATGAAAGATAAAAGGATCTATTTATTTCTTTGCAGAAAATGCAATCTCAAAGGAAAAACAGCTTAGCTATTTTCTTCGAGCCCTACCTAGGTCATTCCACACAACTTGAACTTTACTAGCAAAAGATTTGACAATGACACTTCAAAAGACAATAGATGGAGTCAAAGAGGAAGTAGAAGCTCATGAACGCTATGACGATAATGGTGATTCTAAAAATGCTCTATTTACCTAGAAGAATGAATCTTCAAAGAAGTCTAAGTTTGAGAGGGAGCCGTCTAAGAAGAATAGAAACGAATCCAAAACAAATGATCAACAATCAGGAAAACAACAGAAAAATTCTAGTGATAGGAAGATTTGCAACAGATGCAAAAGATCAGGTCATACAGAAGACAAGTGTTGGTTAAATCCAAAAATTCATTGTATTCATTGTCATAAACGGGGTCATGCAACAGTAGACTGTTATCAAAATCCCAGGAACAAGAAGGAGCGTAATCGAAGTGAACTTTCAAATTCAAATTTTGTCAAAGACAAAGCAGATTGCTCCAGAGCATCAGAGGATAGGACGACAAGAAACTCAGCAGCATATGTTTGTGCTGATCTATGCTATTCGTCAAATTCAAAAATTTGAGAAGTATTACTTGATTCAGGAGCCACCTCACATTTTGTTTTCTCGAAACAAATTTTGTCTGAGATAAGGAGACGAATTATTCCAGATTCATTATACTTGGATTTGGTTCTAAATATGTAGTTGATGGAAGTGGTGTACTGTGGTTAGACACAAATCAGGGTAACTTGAAACTGGAGGAAGTTCTCTATGTTCCTACTCTCGATAAAGATCTTCAAGCCATAGCAAAGATAGTCGACACAGGAATGTCAGTAACCTTCACAAGGGACTCTTGTAAATTGTTCAATGAAGATTTTGATAACCTAGTTGCTAAAGGCAACAGAGAAAGTAATTTGTATCACTTGAGCATTCGAACTCGAGTCGAACAAGCAAATCAAACTCAAGAATCGACAGATATTCTGTGGCACAAGAGGTTATGTCATATGAACATGGAAGCCTTGTACCAAGCCAACAAGAGCCAGAGAATTGAAGGAGTCAAAATCAAGAGTCGAGATATTTGAACTACCTGCGAATCCTGTCTTAAAGGCAAAATGACTCGAACACCTTTTAGTAAAGATGTTTACATAGCAACCAAGGTACTGGAAAGTGGACATGCGTGAATCATTCACCATTCAACATACACATTGAGAGACAACTTTTAATGAAAAAAACCAAGTAAAAAAGTGGCTTGCTCTCGGGTAGAGAGAGAATACAAGATGTGGCTCTTGGGTTGATGCAAAAAATGCACTTAGAAAAATGCAGATTCCAGCTAGAACTCTGGTGGCAAACTGATAAAAATAAATCTGAACGATTCATAAAATTTTTTGTAAAACTTGCATTATTTCTATTCAAGAATAATCCATGTTGGATCAATCAAGCTCTGAAATACAACAAAACGAAACGAGACAAAATCTAGACGAAAACGAAACGAAGCGAAGCTTAAACGAGCTCTTACATTGATTCATGCTTAAAGCATAGAGATCGCGAAACAACATGAAACGAAACGAAGCACAAGCATTTGCAAAAGGATCAATCAGGCTCTGTAACGAGACGAGATGAGACGCGACGAAATGACACGAAACAAGACGAAACGAAACGAAACTTAGGTGAGCTCTGTAATTGATTTACCCTTATAGCCAAGTGATCGTGAAGCGAAGCACAAAGCGAAATGATTTGTGAACAAGATCAGTTTGTCAAGAATTCAGATATGATCGCTGGTCACTGCCGGCTATATCATTCCTACAATCCTTCAAGTGTAGATAGACACCGCTGATCTACTTTAACAAATTAATATAGCATTCAATAATATCAAACCAAAGTACGGAATTAAATGAGCAAGTGAATCAGACGCACGAATTGTAGCAGACAAAAATACATTCGAGATCATACAATCATTTAGAATAATAATGTGCACAACAGCTACAATATCATCTACCGATTTTCTGATTTTTCAAGCACTGCATGACATATCCACGTAGTGCATTGGCGTGAGAGATATACTGTTCTGTCACAAATTGTATCTCGCTTACTAGCGGACTTTTGGATCTACAGATCCTCTACAAAATTGTCTCGCACGCAGGTGGACTTGTATTATGTATTTTTCGTCTTCTAACTTCTTGTCTTGCTTACTAGCTTACAACATTATGCATCAAACAGAAAGTATATAGTTCGCGAACTTTTTCGTGTCGCGTCGTGTAGCTTACAGATTAGATCGCGAAACAATTTCATGTCATGTGTTGCAAAATCGTTCGCGAACAATTTTGTTTTTTGTGTCTTTTTCTGTCAAAATCTGTGTAGAGAGCTAGCATGGCTTTGGCACTAGAAACATTTTGTTTCTTCAGCTCCCTCTCAAAACATGACAGCTTGACGACTCCAAGACTCCTCCTCTGTCTCTCGAATAGACCTTTTATAGGGCCTTTGTGAAACTGTCAGCAACCATGTCTTTCGCTCCAATGCAAGTGGTCTGCAACATCTTCTTCCCGATCAGATTCCTGATCAAGTGGTACTTGATCGCAATGTGTTTCATCCTTGAGTGAAACATACGGTCTTTCGTCAGATGTATTGCATATGTGTTGTCCATCTGCAAAACCAAAGGTTCGTTCCTTGTTTCGCCCAATTCGTCAAGGAACTATTTGAGCCAAATTATCTCATTTGCCATCTTTGTTGCTGCAACGTAGTCTGCTTCGCAGGATGACCGAACCACTCTACTTCTTGCTGACCTAGAGAATTGATGCATCTGACATGATGGTGCATCCTCCTGAGACACTTTTGCAGTCGTCCTTGAGAGATGCCCAACTAGCATCACTGTAGGAAAGCATCTAAAACCTTGCATCACGATAATAACACAAACCATAATCCTTTGTTAATTGAAGATATTACAAAATTTGTTTTGCAATCTTCCAATGTGTCAAGCCTGGATTCGTGCAGAATTGGCTCATCTTGAACACTGCATAAGCAATGTCAGGGCGTGTATTATTTGCAAGGTACATCAACGATCCTATCAATTTTCTGTAAGGTGTGAGCTGCATCAATTCTCTCTCTTCTTCAGTCCTCAAACAATTTTCGTTCGTCAGTATTGTTCCTTCAAGCATTGGAGTATTCGCTCCTTTGCAATTCAGCATCCCGAAATCCTCCAAGATTTTCTGGGTGTATTTGGACTGATGAAGGTACAATTTACCTCCTTCATAGTCCCTTTCAATCTGTCAACCAAGGTAACACCTGGCTTCTCCCAGATCTACAATCTCAAAATGTTTCGAGATGTTTTTCTTCACTTCAACAATCAGCTTCTCACTCTTGTAGAGTATCAAAGTGTCGTCCACATACACAGCCACAATGATGATCTTCCCATTTGAAATTCTTACATACACATTGGAATCAGCCATTAGTGGCTTGAATCCCAAGGATTTCAGGACTTGCTCTTTCTTTTTGTACCATTGTCGAGCTGACTGCTTCAGACCATAGATACTCCTAATCAGGAAGTGAATTCGAGACATAACCTAGGGGGTTGATCCATGTAGACCTCTTCGTCTAGCTCACTATGCAAGAAGGCTGTCTTCTCGTCCACAATGTGGATCGAGGTCATAAGCAGCTGCATATGCAAATAGTAAACGTAGGGATGAATGTTTTACAATAGGAGAGAAGGTTTTAGAATAATCAGTATCATATCTCTGAGAGAATCCCTTCACTACAAGTCTTGCCTTATATTGCGAGACATCTCCATCTGGTCCATACTTTAGCTTGTAAACCCATTTGCATTTTACAGCCTTTGGCTTATCTGGTAATGGCTGCAACGTCCATACCTAGTTCTTCCTCCTGGATTCCATCTCCTCATTCATGGCTTGGATCCATCTGTCCTTTTCTAGACATTCAATTGCCTCCTCAAATGTCTGTGGTTCGTCACTGAATCCACAGAACTCTTCTGATGTAGAAGCAGAGCTGCCCAACACATATCTTGCTGGCGCTCTTCGTTGCCTTGTCGACCTTCTAGGAGATCCTCCTGAAATTACAATGTCTTTGCCTTTGTCTGCTCTGCTAGGTCCGAAACCATTTTGGTTTACATGTACTGTAGCAGAAGGTTGTCTCTTGAATCTTTCGTCTTCTGATTCGTCAATCGAATGAAGTGACTCGAAAATCTTCATTTTCGTGTTTGTCTTTTGCTCTCTCTGTCACAGGTGGCAGATCATAGTACTGTATTTCAAGAACTTCATAGCTGACAGGATTATCGTTGGCCAATGTTCTGCCCTCATCAAATCTGACATCTCTGACGGTCTTTAGTGTTCGTTTCTAGCATGTAGACTCTGTAGTATGACAAATTATTGTCATATCCTACTAGATATCCCTATTCAGCATTCTCTTTCAAAGCTTATCAGGAATATGTGCATAAGCTGCACAACCAAAGATTCTGATGTGAGCCAGATTGGGTTTTCTACCCCACCATAATTCGTGTGGTGTCATGTGAGGGAAACCAGACTTTTCTGTCCTGAATATAAGCAGCTGTAGCTACTACTTCAGCCCACAGTACTCTTGGAGCTTTCGAGTAGGCCATCATGCATCTGGCAACTTCCATCAGAGCTCTATTCTTTCTTTCTGCAACACCATTGTGCTGTGGTGTGTAAGTTGTAGTCCTTCTGTGAATGATACCACGATCATTGCAAAAGTCAGTGAAGCGATTCGAGATGTATTCGCCACCTCGATCTGTCCTGATCTGCTTCACCTTGTTGCCAGTGCATCTCTCTGTCCAATTCACATATTTTAGTGAATTTGTCAAATGGTTCTGATTTAATCTGAATAAAATACACTCTGACAAATTTACTATAATCATCAATGAAGGTAATGTAATATTTCGAGCCTCCTACTGAGATCACATTGAAAGGCCCACAGATGTCATAATGCAATAACTCCAGAATCTTGGTCATTCTGTAGGAGTCCTTGACAAATGGAGTGCGTGACATCTTACCCTTCAAACATGCATCATAGGTGGTCGAATTGTTCGTATTCGAGATGCTGGCCCCTATAATTGCTCCATGATGGCTTGCTTGGTAACGTGCCATTGAATTCATATGGCATAGTCTCTTGTGCCATAGAGTGTCTGGCGAATCATCATGAGTCTGATGCACTTGATCTACAGACAGACGTACCTTTAGGTGATATAGATTGCCTTTTCTTCTGCCTTGAGTGATCAGGGTACTAGTACTAGCATCAACAACATTGCATGCTTTATCAGAGAACGTCACACACATCCCTGCATCAACTATTCTTGCCAAAGAAAGCAAGTCCTATTGCAATGTAGGGACGAACAGAACATCTTCGAGTCGTCTATCTTTGCCATTCGTGTTGAGCCACAATGAACCAATACCGTTCACTTGATGTTTGGATCCATCTCCAAGAACAATAAATCTTGATGGATCAGCACTTCGAAAATCAGACATGATTCATCTTGATGTTATGAAGTATGAGGTAGCTCCTAAATCTAGGATCACCTCCTGTGTGTCAGGTGTTGACACTGCACACACGTCTACACAAATGTAGGTGTTCGAATTATTTCTGTTCGATCTCTCTTCGTCCATTTTCAAGCTCTCTGGCTCCTCGCCATAGGACGAACTATTATTGTTCTCCTGTCTG
Organism: Diphasiastrum complanatum; assembly: GCA_029204225.1. Lineage (NCBI taxonomy): Eukaryota > Viridiplantae > Streptophyta > Lycopodiopsida > Lycopodiales > Lycopodiaceae > Diphasiastrum > Diphasiastrum complanatum. The sequence goes on from CM055095.1 coordinate 33,010,675, forward strand.
TTCTGTGCTGATTTGTTCCTTGGGTTCAGGCATGGCTACATGACCTTTCTTGTGGCAGTGGATACACTCAATTTTTGGATTGAGCCAGCACGTATCGATTGTGTGCCCTTCGCATCTGCATCTCACACAAGTCTTCTTGTCTCCACCTTGTTGTTTTGACCTCCCTTTGTTTTTCTACTTGCCTTTACTGGTTTCCTCTGCTTGCTGATCATGATCCTGCTTTCGATCTCATTCTCTCTTAGGCTTGAATTGTTTCTTTGTCTTTTCTTTGTTGTTGTAGAGGGCTTGGTCAGAAGCATCCTTGTGATCAAGGTGCTCTCTAGCCTCGACTTCCTCTCGAATCTCGACAATTGCCTTTTCGAGAGTCATTGTAGGATTCTTTGTAAGCAAAGTTCTGGTTGTCTGGAAGGATCTACGTAAGGCTCTCAATAGATAAGTGAGCTGCTTCTCTGTTGACACTGCATTTTCTGCTCCAGGATTGTGTAGGAAAAGAAATAGATCCTTCATCTTCCTTACAAAAGAAGTGAGATCTTTGCCATCCCACTGCAGGTTTGTCAGCTGATCTTCCAGCATCATTATTTGACTGCGTGATTTTGTTCAAAATCTCGTGAACAGTGTATCCCACATCTCCTTTGCCTTGGAGAGTGTAGTCAGGTCAAGTGTGAGACTATCCTTGATGGATGATGATAGCAAGGCTACTACCTTGTCATTTTTCTCCCTCCATTCGCATAGCTCTTTGCCTGTTGTTGTAGGCATCTCCTCTGTGCCATCTACCCAGGGGAATAATCCTTCACCCTTTAGTATCAGCGAGGTCTTAACTTTCTATGCTAGAAAGTTAGATCCTGACAAATCCATAACTGTACAGTTCTTGGATTGTATGCTGCTGATTGAAGCCATTGCTTCTGAATTCGTGTTCACTTGTTGATGGTTGATTATTTGAATGCTTAGCCTCCTGGATCTGATAGCTTTTCGGCTATGTCAGACTATGACAAGGACGTAGGCTCTCATACCACTGATGCGAAAAATGGACTCAAAAAAATGCAAATCCTAGCTAGAACTCTGGTGACAAACTGATAAAAATAAATCTCGAATGATTCGCAAAACTTTTTGCAAAACTCGAATTATTTTTGTTTGAGAATAATTTGTGCTGGTTCAATCAAGCTCTGAAACACACCAAAACAAAACGAGATGAAATCTAGACGAAAATGAATTGAAGCGAAGTGAAGTGAAGCTCAAACGAGATTCATGCTTAAAGCATAGAGATCGCGAAATGACACGAAACGAAATGAAGCACAAGCATTCGTGAAAAGATCAATCAGGCTCTATAATGAGACGAGACGAGACGAAACAAGACAAAATGAAATGAAACGAAACTTAGGTGAGCTCTGTGATTGATTTACCCTTATAGCCAAGTGATCGTGAAGCGAAGCACAAAGCGAAAGGGTTCATGAACAAGATCAGTTCATCAGGAATTCAGATATGATCACTGCCTGCTATATCATTCCTACAATCCTTCAGAGTGTAGACAGACACCGCTGATCTACTTTAACAAATTAATATAGCATTCAACAATATCAAACCAAAGTGCGGAATTAAATGAGCAAGTGAATCAGACACACAAATTGTAGCAGACAAAAAGACATTCAGGATCATACAATCATTTAGAATAATAATGTACACAACAACTACAATATCATCTACTGATTTTTTTGATCTTCAAGCACTACATGACAGATCCACGCAGTGCATTGGCGTGAGAGAAATGCAGTTCTCTCACGAATCGTGTCTCGCTTACTAGCAGACTTCTGGATCTACAGATCCTCTACAGAATTGTCTCGCACGCAGGTGGACTTGTATTCAGTATTTTTCGTCTTCTGACTTCTTGTCTTGCTTACTAGCTTACAGCATTATGCATCAAACAAGAAGTATATAGTTCGCGAACTTTTTTGTGTGGCGACGTGTAACTTACAGATTAGAAAGATTATACACCTACAACTAATCGCGAATTACAAGAGTGGCAGATTAGCCACGATCTAGAATACTTCTGCTGATGTCATGATATCTGATCAAGTATTTGTACCCCATGGTACTTGGCTGATCTCCTTGGCCATTCGTGGAGCAAGAAGGATTTTGTGTCGCGAAACAATTTCGTGTCATGTGTCGCAAAATTGTTCGCGAACAATTTCGTTTGTTGTGTCTTTTCCAGTCAAAATCTGTGTAGAGAGCTAGCATGGCTTTGGCACTAGAAACATTTTGTTTCTTCATGGGTAGAGAGAGAGTATGCAAAAAAAAACTCTATGTAAAATCTCAATATCTCTCCCAAAAACTCAATGTAGAATGAGCTCACTCTCACTCTCTCATAGTAGCTCGGGCTCCAAGAGGTGTGGCAATGGTGCTCAATGATTGGACCTCTCTAGAATCACCTCCTACTTTGATTGGACCACTTACATGCCACCTCTTACATTGATTGGACCATTTTGGTGCATCCTTTAGTATGATTGGTCCATATTGACAAATAAGATTATGACGTGCAATGTCACTAGCCCTCCATCAAGCCAAGTGTAAGCAACCTACACTATCATGAGCTTATCCAAGTCTAAATTGTGGCCTACTCACTTAATTACAAGTGTACAATGAGTGGTTTTGATAGAGGTCTTTCAAATCTCAAGTTTAAGGCCTATTGACTATTCAAGCACAACATAAATGAAATGAAGTGATCATGCCTACCCTCCACATGTGCCCACATGTGGAGGGGTAGGCATTTGGAGGGAGCATGAACTAGAGTGATTATGCCTACCCTCCACACGTGGGAACATGCTCCACACATGTGTGAAATCAATATGTACATGAAATTGCAAAATAATCAAGCTATATTTTGTCAAATCTTCACAATTATTGGGTATGCATTTTGATCCAACTTGGGCACGACCATTTGAGAGTAGAGATGTTCATGGAGTGTTGTATGACCCTTTGTGTAATGGCATGATTAGGAGAAAACCTCATTGCCACGGAGCTAGCTTTCTTTGTGATTTGAGACTTGCTAAAGTAGGTCACAAATACACATGGCACTTGATAAAGTATATACTATATATACATGGCAATCACTCAATTGTGTTGAAATTATTTGTAGATTTTAAATGGGACCACTTTTGGATGCACGCCCATTTTGCATGTGGCCAAGGCTCTTAGATCCACCCATGAACTCAGGAGCAGTGTTCGGGAAACCTTTTTGAGGTTTCCCTCCAAAAACCCATATGTGAAAGAGTTTTTCGGCCTCTAAGTGACAAGCTCTTACTTGCTGGTTTTTCCCTATAAAATCCAAGATTTATGACATAAAAAATCCTGTACAATTTTTGCCATACCAATTTTTGGGAAAGGATGCTGGTTCCATTTTTGGACTATACCGGCTTTTCGAACACTGCTCCTAGTGTGAAATGGGGATATTGTACCCCCCAAAGTTCAAAGTTCAAACCCTATTATGTGCCTGCAAAAACCCTAATTCTGAGTTGCGGCGTAGGCTGTTTAAAGATCGCCTTCCCTTTTCTGATTTTCCATTCCAACGCGAGCGAGCGCAAGAGAGAGAGAGAGAGAGAGTGCTAGAGAGGTAGGATCGGTCGGTCCATCGATATATATTCGCAAGCTGTCCAGCGTCAGCGAGCCTAGCCTGTCATTAGTCTTTTGAACTTTTGTCATGTGATGATATACGAAATCTGTTTTTCTGATCAGATAAAATCGTAAAATTTGGTTTGTTTTGTTTCTGGGTTTGATTTAATGACCTCTATGGTATCTGGAGCCATCTGTCTGTATGTAGAGACGGTTTCTTCGTACGGAGGTCGAAATAGACATCACAGGATATTGCGACATGGATTGGAACCATGTTTTCATTGCCATTACTTTTCACCTGTGTACATTCCCTCTGATCTGCTCACCAATGCTTTGAGCAATTACTCTTCTTATACATATTGACATTGACTAGAGGTTTAATGTAAAGTTGTTCATAGTGAAAGAAATTTGATCTTTGAGATTTTATCTTGTGACGTATCGTGAGTTTGCTGTGTGCGCGTGCGTGTTTGTGAATGTACTGTGAGCATTTGTTATATATATTTACGACAATGATGATTTTGGAATGGTCTCGTTCGTCTGAGTGGCTTTTCTGCCCTGAAGACCATACTGAAAGATCACCACCCATAATCTGATGTCTTAGACTTAATTATCTTTTAGTGGGAGCTTGTGATATACGGTAAGTCCATATCGACACAGTATTTATGTTGTTGCAAGTACATAAAATGACATCTCTAATATCAGTACTCAGAATGGTCAATCTTGATGACCCTACTGGAAATTAGATAACATGTAACCTGTATCAAATCTGTTTTCATCTTTTCCATTAGTGAGGATGAATTTTGTCTCTGTTTAGAATGGAGCGGAAAAAGTCAGTTTTCTTTGCAATATAAGGCTTCATCATTCCATTTACATGTGAAAAGTTTTTGGTTGAAAACTTCAATTTTGGGAATCATTAGGTCATACTTTTTTGTTGGACTATGCATGAGGAAGCACAAATCGTTTTAGTATCTCCGCTGCAAAAGAAACTCTGCATATTGTACCGTTGATTAAAACTACTGAAAATATTTTAGTGCTATCCATCCGTATCTGATAAGTGGGATCACTACAGACGATCATTTATCATCTACGTTTGAGAGTTCTAAGAGTGATTATTCACCATATTTCACTTGTTTTCTTTCTTCTTTTAGGTTAAACACAAGATAATATTATATCTCACTGATTTCAATAAAGGTTACCTTATGTCCAGTTCAAATAGCTGTAACTGAGATATCAACCATGCCAAAGGAAGTGGATCCGTCTTACCTTCAGGTCGGCCTGTTGTAATTTCCTGTCTGATTCTTCACCTCCACCTTACCCAAAGGAAAGATAAATTCTTAGATGCACTCTCAAATTGAAAGTATGTACAAAACAATCATGCTAGTGTGAGCAAACATTCATAATTGTTGTTATGAAATAGGCACCCTTGATTGTTATTGTACAAAAACATTCTGTCATGGTTTTTTGTTTATTCCAATTTATTCTGAATCTAATTCCAATTTATTCAAGAAGGGTTTGAATTCAATTGTTCTTTAGCAGCATGACAGACATCCAAATATTTTGCTCCATTAGGACAATGCTATTTATCATTGCTTCTTAAATCTAAAGTTTCTTGGTGTACCGTCACTATGACACCTAGTTGCATGTATAGTGTCATCCAATCGTCTTGATCAACTTGAGTATACAAATTCCATTATTGGCAATGTCCCTCTCGTAAACACTTAACCATTGACTCAATGAGAATGAGCAAACCAAAGCATACACGAGTGATTCTAATAAAAGCTCTTATATGGCTTTGTTTTTGTATTCTTTCTCTCATTTCGTTGAGTTGGTTATTTTGGCATCAAAAGGTTTCTTGGTCCCAAGTTGAAGCCCCCCTTGGTGAAACAAGATGCATACTCTTCCTCTTGTGTTGATAAGCACATCTTACTGTTCATTTCTATGTTGGTTTCAAGTGGGAATTCTCATAATGATACAATCTTTCAAGTTGAATGATCATGAAATTGATGTATTTTTCTTTGGACATCCCAAGTCCTTTTCCATATTCCATAAATTGAATGTCCTATATATTTCTAATATGCATCTCTCAATGCCATATGGCTAGTATTGTTGCAAAAGAAGTCATGCTCCTATTAGGTCTTTCTTGTGACTGCATTATCCTATGTAGATATGAATTTCTCCCATTCTTAGCATTCATGTTTGATTCACCAACGATTTCTTTGATTCGGCCCTTGCTTCAAAGTTGTTCTTGGGTATTGATCCAAAGACTTGACATTCACTTGACCAATTTTACTTTGTATTGAGTGGGATTTCATCATCATCTTCTTCTTCTTCTTGTAACAGTCATTGGGATATGATTTCCATGTCAAGATATTAGTCTTGGCTCCTTCCAAAGTCAATGGGTTGTACAAGCATGGTAGGCTTCCTAGTAATCAAGTTGGTCCCAAGTTAGAACCTTACCTTGGAAACCAAGAAGCTTTCTTATCCTATGTGGATATGAATTTCTCCCATTCTTAGCATTCATGTTTGATTCATCGACGATTTCTTGTTTTGGCCCTTACTTCAAAGTTGTTCTTGGGTATTGATCCAAAGCCTTGACATTCACTCGACCAATTTTACTTCGTATTGAGTGGGAGTTCATCATCATCATCTTCCTTCTTCTTGTAGTAGTCATTGGGATATGATTTCCATGTCAAGATATTAGTCTTGGCTCCTTCCAAAGTTAATGGGTTGTACATGCATGGTAGGCTTCCTAGTAATCAAGGAGACCAACATTTATGATCGACTCTTGTCATTTTGTAAAATGAACCCAATGGGTTGGTTGAGTTGGTTAGCTTGATATCCAAAGTTTTTTTGGTCCCAAGTTAGAACCTTCCCTTGGAAACCAAGAAGCATTATCTAGAATGAGAATTGGATACCACAAAGAAATACGAAAAACTCTTGGGTTCTAATGCATCTTTTGTCAAAACAAATGTTTTGATAGAACAAAAAGAGAGAATAAATCTTCAAATCATATTGGAAAGATAGGATTCTAAATTTTAGAGCATTTTTAGGAGGGCATTCTTTTTTAGAGTATGCATTAACTCAGTGTGCAAATCCATGAATCCTCATGGTCATCATAAGTGTATTTGTAAGTTGGCAACTACTTTTTATTATTGATATATATATATCTCATGGTGTTCTCATTTAATGTTTTCATATCTATATCCATAAGTATAAATGGATGGGAGCCAATACAACCACTAGTAGGAGTATTCAATGTCATCCATTCTTAACAAATTCTTTGAAAGTGAAGGAATGTAAACAAAACCATCAAGTCTTGCTTTCCTATTAGTAGAAAGACAAATAGGAATTCAACCAATATCTTCAATCACGCACTCACCACCATTGGCTATGTGAATCACTTTCTTGGCTCTATCATAAGTGACCAAAGAAGTAAAGAACTCTTTGTGAGTAGTCATGATAATCTTCCTCTTGATAAAAGCCTAAACTCGTCATTCACCAGGATTTCTTGCAAGTCCTCCATGGCAATGTCTTTTGAATAGCAAAACTTTGATCAAGATGAGCATTATCATCCAATAAACCATTAAGAACTACTTGAACAAGTTCTATCTCCTTAATGCTTTCATCAATACATGTTAACTCATCATTGAATGCTTTAATCCTCAAAACAAAAGCATGAGGATTTTCATCCTTGTTTTGTAAATTTTAAAAAGTTTGCCTTCTAAGGGTTAGAACTCTTGATGTAGACTTGGTCTCATAAAGCTTTTTTAAAACTTTTCAAAACTCATTAGATGAAGTACACTTACCAACTTCCTTGAGAAGTTCATTAGTCACATTCATTTTGATCACATGAAGAGTCTTCTTTGCTCTCTTATCATATCTCAATTGTTCTTGAGGTGCCAAAAGTTTCTCCACAGCTACAACAATATTCAACAACTCATTCATCTCAAGGAAAGACTTTATTCTCACCTTTCAAGTTGAATAATTGTTTGATGTCATTGCTCTCCAACATGAAGCCTCCATTTGTAGCCATGTTGCAATGATTTGATCTTTTCTTTCAACCTGTTTCAATTCACTTAATACTCTCCTGAAAGTTAAAAAATGAATCCAAGAAGAAATCACAAAGATATCCACCTCTCAAATCTCTTTCTTGCACAAAACTAGCCAATCCAACACAGAATTGATGACACTTGATCAACACATGATTGACCTACAATATCATGAACTTTTGCACTCTTCTAAGATTGAAATACACTCTTGAAAAGTTCAACAACTTTAAAATCAAGAGATCCTATCAACTTTCGGGTTTCACAAAAATACATATATTGAATCACTCAAATTTTATATGCAAAAGCTAGGAACTAGATTTAGAATCTTGAAGAATGATATAAATCTTTTCTTATGCATTAAAACTTGCTACAATCCAACAAGTAGGGAAGAAAATTGGCCTACTACAAGTATTTTGACCTACATTGAGCTTTGGATCACAATGATCACTTTTCTACACTTGAAAAAGCTTGATTTTGACAAGGAATCAATCTAGCACACTCTAGAATTGATGGCGCTTCCAAATCACTCACTAGAATTGGCCTCTTTTCCAAATATAGCCTACAACAAAGCTCTGATACCATGTGATTAAATCAGATCACAAAGACCTAATTATGCCCCTTGATCTTTGGCAAATTTGGAGGGCACACTAGCTTCATTACCAATGTGAAAAATCATGCATCAACTACACATAGAATATGAATACTTAATAAGAAATTGTCAAACACTTAGATATCAAATTCTACCATCCTTGTCCGTACAACATCCATACAATATTGGTACTCACACGTGTCAACTCATATACATAAAAAAAATAACATTCTACACACAAGATCTCACTATATCACCACCAAAATGCAAGAGTTGATGTAGAAACCAAAAGAGATATCTTCTATAAGAATGAATGAGAAATGATTTTTTTCCCACACTTGTATGCCTATTTATAACAACCTCTTGACCTATTTAGATGATCTTGCCTAAGTTTTGTGCAAAAAAGGTACAAAAAAGACCAAGAGTGGATCCTATTCTGATCTTCAATAGGAATTAGTTGTCAGATTACTTGATCTATCAATCTACTTGAGATTAAGATCAATCTAGATCAATTTTAGACACAAAATCCTAACAAGAACAATCATTAATTGAAGGTAGGTGTACTTTATGATTTCACACGTGTGAAACACTGTCTGAGTATGGACTCCAACCTGAAAATCAAGCACACATTGATAGAACCTCAAAACAATCAAAACAAATGTAAACGAATGGAGAGAATCACTCAAAATTGCTTCCAAAACCAAGATTGGTGTCTCACATTGATTATGGCCAAATGTGGCTCTATATATACAATAAGTGGGAGCTCGTGGTACTGATCATCCCTATGATCCCACATGTGTGAAGGTGCTTTGTCATATGATGATTCATCATGCAAAATTGACACTTGGACAAAACTTTCTATTTTGAGCACTTTTGGTCCATTTTCCTTCTATATGGAGATCTACTTGGAAATCTTCTAGAAGTCAAAATTCGCCTACTTCAGCTTATTCCACACATGTGAGCTGTTAGGATATGACACCTAACCAAAGGATGTGGCTCATGCAATCAATAGATTGATGCCATGTGTCATATGTCTAGAAAACTAGTTTTTGGCCTTTTTAGCCACTAGAACTTGAATTAAATCATATGTACAACCTATATGATTATGGTTCATGACAAGTACACTATTTTACCACGTGGGAACAGGTTCCACACAAATGTAATCATCCTATATACATGATTTTTGGCCTCTACCAAGCTTATTTTTGCATTTTTCACACTCCTCAAAAATCTACCTTGATGGAAAACATGATGATCTTGAACTTGACTCCATGGGCTGAATTGGTCTTTGCTGGTTCAAAAGGTGTGAAGATTAGCCAATGAGCTTGATGTCGATCTGAAATCACCATATTCATGATAGTGCTTCTTTGATGTTGACATCTTTGATGAACTTGAGAGCTTTGCACCATCCTAGCATCTTCAAAATTGGTTCCTTCCAAATTTCATGTAGATGCTTGACCCTTGAGGCTCTCCTTCTTCATGTGCATGCTCCTCCATGAGAAAATAAAGATTTCTTTTTGATTTATTAGGATCACAAAGATCTAACATCATGTTACCATGATCTAGAGAATTAGACTCATCCAAATTGGCAAGACTATGCATGCTATAATAACAAAGTGTTTGCATCATATCTTCATACTTGTTTACCATGTTAATCTCAGATCCAATGAGGCTAAATACTTCATTATGGAGATAAGTGTCTTTAGAAGATGATTCACTTACTCTCATAAAGAGTTTACAATTTGCCTCAATACAAATTTTCAAACTATGAGTGAACAAATCACTTTTGCTCTTATATGACTCAAGAGCATACATTTGATGAAATAACCATTTGCTTTCTAATTGATTTTGAATCAATTTCAACCTTTTAAGAACATCATCTATGTCCTCAAGAGAGACTTCATACTCAACTAGTATGGCTTTACTCCAACTTTGAGATGCAAAGGTCTCACTAAAGCAAATTGATTCACCAAACGACATAAGAGAAGCAAGCATGAGATGCATACCACATGAGGTATGCTCCTCTTTCCCTTGAAATGTGAGCCACATGGACTCAACCATGTTTCTTGAGATTCTTTTTGGAATCACAACTTGAGAAGGTCTCTCCTCCTCAATCCTTGACATACTTGAACTTTGAGAAGGACTCTCCTCCTCAATCCTTGGCACACTTGAACCTTGAGATGACTCCTTAAGATCCTCTTCATAATGCTCCTTTTTGATGGAAATCCGAGACCTCCATGTCTCAAAATGATCACAACAAGTATGACCATTCAATATGCACTTCCTATGATTATCAAGATTACTTGTGCTAGAAACATAAGTCCAAAAATCACCGCAACTTGGCATGATTTCTCCAAGATTAAAATCAAAAGGTATTTCCATCTCAATAAGGCTAACTACTTGCTTATGGATATAAGTGTCCACTTTGGATGCTTCACTTATTCTCATAAGAAGTTTACAACTTGCCTTTAAAATTGAACACTTACAATTTTTATGTTTATGAATGAACACATCATTCATGATCTTATTGAAACCAAAAGATCCTACATTATGAAGATATTTCCATTTCCTTGACTTCATAACTAATGTAAGCTTACAAGGAAAACATATTTTGCTATCTTTTAAGGCATCACACTCAACTAGCATTGCCTTAAGCCACCTTTGAGATACAAAAATCCCTTCAAAGCAAAATAGATCTTCATAAGTTGACATGAGAGCATAAATGAAACTATTTTCATTTTGTGATTGATGCTCCTTATTCTTGATTGATTTCTCTTGGATCATAACAATAAGTTTGAACTTATCTAAAGTTCCAAGGAAAATACTTTCCAAGGACATAAAATAAATCCAAGTTACTTTCATGAAAGTGACATCTATCTTTGCATCTTGAACCAAACAATGCACTTCCAGATAAAAAATTTCAAAAGATTTGACATGTGTTGTGATGGAATCTTGAAGACAAATCTTGCAAGTCCTTGTGAGACTCCAAGCCTCATTCACCTCGACCCCCTTGCTTTGGTTCTCCTTGGATGGATTGGTCTTCTTTTTGTAGCATCTTGAGAAAATATATCCTCCCTTGTTACAAAGGTTGCACTTAGGATCCTTTCTTTCCTTCAATAGGATGCCACCTATTGATACTATGTGAATAAAAACCTGTGATATGATTCTAAAAATGTAATTTGTGACTCTCAAGAGACTAGATTTGAACATATTCAACAATCTAGAAGGATCTACAAAAGATCTAACTCACAAACCTAAGAATCAATTTCCACACTAATGACTAGTCACTTGGAAACTTTGCTTTGATCACTAAGACAAAAGCACACAATCTTTGAATCAAATCACAGAAGAAATCAGATCCAATCTCCTATTGGACTCATCAAATACCAATGACTCTTTCTTTTGAAAATTGAAATGAATATGAAAAGTTTTGACACCTAGATTTTCTTTTTCACTTGACTAGTTCTCTCAACACTTGAGATTCTTGAACAAAAGATAAGTTTTGTTTCAAACACATTAAAATCAAACTTAATCACTTCTTTTGGACTCACTCTTGACCCAAATAATCTCACTCTTGAGATTTAGAATGAATTTGATTTGATTTGAAAACAAACTATACCACCAATTTTTCACAAAGCTTAAAAATTTAGACAACTAGAGATTCACAAAGATCTCAACCATGCATGAATACTCAAATATGGACTCCTCCTCATTCTAGACATCCAATGGGATTACAAATTGACCCTCACACTCTCACAAAGAAAGTTGAATAGAACTAATTTGAGTTTCATACATACTATGTCAATATTTGCTCAACAAATTGAATTCAATCACTCCGATTGGATTCCACCAATTACTCTACCTTTTAAGACTTGGAATGAAATTCAAAATCAAAAGTTGTGATTTTTCTCACTAAGATATTGTGCTTCAAAGAGCTAATACCACTTAGAAAGATTTGATCACCTAGGAGAAGACAAATTCTTCACCAATAACAACACATAATGAGTTTCTAGATCTTGCCCTCTACAAAGGAAGGAACTCTTAGAAAATTGGATCTCTCTCTACACATTTGCCATAGACACCTTAATGAATCTTTTCAAACCTTACAGTCACTCAAACAGATTGAGTAGGGTTGAACAATGTGACTTGGATCTCAATCTCTTTTCTAGAACTCTCAATTGAAACCAATCTATGTCAAATTCTACAAAAGATTTGCATAGATGCTCTATATGCAATAGAAACTCTCAAAGGTTTCATTTGGAGGACAGATCCAAGGATGTTTTCTAGCAAATTGATGCTTCTAAACTTGACCCTATCACTCTTGAACAAATCTAGAGTGATGGTACAATGGATTTTATCCTCTCACCTTGCATATCACTCCTTAATCTATGAATTTTGGCAAAATCTCTCTCAACTTCAACATGCACTCAAAAAATCAGAGAAAATCATTTAATGCTCCTAATTCAAGCTTCAATTTTAATTTTTTGGCTGATCTAATCCAAGAACTAATCAAGGGATTAGATTCTCTATAGAAAATGCTTGATTTTGCACTAACAATCTCTCAAATTGGGTGTGTGTGTCAAAATGTACAAGTTTTTGAATTTTCTCAGCCAAAATCGGAGCTGTACGGCCTCACACGTGTGAAAAGGGTTCCTACAGCCCACAACAAGATCTGGACCAAAAATTTTGAGGATAGCTATCAAATCCAACTCGCTACACAAAATTTGACTAGTTTCCAAAAAATTGCTAATTTTGGCTTTGATTTGGATTAACCCTATCAATTTCAACAAAAACTCTTGTACTTGGCTCTGATACCATGTGGAAAAAGGTACAAAAAGGACCAAGAGTGGATCCTAATCTGAACCTCAAGAGGGATTGGTTGTCAGATTACTTGATCTATCAATCTACTTGAGATTAAAATCAATCTAGATCAATTTTAGACACAAAATCCTAACAAGAACAATCATTAATTGAAGGTAGGTGTACTTTATGATTTCACACGTGTGAAACACTATCTGAGTACGGACTCCAACCTGAAAATCAAGCACACATTGATAGAACCTCAAAACAATCAAAACAAATGTAAACGAATGGAGAGAATCACTCAAAATTGCTTCCAAAACCAAGATTGGTGTCTCACATTGATTATGGCCAAATGTGGCTCTATATATACAATAAGTGGGAGCTCGTGGTACTAATCATCCCTATGATCCCACATGTGTGAAGTGCTTTGTCATATGATGATTCATCATGCAAAATTGACACTTGGACAAAACCTTCTATTTTGAGCACTTTTGGTCCATTTTCCTTCTATATGGAGATCTACTTGGAAATCTTCTAGAAGTCAAAATTCGCCTACTTCAGCTTATTCCACACATGTGAGCTGTCCTCTACACATAGGATATGACACCTAACCAAAGGATGTGGCTCATGCAATCAATAGATTGATGCCATGTGTCATATGTCTAGAAAACTAGTTTTTGGCCTTTTTAGCCACTAGAACTTGAATTAAATCATATGTACAACCTATATGATTATGGTACATGACAAGTACACTATTTTAACACGTGGGAACAGGCTCCACACAAATGTAATCATCCTATATACATGATTTTTGGCCTCTACCAAGCTTATTTTTGCATTTTCACAAGTTTATCAACTTATGGAAGTTTCTATGTACTTGCCAAAAACCTAGATCTAACATGACTAGATTCAATGTATCTCTTACCCAATTAGAGTAGGTCCAAATTCGACCTAATTCACCTATATACTTGCTAAAAAGAAATGTCCTTATTGACATAAAGAAATGTATTTCTAAGAGTATGATGCGGCGGCTTGCACCTCCAAGTTGGCATATATTTGTTCAAGATTTCCATGGAGGCTAAGTAAGATTTGTGAAGTTGGGTGTGTTGTGTCATGGTTGCCTTGAGCTTTTGGGCCAATTGTTGGTAAGCAGCTGGCGGTATATGCGTTCTCTCAAGAATAGGAGGCGCAATAAATTCGGTGACACTGACTTGTCCCAATTGTTCCGTCATAGCAAAATGAAGATTATCACACATAAGTTGTTGCTAGTCTCGTTGAGAGGCGAGAGCATCATTAGCTGTTTGGAGCTCTCGAATAGATTGATCTTTGATCTGGATTTGAGCCTGCATTTGGTTAACAAGGAGTTGCAAATGTGTAAGCTGGAAAGTAGTAGTTTGTAGTTGCAATTGTATTGTGGATATTATTTCTACATAAATAAATGGGCCCGACAAAAATGACTAAAATAAAACACAATTTTTAAGAAATAGAAAAAATTGATGTGAGGTCATGGCATCCTGTGAGCGTAAGCCCATAATCCAATGAGCACACTTATAGAATGTTTTATCATAGAATAAAATAGACTTGGCCATGTAAATTAAATAATGTAGAAAGCCCAAAGTTTAAGTTATAAAGTTTCAAGTTTATAGTGAAGGCCAAATTGGTGGTAGGTAGGATGTGCTTCTTTGTGCACCTTAGAATTAGTTGTGTTTTCTCTGAAGGGCTAGGATTTTAATCCTTGTCTCAATGAAGTAGTCAATTAGCACGCGGGCAAGGGCCTCCCCAAGCATAAAAAGGCACCTTGTGTAATCCATTTTTATGCTTAATAGAGAGGAGGAGATTGTACCAGTTTGGCGATCCAAGCATCCTCATGTGCTTTGCTCACATTTCTTATGCTCTTGCCAATATTATCGTTGCAATCCTAATTATACAAAATTGATCAAATAGGAGTTGTAGAAGTTGCTCGACGTCGATTTCATTTGTGAAATTGAGCATATAGAATGGGTATCGCTTATAGTTATACTACCTAAGAAGAACGACAAAATGTGAATTTGTGTGAATCTAAAGGCATTGAATGCGGTCATAAAGAAGGATTACTTTCCTTTACCCTTTACAAAAAGTGTCCTAGACCGAGTAGCTGGAGCAGAAGCCTACAATGTTCTAGACGGTTTCAGCAGCTACAATCAAGTAAAAGTTGTGTCTATAAGGTGATGTCGTTTGGACTTTGCAATGCCTTGAGCACCTTTGAAAGAGTTATGCAAACGACATTCAAAGAGTACCTGCAAAAGTTTCTGGAGATTTTCCTGGACGATCTGTGCGTGCATGGACCTAACAATGAGCACCTATTGTAAAAAGTTTTTACACTTGGTGTGTGTGGTCGGGGCTAGGGATTGGAACCTAGGACCTCCCCCATTCCGGTGGGGTGCTCTACCACGGAGCTACCTGGCCATTTGTGTTCCTAGAGTGTTGTGCAGCAAGGGCTATAGCCTTGACACTTTCTAACACTAATAAAGATGATGAAAGATCTTTCATGGACATCACTTTATATAGACATCTTATAGGCTCCTTAATGTGGATTACTATCACTAGGCCTGATCTTAGCTTTAGTGTATGTAGATTGAGTCAATACATGCAAGATCCCTTGAATATTCATTGGAAGGAAGCTACAAGGATATTGAGGTACATCTCGGGGTACACTAGACTTTGGTATTCTCTATGGAGGAGATGTAATTGATTTGCATGTCTATAGTGATTCAAATTTTGCAGGTGACAAGAGAGATAGAAGATCAACAAGTGCATATGCAACTTTCATAGATGATGGAGTAGTTTCTTGACTATCGAAGAAGCAAGAAACAATCTCACTCGCTTCAACCGAGGCCGAGTACAAGGCACTTACTACAACACCCAAGAAAGTGCTTTGGATCAAGAGACAATTGGTGGAGATAAAGACTATGGATTCAAAGGATGTACCAATAATCCATAATGACAACATTTCAGCTCAACATCTTGCATCAAATCCAATCTTCCATGCAAGATCCAAACACACATATTTGTCATTGCTTTGTGAGGGAAAGGTTCAAGCAAAAGAGATCTCTTTGGAACACATATCGAGTAGTGAGTGTGTGGCTGATGTACTCACTAAACCTCCTCAGAGAGCAGCATTCATAAAGTTAAGAACCTCTCTTGGAGTGATTAGTAGATCTACGTTAGATCCAAATTAGTTGTGTTAAAATTCACAAGCTAGTTTGGACCAATTTTGGTCATATGTATTGTAATTGGCCAAATAGCATAGGATGCTTTTCTAAAGCTTTATTATACATGTTACATTGTGGTGGCACCTTTGAGAAGAGGCCAAAAAGTGCATAGATAGGGTAGAAAAAAATAGGACCCAAAAATAGCATGCTTTTCATTGTTTTTGGATTTCGAGATCTAGACCCCTAATTAGGGTGGATATAATGATCAATTAGGTTAGATATTAGGGGTAGGTTATGATGAGTTTAGAGAAGACCTAAATGCTCAGATCTGAGCTACTAATGTATAAATATGTGATGATTTCTCCATCAATTTATGAGTAAAATTTTGGTTTTCCATCTACCAATGTTGTTGGTGATCCATACGCTTGATATTTGCTATTTATATTGAGTACCTTGAAATTGTGAGATTGATTAGCAAGTTAAGGTACTGTACTCTGCCTGTGGTAGTTCGTACATTCACACGTGTGAAAGAAATTGCAAGTGTTTGAGCCTTGTAGTGGAGTTCAAGCCAAGGGAAAGCTAGGAAACACTAAATTGGTTGGTGTTTTTGCTATAGGATCTCAATTGGATCCATTCAAGGTGCTTCCTCCATTATTTAAAACATTTATTGAAATCTTTTTTCTGCATTTTCAACATGGTATCAAAGCCATGTTTGTGGGTGTGTTCCAGGCGGGCGGTAGCTAAAAAGGGCTATGCCTTGAGGGAAAGTGTAAGAAAGTGTCAAGGCTATAGCCCTTGCACAACACTCTTGGAACACAAATGGGCGGATGTTGAAAATATAGCAAAAAGAATTCAATATATGTTTGAAATGATGGAGGAAGCACCTTGAATGGACCCAATTGAGATCCTATAGCAAAAACACCAACCAATTTAGTGTTTCCTAGCTTTCCCTTGGCTTGAACTCCACTACAAGGCTCAAAATCTTGCAATTGCCTTCACAATGTGAATGTACGGACTACCACATGAAGAGTACAGTACCTTAACTTGCTAATTAATCCCACAAATGCAAAGAAGTCAAATCAAATAGAAAATATCAAGCATATGGATCACCAACAACATTGATAGAAGAAAAACCAATTTTTTACTCATATATTGATGAAGAATTCTTCACATATTTATACATGAGTAGCTCGGATCTGAGCATTTTAGAGCTTCTCTGGACTCAACATAACCTAACCTAATAGGCCACTTGAAACACCCTAATTAGGGGTCAAGATTTAGAGATCTAGAAACAATGCGAAAATTGCTACTTTTGGCTCCTACTTTTTCTTTAGCCTATCTATGCACTTGTTGGCCTCTATTCAAAGGTGCCATCACAATGTAACATAAAGAATAAAGCTCTTGAAAAGTATCCTATGCATACTATTTGACCCGTGTGGCATCCAATTACATGGCCATCTTGCCAATCACAATACATATGACAAAAAACTAGTCAAGCTAGAATTGTGAAATTTTAACACTCCTCCTCACGATTTAGCTTAGTGAGACTATCTTGGATCAATAGTTAATACATGCATAAAAATAGCATAATTTTCAGGTTCTTGTTGTGTGGAGTGAGTATGATCACTCATCGTTGACATCATGAGTGAGTCCTCATGAAAACTCTCTTCCTCTTCTTGTCCAGCCCAAAGTCTAAATTGTAAAGTTTCAAGTTTATAGTGAAAGTCAAATTGGTGGTAAGTAAGATGTGCTTATTTGTGCACCTTAGGATTAGTTGTGTTTTCTCTTAAGGGCTAGGATTTCAATCTTTGCCTCAACGAAGTAGCCAATAGAAGCACAGGGGCAAGGGCCTCCCCAGGAATAACTAGTATCGGAAGCCCAACGACAATAATTTTGATGATGAATTTGTATTTTAAATATTTTAGATAATTGTTTTGATTTGTGATTTGGAATAAAAAAAACTTTGAATGCCACCCAAAAGGAAGGCACAAAGGAGAGAAAGCCAATGTCACAGAATCATCGAAAGGATGTTGAGAAGAGTGACAGTGCCTTCACGATATTTGATGAAGAGTCAACCAGCTATGTGGAGCACAACTACGATATAGTGATTGACTCAGGAGCTACATCGCACATAACCTGCAACAAGAATGTCTTGATCAACTACAAAACACTCGACAACAAAAGAACAGTGATACTGGGTGATGGGAACATACATGATGTCAAAGGCATTAGAACTCTACAGCTACATACACTATCGGGACATGCAGAGCTTCAAAGAGCACTATATGTACCAACACTAAGGCGAGATCTACTCTTTGTGTCGAGGATAGCCGATCTTGGAACACGAGTCATATTTGATGGAAACATATGCTGAATAATCGAGCAAAAATCAAATAAGCTACCGACTGTCGGATCCAGACAAGGAAATCTCTACCAAGCCAAAATCATCAGCAGCTACGATAGCATATTGAATGCATCTGAAAATGAAAATCATCTCTGAATCAGAAGAATCTATCATCTGAATACAGTGGAGTTGCATGGAAAGTCCACTTAACTGAACTAATTCACCTACCAGAGATCCACATGTGTAACTGCATGCATGGAGTCTCTATGACATGAGTAGAAAGGAGCTTGTAAGTGATCTGAAGATCACGAGTCTAGTGTCCCTGATGAGAATCAGAATCGCGATTTGGATTTCGCAGTCCAATTCCCTCTTTCAATTCGGATGGAGTCCAGATGCGATCGCTGGACACTGCCAGTTGAATCACTCCTACAATCCTCTAGAATGTAGTCAGGCACTACTGATCTACGTTTATAAAGTTAATGCAACATTCAACATAGTTTCAACCAAGGTGCGGAATTCAAAATGAACAAGAAAACTCAGTCATGCGAATAGCAGCAGAAGCATTTGCATTTGAGATCAGACACAACAAGAATTGACATGTGCGCAAAGGCTACAATACTGTCTATTGATTTCTTTCTATTATTCTTCAAGCACTGCATGCATATCCACGTAGTGCGTCGGCGTGAGAGAGATACACTTCTCTCACGGATGTATGTCTCGCTTACTAGCGGACTTTTGGATCTCTGTGGATCCTGATCACAAAACTCGTCTCGCACGCAGGCGGACTTGTTGTCTGTATTTTTCGTCTTGATTGCTTACTAGCATCAGACTACTAGAACAGATCGATAACGACAACTTCGAAAGACAAGACACCGACAAGACATCGTGTGAAGCCTGATCTATCGTACATATGAGTGTTCAGATGTGCAGCATACATGTACATACCAAAAGAGAAAAGAAACAAGCTCAATGAAAAGTCGATGCAGACAATAATGGTTGGTTATTCGAATGGCTCACAGATCTACCGACTCTACAATCCAACCTCAAAGAAGATGGTAATGAACAAAGACATGAAGTTTGATGAATCGACATTTCCAAGAGTCAAAGAATCAAAAGGCCATGGAATCTTCTCAATAGTAGCAATTGAAGAGGGATATCGAGGCCATACATTGAATTCGAATGTCAAACCAAAAATTTTAGAACAGGAAGCGGAAGACCAACCTATAGAATAAATTGAAAAACATACACACCAGCAGCGACAAATTGAACCAAAGAGGTCACAAAGAATGAGAAGAACCCTTGACTAATTCCTCGACAATCTACAATGGAGTGAAGAAGCAGATGTTGAATTCTACAGCTACACTGAAGAATCAACGACATATCTGGAAGCTATCCAGAATCCAGAAAGAGAATTTTGGAAGCAAGCAATATCGGAGGAGATCGAATTGATGAGGTAGAATCAAGCGTAGACACTTGAGTCACTTCCTGAAGGAAAGAAGAAAGTCGACTGCAAATGGGTGTAACAAAAGAAGCTGAAATCAGGTGGAAGTGTCGGAAGGTACAAGGCTTGACTTGTCACCAAGGGCTACACACAGAGGTATGGTATCGACTACTTCGATACATACTCACCGATGGTCAAGATGACAAGCATTCGACTACTCCTCGCCTATTCAATAAAATATGATATGGAAATACACTAGATAGATGTAAAGACAGCCTTTCTCCACGGAGACCTAGATGAAGAAATCTTCATGAAGCAGCCTGAAGGATCTGAAGACCTGAACAATCGAGATTACGCTTGTCGGCTACATTGATATCTCAAGCAGCATCACGAGCTTGGTACAAGAAGCTCGAGAGTCTTCTGAAGTCTCTAGGCTTCACTCCTACACAACCAGACTGTAATGTCTACATAAAAAATAGAAAAGAAGTTTGTGATTCTAATGATATTTGTGGATGACTCTCTAGTAATAGAAAATTTATTGACATTGATTAATTAAATAAGAAGTCAAATATATGCAAATTATGAGATCATAGTTCTAGGAGAAACGACGAAATGTCTAGGGCTGCAAATCAAAAGAGACAAAACAAGAGGAGTCATGCATCTGAATCAATCAGAATACGCTGAAAAATTTGTTTGTGACTAATGACCTTAAGATGACCCAGACACTCTAATTGAGACATATGGAGTAGTGCACATATGTGTGACAGATATAGACAAGAGGACTACATGAAGAGATGTGATCTATTTATAGTTGGACTGCATGGAGATTGCATGGATTCATGCACTAGATACTACTCTCTATATATTGGGGTAGAGATTCTTTTGTCAACAACTTGGTTTAGGTCACCAGTTGCTCTCTTTTCCTTTGCTATCACATGGCATGGCTTGGGGGCTAGATCCAGGATTGATCTAGGTTTGGTTGGGTGGTTTTGCTCCATAGTGTCTCTTGTTGTGTTTCCTATCCTCACCTTAGATGTTTTCCCTAGTGGTCTTTACACTGGTTCATGTAGAGAAAACTACTCTCTATATATTGGGGTAGAAATCCTCCTATCGACAACTTGGTTCAGGTCACCAGTTGCTCTCTTCTCCTCTTGCTATCACATGGCATGGCTTGGGGGCTAGATCCATGATTGATCTAGGTCTAGTTGGGTGGTTTTTCTCCATAGTGTCTCATGTTGTGTTTTCCTATTCTCATCTTAGAAAATTTTCCTAATGGTCTTTACACTTATTGTGGAGTTAAAGCTAGGGAAGAGCTAGTAAGCACTCAAGTGGATGGCATTTTTGGTATTGGATCTCGATTGGATCTATTCAAGGTGCTTCCTCCATTATTTCACAAGTATTTCTTGTCAATGGGCAGTTGCATCTGACGTAACTAAATGTTTTTAGGAACCACTTTGTAATCTCAATTTTTGGTAAGCTAGACTGCATATTTGATTTTTGGTATTTTTCTATTTGATATCACAGAATATAATGCCATTCTAGATATTTGTTTCTCAAAGGAGAGTTCAAAATCATCCTTTAATCAAGGCCTTATTTCCACTAATTAATTGGTGCACCAACTAATTGATTTTTTTAATTGTTCAATAACGAACTCTATCCCATCAAAATTTGTAACTAGACGTTGAAGTGTATGTGAAGTTTCAAGGTCTAAATATGGATAATTCACAGCTTTCATTTTTTAGAAAAAGACAAATTTACTAGCAACAACGGGTTTCTCATAGAGTATTATCATTATTGAATGGATAATCCAACTGGGTTGGCTGAGTTGGTTAACTTGGCATCCAAAGTTTCTTTGGTCCCAGGTTCAAGCCCTCGTAAACCAAGATGCATTATTGAATGGATAACTTTGGATCTTCAACAAAATAGTAGCTGAACTTTTGTAGGTAAGAGATTCTATTACAAATGCTAGTGGTAAAGAGTCCTATGATCTTTGCCTAAAAAACTAGTCGAAATCATGTGGTTGTTTGTGTCAAAATGAGATGCATGCTAAATGTAGCATGTCACCTCAGCTTGGAAGGCTTGTAGTATTTTTGCATTGGTGTGATTTACATAACAACATTATGTACAACATTTAAGCTTAACTAATTCAAAGACTTAAAATGCGGCATTTGAATTTGGGTCTTCATAAATATAATAACAAACCTGGCTACATCTAGGACAAAATTGGACTCGCTTGAGCACTTTGCACATAAAAAGTTGAAAAATGCTCCTTACAATACGAGGTTTTAACATAAATCCCTCTTATGGTGTGTGCAGAAGCACATGTGCTCGAAAATAAATTTTCCATGTTTTTTACTTATATTTAATATTGAAGATATGTTGCTTTGCCTGCAAAATATCATCGATCAAGAAATGTTTGATCATCATATTTTCTTTTGCTTGAAAGTGTGACTAATGGCATTACTTGAAATATTTATATGATCAAAAAGTTCTGTATTCAATTGCCGATGTCATAAGACACCAAATGAAAGTTCGAATGCCAATTGTACATTTTTAAAACTTCTTATTGCAATACCTGAAGAATCTCCTAGGAGATCAACAAGAGAACAAAGAGCACTAGCCAGATTCGTGCTAGGCAGCTCAGCTTCGACATCTGAAGAGTTTTGCGGATTCAACGGTGAACCGCAAACCTACAAGGAAGCCATCGATAGTTCAGACAAGGACAAATGGGTGCAAGCCATTAACAAGGAGATCGAATCCATGAAGAAGAATGAGGTATGGACGCTGCAACATGTACTAGATAAGTGAAAAACCATGCAATGCAAGTGATAATCATAGTGCCATTGCCTTATCGGCCAACCCTAGATTTCACTCTAGGAGTAAGCACATCGAGATTTGATATCACTATGTAAGGACCAAGGTTCTCGACAAAGATGTAGGCTTAACGTACTGCCGAACACAAGACATGGTTGCAGATGTATCATCGATGCTGCTTCAAATTTTGATATTTGGATTCAAAACCATGATTTGTTTATCCTTACATTTGAAATTAAATCCATACTTTGTTGTCCCATCCTGCAGGCTTTGTTGGATTTGCTATTGTAGAATCTTATTCAAATCCCAAGGGACAAACGACAGTTCCTTGCTTGCATGTGTCAGCTTCTATTTACACTTTCACTTCACATCATCTACGAGCGATATGACAAATTTACCAAAACAATGACATAATTTGTTCATGAGAGCAACAACATGGTGGGGAAACCATAAACCCCACGTCACAAATGATTCTACTCAAAAAACATTCTCTCTCTTTGATGAGTAGTCTATGTACGCCACAATTTTCCAATATGAACCCAAGAATAGAATGGCTAATAATTAAAAAAAGGATCACCAACCATGTTCATGGATCGGTTTGAGAGTCAGATCGGAAATTGGATATCTCCTAAAACTCTTCAGAGTAATAGAAAAATCTAATATCAACAATGGCTAAGCCCAACTTTCATGATTATATGGGTCAGAGACTCTCCAAAGAGCATATACTAAACCCGAACCTGAACTCTGGGCCCAATACTCTGAAAACGTTTCAACACTGCTTCCTTACTTTAAGAAAGTATCGTGTACTATCAGTTTACATCTCTAAATAATCATCCTCATTTTTCCTGGAACTGGCCATGGCACTTGATTTCTAAGAACACTAGAAGTGATCTCATAAAAAATGGCTTTCTCTTAATTAGGTTTTTCTTCAAAAGGAATCTTTCTACCGGTAACCGTACAAAGGCCTTCATAGCATGAGATTTCAAACCCACTTTAGGATAGAAATGTCTTTTGCCCATAAGTGACTGTCTAGCACAATCCCCCAGGCATTCTCCATAGAGCCGAGAAAAGAATGCGCACGCTAAACGAGAGATATCCCTTAGATAGAAAGGGCAAATGCATATTCTAGGATGCGACGAATCGGATTCCATATCGATCCTCTTTGTGAATCTAGCACAAAGACCAATAGAATACCCACCACCTAGAAATCTGTGAACAATACTCTAAATAACCCAGTAATCCAAAGTTTCATAGGAGTGATGAGATAGGGTTTCATAGATACATGTCTATAGTAATGAAAACATTCTTCAAGTCCACTTTGAAGATGTTAACAATGACTTTAATGTAGAAGGAATCTTTAAGAAGTTTGGATCTTTATGTGAACCATCCATTAGAACTATATGATAGTCGATTGAGAAGATCAGAGATCAGTTTGAAGCCAAATTCCCAAAGTATATTGCAAGATTGGTACTAATTCTCACCAGCCATCATGGGCCAATATCCATAACCATTATGTCTCATCTAGGATGATTCCCATCATCGATGATAAAGTACCATGGTGCATTTCAGTAATCCAAGGAGATTTTGTCCCATAGTATGGATCCTAAGTTGGGGATCTGCAACCATAATAGCACTAGGCAAGACTCTAGGGAGCATCACCACGAGAAATTTTGCCTTAGAAGTTAATACTGATGGATCTCAAATTCAGGCCACCTTATACCTACGATTGGACTAGCATTGGTTCCCTCTAGCAACCCAAATAATCGACTAAATGGTATATCGCGAGCTGCCCTAGGATTCATATGACGGATCTAGAATATCAATTTATTCCTTTGTCTAGCGACGTATGCCAACTATTTCAATGAGGGATTCCATGATACCATTTCTACACACCTGAGTTTCATCGTAATCTACTCCCCTTAGACATCTTATTCAGAATACTACATCACAAAGACTACAACTATATTGAAGTATACAAAATCAAACCAGGCGGATCTTGGCGCCTAGATAATCTGATGCTACATCCACTCACTACACAGAAGAAGCACACTCACCCCCAAGGATCCCCTACTACGATCCATGTTAGCCGAATTTTTGACACCAAAAATCGGGCTAATTTTGGAACTAATTTTGCTATGATATGTAAATCGGCATGTAAAAGCTACAAAATTTCAATGTAAAATGGCTGAAAATCGCCAATAGTTAGGGGTCTCAGCCCACCGTAATGTGGCTAGAGAAGTAATTATGGCATTAGAATTGGCCCTTAAAATTTTGATGGCCTTTAAAAACTGGCCCATAGGATAATTTCGGCTATTACGCCAACTTTTGCAATGTACTGTGACTTTTGATACTAATATAAAATCGAGGTACTGTGTTTTTTAGGTTTGCTGCTCAATTGGGGGAGGGGGCTCAATTACCGTATCTTCAAGCGTGTGTTTTTGACTTTAATTAAAGTCATAAATGTGAGTGAGGCAGATGTGTTGTGGTTGATCCAAAATTTTCAAGACTTCCTTGGAGGGCAAGAACTAGTAACTCAATTCTTGACTTTGGTGGAAAACTTGTCTTCTTCATTGTGATCAAATCCTACTAAGTGGCATTAGCTCTTTGTAAGCACATATCTTAGTGAGAGAGAAGCATCACATTTCTGGAAATTTGAATTTCATTCCAACTCTAAAGAGGTAGAGTCATTGGTACTTGGTGGTGGAGTCCAATAGGGGTGAATGAATTCAATTTTTTTGAGCAAAATTTTGACATTATATGTATGAAACTCAAATAAGTTCTATTCAAATTTCTTTGTGAGAGTGTGAGGGCCAAGTTGTGATCCCATTGGGAGTCTAGAACAGGGAGGAGTCCATATTTGATTGTTCATACATGGTTGGGATCTTTGTGAATCTCTAGATGTCTAATTTTTAAGCTTGGTGAAAAATTATTGACATAGATTGTTATCAAACCATTTCATGTCCATTCAAAATCTCAAGAGTGAGATTATTTGGGTCAAGAGTGAGTCCAAAAGAAGTGATTAAGTTTGATTTTTGAGTATTTGAAATAGAACCCATCCTTTGTTCGAGAATATCAAAAGTTGAGTGAAAATAACTAGTCAAGAGAAAAGGAAAATCTAGGTGTCAAATCTTTTCAAATCCATTCCAACTCTCAAAAGAAAGAGTCATTGGTGTTTGTTGAGTCCAATAGGGGTGTTTGGATCTGCTTTTTGTGATTTGATAGAGTGCCTTTGTCTTAGTGATCAAATTAAAGCTTAGTTTCGAATTGACTAGGTTGAAAAGAGACATGATTCAAAATTTGTCGTCTAGATCTTGTGTAGATCCTTTTAGATTGTTGAATGTGTTCAAATATAGCTTCTTGAGAGTCACAAATTACATTTTGAAAAGTCACATCACAAGGTTTTTGTTGTGGGTATTTCCTGCATAGTAATAAACAAGTGGGTTCCACCACTTAAAATACTGTTGGCCAAGCCTTACCTAGTGGGCCCTGCCAAGATAGCATAAGAAGTACCCAAGACAGGGCAAGGCACTATGCTAATTTATCTCGGAAGCACAAGGTATTCATGGTCAACGACTAGGTGTTTTTGAGAGTCCCTAGTCACTCTAAGGGCTTGAAAATTGGGAAGTGTGCAAAGTTGGCGCCTAGGTATTGTGGTCCTTTTAAGATTATCCAAGTGATAAACAAGGTCGCATACAATGAAGGCTCTTGAACTCCAATTGAATGATTCAGACAAATGCATAATTAAATAATATAGTATTAGGACTGAAATAGATTGTTCCTAGTTTCCGAGCACCAGTTGGGAAGCCTTGGTGTTCTTCCTTTTTGTTTGTGCTCTTTCCTTTTGTTGTAAGTTTTATGTAGATCTTAGGAAGTGGACGGACTGGTCTACCACTCACTGCAATGCGAACTACTGATAGATCTAGCATAGCCACTACATCATTAGTTCTTACGTTCGACACTAAATGATTGCATTCATGTTTGTATAACAAAGAGATTTTGGACAACAATACATGCATGTCGAGTACAAGATTGGGTACCAACAAGGTTACAATGCTTTGGTTGACCATCTTGCTCAACAAGGCATTCATCATATGGTGAATTCTTGCTACATTAATCTCATTTGCTTCTATTATTTAGTAATCATTTTTATTAGTTTTTCTTGCTTGTTAATGAATTTCATTTACTTTACTTATTTGCTATTGACTTTTGTTATCTTTTGTAATGTGTAGAGAAGTTCGGCATCTTCTGTAGAGGAGGGGTCGGGTGAAGAAGCCGGTGAAGTGGAGGCGGAAGAGGAGATGTCCAAAAGTGAAAGTGAAAGACAAGCTTCCGCACAAGACTCGGATTCAGACGATGACAATTAAGGAGTCTTTGCTTGTTTAATGTTTAATGTTTACCTTTTAGCTTTGATGCAGCAAGTAGGAAGGAAGGAATTTTGTTTCAAGCCATTTCTTACAAACAAAACTCAATGTACTTTTTTCAAAGGATCAGAGTATGTGTGTGTGTGTGTGTGTAATTTTTGTTTCATCCACTATGTCTATCAATTGTTGTTGTACAATTTAATTATTGTCTATAATTGCATTGTTTGTTTTAAGTTTTACTCATTTATATTTTATGTGTGAAAAGTACAGTACTAAGGACCATAAATGGATTTTTGAATGATCCACAATGTGATTGTATGCTTGTTAAACAATCTATCAGAAACTAGTCATCAGAAAACAAGATCTAGTTTAGCAGCTTGATAGGAAACAAGTAGAGACAATCAAAGCATTGATCAAATAGTATAATCCAACTCCACACGTGTGGAAATAAGGCTGTAGTACGGCCTGTAGACAATGTTTACAAAGTGCCAAAGCTGGGTTTCATTGGAAATCAAGAGTAATCACCATACAATGAGAGGAAACTCGAGTTTCTCCTTGAGGCTCCAAAAAGTTTCTATCTTCTCACTATGGAGAATGGGAATACATAGTAAAACACACTTCCTTTGCAAAGTTAGGTGAAAATCCAGCATGTAATAAGGAAGTAGACTCCACTTTCTTGCCCTAATGTGAAAACCCTAGCCTAGATCCAAGAGTCATGCTTGGCAGGTGCATGGTAGGTACAAATCTCATCATAAATCATGGTCTAGATCCTACAAAGTAGGAATCACTACCAAATAGACACAACCACTCCTCTTGACTCGTGGTAACTTACTTTAGGTGTGTATGTACAAGTGGCACTTTGGCCATTCAAGTAACCAACAAACAATATTGACAAAATGTACAATATTCTACATGGCTAGATTTGCCAATGTAGGCAATTTTTCACACTCCTCCTCAAATCTAGCCTTGGAGATCAGAATGCTTTTATCAATAACTCCAATTGAAGATCTAAGCTTGACAAATGAATCTTTAGGTAAAGGTTTAGTAAACAAATCAGCCAAGCAACTTGATGATGGCACGTGTTGGAGCTTGATCTCTTTAGCTTGCACTTTTTCCCTCACGAAATGATGAGCAATTTTGATGTGTTTGCTCCTTGCATGGAATGTAGGATTAGTTGCAAGTGATTGGGCTGATTGGTTGTCATAATAGATGATAGGGATCTCCTCCTCCATGACATGAAGCTCCACCAATAGCCTTTTGAGCCACAAGAGCTCCTTGCATGTTGATGTCAAGGCCTTGTATTCGGATTCTGTGGAAGATAGGGAGATGGTATCTTGCTTTTTGGAAAGCCATGATACTACTCCATCACATAGAAAGGTGGCAAAGGCACTTTTTGATCTTCTATCCACTTTGTCACCTGCAAAATCCGAGTCACTATAGGCTCTTAAGCCAAGATTAGTTCCTCTATACAAAATACCAAAATTCTTAGTGAATGAAATGTATCTAAGAACTCTTTTGGCCATCTTCCAATGTGAAACTAGAGAACTTTGCATGAATTGGCTTAACTTTCCAACACTATAACTAAGATCAGGTCTAGTTATAGTTAAATAGATCAAGGAGACAATAAGCCTTCTATATAATGTGATGCTTCATCACAACCAATAGATGCTTTTACATGTTGCTCCATTGGTGTCTCAATGCCTTTACAATTCTTCATTCCAAATATATCTAGGATGGATGTAGCATATTTAGATTGACAAATGAAGCTAAAATCACATCCTCTAATAACCTCTATTCCAAGAATGAAGCTCAATAGGCCGAGATCTACCATCTTAAACTCTTTTGCTAAAGCAATTTTTACATCTCTAATTCCATCTAGATCATTACCACTCAAGATAATGTCATCTACATACAAAACAAGAATAATGATCATGCCATCATGAAAACTTATATACAATGATGGATCATAGGCACTCATTACAAAATTGATGGAAATGAGAAAAGAGTTTAGCCTAGAGTACCATGCTCTAGGTGCTTGCTTGAGCCCATAAAGGCTCTTCTTCAAAAAACACACCTTTCCTTCATGCTTTGCCTTGATGAAGCCCTCGGGTTGCCTCATGTAGATCTCTTCCTCCAAATAACCATTGAGGAATGAATTTGTGAAGTCAAGTTGGAATAGCTCCCAATTGAAGGTTGTAGCAAGATTAATGATCAACCTGATAGTAACAAGCTTAGCCACAGGAGCAAAAGTCTCATCATAATCAATGCCTTTGGTTTGTAAAAAACCTTTGGCAACAAGCCTAGCTTTATGCTTGCTTATTGATCCATCTTGATTATACTTCAATCTAAGCACCCACTTGCAATCAAGAGGTTTCTTCCCTTGAGGAAGATCCACAAGATCCCAAGTATGATTCTCAATAAGAGCATCATACTCTACTTGCATAGCATCCATCCAGCTTTTAGACTTACAAGCATCTTCATAGCATGTTGGCTCATCTAACATTGAAGTAAGAAAGGTGTAAGATGTGAAAGATGATGAGCCTTCCCTTTGATCACCTTGACCATCATAGGTGAGCCTCAATGGCTCGGATCTTGCCCTTGTAGATCTTCTTGGAATTCTTGGAGTTCTTGGAGTTCTTGCATCTTGAGGTGGATCCTCAAGTTCTTCTTCACTTGGAAGCTCCTCCTCCATCCTAGCATGATCCTTGGCATCAAGATGATTAGTAGCATTATCATCCAAATCACAAGCATGTACTTCATAAAAAATAACATCCCTACTCACTATCACCTTGCTAGTGATGGGATTGAAGACTCTATAACCTTTGCTATTCTCACCATATCCCACAAAGCTGCCTTTGATGGATGTTGCATCATCCTTCCTTCTCTTATCCAAGGATTGGTGTACATAGCAAGTGGATCCAAAAACTTTGAGATCCTTGAGATTGGGCTTCTATCCAAATAGAGCTTCAAATGGTGTGATTCCTCCAATGGCTTGGTTTGACAATCTATTGCACAAATAGTTAGCACAAGTTATTGCTTCACCCCAAAATGGTTTGGATAGAGAAGCATCTAGCCTTAAGGCCTTAGCACACTCACAAAGAGATCTATTTCTTCTCTCACTCACTCCATTTTGTTAAGGGGTGTATGGACATGACTACTCCCTCTTTATGCCATTAGAACTACAAAAGTCAATCAACTTATTGGAGATATATTCACCTCCATTATCACTCCTTAATACCTTAATCTTGGTACTAAGTTGATTTTCTACCAAAGTCTTGAACTTTACAAAAGAATCAAACACCATTGATTTGCTAGACAAGAGGTACATCCAACAAAATCTAGAATAGTCATCAATGAAGATTACATAGTACTTGGCACCACCATTAGACTCATGTGAAAAACTATGAACATCCGAATGGATGAGTTCAAGAGGAGAGTTTGATCTTGATGTAAATCTTGAGAAGGGTAGTTTGTGAGCCGTTGAGAGTCTGCATGCTTCACATCTCTTCCCACACTTTGACAAATGCTTGAGGAGTCCAACTGCAAGCTCCTTTGCAACCATAGATTCCATGGCTTTGTAGTTGGGGTGGCCCAACCTTTTGTGCCACAGTTCCACCTTTGATAGCTCCACCTTTGCCAAGTTAACACTCTCCACTGCAATATTAGCATCAAGCTTAAACAATCTACCTTGCTTAAAGCCTTTGGCTATACATTCATCATTTCTAAGGATGGAACAAACTCCATGCTTAAGTTGTACATCTAGGCTATTATCCATTAACTGGCCAACACTAAGCAGATTCTTGGTTAACTTAGGAACATAAAGAACATTATCAAGATTCATCCTTTTGGATGATCCCACATACAAGGGAATTGTTCCTATTCCACTTATCTTACATTCTTGACTAGTTGCAGTATAGATTGATCTATGTAAGTCATTGTAAGAAAGTAAGGTGGAGAATATGTCCTTTTGATATGTCATGTGGGAACTTGCCCCACTATCAATCCACCAAGAATCATTGGTGTTGCTCTTGGATGATGGTGGTTTGTTGGAAACCATCAAGGATGACTCTTCATCCTCCTCCTCCTCCTGATGTGCAATGTTGCTTTGTTTGCTCTCTTGTGCCTTCTTCTTCTTGAGACATTCTGATGCAAAATGTCCTTTCTTTCCACAGAAAAAACATTTGTACTTGGACTTGTCTTTGATCTTGCCCCTTGAGCTTGAAGCCTCATCCTCCTCCTTGGTCTCCTTGAAGTGCTTCTTCTTGCCATTGGTCTTCTTCTTGCTTTTGAATGAGAAATTAGCTTTCTCATCACCATCCTGCAGAAAAATAGCATTCATTCTTGCATTGGTATGCAACATCCTACACTCTTCAGCTACTAATACACTGTGTAGCTTTTCTATAGTAGGCAAAGTGTTTTGGATTGCAAAGCTTTGGACCAAATTTGTAAAGCCACTCCCTAGACCATTGAGGACAATCTGAACAAGCTCACTATCTTGAATCTTCTCTCCAATGGAAGCTAACTCCCTATTGAGAGACTTGATTCTTAGCACATAATCTTGTGCACTCTCATCACTCCTCTTCATGTTTTGTAGAATCTGATTCCTAAGCATGAGAACCCTTGAAGTGTTACTAGACTCATAGATAGATTTTAAAGATTCCCAAGCTTCTTTAGCACTCTTACATGATGATACTTCCCTTAACAGATCATTGCTTATATTCATCTTAATACAGTGAAGTGCAAGCCTAGACCTCTTCTTGTATCTCACTAATTCCTGTGCACCTAGAGGTTCATCTTCATCATCTATTAGAAACTCATAAAGATCCTGGAGCACCATTAGTGACTCCATCCTCACTTTCCAAATAGCATAATTGGTAGAATTTAACCTCTCACTAGCTTCTAGAAGGTAGGCTCCCACTGATCCCATCTTACTAGCAAGATTCTACACACAAGATATAGGTTTGTTTGGACCTGAAACTCACAAAGGTTTCTAACTTGCAGTGTTTCACTTAAATGTTGACTTCTAATCCAACAGATGGATTTGTAATCACAGTTTTATCACTCCCTCACAAAGCTGGAATGAAGACAAGATGAGATGAAAACTACACTCAAGCAAATCTTGCCAATCTTGGCTATTCTTGGACAAAAACTGACTCTATCTCTCTCATTCACTTTGATGTACTTTCAAGACCTGGTTTCCACTTTAAGAAGGTCTGAAATCAGCCTAGATTAATTATTTTTCATGAAACAAATTAAAAATTAATCAATGGCAAGTGATCTTGGTAGCTTATCCTAGGATTTGCACCAAAAATTACATCAAACTGACACCAGATGAATTTTCTATGATCCAATGACTATGGGTTATTAAATGCTGGTTCAGAGATGCCCACACGTGTGAACAGTACGGATTTTGATCTTGAAAAAGTTTGGGATCAAATCCCCTCACCAAAACCTGGATACCAGCTCGCCCTTCCAATACTAGCTTTTTGCACCAAAACCTGCTAAAACTAGATTAGATTCAAACACAGATCAATGGCCTTGTACTTGGCTCTGATACCATGTGAAAAGTATAGTACTAAGGACCATAAATGGATCTTTGAATGATCCACAAGGTGATTGTATGCTTGTTAAACAATCTATCGGAAACTAGTCATCAGAAAACAAGATCTAGTTTAGCAGCTTGATAGGAAACAAGTAGGGACAATCAAAGCATTGATCAAATAGTATAATCCAACTCCACACGTGTGGAAATAAGGCTGTAGTACGGCCTGTAGACAGTGTTTACAAAGTGCCAAAGCTGGGTTTCATTGGAAATCAAGAGTAATCACCATACAATGAGAGGAAACTCGAGTTTCTCCTTGAGGCTCCAAAAAGTTTCTATCTTCTCACTATGGAGAATGGGAATACATAGTAAAACACACTTCCTTTGAAAAGTTAGGTGAAAATCCAGCCTGTAATAAGGAAGTAGACTCCACTTTCTTGCCCTAATGTGAAAACCCTAGCCTAGATCCAAGAGTCATGCTTGGTAGGTGCATGGTAGGTACAAATCTCATCATAAATCATGGTCTAGTTCCTACAAAGTAGGAATCACTACCAAATAGACACAACCACTCCTCTTGACTCGTGGTAACCTACTTTAGGTGTGTATGTACAAGTGGCACTTTGGCCTTTCAAGTAACCAACAAACAATATTGACAAAATGTACAATATTCTACATGGCTAGATTTGCCAATGTAGGCAATTTTTCACATTATGTACTGTTTGCCATCTATGATTGTATTATGATTTTATTTTTGTTATAAAAACTATCATTGTTTAATAAACACAATTTAAGTAACTCACATGTAGCCTTTCCTTTAATGTCAAAGTTTGTGTAATCTAGTACCAAGAACAAAACATATACTACAAAATTAACATTGAAATCTAACAACCATTTATTTAAATGAAATCACAAAATCTGCATGTAAAGATTGACTGCATACCTCATTTGATTGTCTTAATCAAAACCCCTTTCTTTCCAAAAACTATCATCCTTTTTATGCTACAAATCTATCAATCAAAAGAAAATCAATAAATACTATTTTTTTTATGTGTAAGTTTATCTAATCTAGTCTTGAGATCAAAACATATTATAGAAAAACCACATTGATTCAATCACCACATAATTTAGCAAACTATTTAATAAAATGACATGTAAATGCATCACTTAATCTCACAAAATCAGCATTTAATTTTTTTTTTTATTCTACAAATCAAAGACAAATGATAAAAAAAAAAATACAATGATTAACTATCAAAAATATGAGTGAATACTGATCTACCTTGTTTAAACACCTACCTGATTTACTTATCTAATCTCTCTCTCTCTCTCTCTCTCTCTCTCTCTCTCTCTCTCTCTCTCTCTCTCTCTCTCTCTCTCTCTCTCTCTCTCTCTCTCTCTCTCTCTCTCTCTCTCTCAATACTAACAAATGAAACTGACACCAAATCACAAATGATGCATTGAGCAACCCAAATTTCATTTCACTTTTTTTTTTTGCCCAAATTTTTTTGCATGGTAGACCCAAGCGTGGTAGAGCCACAAATGAAAAATATCTAGAACTAAATCCTGGAAATTTGCGATGCCATGGCAAATTTTCAGTGGCTTTACCACAAAATTTAAAATTTGAAAAACTCCGTGTGGCCAATTTTTACAAAAAAATTTCCTAGACATTTGCCATGGTGTGGCAAATTTCCAAGGAAACAAAATTTCCATTTTGCCACAGCAGAACGAGACGAGGCCTTAGCTGACGCACGCAGCGAGCCTTGAATCTATCAACCCTTCTCTCAGCATCATATTTGGTATTAGCTACAACTTGAATGTGTAGTTTTTTGTTTGTTGATCATTCTACTATATTTATAACATGATCTACTTTATCTAAATATTGATGAATGATTAATTGATAATACTTGATCAGTAAAAATTAATTGACAATACTTGATCAATCTTGTATTACAAAGACACCGTTGTAAAATCTAATCACTAAGTACCAAGTTGGAAATTATCAAAATCGTCCTATACAGAATCCATGATCTATTATCGATCTTGAATCAAAATTGAGCTAATTATCGATCTTGAACCAAAATAGACATTGAGTTCATTTAATTCTAATTCGATCTCAATCTTGGGTCGAAACAATTTCGACCATATTCAATTTTGATCCTGTGTCCAAATAGTTTTGATCAGATCCAATCTTCCTCAATCCAATTCAGGGACATTTTGGATGACTTAGGGTCCTTGGAAAACTTTGTGCTACACTTGAGTGTGAGGAAGTGGAATCTGGAGCTTTAAGATCACTTGGGCTTGATCCTGTTGTGCCGGCGCCTCAAAGGGCGCTTGGACTTGAGCGGTTTTTCCAACACGTGCTTAAGTCTAACATTCATCCATCATGAACTTACGTAAAAGCCAACTTAGAAACGTAACAAGCTTAACCATTCAGACTTAAGAAAACTGGAATCCCAACCAACCTGAAAGCCAACTCAGAATCCGTCCCCAAAAGGTAACCAAAGGCACATGAAACCCAAGGCATAGTGGTCGCCAAACTGACCAATTGGCATAGCGGCGAGCCACACGTCGGTGATGTAGACCCTTACGTGATGGCGACGCAAAAAGGTTGTAGTAAGGGTCCTTCCACTTGGACCAGTCTCGGAGGCAAATCCGAAATGGTAATCATCCCCAAGGATCAACTTTATTAAATTTGGAAGAGGTTACATTCATAGATAGACTAACTAGTCTCGGGGCCACCAACACGTGCTGGGCATTGTGCCTGGCTCGTGCTAGTAGAGGGAGCTGAGACCTGGTGACTGGATTCTTGGCACTGGTTGAGCTGCCCAAGTTTCTGTCTACTGGACTCCCCCTATAGTTTTGGTGTGATTCGGCGCACCTTAGTTTTTATTTTGTTGATTAAGCCTGGCAAGCCTCGCAAAATCACTCTGGCTCCCGGACATGGGTCATGAACGTCACCTCTTAGAGTCTTATAGGGCATGGTGGGTGCATCCGAGTCAGCTTTAGAACATCCTCCCCTCGTTTGAGAAAGCTGATGTCCTCATCAGGGACAAACTAGAACGTAAGACTCATGGCACGGGCTTAATTCACCGGCCAAACTTTATTTACATATACAAGGGCACGAGCTTGATTCACTGGCCAAAGGAGACCAACTGTAAAGAGAAGTAAAACATTGTGTTTGCACTCAGCACACGAAAAGTGTGGATCTAGTTCACTTACGTAAAACCTGTGTAAAGCTGCTGCATTTAGATATTAGACTGAAGCTCACCCCTTTGATGAAAAAGGTGGCTTACTTTATTAACATGAAAGAAAAAGGTACTTACGGCTCCCTCAAGCCTCAAATATGTCGTTTTTGTCATATGTTTGGATGAGTTCCCTAGGACTCTAGATTTTTTGTTTGGTCACCCAGGTTGAGCTCCTTGAGCTCTGCATCGGCACTTGGATCCACCTCTGATGTAGAAGCTGCAGGCAATGTTGGCTCTATTTGACCTCGCATCAGCTGGTTTGTCACTGCTGGCTGTCCTTCGTTAAAGAGATGAGCTTTTGTTTGGTCACACAGGTTGAGCTCCTTGAGCTCTGCATCGGCACTTGGATTCACCTTTGATGTAGAAACTGCAGGCAATGTTGGCTCCATTTGGTCCTGTGTCAGCTGGTTTGTCACTGCTGGCTGCCCTTCGTTAAAGAGGTGAATGAGATTGGGAGGGATGGTTGGCTCAGGTTCATTTGTGTCGTTCCTTTCTAGTTGGTCCCCTGGCACAACTTTGACGACACAAGGTCTCCTGCCATTATATAATAACACAAGGTTAACCCCTTTTGCCAAGAAGGCCACCACGTGTTCGTTAAACCAACTTAATTCCAAGATAGCATCGAAGGCATCCATCTTCAAGATTGTGAATGTTAGTCGATTCTTCCAGGTGCCCAGTGAGATTGGTAAGTTGGTTGCTAATCTACAAGTGGTCATTGTACCTTTCACGGTCTCCACACAAATAGGGGTCACATTTTCTTCACATTGGATACCCAATTCCCTTGCCAGCTTTTTTGACAAGTAGTTATGCGACGCTCCCAAGTCTACCATGAAGTGAATGAGCTTGTCTTGAAGAAAGCCTTTCAGGTACAATAACTTTGATCCTCTTGCAGGAGTGGCCATGAGATGTTCACGATAAGCCGCAAGTGCCCCTATCTGTTGTAAGGCATTCAGGTTGGACTCCGTCAAATCCGTTTCTGGGTCTTCTTTGTCCTCCTGTTCACCATCTTCTTGATCGAATGTCTCTCTCTCCATCCTATCAAATCCTTCAATGGTAGCCATGATTTGCTTGTTCAACGGTTTGGGGCATGACCTCCAAGAGTGACCTTGTTGATGACAGTTGAAGCAGCGCATGGAACTGCCCACTGTTGGTGACCTGTTGTTGTGACTAGCTGAAGGTCCAACATTGTTTCTTCTCTGAAACGTGTTCCCTCCATTGTTGCCTGGGTTGCCAAACCCTGTTTTGGCTGGGAATTTGTTCACGCTACTCGAGGCTTGGTTGCCATTTGAAGCTGAGTCCCCCCTTGAAAAGAAGCTCGAACTCGATCTGGATCCACTAAATACTCTCGTTGAGGTTGAGGGAGCAGTTGGTGCCAATGTGGTTTCATAATCACAAATCATTTCAGCCGCCCAAATAGTTGAATTGAAATCATGGTTAATAGTATTAAACGTACAGAATACTGCAATTTAAGCGCAAGCAAGGAGAAAAAGAGATGGAATGGAATTTGATCTGGACAAAAAAAAGAAGTCAACCATAGAGCCCAATTCAATAATTTAACTTGTGAATAAAGGATCTAGAAATAAACTTTTAACATAAGCAATTTCCCATAGAGCTCAAAAACCAAAGTTCACAATTAATGCCATAATTTCTCGAGTTGAGTCATGAAGACTCAAATTAAAACATGTAGATCACTTTGATAGAGTATAGATCATCCAAGACACACATCCCAAGTTTGACATGCAAGTAAGCTACTATTTCAAAGCATTAACTTGCTCGAAGGAGTGTGCATATTGTATATGAACGCGATACAATAGTTGCACCCCCATACAAAACACTTCATGGCATATTAGGCCTCTTATATGACTGGATGTGTTAAATAGAGTATGTGTTGTATGCCAGTATGGGCAGAGCAACTCGCTACGGTTGCATCAGTGAAAGAGAGCACACAAATCATAGCAGGAGAAATAAAGGATCTTGGGTGAGTCGATGCATGACTCGAGGAAAAAGAGCGTGTGTAACATCCATGGTGCCCTCCTCTCTCCCTGGATCCAGCATCAGTGATCCATTGTGATTGAGATTGATGTCAAATACTGCTGCTGTCGGCCTCCCCCACCCAAAGTCTGTCTCGTACATTCTCAATTTAGGCGAGCTTCGCACAACCACGTCCACATCATTGTGACAGTCCCACGTCAATTCCATCTCTTTGTTGCCCATATAATCGGATATCAGCTCAAGTAGATCTTCTACTTTTTCCTTGCTATAGCTGACAATAGTGTCATGGATAAGAGCTGCTACAGATGCCAAGCTCCATTGCTTTAACTGACCAGCTGTGGCGACGGCAGCGGTGTAGAGTGCTCCGTTGCCACAGTAATGCTGCGGGATTCCTGCAAATCTGTCTCTAAGATTCACGAGTACAAAGAGTTTACACGGCTTTTCGTCAGCAATGTCCCGAGCTATTGTAACTCGCTGCCAGATGTGTGCGGTGATTACCTCGTATGTGGTAAATGGTCTGGCATCTACGCTTTCATGTGCTGTCAAAATTTTGAGCTCCTGAATCATTTTTTTGGGTATATTGAAAAGCTTGCAGTGAAGATGCTCATCAATGGAAACATCCACGCTGGTATCCTTCCTAGATTTGACTATCGAGAATAGTGAAAGAGGCTCTTTTCTACTACAACTCTGGGATCTTTTGGCCAAAGACTTGTACATAAACTGTGGGTGTTGGGATATGTTCTCTCCACGGGCTATCTCTCCCCATGATCTCAAAAAGTGCCAAATTGTGGGACCATCAGCAATCTGATGGCTGAACGTAACACCAACGCTGAATCCTCCACTCCTAAAAGCAGTCACCTACAAAGTGAAATTCAAGGTCAAATCACATGGGGATGTAATCCATTGCGGTGAAGGAGGCATATATGAGTCACAGCCGCTGGAGAAAGCATGAAGGACGTGGAATTCTGGACAAAATACCTGCACAAAAAGGAGCGGATACTCAGCTTTCCAAGGCCATTGAGGATCACATCCGGGCGTTTGAGCCAGTTTGGAGAAGAAACTCGACGGCTGAAAATCTTTGATATATTGAGGTCTGAATCAGTCGATGCCTCCACAAATTGTACGCCCTCGTCGTTGCAGATGAGTTCAAGTAAAGAGTCATCATCTCTTACTCTAGCTCATCCTGCAAATGGGTGGAAGTACACCAGCGCTTGAGAGAGGCTAGACTTCAACTTGTCAAAAACATCTGAAAATTGTATGTTGATCCCGTCGTGGGTTTTGTAAATCAGAATCCTCTTGAAATATCCAACACGCCAAAGGACATGATCGATCTCATTAAGCAGCACAGCCGTAGCTTCTTCTTCACAAGAAGCAGGTCGCACAGTAGAGACCGTCATCAAGACAACTTCCCCATCCATCTTTTTCCTATTATTCCAAAGAAAGCAAAACAGAACAGCCCTTCTCAGCCGCTTCTTGCAACCAGCCTTCTAGTAGTGCAGCCCAAGACTCGCAGTGTGTACACTGTACACTGAATAAATCAGCATCCTCCTCCTTAATTAAAAGGTAAGATAAGAAATCTAGGGTGTCCACTCCCCATCCCATCATTGTTGCATTCGTCTTATTGAATATGAACGATTGCAAGCAAACTTAATTACAGCTTGGCAGATTTGATGGATCTGAATTGTTACAGCAGATATTTGTTGTTGCATTAGGAGTGTTCTAGTAGAAGAGGTAGAAGACTGGTATACTAAGTCATGACAGAATGATAAAAATAGACCAGATTCGCTTTCTCTTCAATCTCGATGTATTTAAAATTGGGCTATTAATTTCTATTTAATTGTTGCATTAGGAGTTCTAGTAGTAGTAGAAGAGGTAGAAGACTGGTATAGTAGTATACTAAGTAAGTCATGACAGAATGATAGAAATAAACCAGACTGGTATACTAAGTCATGACACAATGATAGAAATAGACCAAATTCACTTTCTCTTGAATTTCCTTGTGTTTAAGAATGGTGGACTTAGTAAATGTCATTGTAAGAACTTGGCACATAAAGACACATCATAAAGGGCAAGTGCACCCAAGCTAAACCAACACATCCACCTTGTTTAGCAATACATAAAATTTGTCATAAAGGACAAATATATTTTACCTTGTGTACTATCAAATAAGACTTGCCATACAAGGCAAGCACCTTTCGGGTCACATGTCATTACGGCCCGCCAAGGGACTCCAAGTAAACCATGAAGGTACGTAACCGTGAAGGTACTTGTCCTCACAAGTAAACCTTTATGGCAAGTCTTTTGTGATGGTACACAGGGTAAAAGATACTTTCCCTGTATGGCAAATTATATGCGATGTGTGCACAAGGAAGATGCCTTAGGTGCACTTGCCCTTTATTGTAAGTCTCTATGTGCCATGGTTTTAGGATCACATTCACGAAGTTTGTTCATTCGTAAGTGAATCTCGTCTATCATTTGTAACCTAAACCTTTATGGCAAGCCTTATGTGATGGTAAAGGGGCAAAAAATACTTGCCCTTCATGGCAAGTGTTATGTGATGGTGCACAAGATAGATGTCTTAGGTGCACCTGCCCTTTATGGTAAGTCTTTACATGGACGATGCCACTTTTTACGAATGGATTTATTTGGCACATTTAGTTTGATGATGTGTAGAGCTATATTAGCTCTCTTGTCAAATCTGAAACCTTCTTGTGCTCCTTGAGGTCTTTCCTCAACATCAAGCACAACATCCATCAAGTCTTGTATAAAAATTATATGTTCTAAACATTTCAAATTGAATGATTGAAAGAGGACAATTTATCATTAGATTCAAAGACTATGTTGCCATGAAAGAGGACAATTTATCATTAGATTCAAAGACTATGTTGCCATGAAAAGCCATTTGACTAGCATGAGAAAATCTAGCTCAAACTTGATGAATAAAGTATGTAATGTTAAAACACTAATCTCAATATGTGTAGGGGAATAGATCCTAAACAACTATACGAGATCATACAAAATCAAGCAAAGTTACATTTAAAAGCTCCTATTCAATTGGCAATTTAATGAACATTGGAAGACAATGCAACAATTTTAGACTCAAATCACTACCAAATGGAACCAAACTTGGATCGAAGTTTTTACTAATGAAATATGGCTCAAATTTTTTCAAGGACCCAAGTAAAATAGGGAATCAAACCTTTTTAAAAGCAAAATTCTCTATGACAAAGATTTGATGCCAAAATCTGTGAACACCACAAATTGTCTTCCTAGAGCATTTTGTCCTTTGACAAACATCACAAGCCTTTATGTAGTTGTGGGTATCTTTGAAGAGGGTTGGCCACCAAAATCCGGCTAATAGGATTTTCCTAGCAGTCGTTTAGAGGAGAAATGACCAGCTCCAACACCTTCATGTGTTAAGGATATAATAGAGGTTATTTCACCTTCCAATAAGACATCGTCATGATCCCATCTAATCCTTGCTTGTAAAGTTGTCCTGCAATCAACATATATCGGGCTGTTTTGAGGATCAACGCACGTTGTTCAGATTTAGATAAGGATCTGCCCTGAAGTCAAATATTCAGTAAAATCCTTTGTCCAAACGGGGGTAGAGTCAAGTTGAAACAAAATGGCATCGGGTAAACCATCATTGACCCCTTGGTCAGGAGTTGGTAGATTAGGAATTTGGAATAAATGATCTGCTAAAAAATGTTGAACGCCCTTTCGAACAACAATCCAAAACTCAAATTTGTTGAATAACAAGATCCAACGAGTAATTCAATCGATTGTACAAGTTTTGTTGATAAGGCAGAGAAGTGCTTGATGATCAATGAAGAAAGCAAAAAGTTTTCCCAAGAGATAATGGCGAAAGTTCTGAACCGCATCTAGTAAGCATTGTAACTCTTATTTATTTCGGCCTTGTAGATCAGATTACATCAATAAGGATGGCTAGCAACTGATATCGCTCCCGATTTAAGGGGAATGCAATGCATGGCTACTTGGGGTGAGACTCCTTGCATGTCTTTATAGGACCAAAGCAAAGATGTGTCTATATTTTTGTAGAAGTTTTTCAAGTTTTCTAAAATGCTCTCGATTGAGGTGAGCACTGATGTGAACGATGTATTCGTTATCCTCGTTGGGCTCACTCAAAGATATGGTGATGGTTCGTGCAAGACCTTTGTAAGGTGAATTACCATTTGCTTGTGTTGAGCTTGTGGTAGTTGTATGGTCACATCCTCGATCGTGTAATCTTTAAAATAAGCGAACATGTTAAGGGTTTTTTGGACGTGTGGTTGGTTTCGTCATAAAGCCCCAAAAGGGGAAGGGCCCACAATGCCCTTATGGTAGGGACCGAGGACAGCCGCTTCCAACTTTGGTGGCTCGCTCGATTGCTCTGTGCTCCTCCAGCCAATGGAAGTTTTCAGGCTTCCAGAAGTATGGTAAAAAGAAGGTAGGTTCTGCTTCAGTCAATTTGGTCTTGGTACAATACTAAGATAATCCTCTCAAACAGTGTGACACTGCTATCAAGACTAATTCTTCTAGAATAGTATTAAAACTATGACATCTCGCATCCTTGCAAAATCCACCATTGGTAGGATGCAGGGCTCTGGCACTCTAAGGATTTCTTCCAACCGTTCTACCTTGAGCCTGAATATAATTCTTTGGCAGTGGTGTATCTTCAGCCCCAACAAGATAGTAATGATCAGATACTAAGTAATGGTGTATGGTATGTCAGGTCCTAGAGGGAGATTGGACATCCCTGCCATTCTGGTGTTTGGACCATACACGAATACCAAGGACCCTAATTGTTGAGAATATTTCGGACCTTTATAAATATGACTACCTAGAGGTTTTGCGGGTTTCTTAGACTTGCTAGGCCTGATTTCTCCCTTCTGACCTCTAAATTGTTCTCATTTGTTTACTTGAATGCTGATTCCTACATTAATCCACAAACAAGAAATGAAATCTAATCCACAACTAGGAAAAAAAGGAAACTAATCCACTCTAAAGTCCACAACCACACACAAGGGGTGGAAGGGCATGATCACAGGAGCATCACTCAAGAAAACCACCATGATCAAGGAGCTTAGTGTTGTATCAAACTCATGGAGGCTCTTCTCATTTGGACATGGAGTAGATACAATGCATAGAA
The DNA here is from genome assembly GCA_029204225.1 of Diphasiastrum complanatum. Taxonomy (NCBI): domain Eukaryota; kingdom Viridiplantae; phylum Streptophyta; class Lycopodiopsida; order Lycopodiales; family Lycopodiaceae; genus Diphasiastrum; species Diphasiastrum complanatum. Next base: position 33,053,801 of record CM055095.1, read on the forward strand.
AGCTTCTCTTCTCAAAGAGGGAGTTTCTTAAATAAGCAAGAGAGCTCCTTAGGTGGCATCCTAGTGGAATTTCCACATTTTACAAATTACAAGTGGAATAATGCCCTCCACTAGAGGTCACCATCAAACGGTGGCTCACTCTACTTTCTTTAAGAGGGGTCTACTTGCACTTGTTACATTTACCTAGAAATACTAGTTCCTACATGGTCATTCCATCTTTCGGAATTCACCATGAGGCTTACACAGTTCTTGCTTGTCATTACTCCTAGTATTCCTTAGCTCTCAGTCTTCGTTCGTCTTGTCTTCTCAGAGACCTCCTCGGTCTAAGGTGAGAGATGCTCTTGGGTAGCTCTAGTCGAGTATCTTGGGGATTTGTCATTTTCAGCAAACATCATCCCACCCCTAATGTGTTGCAGGACCCACTCCAACTCATATTGAATGATGTCGTTCCGCTTCTGCATTGGCATCTTCGATTGTCACTTGGAAAAGCGTAGATCCTTGTTCGCTTACTGTCAGTCTTCAAGGGAATGGACTCATCCACACATTGGTGGTAGGAACAGATTGGATGAATGGTTTGGTGACGACAATGAAACATGATGAAGGCTTGGTGGAAGCGTAAAGGAGTTGATAGTGCTACAATTGTAGCCTTGAACCCTTGCAATGTCGAGCTTTGACCACCACTTGCTGGGTGTGGAGCTCACTTTATTTTGTAGGTTCACGGTTGTCTTCATCTTTTTTTATGCAGCTCTTTCTTTTGATCTGTTACTTTTGGATCTCTTTGGGCTTCACAGGAGGGGATCCAACTATCATTGCTTCAGAGAGTCTCTTTTGATCAAGATCGATCTGACTCAACTGTTGCTTAGGTTTTGTCCTTTCCCCTCAACTTCTTTGCTTAATTTCTTATGTCTTCTAGCTTCTTTTCTTGCTTCTTAAATCTTTTCTGGCTGGTCAACCAATGTAGGTGGTAGTTGGTCTCTGCAAGACATTTGCAATGATCTATCAGCCGCTTCAGTAAAACTATAAAAAACTAGGAATTTCTCAGAAGAATAGTGAACTGATGATAAACAAACAGATGGAAGGTAGGGTGGAGGTGGTGACATCGATAGATGGTGTAGACGATAGGCATGGCGCATAAGCATGGTAAGAGGCCGGTTGAAGAAGGAGACTAATTTCCCAATGCTTGTGTTTCCCTTTCTGAAGGATCTTCGTCATGACTGGGGTACTTCTTCTGATTGAGTCTCTTTGGATTGCCCATCTACCTTCTTTAGCCTTGTCTTTTTCATATTTGACTTGTGACCTTGGGTGTCGATCTTGCTGATGTTGTTGGCAATGTGGCTGCTCTAGTGGATCCAAGTAGATCCACTCTCTCCCCCCAAAAAAATCTGTTGGTGGGGATGTTGTTGCTGGTAATTGTTCATGCTCAAGATTGGATCGGTGTGTGGAACACATAGTTGAAAACACGTTGAACATGTGACTGGACTAAAGATTGAACAAATTTTAACTAAATTTGTTTCGATCTTACTGTAGTTGACTCAAAGATGAATATGACAATGAGATGCAGGAATCAACTCGGACGTGATATGTACTTCGCAGATTTGATGGATGTGCAAACTCTGTACAAGGTGATTTGAAGATTGATAGATGAATGACAAGTTATTCTTGAGATACGCTACATGACGTCTCCTATTCAATGGCTTTCTTGGATGCACTAAAATAATTCTAGAAAAAGAGATGCAATTAGAAGAAATTACCATATCAAAAAACAATGGCAAAAAATAAACAAGGAAGATTCCAATGTTACAGAGAGTGAAAACCGTAGAGCACTTGTCAACAAAAAGTCATTCATCAATATTGACTCGTCACCTAGATAGTTGCAATTTTCATTGGGATTTAGGGTAAAAAAACTCTAATATGTCCTTGTCAAAAACAAGCGTGATTGGTAACACTAAGTCTACCATCAATGATAGCAGATGTTGTAAGATATAGCTTGAGATGCAGGTATAGTTGAGGTATGATGTCCCGAGTACCTCTCTGAGCAAGAGATTCAAAACCAAATCTCTATCTAGATTTATGATTCCTAGATTTATTGTGGATTGGCCCATTGAAAATCTTATCAGCATGTGGAAAGACAAATAGATGTGAGGTTGTAGAAGGGGAGAAAAACTGTCAATTCTTGATGGAGATTGCTCTTGGTTGGACATTGTAGCAGATGACAGAATATCGGTTTCATTTCTTCCTACAAGGACTCTTTTCATATTAGTGTCTCTTTTGCATTATGGAGATGGTGAATTGCGCGGTAATGTAAAAGTTTGCAATAAACATCTCGATTGAGCAGCAGGTTGAACTGTTGGTTGCTATGGTGCTCAGGTTGTTGTCGTGAGGATCCTATCGTGATTCATAACTGACATGATGGGCAGGTAGGATCTTACTTGATTGTTTCGTATAGTCTTTGAAATTGTGCTTTTTGACACAGTCGGAACACTCGGTGTGGTACTTGGTCTTGACTGGACAATCAACCATGAAATGTTCGGTTTCACCACAGATGAAACATCTGCTATTCAATGGCCCATGTATAATGGCATAGCCATCTTGCATGGCTAATGGTTATGGATTTTATGGTGGATATTCATGATAAGTCAAGGAATGTCTAGATTGGAACAATTGTGCTTCATATTGTTGGACTGTATGTGCTTGGATAGGCTGATATGAAGGACAAGCATCAACATGATGCGTAGCCCGATACTGCTTTGGATAGACTTCAAGGTAGTTTGAAACTCATTGGTGAGTTTCTCCATCTATAGTTGGTGTTGCTTATTAAGCAACTCCAACTGGAATTTCCAAAGCAAATCTTGAGTATCCTTGATCGGCTTCGACTCATGGACAGGAGCATGGGTGTTCTTCTTTCCCTGGATTCGTCAACATCCGATCCTTCATCTTCCTCCCGGATGGCATCAGACATAGCTAACTTGAGACTCATGTATTTGTCATTGGATCTAAGCTCACATCTAATCCATCTTGGAAGTCTGACTAAAAACTAGATGATGAGCATTTGTTCGGTGGTCTGTTCTTGTACTTGACTTTTGAGGCGCTTGAAATGTTCAATATAGTCTCGTACGCATTCTTCTTTTGCCATCTTGATATTACTCAATTTGACAAAAGGACTTTCTATCAAACGAAAGGGCTTAAAACGCTTGATAAAGGACTCTTATAAAAGTGCCCAGTCCGTTTCATCTTCATGATCGAGGTTAAAAAACCAATAACGTGCTTTAGCAATCATGCTCATAAAAAATAGTTGGACCATAGTGTTGATAGATGTTTCGTCGTAATCGTCACACGCATTTTGCAAGAATCTTTGGGGGTTCGAACTACCATCAAACTTTGGTAGTTCTAACTTGGGTGTTCTTTTCTCATGATGAGCACTGTGAGTGATAGAAGCTCCATTCAGGTGTGTTTTGGCATGTGATGTTTCAACACCGTGAACATGAGTTCATGCTCTTGAGGACTCGGCTCTATCAGGTTCTTGTATCTCGAATGGGTTTGTGGATTGCTCGTGGAGTTGGGACGACATTCGGTAGAACCTATGACGTCTGATTTGTTCAACTATAGGGGACCTCATTTCGTATGGATAATCTTCTGGATTTCAGAATCTGTATGGTGGTCCATTGTGTACAATCATGTATTTTAGTTTGTATGGGGTGTTATTTGGTGTTCCTGGATTTTGTAGGGTTTTTTTTATTTTTTTAGGATTTTTTGATATTTTTTGGGATAATAGGGAAGGTAAGAGGGAGACTCAGTATGAAAAGGGCTTCGTATTGGTATAAGTAATAGAGAGGATCGTCCGCTTTCTAAGTTTTTACCAAGCTTTAAACGGAGTACAAAAATAAAACAATGATGAAGCACTAAGGCTTACCCAACTAGTGCCCGAAATAGAAATGAAATTAACTGAGATGACAAAATACAAAATCTTACTAAGGCTTACCCAACTCGCAAGGTGATTAGACTAACTCCTAGATTAACACCCAAAGGGTAATAAAATGAGATTGCGGCAAATACTAAGCAAATAAGCAATAATGAACATGCCACAATAAGACCGATGAAAAGGAGGCAAGAGGAGGCTTGAGCACCTTCCCTCAAGCTATGCACCTTTCCAAAGGGAACACAAATGAAATAGAATGATAATTCTCCAAAATAGAGAGCAAGATAGCTTAATCTCAAAAGTGTCCTTTACAATGCAAATACCTCTCCTTTTATGGCAAGGAGGGTCTTCCATAAGTTTCTACTAAGTTATGGGACTAATCTGTTTCTAGCCTTTCAAGAACTTCTAACTTAGAATTTAGAACTTCAAATCTCTTAACTTAGGAAAACTTAAGAAAAAATATTTCTAATCTTAAGTTTCCTAAGTCTAAGTTCTAAATCTAAGTTTAAGCTATTTTATTATTTTTTAAGCTTCTACTCATAGACTTACAAAACACATGCCATGGCTTGAAGTTTATTGATAGATACTCATACGTGGTCTTACAAAACACATGCCACGGAGCTTTATTTCTTTCTTTTCTCTGCGTTAGCACAATTATTAACATTATCCCCCTCCTTCTTGGATTGGTGGTCCCACACCAATCGACACCTTTTCGTCTTGGATCTTTTGTGCTTCTTGGAGGCGAGACTGTTGTTGTCAGGAGTAGTAGATTGCCGTGCCGATGCCCTCCATCATTCGCCACCGTAATTTGTTCAGGAAGGGCATGGGTTTGTAGTAATGGAGCATACCTTGGAGAAAGTTATGGGTTTTCCATAGCTCCACCATATCAACGTGCAGGGTGGAAGTGAGTGCAGCACAATAATAAAGCCTTGCAACGTTGATATGGTCGTCTTGCGTGCGCAAGGGTTTATTGATATTAAGGACGATTGGAGGTAGCCCTCGATCCCAAAACCCTCTGAGTTCTGCCATGCCACTAGGCCGCAATTATCCGCAAAATTTTTGACATCGCGATCAGGATTTCCATGGTGCTTCTGGTAGAAAACTCGACAGTTGGTGACCATGTCTTCGACTAAGTTGCCGGTATCCATGCCTGTGAGCTTAGGCCAAAAGATCATGTTCTTGACCTTGGTGGCAGGAAACGGTTCTCGCCTCGCTACTGGATAGTAATAAGGATTGGTGCGCATGTAGGAGGGAGCTTCAAGATACCATGCCATTGAGGTCTTACTTTGCAGGAAGAACTGATGACGCCAGAGAGGTTGTGGATCCAGGAGTTTGACTGCTGCTTTATGTGTTTGACACTGGTCCAAATCTGGCAGTATGTAGCCACCTCACTCTTTCGTTGTTGGATACTTCTGTGCAAACTCCTGAGAGGTGTGCAACTCCTTGCTTGGTTTTGTGGGCGTGATTCTGTACCGAATGGTTGGTGCTTCAAAGGCAGTCTCACGTTCAATTTGTGGATCGGGTTCAGGAGAGAGAGGAGGCGAGGGGTTAGCTTCTGCAATTCTTTGTGACTCAGGAGAAAATTGTCATGGAATGAAGGTGGGGTTAGTGGTGTCGAGAGGGTTAGAAGTGGTGGAAGGGAAAAGATAATGTTGGGAGCTGGTACCCCCAGAGCCCGACGGATTGGTTGGTGTTTGAGCTCCTTGCCCCAGGGGTTGGCCTTGAAATACGGAGCCTTGAGTTGCAAGAGGAGGCTGTTGGAATCCTGCTCCATCTTCACCATCTGGTCCATCAAAGTGGTGCCTCGAATCATGGAATTGGGTGTGCTCTTCATGAACCCACGGGGTTGACTGGGCAGCAGCCTTTAAGCATTCTTCCAGGGTGGCTATGTGCTGGTTTAGGGTCTTGACGGAAGCAATGTATGATTGTTGTAATTTTGAGTGTTGCTCTGTCATGGCTTTCAGCTTTTGGGCCAGCGTTTGATAGGCCACCACTAGAATGGCAGTTCCCTCAGTAATAGCTGGTGGTGCGAAGTCGTTGAAGTCCACCATTTCCAACTGTTCCTTCATAGCGAAACGTGCTACTTGTGAATCTGCTATAGCCTCATCCTTTTTGGCTTTGAGGGTATCGATGGTTTGCTGCATGTTGGATACCTTGTTGGAGATGGTTCTGGAGGTGGAGTAGCATCTGTTGTTGTTGTTGATTGTAGTTCGTTAGGTTCTGGATCTACAGTTGTTGTTGTTTGTTTTTCTCCTCCAGCCTTGCTTTTTCTTTCTGAAGGTCTGCCATAGCACCATCGTCGAATTGTCGCATAGTATGATGTCCTCCTAGGGTGCCGAATAGATTGTATTGGAGCTCATTCACCAGCCATACCGCTTTTTGGGCTGCAAGGAGTAGCGGCTCCCAAGGACCAACGTCAGGGATGGTGCGTGTGTAGTTAGGATATGGCATTGGGTTAAATGGTAGAAAATCAGGAGCAGGGCTAGACGGAGGTGTATGAAAGGCAGGTGGGGGTGATTGTGGATTGAGGGGTGGGGAGATACTGCGTGGCGGAGATTATTGGATTGGGTTAGTGGTGACAGTGGTTGATGGAAGTGCAGTTAGTAATTGTAATGCAAAATCATCTACGTTGACTGTGGAGTCAAGTAGGGTGGATATTTGTACATGTGAGGGCTTTCGGGGAAGTGTGGAAGTGAAGCCTGTGCTGGGAGTTAGTGAGGGTGTGGAGGTGGCAATAAATGGTGGGGGTGGTGGTGGGAGTGTGAGAGCAAGTTATGGAGAGGAGATTGCCTGTGTGGACGGAATCACGCCCATAGGATCAGAGCCGGAAGTGCCTGCTGTTCTGGAGCTGTCTGCTACTACTGCTACTGCTTGTCAACGTTGTTGGGCCTGGTGAAGTAAGGCCGCCTGCTGCTCTAGGACCTCCTTTGGGACCTGAGATGGTTTAAGGCTCCCTCCATATTTAGCATATTCCACTCCGATGTCGCTGGATAGAATGTCATGTGGGACATCGGCTTCTGTGCTGATTGCCTTCTCTTTCTGCTTCTTAGTAGGTGGGGCTGGTGAGACTGAGTCTGTTGTCAGTTGGGGGGTGGCTCGCTTTTTTGTGCTTGGATAAACATCATCCAGCTCCTTGATGGCAGCAGTCGCCCTAGATCCCAATTGTTTGGTGACCAACATGTGGAGGAGATACCGACATTTGGTAGCTAGTTTGCAGGCTTTCAGAGCTCTGCACAGCTTCTCTGCTACCTTCTCAGCCCACTTGTAATTTTGAGTGGGATCGTCCAGGGTGAGGGTCAGAGAAAAGAGGTTGCTCAGTGGGATGCGATCCATCTTGGTGGTATGCACTGTGACCATGATGACGAGGATCTCTGAGGTGGCCTGTAGATGAGGATCCGTGATGAGGCGGATAGTGATCCCGTCGTTGGTTTGGGCAATGGTTTTCCTGTCGTCTGTCAGAAATTTTGTGAAGTACTTGGCATCATAGCTGGTGCCCTTTCCATGGATTGTCTCTCCGAGATTAGAAAAGCCGATGCTTTGGAGATCCCCACGAGAGACGTTGATAATAGAATAGCTGCCACTCTTGGATGTAATCCGAAAAGTTTGGAACTCATCCAAATAGGTGGAGTAGGCTGCTCGGATGAGGCTCTCGCTCTGCTGGTCCCGGAAAAGAGTCAGATCAAAGCCAAGGTTGGTGATGATATCCTTGGCCAGTGTGAGCTGCTCGGCGTAATTCTTAAGATAGATCATGACTATATCCACTGAATAAGGACGAGGGGGTTTACGGCGATGCAAGCTAAGCGAGGAATTGCGAGAAGCCATGATAGCAGTGATTTTAGATTGCTCTGAGAATTTTGAAAATTTTGAAAAAATTTGGCATGAACTCAAGAGCAGCAATCTAAAATGAACTCGTGGAGAGAAGGTGGAGGACTATATATAGACTTTTTTTGGCAGGAATTCACAACTTCACCCAAAAATCATCCTCAGTGTCCACGATTTGGTAAGGATGGTCACAAATTTTGAGGCAACGTTCTGAGGGCCCGCAAATTCTTGTAAGGGATTTTTTATGCCAAAAAAAAAAACTTTTAACAATGCAAAAATGTGTCTGATTTGAATTCGCAGAGATAGCAGAGAAATCGTGAGGATCAATTTGAGCTACAGCAAATTGTCTACGAATTCTGAGTATGAATATCTCATGAATAAAACTACATTTTTTTATTTTAAGACATTTTTTTTTATTTGAGACAGAATTCGCAGAGGCCAAAAATGGATTGTGCTCTGTGAAAAAGGGGTCAAGTGAATTCTATCTGAGATGTTGTGAAAAAATTTCTTCTGAAACAAATGACTTTTGTGGTTTTCTCAGAGAAGACTATTGGTATACCTGATTTGATAGTATCTTGATGGGTGGAACAAGAAAGCACAGCAAAAATGTTGTCAAAACGGCATGCAGACAATAAAAAGGAAGAAAAACAGTAGGAAAGAAAACAACTAATACATATCAAGGTAAAAACATGCTTCATTGTACTTTCTCAGTCAACTCCCATTGACCACAGTGTCGAGGATATCGCCTTGAAGGGTTTGGAGTTGGACATATCCAGAGGCAAAGATTTTTTTAATGACGTATGGTCCTTGGCCATGCTTTTTGTCGTCGTTTGTGGACTTGTTGAGCATGGATGCTAATCCTTCATGTTTCACAAAGTTGCTCCAGATGGAATAACCTATTTGCTAGATTTTGAGGAGTATCGAGCTCAAGGTTATAGGCTACTCGAAGGGAGGGGATATGGAATTCCACAAGCATAACGACTTCTTGGACATATGTGAGCTGGAAAGGGGTTAAGCCTGTAGCTTGCTTCGGGGTGGTGCGATAAGCCCAGAGAGCGGCATAATATGAGAAACTTTTGTGATGTACCACAAAAAATTTGGAAAGAAAATCTGCTATGACAAAGTTATGGAAATGTGTACCCCTATCAGTGATAAGCTCTAGAGGACATCCGAACCGAACTATAACCTGTTCATAGAGAAATTTGGCGGTAGAACGAACGTCAGCATTGCGAATAGCTCTTGCTTCAGCCCATTTGGTGCAATAGTCCGTAGCTACTATGATGTAACGAGATTGTGTGTGTCGAGCAGCAGGACTAATAGGTCCGACATAATCAATGCCCCATTTCTGTAAAGCTTGATCAGTGGTTACGGGGTGTAGAGACATGTAGTCTGTTTTTTGAAAGCGTTTGGTGCTGAATTCACACGTGTGGGACGCCCTACACACGTATTTTTGATCTCCTAAGCACAATAACACCATAAAGATCAGACTAGCACTGGTTGTCAATAGGAAAGCTGATCATACAAGCAATATTATTGTGCTACAAGCAAGATATGTCAACAAAACATAAGACAAAGCATCATAAATGTCTCTACTCGACTAGAGAGAGAAAATAAAAAGTACAGAACTCGTGGAGAGAAGAGAGGGCACAAAGAGCTTGTCTCCAAATTTGCACTACACACAAATTTCATCATATTCTCAATGAGAGTACATCACATATATATAGATCCATGGACTCTTCTCCTACTTTGAGTTGAATTGGAGTTGTGGATCCACCTCTCAAACTATCTAGACTTATCCAAGCCACCTCACTATGTCTAATTGTGCCACATAGTCTTTTCATGCATTAAATGTGGCATGTAAAGTACAAATGGCAATTCCTATGGTAGCTCAAGTTTCTACTTCTACCTACCTTGAATATTTTATCCTGAGATGGGTCTTTACTAAGCCAAAAGAGCTCAATTCATCTTTGGCATTTCTAGGACCCATACTCACAACATTAGATAGATTTTTCAATATTTTGACACTCCTCCTAAAAATGTATCTAATGTGTTGATCTTGAGATAAGCCCAAGATTAGACCTATGCTTTGAGAAGGCACTTTTTCAAAGTGGCTTTGTGAGAAGATCAGTAATACATGAAGATGTGTCGACATGTTCTAAGTTGATTTCACCTCCAATGAGCTTTTCCCTTACAAAATGGTGTGCCACTTCTATATGCTTGCTTTTTGCATGAAAAATAGGATTGTTTGCAAGAGCTTGTGCCGATATGTTGTCACATTTGATCAAGGGAAGATCATCCTCTTTGATGCAATTTAGCTCCATGATTAACCTCTTGATCCAAAGCACCTCTTTAGTTGTTGTAGTGAGTGCTTTGTACTCGGCCTCACAAGATGATAGAGATATGGTATCCTGCTTCTTTGAAAGCCAAGACACAAGATTGCCTCCAAGAAAGATAGTATATGCATTAATGGACTTTCGATCCATTTTATCACTTGCAAAATCGAAATCTGAATAGCCAACAATGGTTAGATCTTCATTCTTGTACAATAAACCATAATCTTGAGTAGAAGATACATATCTTAGAACTCTCTTGGCCATCTTCCAATGTTGGATCTTGGGATCTTGCATAAATTGACTCAATTTGTGCACACAATAGCTCAAATCAGGTCTAGTGATAGTAAGCCAAATTAAAGAGCCTATAAGACTCCTATAAAGTGTGATGTCCTCGAAGGATCTTTCATCACCTTTAATAGGATCTTTTACATGTTGCTCCATGGGAGTATCTATGCCTTTACAACTTTGCATATTGAATTTTCTCAACATAGAAAAGACATATCTAGATTGACAAATAAAAGCATACTCTTCATGAAAAATCAATCTCAAGGCCCAATATGTAATGGATCTCTCCTAGATCTTGCATTTTAAATTCTTTTCCTAATGCATCTTTGGTTTCTTGAACTAGCATCAAACAACTTCCACTAAGAATAATGTCATCTACATAGATTAGGAGAATGACAATATTACTACCATCAAATTTTAAGTACATAGAAGGATCATAGTCACTAAGCACAAATCCTAATGAAAGTAGAAAGTTGTTGAGTCTTGAATACCATGATCTAGGTGCTTGCTTTAAGCCATAAAGACTTCTAAATAGCAAACACACCTTAGATTTATCCTTGATAAATCCATGAGGCTATTCCATGTATATCTCCTCATCAAGATAGCCATTCAAAAAAGCGTTGGAGACATCAAGTTGAAACAATTTCCACTTAAAAAATAAGGCAAGAGAGATTATGATTCTTATTGTCACCATCTTTGCTACAGGAGCAAAGGTTTCTTCATAGTCAAGGCCATATATTTGTGCAAAGCCTTTAGCACATAATCTTGCCTTGTACTTGTTGATGGAGCCATCATGATTGTACTTGATCTTGAACACCCACTTGCATCCAATGATATGCATGTAAGGTGGTGGATCCACTAGCTCCCATGTGTGGTTGGTGATCAAGGCATCATATTCAATCTTCATGGCCTCATACCACTCCTTGGTATTGAGGGCTTCTTGAACATATTTGGGCTCCTCACGAGAAACAAAATAAGCATAAGTGGAATCAAGATCCACTTGTTTTCCTTTGTCATCATAAGTGAGCCTCTTGGGATCAGATCTCTCCCTCATGGATCTTCTAGGAGTGAAAATCCGAGGACTTCCACTTCAAATCTTGACTCCTCCATATGTTGATTGTCTTCAATAACAACAGGTGATAGATTTTGAGGTTGCTTGATCTCGGCCCCTCCAAGATTGGACTTTTCTTCTTCATGAAAAACTACATCTCTACTATCAATTACTTTAGAGGTAGAGAGCATGTAGATTCGATACGCTTTCTTGTTGGATGAATATCCAACCATTACTCTTTTGCTTGCACAAGGATCATCCTTCTTTCTCGTTTCCAAGGGAATATGAACAAAGCATATGCATCCAAATACTCTAAGGTGTTCAACCTTAGGTTTCTTCAAATAGACTGCTTCATATGGTGACTTATCTCCAAGTGCAACATGAGGGAGTCTATTGCAAAGATAGTTTGAACAATTGATAGCCTCACCCCAAAAGTCTTTTGGCAAAGATGCCTCAATTCTGATGGTTTTGGCAGATTCACACAGTGTTCTATTCTTTCTTTCAGCCACCCCATTATGAGATGGTGTATATGCACAGAAAAACTCCCTTTTAATGCCTTCAAGCTCACAATAGTCATGAAATTTATTGGAAGTGTACTCACCACCTCCATCACTTCTAAGAATTTTGATTTTGTAAGAAAATTGCATTTCAACTAGAGCTTTGAACTTTAGGAAATAGTCAAACACCATAGATTTTGAAGCTAGAAGATATACCCAAGTAAATATAGTGAAATCATCAATGAAAGTTACAAAGCAAGTAGCACCACCCTTGCTCTTTGAAGATGAGAAGTGCACATCCGAGTGTATGAGCTCCAATGATGTGTAGTCTTGATAGATGACTTTGAAAAAGGCTTCTTATGAGACTTAGATATGGCACAAGCCTCACATGGCTTGAAATTCTTGGAGAGAAGATTAGGCAAGCCAATAGCTTTGGCTTTTTTGACCATGGACACCATAGATTTATAGTTAGGATGACCCAACCTTCTATGCCATAGTTCCTCCAAAGACATATGAGTAGCAAAAGCACTATCACAAGAGTTAGCATACTCTTTGGGATCAAGCTTGTAGATTCCACCATATCTAGACCCAAATGCAAGGATTTAATCATGCTTCTTGATTGTACATGTATCAACATTGAAATTCACATCTAGTCCACTATCAAACAATTGCCCAGCACTAATAAGATTTTTTGTTAGCTTGGGAACAAAAAGTACATTAGACAGAGAAAGAACTTTTGATGAAGAAAGCTTTAAGGGAATGGTCCCTATGCCTTCAATAGCACACTCATGATCATTTGCTGTGTAGATGGACTTCTTGGCTCCTTCATAAGGTGACATGGATGATAAAGAATACTTGGAGCTACACATATGTGAGGAAGCTCCAATGTCAATATACCACAAACCATCCTTCTTGAAAGGTGATGAAGAAAAACTCGAGACCATAAGAGATCCCTCTTCATCACTTGCATGAGCATCATCTTCCTTCTCTTCATTAGAAATGTTGGCTTGCTTGAATTGACTCTTCTTCTTGAAGCAATTGGTGGCATAATGCCCCTTCTTGCCACAAAAGAAACACTTGATGTTTTTCTTCTTCTTCTTCTTGGATGTGGAATCCTCATCTCCTTTCTCCTTGGAAATAAGATTGTTCTTGCTTGAAGAGAATTGGTGTTGATTCTTACTTCTTGTCTTGTGCTTGTCTTTGGTAAAGAAAGCTTTACCATCAATGTTGAGAGATAGTCTCTCCATTTTCAAGAGTTTATACTCTTGTCTTGATTCTTCAGAAATGAGCACACTTTGGAGTGCTTCCAAACTTGGTATCTCCTCCTTAATGGCATAACTCTGAACAAGGTTGTCATATTCCTCCTTTAACCCATTAAGTATGACTTGAACAAGTTCATTTTGGTTGATGGAGTCTCCTATTCATGACAATTCTCTATGGAGGTCTTTAACTCTCATTACATAAGCTGAAGCACATTCATCACTTGTCTGTACACTTTGAAAAATTTGGTTTCTTAGTGTTAGAAGTGTAGAAGTATTTTTTGCCTCATAGATAGACTTGAGAGTATCCCAAGCATCTTTGGCATTAGTACAAGCACCAATTTCTCTTAAGATGTCATTTGAGACATTCATCTTAATATAATGTAGAGCCATCTTGGCTCTCTTTCTGTACTTTGGAATTTCTTGAGGAATTTGTGGTTCTTCTTCAATGCCAAGTACAATATCCATCACATCTTGTAGTATTAAGACAGATTCCATTCTAACCTTCCAAATTGAGTAATCGGAGGTTGACAATCTTTCACTTGCTTCTAATAGAAAGACTCCCATTGAAGTCATAAAGAATGATGGAAATCAAACAAGATGGATGAAAGAATTGTTTTTCTTCTCACTATAGGAACCAATCAAGGGTACAGAACCAAATCCTATGTAAGACTTAGCAAAAAAAACTGTGAGATAGATCTCACTAGCTTGACAATCTCTCTAAAACAAGATTTGAATCATCAAAAAAGATGTAGTATGGCAAAAGTTATGGTTCTCCGAATTTCACACGTGTGAAATATTCCAAAAATGTCAAATTGACTCAAATACAATCTATTTGTATGAAACAATTTGCCTAGAACCTATAAGTTTTGTCTAAATCACATATAGATGAGATTGTGTAGCTTCTGGATGATTTTTGTGATCATTCAGGCAATAAATGACATGTACACACGATTTGCCATAGGTCTAGGTCACCTACCTACGACTCTTCAAGAGCTTAAAACTTTTGATTGGCTTATCCAACTGTCATGATTCAAATTGCATCAAATTCAACACATTTCTAGTTTTCTAGTGGGCTAATTTGATTGAAATTTGGATTTGAGGTGAGAGAGAACCACCAATCTGAAAATGGGTAGATTTCACACGTGCCAGCACCTGAAATTCCGTACAGTACCTGATCTGGCCCATTCAATGTGGTTTGTAGCTCAGAATCACAAGAAAACTGTAAACTAGCTAGAAGGTAGAATCTAGACAATTCCTAGCTTGAAATCTGATCAGATCTACAAACTTTTTGATTAGATTTGCTTGTAAAACTTAGGTAGGCTCTGATACCATGCTGAATTCACACGTGTGGGATTCCCTACACACATATTTTTGATCTCCTAAGCACAATAACACCATAAAGATCAGACTAGCATTAGTTGTCAATAGGAAAGCTGATCATACAAGCAATATTATTGTGTTACAAGCAAGATCTATCAACAAAACATAAGACAAAGCATCATAAATGTCTCTACTCGACTAGAGAGAGAAAATAGAAAGTACAAAACTCGTGGAGAGAGAGAGGGCACAAAGAGCTTGTCTCCAAATTTGCATTACACACAAATTTCATCATATTCTCAATGAGAGTACATCACATATATATAGATCCATGGACTCTTCTCCTACTTTGAGTTGAATTGGAGTTGTGGATCCACCTCTCAAGCTATCTAGACTTATCCAAGCCACCTCACTATGTCTAATTGTGCCGCATAGTCTTTTCATGCATTAAATGTGGCATGTAAAGTACAAATGGCAATTCCTATGGTAGCTCGAGTTTCTACTTCTACCTACCTTGAATATTTTATTCTAAGATGGGTCTTTACTAAGCCAAAAGAGCTCAATTCATCTTTGGCATTTTTGGGGCCCATACTCACAACATTAGATAGATTTTTCAATATTTTGACATTTGGTGCATTGGCAGACATCACAAGCCTTAGTGTAATTGTGCATATCCTTGAAGAGTGTTGGCCACCAAAAACCGGCTAAGAGGATTTTCTTAGCAATTGTTTCAGAAGAAAAATGGCCGACACCAATACCTTCATGAGTGAGGAAAATTATAGAGGGTATTTCTCCTTCAGTAAGACATCGTCGGATAATTCCATCTAACCCTTGCTTGTAGAGTTGTCCTGAGATTAACGTATAAGGTTTAGTTCTGAGGACCAACGCACGTTGTTTAGGTTTAGAGAAGGAAGGATCCATCTGCCCTGAAGTTAAATATTCGATAATTTCCTCAACCCATACAGGTGTAGAATCAACTTGGAAAAGGATTGCATCTGGTAAATCATCGTTGACGCCTTGATCAGGGGTAGGAAGGTTAGGGATTCATGATAGATGGTCTGCTAAAAAATGCTAAACTCTCTTACGAACCACGATCCTAAACTCAAACTCTTGCAATAATATGATCCATCTAGTAATACGGCCTGTGGTGCACGTCTTGATGAGATACAACAATGCTTGATGATCAGTAAAAAATGCAAAGACTTTTTCTAGAAGATAATGGCAAAACTTCTGAACCGCATATACCATTGCCAAGGCTTCGCGTTCGGTAGTGGTATAATTGACTTTAGCAGGTATCAATTGTCGACTAAGAAAACAAATTGGGTAGTCCTTTTTGAATTCTCCCGGTTGGGTGAGCACTGCTCCAATGGCATACTTGGATGCATCGGTATGCACATGGAATTCTTTAAAATAATCAAGAGCCCGGAGGATGGGTGCATTGGTAAGGGCTTCTTTGAGTTGATTAAAGACGACGCGTTGTTCATCCGTCCATTTGGGAACTACAACTACTTTGTGGATTAAGCGTGCTTTGTTAGCAAAATAAAAAATAAAGCACCGACAGTAGTTGGCGTGGCCAAGGAAGGAGTAAACTTTACGTATCGTACGCAGTTCCGATAGATTTTGAATGATAAGAATCTTTTGAGGGTCAGTGGCAATGCCATTTCGTGAGATAATATGTCCTAACACAATACCATGGGTTACCCAATCTGGCATTTTTCAGGATTGAGAGAGATGCCCAAGCGTTGATATTGGATGAAATTTTTTTTTGAGCACAAACAGATGGCGCATTTCTTCGGAATGTGCTCCTAAATCATCCAAGTAAACTTCTAAGGTATCGCCCATCTGCTGAGAAAAGGCTGCTTGCATAACACGTTGGAAGGTGCTAGGAGCATTGAAGAGACCAAAGGGCATGACTTTCCAGCAGAAGGTTCCCCATTTTGTGGCAAACGCAGTTTTGTGTTGATCTTCTTCAGCGATTTGGATCATATTGTATCCGCTAAAGCCATATAAGAAGGAATAAGCCTCATCTCCTGCTAGATTTACTAAGATGGATTCTCTGAAAGGTAATGGAAAATGATCACATTCAGTGACGGCGTTAAGTTTTTTAAAATCGACACAGATGAGGAGTTTTCCATTTTTCTTGGGGACGAAGACAATTTAGGAGACCCACTCAGTATGTTCAATTTCATAGATAAATCCCGCATCTAAGAGGCATTGTAATTCTTCTTTGATCTTGGCTTTATAGATGGGATTGCATCTGTATGGACGACTCGCAGTGGGTCTCGCACCCGGTTTAAGCGGGATACAATGCATAGCTACTTGGGGTGAGATGCCTTTCATGCTTTATAGGTCCAGGCAAAGATATGTCTATAATTTTGCAGGAGCTTTTCAAGCCGTCTGTGTTGTTCATGATTGAGAGGAGTCCGACGTGGACAAGATATTCATTGGTTTCATTTGGCTCACTCAGGGAAAGGGTTATGGTTTGTGCAGGGCCTTCGTAGGGTGAATTACCAGTTGGATCATATTGAGCTTGGGGTAATTGGATTGTAACCTTTTTCGATCGTATAGTCCTTAAAGTATGTAGGAACATCATGGGCTAGAGATTCGAGGGGAGCCTTGTCTTTCTCTTGCTGAGATGGTGGTTGAAAATTATTGGGGACTGGTGTAGGACTAGAGGCAATCTCAAGAATTTCCCGAACAATGGTGAGGTCGTCCGACGGTTGAATTTGAAGTGGTTTTTTCATTTTCTCTTTCATAGTATGACCACGTGGTTGAGGTTTTGGTGGTGGAGATGTGTGTGGATGAGGCACAGTTGGTATGTCATGGAGGATCTCGTCATCAATTTGAAAGATAGTCTTCTCCTCACAGAGATCCCATGGATAGTGTGGGAATTTGGGATGGTAGAATTTTGTCTCAGGTTTTTCAATTGCAACCTTGGCAACTGGTTCCACCTTGGAAGCATGTTGCAGATAGGTCCTAGGTGGGAGTGCTTCCATATAGTTGAGGATCTGAAGATCAGAAATGTCCATATCTTCTGGGCAATTCTAAATTCGTAAGACGTTCTCGTCATCAATGAATAGCTCGTCTGATTCATTAATAGGTAGCCATGCAACATTTAGCAGTTCATCATGGTGTGGAAGAATATCAATAAAATTGACATTGATGATAGGTGTATCTAGATCAAGTAATTGGTCGTGATCGATCGTGAGTGGAGAGGTACAATTATCTTGATGCTGAGCATAGTAATCAGCATTTACACAATCAATGGTAGCTAGACTGTGACTCCAGTTTATGATATCAGTAGATTTAACATAATGACCTGTTTTGTGGCTGGACTGGTATGGCTCAAATACTGAGTTGGTGGTTGAGGATCCCTCGTCATGGATGTCGCAGATTTGAGTTTACCCATTGAGTCAATGGTGACAGAACTGTCACGATTGCCAAAAGTGACTCGGCCTTTGCTCCAGTCATGATTGACTCGTGCATTGGTGAGCCACGGACGACCAAGTAGTAATTCATAAGAATAGGCATTATTAGGAATATCAAGTACTATGAGATCAACAGAAAACTTGAGACCTCCTAGTTTTATCAGCACGTGCGGAAGGAAACCGGTAGATCAGACCACACTTTGATCAGCCATCCGAAGCTGACAAGTAGGTTTGTAGCTTGTCACTCAGATTCCATTCCATCATGAGGGATGTGGAAATGATATTAATCTCGGAACCTCCATCGATTACTTCTAATACTTAATGAGATTGATGATGGATAGCTGGGATTTTGATGTTGCCTCGTTCGCTGAGTGGATTGGTTAGATGTAAGGGCATTTCAGGCAACTCATCAATAGTGGTGGGGTATTGGATTGGGTCTGTTGTTTCCACTGGCCAGCATGCTTCCAGAGTACATGGAAGGGAAGAGAGACATTGGCTTGCTGTAGATCTCTCCAAACTTCGGTACCTTCAAGGGTTTTGCTTTCAAAGGGCTTGGGAGGTACTTTATGGGAAGAGGAAGCTTGTTGGTCGGCATTGCAGATTTGCTAGCGATACTCATGATGTAGCCAAATTTCTTCAGACGGGTGAGGATAAACTATCGCAGTTAAATCATCACTTGGAGGAACATCCTGTGGTTGAGTTTTGCTGGGTGCAAGTGTAGGGGCTTGGCGTTGGGTTTGTGCCCGAGTCAAGATCCAAGCAGGATGTGTTTCGATTGGTAAGGTTTCTACTTGCATTGAACAGATAGGAGTGGCTGGCTTAGATCAGGATGGGCAGTCCTTCACGTGATGTTCAGTACCACAGTTTTTACAAGCTGGGGGAAAGTGGAGTTTATCCATATGAGATTGTTGAGCTTTTTGTCAAGTTTCCATTTAATGTAGAAGTTCAGAAGACTGAGCAATATTATCAGACTTCGGGTGATTAGGATGGTCTGGATTCTTAGATTTCTATTTACGATGGTCAAAGTCATCGTTGGAACCTTCGTCTTCTTCACGGATAGCATCGGTCATCACATCTTTAAGTTAATCATAAAGGTCAACTGGTTTGAGTTCACGGTGGATGTTTTTTGGCAATCCAACTAAGAATAGTTTTATGGCCATTCGTTCGGTGATATTTTCATCAACACATTCTACTTTGAGACGTTTAAAACGCTCAATGTAGTTTTAGACATACTCTTCACGACGCATCTTGATATGAGTAATTTGAATGAACGGGCTCTGAGCCAGTTTGGATGGTTTGAAACGCTTGATGAGAGCGTCCTTGAGGGTGGTCCAAGAAGCAAGATCAGGAGCTTCGAGATTCAAGTACCACTCCTTGGGCATGCCATAGAGTACCATGGAAAATAGGCAAAGCTTTTCAGTTTCAGAGGCATCTCCATAAAAATGGCATGCATTATCAAAGTCTTGGAGAAATCGGACTGAGTCAGATTTGCCATCGTACTTTGGTGCATCGATACGTGGAATTCTTTGTTCTAATCGTGGAGGAGTCAGATTAGAAGATTTGAGACAGTCACGAGACATGATGCAGATTATAGATGAGCAGGACAATATTGTACTTGGTACAAGAGCAGTTTGCTTGCAGAATGGATAGTGTAGGACAAAAACTAGTCTTTCTGATCGTAATAGAATTCGCGGACAGGCTGAGAAATCGTGGAGAGGCAGATAAATCTAACTGTAATACTCACAAATTTTGAAAAGGAGTTTTGAATGTCTGAGTAGTGATTTTTTTAGATTTTTTGGAAAAAATATTGGAGTTTCAGAATTCGCTGATAGGACAAGGAAATCATGATCTTTGAGAATGGATTCTTAGGCTAGATGGCGAATTCTAACAGAGAGGTTTGACTGGAAGATAGGGAATATGGAAAAAAAATGTGATGTTCTGATAGTAAACGGGCAAAATCTCTAAGATAGAATTCGCGGAGCTGCTGGAGGACTAATCTTAATGAGATCTAGCCTTAGTGAAGCCGATGAATTCTAGGACAAAGATTTGGGTGAGAAATAAGGGATTTTGATAGTATATCAGGCTGTTTTCTCAAAATCTGATTGTTGTCAGAATTCGTGGAGGTGATAAAATGAAAGATTAGGGTCTGTTAAGGCTGCGGACAGGCTGACGAATTCTGATATACCTTTTTGGTTGTGAAAAAGGTCACTTGGGTCACTTCTTTTGAAGAAAATGCCCAGTTGACTCTTTTGTTGCTTCCCCCCGGTTGAAGAAGTTGCTCCGCAGCTCGTGTAGGACCTGGAGAGACGACGCGTATTGTTTGTTGGTAGATAGAGACAAGCACACCAGCAAACATACAACACAGAAGCAAAAAAAAAAACAAAAAAAAAAAAGGAGAAGAAGCTAGGTAAAAAATACTTAAAAAGCGACAACGGCGCCAATGTTGGAAGTAAATCTGGTTTGTCAATGTTTGGCTAGATCTACTCACCATGTGGTGTAGTATAGAGAGGATCGTCCACTTTCTAAAGTTTTACCAAGCTTTAGACGGAGTACGAAAATAAAACAATGATGAAGCACTAAGGCTTACCCAACTAGTGCCCGAAATAGAAATGAGATTAACTGAGATGACAAAATACAAACCTTACTAAGGCTTACTCAACTAGCAAGGTGATTAGACTAAATCCTAGATTAACACCCAAAGGGTAATAAAATGAGATTGCGACAAATACTAAGAAAATAAGCAATAATGAACATGCCACAATAAAACCGATGAAAAGGAGGCAAGAGGAGGCCCGAGCACCTTCCCTCAAGCTATGCACCTTTCCAAAGGGAACACAAATGAAATAGAATGATAATTCTCCAAAATAGAGAGCAAGATAGCTTAATCTCAAAAGTGTCCTTTACAATGCAAATACCTCTCCGTTTATGGCAAGGAGGGTCTTCCATAAGTGTCTACTAAGTTATGGGACTAATCTATTTCTAGCCTTTCAAGAACTTCTAACTTAGGATTTAGAACTTCAAATCTCTTAACTTAGAAAAACTTAAGATAAAATATTTCTAATCTTAAGTTTCCTAAGTCTAAGTTCTAAATCTAAGTTTAAGCTATTTTATTATTTTTTAAGCTTCTACTCATGGACTTACAAAACACATGCCATGGCTTGAAGTTTATTGATAGATACTCATACGTGGTCATACAAAACACATGCCACGGAGTTTTATTTCTTTCTTTTCTCTGTGTTAGCACAGTTGCTAACAAGAACCTTCAGTCGAGATGTGACATAATCCCGTCGGTCGAGATCTGAGAGAAACCCGTCGTCGAGATCTGACAGAAACCCGTCGGTCGAGATCTGACAGAAACCTGTAAATCGAGATTTCAAAAAGGGCTTCGGTTGAGATTGGAAGCAAAGGAGCTCGGTTGAGATGGGATGCGGAGGGGTTCGGTTGAGATGGGACGTAGAGGA
This sequence comes from Diphasiastrum complanatum, assembly GCA_029204225.1. NCBI lineage: Eukaryota > Viridiplantae > Streptophyta > Lycopodiopsida > Lycopodiales > Lycopodiaceae > Diphasiastrum > Diphasiastrum complanatum. The sequence goes on from CM055095.1 coordinate 33,075,173, forward strand.
GGGGCTCGGCTGAGATGGGACACGGAGGGGCTCAGCTGAGATGGGACACGGAGGAGCTCGGCTGAGATGTGACGTGGAGGGGCTCGGCTGAGATGTGTGTGGAGGGGCTCGACTGGAATGTGACGCAGAGGGGTTCGGTTGAGATGGGATGTGAAGAAACTCGACTGAGATGAGAGAGAAGGCGCTCGACTGACATGTGAGAGAAGGCGCTCGGCTGAGACGATGACAGTGGAAGGTGCAGACGATGGATAAACTGTGGGTAGAGGAGGATGTAGAATGAATTGAGGTTGTATGTAGGTCGTATGGAGGGTGGTTGCAGGTCGTTTTGAGCTATGAACAAATCGTGAAATGTGTCACGTTTCTTGGGTGGATCTGATCAGGGGTAGTGTTGCAGGGGCCTTGGCATTTTGCGAGTAAGTCACTTGCGAGTTTTGGTTTCGACAAGCTACTAAAAAGAAGGCACGTGTTGTGCTATGTTTTCTAGAGAGAGAGAGAGAGAGAGAGAGAGAGAGAGAGAGAGAGAGAGAGAGAGAGAGAGAGAGAGAGAGAGAGAGAGAGAGAGAGAGAGAGAGAGAGAGAGAGAGAGAGAGAGAGAGAGAGAGAGCGCCTGCTTGTTATTCATTAATTTGATCTGATCGATGGGCGATCTGTGGACTCATCCAGGTGCATGGATTGTTCAGGTTGCTTCTTCAAGTAGTGTGATTCGTGCAATGTGTAGATAATGAGAGAGAGAGAGAGAGAGAGAGAGAGAGAGAGAGAGAGAGAGAGAGAGAGAGAGAGAGAGAGAGAGAGAGAGAGAGAGAGAGAGAGAGAGAGAGAGAGAGAGAGAGAGAGAGAGAGAGAGAGAGAGAGAGAGAGAGAGAGAGAGAGAGAGAGAGAGAGAGAGAGAGAGAGAGAGAGAGAGAGAGAGAGAGAGAGAGAGAGAGAGAGAGAGAGAGAGAATTCTTCCATGTGTGGGCCTATTTGTTGCCCATCAAATGGGCATGTTGTTCTAGTTTCATGTTCTCCCATACACTCCAACATGTAGCCACCCTTATTCAGTATGTCTATCTCATCTTGGCTAGGGGATGTTCCAATGCTTACACAACATCTACCTTCATTTTTGGAGGGTGCCATCAATATATTTTTATTCAACTGCCATGTATGAGTGATATAAGTAGGACAGAACCACATATATTGCATTGTTTCACCACTATTGTACTGACGTCTACCAAAAAAACTAGGAGCAACAATGGTTTTCGTTGCTTTCCCTGCTGTCAACAAAACACCGCATTTCTTTCTACCATCTAGCATGCCCATACATTTTATTTTACTACCACTGGGTATGCGTCGTATAGCCCACATGGTCTTGTGAATAGGGCCTAGCCTTGAAAAGTTGATCAATAGAGTAACGTCCAATAAAGCATCTGCCATGGAAGGGCAACCACTTGTGTCTTCTACCTTCATCTCACAAATAGCTATAGTTTGCAAGCTTTGTATATTGCACAAGGAACTTCTAATTCTTAGATAGATAGCAATTGGTTAAAATGATATAAAGAGAAATCATCAATGGAATATACAGACCTCGGATCATAAACATGGGCTTCCATTGTGGTCCAGCCACGTATTCTTTTAACATGATCAAAACATATCCATGAGTGTTCTAGCACACCACCCTTCTGCATTTGTTTGACAATAGTCACACATGAAGCCGGCCCAACAGTTGACATCTTGAAGATAAAACATTCCTTGCTCTGTTCCATTCCCTCCATTGAACTGTGTTTTTCAGAAATGTTTGGCAATTCATAGATGACATCACCATCGTATCTGCCTGAAGCTCATCCACAATGAGAATATTTTTCACTCCATTAACAAGCTTTCATAATTTGTTGTTGATGGAAAGACTATTGATCAAGTCAAATACATGCATTGTGTCTGATACCTGAGTGGTTGTACTGGGAGGTTTTTGTGCAACAGGAGAAGGACTTGCATCCCAATGTGGATTGGGAGATGTGTCGTGATTCAACTCCATTATAACCATTGCATCTTGATCTATGTGATTGGATCTTTGCACACTAGATTCAAGCTGTATAGAAATGTTTTTGCTTAGGCTATGTTCGACAACGAAAAATTTTGTAGCATAATGTTCAAATGTTCCACAAGGAATCCAAATGGGAGCGTTGGCAGATATTTGAGAGATTGAATGATAGGCCCGAAAGTTCTGATTTGCTAGCGAAAAATGTGTGTTGATCACATCCTCCGCAATCCTTGTGCCATCTCCATCCTCTCCTTCATAGAAGAATTCTGAGTCATGAAACATGATCCTTATGGTTGCCATGAAACCTTGAATTTGGAAGCTGATCAATAAAACACAAGAGAGAAAAAGTAGTCCGAAGAGGGAGAATTCTACAGCAAGGAATGCTTACATGTAAATGTTCAACTTCATAGAGTGTGTAGTGGTACGTTAAAGATGTTGAGTTGAAATTAATAACATTAACTAGGAGAATTAATGCTAATAATGGCTTACACGAACCACAGATTTGCCCTACAGGTAGATCTATACTAATAATTGCCAGCGCCCCACAGGCAGATTATCGAGCTCTAAGCTTTGCAAACTCCTTGCATTTCAAGAAACGTGGAGAGGTTCTACCATACTACATTTATAAGATTTGAGATCTGAGGCAAGTAGTAGGTTGATTTGACACTGTAGCTATATTTTTCGATGGATGGTTTTTTCCATGTAGAAATATTGATGGAAAAGAGAATGAAAGGATCATAAATTAAACCAACAATTTATTATTGGCTAATTTGAGAAAAAACATATTTTATTGTTTTGCAGAAGTAAATATTTTTCTATGACAACTGAACTACATGTCACTCCAGGCTTAAAAATAAACCTAGAAGAATTCAAGGTAATTTTTTTTTTAGAAAAGCTCATTAGCACTATCATATATTCACAACTATACATGTCATGACATTCATTACTAGCGGCTATCTTTAGGCAGTGATTGCAGGAATACTAGCGGCTATCTCTAGGCAGTGATTGCTGGTAGTGGGATATCTTCCTATTAGATTTCACAACTTTTTGTGTCTGCCACGCAGACCGTTATAGCTGGCATGCATTAAGAACTAAACCCAGTGTCAGTTCATACCGTTTTCCATCCAATTGTAATTCCACACACAAAGAAAAAGAGTTGTTATTCCACAGTACAGAGAGACTGAGAACACGAGATATAGAAAAATGATAGTGAGACAATGAACACTTTTTTTTGAGGCGAGAGAGAGAGAGAGAGAGAGAGAGAGAGAGAGAGAGAGAGAGAGAGAGAGAGAGAGAGAGAGAGAGAGAGAGAGAGAGAGAGAGAGAGAGAGAGAGAGAGAGAGAGAGAGAGAGAGAGAGAGAGAGAGAGAGAGAGAGAGAGAGAGAGAGAGAGAGAGAGAGAGAGAGAACGAGATACAGAATGATAAAAAGATAGGTAAACCAAAGCAAGACACAGAGAGCAAGGGCTTCTGAGCAGGAGAGAAAGGAAGATTCAGCCAGCAATAGAGCAAGATCCAACCATTTAATGCTATGCAATCTATCATCCTTTCTAATGTTAAGCTTTGTATTTTCGCTATGATCTGTGGGCTGCCATTGCAAAAGAAATTTGCCCTGGCCAGCGCTCCACAGAATCTGCCTGTGGGGTGCTGGCCAGGGCAAAACAATTTTGCCCTGGCAGCCCACCTCGATAGCACGTCGGCGTGCTATGGAGGTGGGCTGCCAAGGAACAATTTTTCTGCCCTGGCCAGCGCTCACAGGAGAGCCTGTGGAGCACTGGCCAGGGCTAAAATTTTTTGCCTAAACAAATATTATCTAAAAATGTCACATCTTTGTTGCCAGAGCGTGTGGTATGTATTGTTCTTATTGTCTTTCTTACCGCAAGACAACTTGAAGATCATCATTAGCTTTTTGACTACTGAAAAGATGTACCTACTTTGTGAACAACGTTTCTCCCAAATTTATTGTTTCACAAATTGGAAACTTTTAAGTTAATTTATCTGCAGTACTCTATTCAGATCAAGTGTGTTGCTGTCTCTCTCTAGTGTAGAACAGTCATTGAGATGGATGAAATGTATCCTTCTGGGACCTGTTCCAGGGCAAAATTTTTTTGCCCTGGCCAGCGCTCCACATGATATCTCTCACTCATGGTTCTCTCTCTCTCTCTCTCTCTCTCTCTCTCTCTCTCTCTCTCTCTCTCTCTCTCTCTCTCTCTCTCTCTCTCTCTCTCTCTCTCTCTCTCTCTCTCTCTCTCTCTCTCTCTCTCTCTCTCTCTCGATTCTCACGGTTCTTCTCACATTCCTCTCTTTCTCTCACTAACAGTTCTCAGACATTTTCAGATAATCTAGAAAGTAGCACCTACCTGCGGGACGCTGGCCAGGGCAAAAAGGTTTTGCCCTGGCAGCCCACCTCCATGGCACACCAGCGTGCTATGGAGGTGGGCTGCGAGGGCAAATTTTTTTGGCCCTGGCCTGCGCCCCACAGGCAGATCATATTCACTCATAACAAGGCCTTGAGTTTCAGCTTTCAGAGGCAGTACCTTCATGACCTCTATAGTCCAAACTTTGTTTTTGAAAGAGCTCTAATCTCCATCCTAAAATGCTATATATAAATAAAGTTCCAATGTTGTAAATTTTGTAGAATGGTTAAATGTATTTGTTTTGAATTTTTTTTTGCCGAATGGTTTTGACAAGGTCCATGTACAGGAGAGGGCTGAGTCACAACGCTTTTCAAGTGGTTTAGAAGATATTGAAATGTCTACTGACAGAGAAAACATCCCAGTTGAGGGCCTGGAAGATATCGTGATGGACGAGACACAAGAGGAAGAGGAGCTATCTACTCAGTTCCGTGTTTTGCAGGCAGACTTGCACGAGGATGTAAGCTTGGATGACCCTGAAGATGATGGGAATAAGAAAAAAGGTAAGTCTCAACACGATGAGATTTATACCATTCCGCAGAACTTTCATGTGGAGATGCTTTCGGCCACCATGAAACGTTTGAGGATGGAAAGAAATACTCCTCCTCCAGCTATTCCTCTATGTAGAGTTTACATCCATGAGAGTGTTCGTCAGGTTGGACCATTAAAAAAAGTTCTTAAGACTACTTTTAGAATGGACGGTTACCTTGAAGAGAAGGGAGCCTTTGTGTGGTCTTTGCAAGGAGTAGTTGGCATATCTGTGAAAGTTAATGATGAGATCAAAGCCACATGGGACTCAATATGGACGGAAGTGAATGACTCCATTGAGAGAGAACTTGCCAACAATGAAGATTGGGCTGACCTTTCTGGAAAGATGTTCTTGTGCTGGGACGGGAATCATAGAACAAAGGCATGGATTGAAGAGATTGCCAAGTCATTTCGTTTTGACAGAGAGAAGCATATTTCAGTGAAGGCCACATTTGTATAAGTTTCACCTTTTGATTCCATGCCATTGTTGACAGCGTTAAATAGAATCAACAAGTAAGCAATGTTGTGTAGTTCACTTTTTGGGTAGCTATGTATGTTCCTTGTTTTTTATTCAATCTATGTTAAGGTTGAATTTATTAATGTTTGATATTGACTCGCCATGAATGTGTGTCTACTTGTAGATTGAATGAGGAAGCAGTGGTGAAGACGGAGTTGAAAGATGTGTTGTTCTCAGTGAGAAAATTGGGAGAGAGTGATGCATCATATTTTGAAAGTAAGTTCATCGCAAAAGAGTTGGCTCAAGTTCAGATTGTTAGAGATCTGGAGAAGAGAAAGGGGATTTTGCCATGGTACCCACTTACACACTTTATGTTGGCAAAGATTGTGTATAATGTAAGTGCTTCTCTTGTCTCTGAAAAAGATTCCATCACTTTCATTGTTTGTTTGAAAATTTCAAGATGCATAATGTATTGTTTTTTATGTATCCCAAATGAGATTCAGCGGGAGGTTGATGAGCTATTGAGTAAGACGACAGACACAACAACTCAACCAAAACATTAGGCCGATGTTGACTTGCGTATAAGAAAAAAATATGGCAATCGAATGAATAAATTATTGGGTGTCGTGGATCCCAAGAATGGAGATCAGTGGTTTAGAATGATAACCACAAAATCTTTGGAAGAAAATGGATTCTCATTGGGTTTGGAGAAATTGAATGCTTTGCGTTTGGCAGATGTTTCTAATGAGACCAGATGTCAGTGGCTCAAAAATTGCTTGGGAGGAGCTGTGGCTCAAGACCAATACAATATTCATGTTAGTGACAAGATGTTTTGCATTTGGGTTGCCAAAGAAGTATTCTACGAGGCACTCAGACTGGAAAGGTTTCTTCATTTTTATGCAATAATCTTCAAAACCTCTTGTCTAATATTAAAAAACCTCATTGGCAAAGGGTTACCTCCAGTATCCTGACATAGCTCAAGAATCCTCAAGGCCTCCAGGAAATTGGACTCATCACGAGATGCTGTTGTGCAGAGGAATTGACGTTATTGAAGGAAAAGTGGCAAAGACAGAAGATCAATCCTGGCCAAATGATGTGGAAAAATATTTAAAGCCATAACGAGAAGCAAAAGCTCCTCAAAACCTGATCAGAAATCTTCGACAAGGCGTAGAAAATCCTCGAAAAATAAATCCAAACCGCGACTAAACCAGTTTCGAACAATTGCTACAACTGTGGAGAGCCGGAACATTTGTCTCTTGACTGTCCTCAACCGCAAAAACCGATTGATTATGTACCATTATGCTCGAATTGCAGAGAGCCTCGCCACAAGTATCGTGACTACCCTCAGCCGCAGAAGCCGCGACCCAAATATCAGTATGTAGTAACACCAACTGTTGCAGACACAAAAGCGACAAATGAGCTTGGGTAGCTCTGGTCGAGTATCTTGGGGATTCGTCAGAATCAGCCAACAAGTGGTGTGCGTATGTTGTGAGTTAACCATGATAGCATATTTCAGCTATTTCTTGTCAAAAATGCAAAAATAAGCTTGGTAGAGGCCAAAAATCTTGTATATAGATAAACACACTGTGAAATGTACAGTACTAAGGACCATAAATGGATCTTTGAATGATCCACAAGGTGATTGTATGCTTGTTAAACAATCTATCAGAAACTAGTCATCAAAAAACAAGATATAGTTAAGCAGCTTGATAGGAAACAAGTAGAGACAATCAAAGCATTGATCAATTAGTATATCCAACTCCACACGTGTGGAAATAAGGCTGTAGTACGACCTGGAGATAGTGTTTACAAAGTGCCAAAGCTAGGTTCCATTGGAAATCAAGAGTAATCACCATACAATGAGAGGAAACTCGAGTTTCTCCTTGAGGCTCCAAAAAGTTTCTATCTTCTCACTATGAAGAATGGGAATACATAGTAAAACACACTTCCTTTTCAAATTTAGGTGAAAATCCAGCATGTAATAAGGAAGTAGACTCCACTTTCTTGCCCTAATGTGAAAACCCTAGCCTAGATCCAAGAGTCATGCTTGGTAGGTGCATGGTAGGTACAAATCTCATCATAAATCATGGTCTAGATCCTACAAAGTAGGAATCACTACCAAATAGACACAACCACTCCTCTTGACTCGTGGTAACCTACTTTAGGTGTATATTTACAAGTGGCACTTTGGCCATATTGACAAAATGTACAATATACTACATGGCTAGATTTGCCAATGTAGGCAATTTTTCACACTCCTCAAATCTAGCCTTGGAGATCACAATGCTTTTATCAATAACTCCAATTGAAGATCTAAGCTTGACAAATGAATCTTTAGGTAAAGGTTTAGTAAACAAGTCAGCCAAGCAACTTGATGATGGCACGTGTTGGAGCTTGATCTCTTTAGCTTGCACTTTTTCCCTCACGAAATGATGAGCAATTTTGATGTGTTTTCTCCTTGCATGGAATGTAGGATTAGTTGCAAGTGATTGGGCTGATTGGTTGTCACAATAGATGATAGGGATCTCCTCCTCCATGACATGAAGCTCCACCAATAGCCTTTTGAGCCAAAGACCTCCTTGCATGTTGATGTCAAGGCCTTGTATTCGGATTCTGTGGAAGATAGGGAGATGGTATCTTGCTTTTTGGAAAGCCATGATACTACTCCATCACATAGAAAGGTGGCAAAGGCACTTGTTGATCTTCTATCCACTTTGTCACACATAGTACATCCGAATGGATGAGTTCAAGAGGAGAGTTTGATCTTGATGTAGATCTTGAGAAGGGTAGTTTGTGAGCCTTTGAGAGGCTGCATGCTTCACATCTCTTCCCACACTTTGACAAATGCTTGGAGAGTCCAACTGCAAGCTCCTTTGCAACCATAGATTCCATGGCTTTGTAGTTGGGGTGGCCCAACCTTTTGTGCCAAAGTTCCACCTTTGATAGCTCCACCTTTGCCAAGTTAACACTCTCCACTGCAATATTAGCATCAAGCTTAAACAATCTACCTTGCTTAAAGCCTTTGGCTATACATTCATCATTTCTAAGGATGGAACAAACTCCATACTTAAATTGTACATCTAGGACATTATCCATTAACTGGACAACACTAAGCGAATTCTTGGTTAACTTAGGAACATAAAGAACATTATCAAGATTCATCCTTTTGGATGATCCCACATACAAGGGAATTGTTCCTATTCCACTTATCTTACATTCTTGACTACTTGCAGTATAGATTGATCTATGTAAATCATTGTAAGAAAGTAAGGTGGAGAATATGTCCTTTTGATATGTCATGTGGGAACTTGCCCCACTATCAATCCACCAAGAATCATTGGTGTTGCTCTTGGAAGATGGTGGTTTGTTGGAAACCATCAAGGATGACTCTTCACCCTCCTCCTCCTCCTGATGTGCAATGTTGCTTTGTTTGCTCTCTTGTGCCTTCTTTTTCTTGAGACATTCTGATGCAAAATGTCCTTTCTTTCCACAGAAAAAACATTTGTATTTGGACTTGTCTTTGATCTTGCCCTTTGAGCTTAAAGCCTCATCCTCCTCCTTGGTCTCCTTGAAGTGCTTCTTCTTGCCATTGGTCTTCTTCTTGCTTTTGAATGAGAAATTAGCTTTCTCATCACCATCTTGCAGAGAAATAGCATTCATTCTTGCATTGGTATGCAACATCCTACACTCTTCAGCTACTAATACACTGTGTAGCTTTTCTATAGTAGGTAAAGTGTCTTGGATTGCAAAGATTTGGACCAAATCTGTACAGCCACTCCCTAGACCATTGAGGACAATCTGAACAAGCTCACTATCTTGAATCTTCTCTCCAATGGAAGCTAACTCCCTATTGAGAGACTTGATTCTTAGCACATAATCTTGTGCACTCTCATCACTCCTCTTCATGCTTTGTAGAATCTGATTCCTAAGCATGAGAACCCTCGAAGTGTTACTAGACTCATAGATAGATTTTAAAGATTCCCAAGCCTCTCTAGCACTCTTACATGATGATACTTTCCTTAAAAGATCATTGCTTACATTCATCTTAATACAATGAAGTGCAAGCCTAGACCTCTTCTTGTATCTCACAAATTCCTGTGCACCTAGAGGTTCATCTTCATCATCTATTAGAAACTCATAAAGATCCTGGAGCACCATTAGTGACTCCATTCTCACTTTCCAAATAGCATAATTGGTAGAATTTAACCTCCCACTAGCTTCTAGAAGGTAGGCTCCCACTGATCCCATCTTACTAGCAAGACTCTACACACAAAATATAGATTTGTTTGGACCTGAAACTCACAAAGGTTTCTAACTTGCAGTGTTTCACTCAAATGTTGACTTCTAATCCAACAGATGGATTTGTAATCACAGTTCTATCACTCCCTCACAAAGCTGGAATGAAGATAAGATGAGATGAAAACTACACTCAAGCAAATCTTGCCAATCTTGGCTATTCTTGGACAAAAACTGACTCTATCTCTCTCATTCACTTTGATGTACTTTCAAGACCTGATTTCCACTTTAAGAAGGTCTGAAATCAGCCTAGATTAATTAGTTTTGATGAAACAAATTCAAAACTAATCAATGGCAAGTGATCTTGGTAGCTTATCCTAAGATTTGCACCAAAAATTAAATCAAACTGACACCAGATGAATTTTCTATGATCCAATGAATATGGGTTATTAAATGCTGGTTCAGAGATGCCCACACGTGTGAAAAGTACAGATTTTGATCTTGAAAAAGTTTGGGAACCAATCCCCTCACCAAAACCTGGATACCAGCTCGCCCTTCCAATACTAGCTTTTTGCACCAAAACCTGCTAAAACTGGATTAGATTCAAACACAGATCAATGGCCTTGTACTTGGCTCTGATACCATGTAAAAAGTACAGTACTAAGGACCATAAATGGATCTTTGAATGATCCACAAGGTGATTGTATGCTTGTTAAACAATCTATCAGAAACTAGTCATCAAAAAACAAGATCTAGTTTAGCAGCTTGATAGGAAACAAGTAGAGACAATCAAAGCATTGATCAATTAGTATAATCCAACTCCACACGTGTGGAAATAAGGCTGTAGTATGGCCTGTATATAGTGTTTACAAAGTGCCAAAGCTGGGTTTCATTGGAAATCAAGAGTAATCACCATATAATGAGAGGAAACTCGAGTTTCTCCTTGAGGCTCCGAAAAGTTTCTATCTTCTCACTATGGAGAATGGGAATACATAGTAAAACACACTTCCTTTGCAAAGTTAGGTGAAAATCCAGCATGTAATAAGGAAGTAGACTCCACTTTCTTGCCCTAATGTGAAAACCCTAGCCTAGATCCAAGAGTCATGCTTGGTAGGTACAAATCTCATCATAAATCATGGTCTAGATCCTACAAAGTAGGAATCACTACCAAATAGACACAACCACTCCTCTTGACTCGTGGTAACCTACTTTAGGTGTGTATGTACAAGTGGCACTTTGGCCATTCAAGTAACCAACAAACAATATTGACAAAATGTACAATATACTACATGGCTAGATTTGCCAATGTAGGCAATTTTTCACACACACATGTGTGGAGCCTATTCCCACGTGTTAAAATAGTGTACTTGTCATGTACCCTAATCATGTAGGTTGTACATATGATTCAATTCAAGTTCTAGTGGCTAAAAAGGCCAAAAACTAGTTTTCTAGACATATGACACATGGCATCAATCTATTGATTGCATGAGCGACATCCTTTGGTTAGGTGTCATATCATATGTGTAGAGGACAGCTCACATGTGTGGAATAAGCTGAAGTAGGTGAATTTTGACTTCTAGAAGATTTCCAAGTAGATCTCCATACATAAGAAAAATGGACCAAAAGTGCTCAAAATAGAAGGTTTTGTCCAAGTGTCAGTTTTGCATGATGAATCATCATATGACAAAGCACCTTCACACATGTGGGATCAGAGGGATGATTAGTACCACGAGCTCTCACTTATTGTATATATAGAGCCACATTTGGCCATAATCAATGTGAGACACCAATCTTGGTTTTGGAAGCAATTTTGAGTGATTCTCTCCATTTGTCTACATTTGTTTTGATTGTTTTGAGGTTCTATCAATGTGTACTTGATTTTCAGGTTGGAGGGTGTACTTTATGGTTTCACACGTGTGAAACCATAAAGTACACCTACCTTCAATTAATGATTGTTCTTGTTAGGATTTTGTGTCTAGAATTGATCTAGATTGATCTTAATCTCAAGTAGATTGATAGATCATGTAACCTGACAACCAATCCCTCTTGAGGATTAGATTAGAATCCACTCTTGGTCCTTTTTGTACTTTTTGCACATTTCTGGAGTGGACTACCCACTCTAGTGTTTCATAGAGGTCGGGCCCAGTTAACGCTCTTCATAAACGAAAAGACGCTTCAAACTTTGGTGCTTTATGGTTGTTCAACTAACAATTCCATACTAGCGAAAAATAAAGTGTATGTATAAAAAAACATTTTCTTACTTGTTTATAGAATAAAGTTCAATAATGACTTCAAGTCAATGCTAGTAAGGTGCTTGGCTTCAAAACTTCTCTTGGATTCGGCTAGTGATTAGTAGGTCAAAAAAGCAGCGGGGAGTAATTTGTTCTCTAAACAAGGCATACGAACTGCATTTTGTCATGCCATTGCTATAATTCTAAACCATCTCCCTACTTGAGGTCGTACAAAATGATTCACTATCATAAATGATTTAACTAACCAAGCTCTACTACCGTTCGCTTGAAGGTAAGAGCAAAACCCTTCATAAAATTGAGATGAATATAAACGAGAAATCAAGTAAAGTAGAATGTTACAACAAATCCACAAATAGTAATGAAAGTTGAATCATACCTCATAATGCTGTTAGGTAGCCGTTATGTGTGGATACTCTAGTCATGAATGCCTCCTCTTGAGTCCCATTGCTCTTTAGGACATCAACTTTTGTAGCATAAAATCAGAGCTAGGCACGTTGATGCAGTTTTTCCCACTTTGCGCATGTCGGATCGAGTTGGTATAACAAAAGAAAATGAAGAAAATCAAATTTTCTAGAATATGAACGGTGCAATTGGCATGTTAATGGTTCAATTGAGAGAAAACTAAACCAAAATTCTGTAAAAAAAAAATAGGCCAAAAAGATGTAATGGCTAAAAAATCAACAACCAATCAATCACCAAAAATGAGCATGCATGATGGTACATGCAATTAGTAACCTCCCAACATCCCACAAGTGAAATCATGCAAGCAACCTCTTTCACCCTTGCATATCAAGCACTCATGATGCTTACTAGCAACCCATTACTCCACACACAACAAGTCATCTACTACAAGCTCGTTTGAGCAAGCCATAATGAAACCCTAATGACAAATGAAAGACAAACCACATCCACTCAATCAATCCGAAAAGTAGTCATCCTCACACCTAAAACACTCTCACAAGAATCAAGCCACACTCATCACTCACACCCTCAACCAAATACTCAACCCATGCAATCAAACCATTGCAATCTCAACATCATACAAACTTTGGATCAAACCCTCATCACCACACTAACATTAGGCATCACCCTTCAACTAGCACTCATCCAACAAACAATCTCCAAGAAACAAGCATCACTCATTACTAGCTATGGAGTTACTAACATCAAGCAAGTAATTACAAGGCACTAGCATTGAGCAACATTTAGACACAAAATGAAACTAAACAACAAGCTCAAACAAGCAAGCTCTCAAAATTGATAACTCACAAATTAACAACTCCCAAAAGTACTAACTTTCAAAAATACTAACTCATTATTATCCAACTATATCTTAACACAAAGAGTGGCCTCCTTTTATAGTAAATTTCAAGGGGCCCCTTCAAGATGAGGCCTTGTCAATTTTCATGCCCTTCGAGCCCTTTTGTCCATTTGTCCAACACCCATTGGCAAGTACATCAAGTGGCCTCCTTGAGGGTGAAGGGGTTGGTGCCATTTAAGGCCCTCTTCCAAAACTAGCCAAGATGTCACTTTTGTCAACAGCTAGAGGAGGTATCTACCAAACTTTTCTAGCCTCCAAGGTCTTCTTGTATTTATTATCCAAAAGGTAGTTGAAGACTGTCGCTCTCTCTTGCTAGGTGTCCTCTATTTTCCTCGGTCCTCCATTTCCTTGGCTTTCATTTGATTTTTTCTTGTAGTATGCACAGCCCGATTTTTGGCTTCTGGTTTTTGGCTCTTTGGGAGTACCGACTTGGTTTGTGCATTTTGCCCATTTCCCGTAATTTGCCCATTAGAGTTTATGAAAGTTTTCAATATTGCCCATAATTCACAGTTTGGTTTTTGCTTGCTAAAAATTTTTCTTGACGATTCTTTGACTGAAGTTGACTTTTTCGGCATTCATGAATAGGGCTCCCACGACAACATGGTTTCCCTGAAAATGCACTAGGCAACCATATATTAGTAAAACCAACTCTGTACATGGTAGCTATGCCAGCTATTTTTACAACTGGCCAAAAGAGGTAAAACATTATCACAGGCCTTGTCAAAGGCCGTAAATTTTTCTCTAGTCTCATTTAGGGACCCAACTCTAGGTGGACGACATTTTTGGCCCGGTCTTTACAAAGATTGACCACAAAGTATTTTTGATGGTTTTTTTTAAAGTCAATTTCTTACTTTTAAACTGTGTCTAGCCACTTTAGGAGTGGGTTGGATTCCAATTCTAAGACAAATTTGTGCCAAATTCTCTATAATAACCATATTTTACATGTCGATTTTCAGTTATTGTGAACTTAAGCTTCAATATTAGTCCGATTTTCCGTGCAAAAATATTGGCTAACAGGGCACATCAAGTGAGGGTAATTCGAGGGGAGCCTTGCCCTTTGACTACCTTGATGGTGATTTTGAAATTTTTGGGAGAGGTGTACGAGCTCAAGTGATCTCAGGAGCTTCCAAAGTAGTAGTAAGGTCTCCAGAAGGTTGGATCAAGAGTGGTTTCTTCATCTTCTCCTTCATGGTATTGCCACAAGGTTTTGGCTTCTGAGGACGTGAGGTGTGTGGATGAGGAGTTGATGGAATGTCATGGAGGATCTCATCATCGATTTGATAGATTGTTTCCTCCTCACATAGGTCCCATGGGTAATTGGGTCGTTTGACACAATATATTTTGGTATCAGGTATTTCAATCGTAACCTTGGTGACTGGTTCCATCTTGGACGAATGTTGTCAAAATGCTTTGGTTGGAAGTGTCTCCATGTAGTTCAGTATCTGAATGTCAGAAATGTCCAAATCTTCTGGGCAATTTTCAACTCACAAAACATTTTTGTCATCTATGAATAAATCAACTGATTCATCAGTAGGTAGCCATGCAACGTTTAACAATTCATCATTGTGTGGTGTAACATCAATAAAATTGACATAAATGATAAGCGTGTCTAGATCATGAGGTTGTTCGTTGGCGGCCAAGGGAGTATGGGTACAATCATCTTGATTTTGATCACAATAATCAACATTCACACAATCAATCATAGCCAAACTGTGATATCGGTAGATTTAACATACTGAACTTTCTCTTGGGTAGACTGGTATGGCTCAAACACATAATTTGTAGTGGATGAATCATTGTCATGGTATCATGTTGGGTTTGAGCTTTCCAGATGAATCAATGGTAACGGACATCTCCCTATTACCAAAAGTTACCCACCCTTTGCTCCAATTATGAAAGACCTTTGCATTGGTGAGCCATGGTCAACCAAGCGATACCTCATAAGAATAGGCATTACTAGGAATATCGAGTACAACCAGGTCTATGGTGAATTTCACGCCTCCCAGATTAATCAAAATTTGTGGGAGGAATCCTGAAGGTCGTACCACACTTTGATCGGTCATCCTGAGCTAACAAGGTGAGTATGGTGAGTTTGTCTTTCAGGTTCCATTCCAACATGAGAGATGTGGAGATGATATTGACACCTGAGCCAGCATCTAGCACAACTAATACTTCTCGGGATTGGCGATTGTTAGCAACTGTGCTAACACAGAGAAAATAAAAAAAAAATAAAACTCCGTGGCATGTGTTTTGAAAGACCACGTATGAGTATCTGTCAATAAACTTCAAGCCATGGCATGTGTTTTTTAAGTCCATGAGTAGAAGCTTAAATGATAATAAAATAGCTTAAACTTAGATTTAGAACTTAGACTTAGGAATCTTAAGATTAGAAATATTTTATCTTAAGTTGTCCTAAGTTAAGAAAATTGAAGTTCTAAATCCTAAGTTAGAAGTTCTAGAAAGGCTAGGAACAAATTAGTCCCATAAGTTAGTAGACACTTATGGAGGACCCTCCTTGCCATAAAAGGAGAGGTATTTGCATTGTAAATAACACTTTTGAGATTAAGCTATCTTGCTCTCTATTTTGGAGAATTATCATTCTATTTCATTTGTGTTCCCCTTGGAAAGGTGCATAGCTTGAGGGAAGGTGCTCGGGCCTCCTCTTGCCTCCTTTTCATCGGTTTTATTGTGACATGTTCATTATTGCTTATTTGTTTAGTATTAGCCGCAATCTCATTTATTACCCTTCGGGTGTTAATCTAGGATTAGTCTAGTCACCTTGCTAGTTGGGTAAGCCTTAGCAAGGATTTTTATTGTTGTTACTAATTAGTTTATTTGGGTAAGCCTTAGTGCTCTCACTCCTGTCCATATTCTCGTTGAAGCTTATTGTAGAAACCTAAAAGTGGACAAATCTCTACATCCCTATACTACACTCGTAAGTAGATCTAGCCACCGCACTCACTAGAAATACTTCCAACATTGGCGCCGTTGCCTCTTTTTAAGTATTTTTCTACCTAGCTTCTTCTCCTTTTTTTCTTTTATTTCTTGCTTCCGTGTTGTATGTTTGCTTGTGTGCTTATCTCTATCTACCAACAAACAGCATGCGTCGTCTCTCCCGGTCCTACACGAGCTGCGGAGCAACTTCTCAAACTGGGCGAAAGCAACAAAAGAGTCAACTTGGGCATTTTCTTCAAAATAAGTGACCCAAGTGACCTTTTTTAGAACCAAACAAGTATATCAGAATTTGTCAGTTTGTCAACAGCCCTAACAAACCATGACCTTTCATTTTATCACCTCCACAAATTCTGACCACATCATATTTTGATAAAATAGCCTGTTATACTGTCAAAATCCCTTATTTCTCATCAAAATCTTTGTCTTAGAATTCGCCAACTTCACTGAGGCTGAATCTCATTAAGATCAGTGCTTTAGCAGCTCCATGAATTCTATCTCACAGAGTTTGCCCATCTATTGACTGAACATCACATCTTTCTCTATATTACCTATCTACCAGTCAAACCTCTCTGTTAGAATTCGCCATCAAGCCTAAGAATTCGCCCTCTCAGAGCATGATTTCCCTGTACTATCCGCAAAAAATCACTATTCTGACATTCAGAAGACTTGTTCAAAATTCGCAAGTATTACAGTTAGATTTATCAGCCTCTCCATGATTTCTCAATCTGTCCGCGAATTCTATAACAATCAGAAAGACCAATTTTTGTCCTACACTATCCATTCTGCAAGCAAACTGCCCTTTTTGCCAAGTACAGTCCTGCCCTACTCATCTGTATTCTGTGTGAAAATTGTCAACATTTCCTAGCTAGTTTGAGGCCTAAATTGGCAATTTTTTTACATAGTTTTGGATCTAACATTTCACACGTGTGAAAGAGGCCTATATACTTTTATTTTAGTATATATTTCATGTTGAAGAAGTCTCAAACTTCAGGACCTTCGAAATGACACCAAAATCATGTTATTTGGACATATAGGCCAAAATTGGCTATTTTAGCCTACTGGTGTCCTAAATTTGGGTCCTAAGTTCTAGAGAGAGAAGAGAGAGTCATCTCTCTCACCTATATTAGGCTGAAATTCGTGGAGAACAGGTTGGAGAAACTTGCTGGGAGGTTTTAACCATTATGCAAATGTGTTTTCAGGTTCTTAATAGGTTGAGGAACATTCTCACATGAAGTGATCTTAAATCTACATCTAAACACCAAGATATGACAAGCTAGTGAAGCTAGTCTTGTGATTCACTAAGTGTGCTCTTTCATTCACCTCTAAAGCTTGTAGTTATCACTTGCTGGAATTTATAAACTTTTAGAAGTGTGGTTTACGTGTGGTTTTATAGGTTGAATAAATATCTTAGTGTGTTGATCATATGTTGATCAAGTTTGTTCAATTCTAGGTATTCTTGGCAGCCTAGTCTTTTGTATTTTCTAAGAATGCAAGTAACTCTTCACACCATAACTTGATTTGGTTACTTGCTGGAAAGTTTGAGAGCTTAAGCAAGAGTGTGTTCAGGTTGGTTTGAGTTTGTAATCCATTCTTAGTGTGTGCAAAGTGTTGCATGTGTTTTCAATCTTCCTTTCTATGCTTGGAAACCAGCCAGGTTCAAGATAGAAGTGTTTTAGGGTCCTAGATCTTCTGAGATCTCCTTATCCATCATTTGTTGAGAGGAAAGTGAGTGTTAGGTGTATTAACACAGAGCCTAAAAGTTGAAGAATCATTATATTCATGGCTTCCAATGGTGGGATCATGTTAGAAACTAATGATAGGTTGAGTTCATCAAACTTCTCTACCTGGAAAGTGAGGATGGAATCCTTACTTGTGTTGAATGAACTCATGGACATAGTTGCAAGATCTGAAGAGAGACCACCCACAGTTCAAGAGCAACAAAGGTTTGATAAGAAGGCCAAAAGGGCTCTTCATATCATTAAAATGAATGTTACCAATGAACTTCTCAAGGAAGTTGGTAAGTGTCAAAGTGCAAGTGAGGCATGGAATGCCTTGAAGGAGCTCTTTGAATCAAAGTCCACATCTAGGGTATTGACCCTAAGGAGGCAAATATTTTCTAGTAGGCAAAGAGAGGGTGAAAGATCTCATGCATTTGTCTTGAGGATTAAGTCCTTAAGTGATGATCTAGCATGTATTGATGAAAACATAAAAGATGGTGAAATAGTCCAGGTTATGTTGAATGGTTTGCTAGATGAACATGCTAACCTTGTGCAAAGTTTTGCCATTCAAAGAGTCTTGCCAAGTGTGATTGACTTGCAAGAAATCTTATTGGCTGAAGAACATAGGTTGCAATCAAAGCTTGATGGTGCATCCTTGCAAGGTGGAGGTGAAGAGGCTTTCTTCACAAAAGGCAAAGTCAAAGGTAAAGGTAAAGGCAAAGGGAAATGGTCCAAAGGTGGTAACTCGGATCATGATGATCACTCTTCCTCTTCTTCTACTTCTTTTAGAAAAAAAGATAAGTTAAAGTTCAAGTGCTTTTATTGTGGGATAAAAGGTCATTTTGCAAATGAATGTCATAAGAAGCAAAGTAATGAAGGTAGCAAGAAAAACAACTTTTGTACTTCTAATGAGGATCTAGATTCTTGCGATTCTCTCATGATGTGTTCTTCAAGTCTAATGTCAAGTGGAAGTGACAAGGATTCATGGTGGATAGATAGTGGATCTAGTTCACACATGACTAGTCACAAGGAGTTCTTTACTTCTTTGATCTCTTATGTTGGAACCAAGAAAGTGGTTCACATGCCAAATGGTGGTGAGTGTATGATCAAAGGTATTGGCTCAATTCCTATTTGTCTTTCTACTAATAGGAATGCAAGGCTTGACGGTGTTCTTTACATTCCTTCACTTTCAAGGAATTTGCTAAGTGTTGGTCAAATGTTAAAGAAAGGGTACAAGACAAAGTTTGTTGGGGATGTTTGCCTCATTACTAAGGGAGATGTCTTGATTGCTAGGGGCAATAGACAAGGTAGACTTTACAAGCTTGATGCATTTGTTATGTCTAACAAGAGGAATGAAATGGATGTTGGTGGTTCTCTCAACTTTCAAAAGTCAATCCCTAGCATCAATAAGATTGGTAGATCTTATACAAAGTCTAAAGGACCTCCTTATGCTAGATCTAGGTTGAGATCTAATGAGCTTCTTGGAGATAGTTATTGTTGTGCTAACTTGGCAACTTTTGGTGAATCTATGATCAATGTTTTGGATCCATTGGATCTTGAAGATGGACTAGTGCTACCTACTAGTCAAATGGAGTCATGTGGTGCTAAATTAGTATCATGTTTGAACTCTTCTACTCATAGATTTCCAAGTCTTGGTGGCTCTTCAATGGAACTTCTCAAGGAAGTTGATAAGTGTCAAAGTGCAAGTGAGTCATGTAATGCCTTGAAGAAGCTCTTTGAATCAAAGTCCACATCTAGGGTATTGACCCTAAGGAGGCAAATATTTTCTAGTAGGCAAAGAGAGGGTGAAAGTGCTCATGCATTTGTCTTGAGGGTTAAGTCCTTAAGTGATGATCTAGCATGTATTGATGAAAACATAAAAGATGGTGAAATAGTCCAGGTTATGTTGAATGGTTTGCTAGATGAACATGCTAACCTTGTGCAAAGTTTTGCCATTCAAAGAGTCTTGCCAAGTGTGGTTGACTTGCAAGAAATCTTATTGGCTGAAGAACATAGGTTGCAATCAAAGCTTGATAGTGCATCCTTGCAAGGTGGAGGTGAAGAGGCTTTCTTCACAAAAGGCAAAGTCAAAGGCAAAGGTAAAGGCAAAGGGAAATGGTCCAAAGGTGGTAACTCGGATCATGATGATCACTCTTCCTCCTCTTCTACTTCTTTTAGAAACAAAGATAAGTCAAAGTTCAAGTGCTTTTATTGTGGGATAAAAGGTCATTTTGCAAATGAATGTCATAAGAAGCAAAGTAATGAAGGTAGCAAGCAAAAAAACTTTTGTACTTCTAATGAGGATCTAGATTCTTGTGATTCTCTCATGATGTGTTCTTCAAGTCTAATGTCAAGTGGAAGTGACAAGGATTCATGGTGGATAGATAGTGGATCTAGTTCACACATGACTAGTCACAAGGAGTTCTTTACTTCTTTGATCTCTTATGTTGGAACCAAGAAAGTGGTTCACATGCCAAATGGTGGTGAGTGTATGATCAAAGGTATTGGCTCAATTCCTATTTGTCTTTCTACTAATAGGAATGCAAGGCTTGATGGTGTTCTTTACATTCCTTCACTTTCAAGGAATTTGCTAAGTGTTGGTCAAATGTTATAGAAAGCGTACAAGACAAAGTTTGTTGGGGATGTTTGCTTCATTACTAAGGGAGATGTCTTGATTGCTAGGGGCAATAGACAAGGTAGACTATACAAGCTTGATGCATTTGTTATGTCTAACAAGAGGAATGAATTCTCGTAGCTTATCTCCTTTCCGATGGCTTCAAATGTGATGAATCTTGTTCTTATGCCCAATGGAATGGGTCCCAGATAAGGCTTAATCACTAATATAAGCTTGTTCATATAGTAGCTCTCGATCATCTGAACATATTGTCTTCTAAAAATTGCCTTTGAATCTTTTCTTTGGATTTTGCGGACAACTTTCTTGTAGGTCTTGCCAAATAATCATGAATTGTCTTGGCACTCGTTGTATTCTCCTTCTGCTTTAGGGTGTTTTTTCAGTTCTCCTTCCAGGAAGTCCTGGCCTCATTCACACTCGTCACGACGAGAAGAGTAGAACCTTCAGTTGGTAGGTCACACAAACCTTGGGTTATCAGTCTTCAAGGAGGTTATGAAATGGTGGTAGAAACAGATATTGGAATGGATAGGTTGATGAAGTAGAGAAACATGGGACAAATGGGTTGATGATGGTAGAGAAACATGATGAGGAGTTTGGTTAAAGGTGAAGGAATTGACAATATTACAGTTGCAGCTTTAGATCTTTGTAGTGTCGAGCTTTGATCACCAATTACTTGGTATGGAGCTCACTTTATCCTGCAGGTCCACTGTCATCTTCATCTTTTTCTTTGATCCATTATTTGTTGAGACTCGGCCAAGATCTTGTCTGATTCTCCATCTTTTCTTTTGTATTGGCCTTCTCAGCTGGATCTCTTTGATTCTTTTTTCTTTCTTTTTTATTATCTTTTCTTGTAGCTTCACCTGCTTTCTTTCTGATTGACCAACCAATGTAGGTGTAGTTTATAAAGTCCACACAACATGATTCTAGCCTAAGCATACCATACAAAGCAACAACACAAAGGAGCAGGTGGTGGATAAACCAACCCAACCAAACCTAGATCGAACAGATCTTGCCCCCAAGCTATGGATCAATCAGAGTCATGGAAAGAGGAGTCACACTAGTAGCATGTAGCTACCAATCACAAAATCAAGCATACACTAGTGAGAGCCCAGCAGGTATACTTATACTCTCCAAGGCCCATGCACCAGTAGTAGTGCATTGTGACACCTCACTGGACACCTCTACAGCCTATCTGGGCCACGTCATCCAGTTTTCTAATGACTCACTGATAGACCCATACCAACTCCACCACCATGTGTTTAGGCCTACAACCATTAATTATGACCATGTACACATAAGGGCCCCAATTCCCTTATATCACAATTAGCTTACGGGTTGTTGGTCTACCGGTCCCTAGCGTGGACACGCTACCCAAGACCAGTCATGGGCATGACATTCTCTCCCCCTTATTCAAGTTCTGTCCTTAGAACTTAAAACTAGAAAAGTTCCTCCTTAAGCTTCTCTCATGTTCCCAAGAATCGTAATCATTCGTACATCCCCTCCATCGAACCAGATGCTCGGTAACTATACGATTTCTCAATCGTTTAGTTCTTGTATCCAAGATCTTTTTGGGTTCAAGACGAGATACACCCGATGATTCATCCAATAGGTCCAACTAATCTCCAGATCCGAGATGCTCTCCTTCACGCAGACTCTTTTTGAGACAACTTACGTGAAATACGGGATGTACTTGCGATTCTTCCGAGAGCTCCAATTTGTAAGGTAAGGATCCGATCTTTTTCAAGATCTTAAACGGTCCTCTACATCTAGAGGACAACTTATAATACTTGCCGGTACGCATTACACTTGAATCCTTTAGGATTCTCAAATATACCTAGTCTCCCACTTGGAAGTCTCTTGGTAATCTTTTCAGATTTGCATAATGTCGGTCCCTATCCTGGGCACTCTGGACATTTTCACGTGAAATCCGTAGCATTTCTTGCATATTGTGTAGAAAACCCGCTACTTTCTGAAACTTGATCGTCCGAGTCTCAACCGCAATGTGGGTGACCTAGGTTCAAAATCGTACATAACCATAAACGGGCTATAACCGGTAGCCAAGTGCTTACTACTATTATAGGCAAACTCGATCAATGGAAGGTACTTTAATTAGATTGACGTCTGGAAACATATGCCCGAAGCAATTGCTCCATCGTCTGATTTGTACTTTTTGTCTATCCATCCGTCTTAAGATGATCAGAAAAACCCAAGCTCAGTGTCATCTCTAGTTTAGCAAATACGACAGACCAAAAGTGACCGGTGAACTTCGGATCGCGATCGCTCACAATATCACTTGGTAATTCGTAAAGCCTAAACAGACGCTCTACAAATATCTGAGCTAAATCAGAAGCCTTCGTGGTGGTTTTTAACGGAATAAACGTAGCCAATTTGGTAAGATGGTCGACCACAACCCAAATTGCATCATGCTATTTATTCGTCCGCTGTAACCCAACCACGAAATCCATGAAAATACTATCCCATCTCTTATCAGGGATATCCAATGGATGCAACAAACAGCCAGCCTTATGGCGTTCAGCTTTATTCAACTGGCATTGGTCACACTTGGCCACATAAGATTCTACAAAGGGCTTGAGTTTTGGCTAATAAAAATCCCTTTGTACCAAATCCAATGTATGATGTATGCCGGGATGCCCTGCGCATGGTGAGTCATGACATTCATAAAGAATTTTATGCTTAACAACATCCACATCAGGCACACAAACCTTCCCTTTCTTGAACAATAGTCCATTACGAATAGAGAAGCCATCAGTACCCTTTATATCCTCCCCCCAAGACTGATCACCATGATCATCAGTCCCGCTTGATGAAATTGCTAGAACCCTATTCCAGATTGGTCCAAAATGTGGGTCTTTCTCATAAAGACCTCTCAGGGAGAGATAAAAGTTTCACTGATCTCAGTGAAGGAAAGTTCATTCACTTCACCAATTCGACTAAGTGCATCAGCCACCTGATTAGATGAACCTTTGATATACCTCACTTCAAAGTCAAATTCTTGCATGAGTTCTACCCATCTGGCCTTACGACCTCGCAAATCATTCTGATTACAAAAATACTTTAAAGGTTGATGATCCGTATCAACCACAAATTTATTATCGTATAGGTAATGCCTCCATGATTTCAAAACATGGATCACCGCAAAAAGCTCTTTTTCCTGAGTGGTGTACCTGACCTGCACATCGGTTAGTTTTTTACTCTCAAAGGCAACGGGCTGACCCTCCTGTAAGAGAACAGCTCCACTAGTCGTATCACTCGCGTCAGTGTTAATGACGAACGACAAATCTGGATCCGCTATTCTCAAAACTGGAGCTGAGGCAATTAGAAGCTTGAGTTTGCAAAAACTCTCATCTAATTTCTCATTCCATCTGATGGGAGGACTTGGCCTACCTTTGCGGCTTTTCACTCCTTTCAACATATTGTTGAGAGATGTCGCAATCTTCGAGTACTCCTCTGCAAATCTATAGAAAAACACAATGAAACCTAAGAACAACTTAAGTTCATGAACTGTTTTAGGGACTGGCCATTCCACTACCGTCTTCACCTTTTCCTTGTCAATCTTGATTCCAAAGGAGGAATCTTATGACCAAGGTAAAGAAGTTCCTTCTTAAAGAATTTGCACTTTGATTCTTTTGCATAAAGCTTCTCTTGTCTTAAAATATGTAAGACAATACGGAGATGTTTAGCATGCTCTTTGAGCGTTCTATATTAGAATATCATCCAGAAATACTACTACAAACTTCCCCAAATATGGACGAAATAAATCGTTCATCATTTGTTGGAAAGTAGCCAGAGCATTCCTTTAACCAAAGGGCAATACAAGAAACTCGTAGTGGCCAAACCTGGTCCTGAAACCAGTTTTAGATACATTTTTCAGATGTATCCTAATCTGATGGTATCCCATACATAGATCAATTTTTGTGAAGTATTTAGCTCCATTCAATAGATCTATGAAATCTTCCATCCTGGGCAACGGGTATTTATTTTTAACTGTAAATTTGTTCAGACCCTTGTAACCTACACATAGCTGGAAACTCCCATCTTTCTTACTCTTAAGAAGGACAGGCGCTCCCCATGGAGATTTACTTGGTCTTATGTGCCCCATCCTGAGATACTCCTCGATCTGCCTAGCCACTTCCTCCTCTTCCTTCTGACTGAACCGATATGGGTGTCTGAAGATAAGACGACTATCGGGCAAAAGATCTATCTTCTGATCAACCGACTGAGCGGGTGGTAGTCCATAAGGGAGCCGCTTCAAAAAAACTTCACTAAACTCTTGCTTTAAATCTTGCAAAAGTTGTTGCTTCCTGATGCGAATTCTTGGTGTTAAAGCATGAAAACACATTCACATCCCCAACATCACAATGCATACGAGATTTCAAAAGCAAGTGAAAGAGTTCATACTCAGAATCATGAAGTTTCTCAATTAATTCAGCCGAGAAAATCATCGGCGATGGAAGTACCATAGAGACAATCTGATCAAACTTATGTTTAAATACCATAGAATAATTTTTTTATCTCTAAAGAGTCTGATTTGCCAAAAAACCATTCATAGCCCAAAATCACATCTGATCCAGATTCATGACATGGAAATCCAACGGCTCAACATAGTACTGCATCCAAAGCTCTAAATTGGAGACGTTGACATCCCAAATCTCAGTGTCCGACCCTGAGGCAAGACGGACCACGTAACGGTGATCATTGGTCATGGTGGGCACTCGAAGCTTCTGCAGAAGTCGAGTACTCAAAAAATTGTGAGTACTACCTGAATCAAATAGCACATTCATGTCTTTCCCTAAAATATTGCCTCTCACATGAAACAATTCATTAGGCTTGAAAGAGAGTGCACTAAAATTACAAGTACAGTCACAAAATTGACTTCCAATTTACTTGCCAGTAAATCCACAGTCATGAAATTTGACAACTTAGTTTTCCGTTCAGGGCACTGTTTGGCACGGTGCCCGGGTTTATTGCAGAAGAAACACAAATTTTGTTTAAGCGCAGCCAACCGTGCTTTGTCTTTGACCACCAGTTTTCTCTTATTCTTCTTCTTCTTTAATTGTTGGTATGCTTCTGCTTCCAGCTCATCAAAAAACTGCATTTTTAGCTTGTTGGATTTTTCTTGTTTGGGTTTCAGGGCCATTTGGCCGTGCACGCTTTTCCATGATGCAACAACTATACTATCATAGGCTTTCGCCACACGGATAGCATCCTCTAGTGAGTTAAGGAGGCTTTACAGGCTCCTAACCCTGCAAACAAACTGTTAGTTTGCTAGAAAACGAAACATAAGCCTGTGATTCCACAATAAGCAGCCATGCAAACCTATCAAACATCACCAACACTCAACAGCCAACCGGTTAGAGTATTTTTGCTTCTATTCCAGCCCATTCCCACCGTTTTAAAACCAAACCAGCTTCCAAACAGGCAATAGACAGCATTCAAAATACAATAACCATTTCTGAGAAGAACAAGAAACTAAAGGGAAAATTCCAGCAACCAATAAAGTAACCGTTACTTTACAAAAATGCCAACCACAGAGTAATCGGCAACAATAGAATTGACACAAAATTTCTTCCAAGAAAACGATTCGAAATGCAGAAAAACGAACCGAATGTGAACCTGGTAGTGCAATTACCACACAATCGATTGCAAATCGAAAAATATTTCCAACAGGAAGAAAATCCCACAATTCCACCATTTTTTGCTTACTTCGTCGGATTCTCGAGAGAACGTCGAGACTTCCACTCAGCACTTTCAATGGTAAATCCTGCTTAGACCAACTCTGATACCAATACAACCCAACCAAACCTAGATCGAACGGATCTTGCCCCCAAGCTATGGATCAATCAGAGTCATGGAAAGAGGAGTCACACCAGTAGCATGTAGCTACCAATCACAAAATCAAGCATACACTAGTGAGAGCCCAGCAGGTATACTTATACCCTCCAAGGCCCATGCACCACTAGTAGTGCACTGTGACACCTCACTAGACACCTCTGCAGCCTATTTGGGCCATGTGAAATCAGGTTAACTCCTAAACCTCCATCAATCACGGTTGTTTCTTTATCAAACTGTCCATCAATCATGGTTGTTTCTTTACCAAACTGTCTATGTTGTATCAGCAGGGTGATCTTTTTCTGCTCACTTTCCCAGGCTGCTCCCACATTGAGTACTTCGTTCATTTTTTTAAACCCGGCACAAAAACGTGGCTCCTGACAGACTAGTGGTTCCATTTGAGTCAATCTTTTTGCTAATACTTTTTTTGCTTTAGGCACTAGCTTAAGAATTCTCCCAGTGTAATATCCATTTGCTAGACAGAATATTTACAATCATTTCTATTTGCGGCACTTCAGGTTTTATCATCTTGAAGGGTTCTTCATGATGGTGCAATTGTGTATTAACATCTATTCTTGGATCTGCTTGTGGCATAGATGGAGAATGGACTTTGGTTGTTGCTTTAGCAGCTTCTTGGGTTTCTTCTTCTTACAATTGTTTAACCCACTACCTCATATCTTGATATCTTTTCTTTTCTGTTTTGAGATTCGGATACACCCCTGATGTGGTAGGTATATCTGTAGTTGGTGCAGATTCAGTAGGTACTGAATCAACTAGAACTTCTTTCTATTTTTGAGCTCTGGTAACAACCATCAAAGGTACAGTTGGTTCAGGTTGAATTACTAGTCTTTTCTTGATTGTAATCATCTTCACTGGAGTAGTAACCGGAGGTGGTTTGGGTCTTGTAGGACAATCTTTATAACAATGTCCATAGCCACATTCTCTACAGAATGGTGTAAATTTCTCTTTGTTTGGACATTCAGCAACTCTGTGATTCTCTCTACATGCAAAACATCCAAGTGGCGCTCTGGTCCATTGTCTAGCTACTTGTTGTTGCGCGACAACATAGATAGCATACTGCTCTGAAGGACCACTCTCGTGATCATTGCTATAGTTCCATTGCTCATTACCATGATAAGGTTATGGTTCTGTTAGATTCGCAGGGGGAGCACTCTATCCCATTGGAGATGGCAGTAGTCGTTCTAGAAATCCAAGGGCAAAATTGAAAGCCCTCTCTTTAGGATCTGATTAGTAGTAGGTTCCCGATATTGCATTTTAGCATATCTTTGTTGGATAATCCAAGGATCAAAGTGGCAAAAGGCTGTTTCATGACCCATAGAATTGCACAGATGACAAATAGTATTTGTCATTCGTTGTTTCAACGTTGGACATTCATTCATAATATGATTGCCCGCATAAATTGAACACCAGACATTTTTCAAGCTAGGATAAGTCTTTGCAAATTTTTCAGGTTCTTTGTTCACTTTACCATGGAATTTCTCCAAGGCTTTAAACTTTTCATCGAGTTGAGACTGCATCTTTTCCAGCTGCATCTGCTGCTTTTGACCAAGTTTCTCCAACTCGTCGATCATCTTCGTTGATGCAATGGTGGTGGATGCTGTCGTGGTTTGCATTGTCATATAAGAAAACATTCCAACATTTGGTTCGTCATCAAAATCTTCATCCTCCTCACGAATTGCATCGTCCATAGCGCTTTGTAATGTAATGTATTCATTATGGCATTTCATCTCACATCCATTTAGGTAGACCTGCTAAAAACCACATAATCAAAGCAACGTCATTGATTAGATTGGGATCACACTCAAATCTGAGATGTTTAACTTGTTCAATATAATCTCGTATTGCCTCTCTCTTTCCCATCTTAATTTTACTTAAAAGGAGAACGGGATCTTCCATAAATTTTCTGGGCTTAAATCTTGTAATGAGAGCGGCTTTAACCACTTCCCAATCCGTGTGTTCTACTTTATCTTTGTTATAAAACCAATCTTGAGCAGCTCCAGTTAAGGCCATAGGGAATAACTGAATTTTATCTTGTGAAAAAACTTCGCCATAAACTCTACATGATTCAGAAAAGATGTAGAAAATTTTGATAGGATTAGATAACCCATTGTACTTTGGTATATCTAAACGAGGAGACCTTCTAACAACAACTGGTGGTGGGTTCATTGGTCCTCCTTCAGCCATAATTTCAAATTACGCCAACTCTCTCTCTCCTTTTCTCTCTCACAAACAACATAAGAAATAGCAATTCCAATAAGCTTCAGATCCAACAATTAGCAAATGCAAAAGAAAACATGAGAGATGGAGGAAAAGAGATAGAGAGCAAGGACATTTACAAATCCATTCCATAAGAGAGCCAATACACTTGTATTGAAATGAAGATAGAACATGTTTTACAAACTCGAGTTACGACTATTCATAGTAGAATGGCCTCAAATCCTATTGGCCAATTCCTACCTCCCTAACTATTCTGATTTAAAAAAGAGTGGAAACCCATTCAATAATTGGAGAGAACCAATTTGAAATTGAATTTTAAACCAATTTTGGTGGGAGACCCAACTTTATTCACTAACTTGACTTTTACGCCTTGCGACATTAAAAGTCCCGCAAAATGGCCTAAAGTCCTTCTATTAACTTCCTAACTAATCAAATAACTATGTGATCATCGGGTTGGACTTACACACACAGGGTGCCAAATCCCTCTCACTTATTAGCTAGGGTTAGGGTTGCCTCAATATCCGCAAACCCTCCAACAGAGATTCTGACTGAGATTCAACCTGATTAGACATCATACATTGATAAGCTTTGTGTGAGGTCAAATACCCGATAAAGATTCTCCTACAGCTAATAGGATTGAGCTTCTTTCTTAGATTAGAAAGGATCTTCACATAGCATAGACAACCGAACACTCGAAGGTGCTTTAGAATCAGCTTGTATCCATAGTAGGCTTCGAAGGGAGTCATCAAGTTGACTGATTTTGTGCTCGAGTAATTTTGTAGATGACAAGCTATAGAAATTGCTTCAGCCCAAATTTTCTTGATTAGTTGAGCATTCAATAGCATTGTTTGTGCTGCATTTAGCAATGTTTGGTTCTTCCTTTCGGTTACTCCATTTTGGTGTGGGTTGTAGATGGTGGTGAACTGATGATGTATGCCACACGAAGATAGATATTTGGACATTTCATCTAGCATGTATTTCTCTTTCACAATCTGTGCATAGGATCTTGAGCTTTCAACTAGTCTGTGTCTCAGCAAACCGCTTGAATTCTTTGAAGCAGTTAAATGCCTCATATTGTTCTTGATGAATATTGTCCTGGTGAATCTTGAATAATCATCGATAAAAGTGATAAAATACAATGCAAAACCTAGAGAGGATGTGCTCACAGGGCCAGACAGATCACTATGTATCAATTCAAGAATGAACTTAACTCTAGTGGCTTTCCTTTTGAGAATCTTAATCTCGGCTATTTTCCTAATAAGCACATCTCACAAACAGTTCAAGTGTCTTTGGAGGCACATTTAAACTCAAGTTCTTGACTGGACTATTGTGATGCACGTACAAGATAGCTCTCATGTTTAAATGTCATAGTCTTTGATGCCATAATTGGACATTAGAGATACTCATATTTGTAGAAAGTGCATACTCATGACTCAAGATATTCAAATTACCTTCTCTGTTTGCAAAGAGGATTTCATTCGATTCTTCATCCAAGATGGTACATTGTCTAGAATTAAACAAAACTCCATAGTCTTGATCTATGATCTTGTTGATAAACAATAAATTCTTTGTTGATTTGGGTACATAAAGTACACCATCAAGTACTTTAGAAACACCATCTGGAAATTGAAGGCAAATAGATCCTTGGTCTTCGATCTTGTGTGAGCTTGAGTCACCAAAGTATATGTACTTTAAATCTAATGTTGTTAGTACTTCGAAAAGGTACTTGCATGGAGTCATGTGCTAAAAAGCACCTAAATCAAAATATCGTTGTTGGGTATCTCTACTTCATTGATTTTGTACATCAGCAACGTTGGATCTCGTGGGAGTTTCTGGTAGAATCAGAACTTCCTTCTTGATGCTGCATCTTCTTAGTCGCTTCATTATGCTAGAGAACTCGACAATCCTTAATGTCGTGAGTGGTTTTCTTGCAGTACTTTCAAACGAGTTTGGTCTTCAACTTTGGTTGTTATCGATTGTGCTGTTGGTGCTGGTTCAAATAAGTTTGCTCAGCTTTTGTCTTCTTGTCCTCTGGAATTTCCTTCCTCTAGAATTGTTGCTTATTTGAATACAGGTTGACTGTCTTGGTATTTGATGAAGATAAGCTCTTCATTCTTACTTCTTCTTGCAGTAAACTTGATGTCAGCTTCTGGAGAGACCGCTCAGGAGTATTGCTCAACAACAATACTCCACACGATGGCCTAGTTGTCAACATCAATCTAAGGCTTAAAGGGACTTGACTGTTTTCAAACGTGGCCGGTTCCTAGAAAAGAGCATACTCGCCGATTCTTGAAAAATAGCACACCCATTGGTTAGGGTCTCCAAAACCAGGTTGATAACAAAAAAAAAACAATACCCATCCAACAATGACCATTTTAGTCTCTTATTAAACAACAAATACCATACAATTCGAATACAAATTAAAATGCACAATTATTATATTTTGATATGGATTATTGCATCACCTAAAATTGAAAAAGACTTTTACTAGAGTATGCACAAGCATTAAATGCTAGTTGCCCATCCAATGATCCATTGAGAGAGTGTCCATTGGACACACTATCTCACTTAAGTTGGATCATTGGATGGACATGTGGTATTTAGAGCTTATGTCTTTAGATACTCGCCCCATGCAAAAAGGGTTTACATAAAATTTTGAGATTTGTTTAAAAAAAATGAAAACAAACCTCATTACAAAACCAATGGACTTTTGGCCTATGAGTTGCCAAAAAGCCAATTAAAATAAATTCAATAGGGTTCCTCTAAGGTGGTTAAAAAAAGAATTATGCAAGGACTCCTTGAGGCTTGTCCCGTTGAAAGTTTGAAGGTCTACTCAATTAAAAAGATAAGCTAAAGTGAGACTAGGAAAAGAAAAGAGAAGCATCAACCTTGCAATCTGACGTGCACTACCACCATTCATATTTTCGAATTTGTATGTTCCAATGTTGCATTTCATTTCAAAATGTGAGTACCTAAGAGGAAAATTCAAATATTTTGAAATCTTGCCTTTCAAAGAGACGAGTAACTTTTTAGTGTATTCAACAAACGTTTGAAATGCAAATAGTCCTTGGACGTGCAGATGAGTCAGGAAGAGTCCGAAGGAATAAAGCATGTGTGAAAGATTTGAATCTGATCAGTACCCACAAAGGCCACTGTCGTATGTACCTGCACCAGTATTGTTGATCGTTCCTTCACGCTGCTGCAAGGACAGTATCTTCAACTCATAAGAATTATGGAATTTCAATGAAGATTTGGAAATTGGAATCTTATGGGTACATTAAAGTTTGAAGGCAATAATGAGCTATCATCGTCCTTGACTCCTTTGCCATTTGCCATTGACAATTTCAAAAGAATGATTCAAATTTCATGAAAGGCGAAAAACGCTCATAGACATGTTTTTATGGGAGTCACTGCCCCGTACACGTATCTATGGATGTTTTTTCATGAAGCTGGACTCGAGCCTCGAGGTATAGGACTCAGTCTCTCACTTTCAATTGTGCATCTCTGGATTCTGTACTGTTTTTGTGTGATATGCTGGTGGGTTTCGTGAAATTTACTTGGATCTTAATCCTGATTGTTTTGCTTGTCAAAGGTACAGTTCTTTTTGGAAAGGTACATGCAGTCTCCATAGCCTGTTTAGCTGTAGCCTGAGGTAAATGGATGTCACAGGAATCATGAATGTGTATCCTGTGAATCTTAATTTGTGAGCAAAACTTTAATTTTACAAGGGATAAGGCAAAACTCTAAGGATTTTTTCCAATTGAGTAGTAATCTTGGATTTGGGATCTTTTATTCACATTTTAAAAAATGGGTCTCATTTATTTATGTCCATGAATCATCTTGGTAAAGACGACAAAGCTTGAAATGTAGATCAACTCATGAACAATAGAACAACAACATGGGTGAGAAGCTCAACCTTCATGTCATGATTTTGCAACCTATCTTGGATTTGGATGGACCGAATTGGTACTGGAATGGTGATCCCAGCTAGTTATTAGTCTTGGTATGAGTATATGGAGGTCAAAAAATTTCAAAGGTTAATTTGA
The DNA here is from genome assembly GCA_029204225.1 of Diphasiastrum complanatum. Lineage (NCBI taxonomy): Eukaryota > Viridiplantae > Streptophyta > Lycopodiopsida > Lycopodiales > Lycopodiaceae > Diphasiastrum > Diphasiastrum complanatum. The sequence continues at coordinate 33,107,836 of CM055095.1, forward strand.
AAATTTTGAAAAACATGACCTTTTGTTGAGAGTATTTGGCACATATATTTGAAGAACACAATACATGTTTGTGCCCTCTAATGGATTTCAGACATCTTAAAAAACCTACTACATATCAAAATAATTTATACAAGCAAAACTAAATGCTAATTTGACAATATCTCCCATGCTTGGGTATCAACATGAGTATCACTTTGGTTAAAATTAGTCTTTAAAATTAGCCTTAGTCTGATACTAATGTAGGTATTGACCTAATTAATAGACATATATCAAGTTTTTCATATCAGCCAAGTATGGTTTTTAATACCAAGGTTGACCCTATGTACCCGACCAACATTGGTTTTTACAAAGTTTGACAAGAGGGTTGGTCACCATTCTCTACAATGTGCTCTAAACATAGGTTATCTTGCTTAATGTGTGTCGTAAAAAAAGTCTTACTCTATAATTTTGTTGGGTTCATGAACTTCAACTGGACGACATTATTTTTAGGTTCCATTAACTAGTGCTTCATATTTTCAAAAGGTTTCATTTTCCCAGAGCTGAAAATTACAACTAGTCAATCTAAATGCAAAATTAAGTCTTGTTATGTGCTAGATAATGAAGATCCCCAAAATTAGAACAGCCCATGCATGTAAGATTTAAGCTAACCATATGGTAAGGACAAAAAGCCCGAGACATAGAAAAACATATGTTGAATCTCGTATAAATGTCGCTTGAACACTTTTTTGCGAATGTAGAGGATTGGCAAAAAACTATTTAGTTTAAGCTAAAATTTTCTTATGGCCCACAATTTTTGGCATTTTAATAACTATGATGTCCTCTTCCAAGTTCTTAAGACCTTCTTCTAGGCCATAATATACTTTTGAGAGTTTCTATGGATCACAAAACGCATGTTCTACTGACATGTCACTTTCATGTGGTTTACATTTGTCTTATGGTCTCAAAAAATGATATAATCTATCAAATTTATATGCAGTTTTGTAAAGTCCTTAAGAAATCTCATTCTTTGCATAATTTAATGCACTTCAAGAATGAAGATTAAAATGCCATGTTGATCCTTTACTATAGAGGAGAAGTTTTTCTATTGACATTTATTGGTTGTTTAATAAATTAATCAAATCACCAATGAAGGTTTCCTAGAAATATTGTTAAATTTTCTCAAACCAACTTATAAGGTCACTAGGTTTACCCTTATTCAAAGTGATCACAAATAGCTGCATCACCTTCTGGTTTGAGCTCTATGCCATCAACGATGTCCCACGATTCTTTGGCTAGTAGTATGACCCTCATCTTGAATTTTCAGAGATGGTAGTTGCCTCCATCGAGTTTGTCAATCAGAGATGAACTAGAAGATGGATCCATTCTGGTTTGAATGAGATCGTTGGTAGAAGCAACAAAATCAGAACACTGTTGGCTGCGCGCTTGCTATAGAAAATGTCTTGATAGAAACAAGACCGATAATCCGCGCAGTAGAAATGCAGATTACTGAAATGCCCACTCTGATACCATTTCATAAAACGTGGGTGACCGACAACGAAAGTTTGAGCGTAGGCATGTAGGAATGGAAACGCAACAGTTAGCAGCATAAATATTCAAGATGAATGATTCAGACAAATTGCACAAATGAACAATACAGTAGTGAGAAAAATGCACTCAGATTAATATCAAACAGTGAGTACAATGCTTGAAGCAATAACTTCAACTTGATTGTTGAGCATGATTACGCTGGCTAAACTCTGATTGTTAAAAACCTTACTTAGCTCGATTCAGCTAGTAGTATATATTAACAAGTGTCTTCAAAAAATATCTTACAAGCATTGAATGCTATTTACAGCCGTCTTTGTATATGTACAAAGTAGGTAACCGCCCTTGGGATATTTAGTTGTCCAATTGTTTTAGGGTTGATGACAGTTTGGCGAAGTCGGTCTACCACTGTTGTGAAAAACCCGAAGGTGCCTTTGAATAGAGAAAGCATGTAAATCCCGAAGGTGCAAAAATCCCGAAGGTATGCCTGACATGGATTTTAAGACATTCTGGTTACTGTGTCGCATTTTTCTGAAGGTGCGAAAAATGCGAAGAAGGCGAAGGTGCCTTAAAAATGTTTTAAGGCAAAAACGAAGATTGTGAAAAATGCGAAGGTCCGAAATATGTAGTTTGTAAAAATTATAACAAATAAGGATCCTAAAACACTTGAAATGATGAGGGAAACAATAGATTATGATTTCATAAGATTAGCACAAGTTGAACCATCAAAATCCATCAAAAATCTATGCTTGAACCTCACTAAATGGCCCAAATCCTTGGAGAAGGCTTCACACGTGTGAAAGTACGGCCTCCCACAGTCTGAGTACTGTACACCATACCTACATTCAATCCTATAATCATTAGTAATCACAAGTACTCAAACAATTATGAACACAGAGAGCAATTGCACCATTATGAGAGAAAAAACATGAAATTGCTTGATTGATTTTGGTGAGATATCATCACCTATATATACATGATCCATCACGGTTTTGGGCAGGTATGAGTAGCCCTAAACCTATCCCTAATTCTAATTTTGGTGGATCTTTCATCCCTACCAAGTTAGGGTTGGAATCTTGGAGATCCCTCAACAATGCAAAAATTACCAAAAATAGCTCCTATTTTTTCTCCCTTGTATCTAAGCATAATTTAGACTCATTCCAAAGGTTCTAACACTTAGGTCTACTTGAGAACATCCTTATGAATGGAATCCTATGCTATTTGTCACGTGTGACAAGCCACATCATGGTCATCTAACTATTTACAAGTCATATGACCAAAACTAGTCAAGCTAGAATTGTGAATTTTTAACACTCCTCCTCACTATCTAGCTTGGTTCAATCATTGCTTTACTAATCACTCCAAGTGATGATCTGAACTTCATAAAAGGTGTCTTTTGAAGTGGTTTAGTAAGTAGATCAGCTACACATTCATTGCTTGGAACATGCTCCAAAGCAATCTCCTTGGCTTGCACCATTTCTCTCACAAAGTGATGGCATATCTCAATGTGCTTAGATCTTGCATGGAAGATTGGGTTAGATGCAAGGTGTTGGGCTGATATATTGTCATTGTAGATGATTGGTGCCTCCTATGAATCCATGATCTTTAGTTCCACCAATAATCTCTTGATCCAAAGTACCTCCTTTGTAGTGGTTGTCAAAGCTTTGTACTTGGCCTCGGTTGAAGATAGAGATATAGTTTCTTGCTTTTTTGAAAGCCATGAAACCACACCTTCTCCTATGAAAGTTGAATAGGAACTTGTTGATTTCCTATCCCTCTTGTCCCCTGCAAAATCTGAATCACTAAATGCATGAAGGTTAATCACATCTCTTCTATATAGAATCCCAAAATCCAATGTACCCGAGACGTATCTTAGAATCCTCTTAGCCTTTTTCCAATGGATATTCAATGGCTTTTGCATGGATTGGATCAACCTACATACACTAAAGCTAAGATCTGGTCTAGTTATAGTGATCCACATTAAGGAACCTATAAGTTGCCTAATGTCCATGAAGGATCTTTCATCATCTTCATTTGGCACTTTTACATCTTGCTCCATTGGTGTGTCAACACTTTTGCATACTTCCATCTTAAACTTCTTTAAAAGACTTTGAACATAGTTTACTTGACTTATAAAGATAAAATCAGACCCTATAAGTACTTCTATGCCTAAGATGAAGTGAAGACACCCTAGATCTACCATCTTGAACTCTAAGGATAGATCTATCTTGATTTTTTCAATACCATCAACACTATTTCCACTAATGATGATGTCATCTACATAAATGAGTAAAAGTACAATACCAACATCATCAAACTTAATGTAAAGAGTGGGATCATATTCACTTTGAACAAAAGAAAGTGAAATAAGATAGCAATGTAGTCTTGAATTCCAAGATCTCGAGGCTTGCTTCAAGCCATAGATGCTTCTTTGGAGATGGCATACTTTGTTCTCCATTCCATGCTTGATGAACCCTTGTGGCTGCTCCATATAGATATCCTCTTCCAAAAAACCATTCAAGAAAGCATTAGAGACATCCATTTGACATAGAATCCATCCAAAATGTGATGCAAGTGCAATGATTAGTCTTATTGTGACCATCTTGGCCACGGGTGCAAAAGTTTCCTCATAGTCTATCCCTCTCTCTTGAGCATAACCTTTTGTAACTAATCTTGCTTTATGTTTGTTAACACTCCCATTTGCATTCAACTTAAGCTTGAAGACCCACTTGCATCCTATTACATTCCTTTGAGGTCTCTCAACAAGCAACCAAGTTTCATTCTCAATCAAGGCATCATACTCATCCAACATAGCTTTATACCATTCTTTGGAGTTCAATGCATCTTCAACATTAGATGGTTCTTCAAAACTAGATAAAGCATAAGAAGTGGATGAGATACCCTCAACTTGCTGTCCTTTGCCTTGATATCTGAGCCTTGATGGCTCCACTTTTGCCCTTGAAGATCTCCTTGGTGTGATAGGTGGGTTTGGTGCTTGCTCCTCCATGAGCTCCTCCTCAAAACCAAGATCTTGCTCCTCGGCCATCTTCTTCTTGATTGTTGGAGCACTTGAGCCTTCTTCAAGCATATGCATATGATGTTCATCAAAGATGTTGTTTCAAGGATGGGAGATAGACTTTGTAGCCCTTGCTTGAGCTTGCATATCCAAGCATGATCCCTCTTGTGGAAGATGGATCCTCCTTGGTTCTTGTTTCCAATGGCACATGCACATAACATATACACCCAAAAACTTTCAAGTGATTAAGATTGGGTTTCTTTCCATACAACATCTCATAAGGAGTTTTGCCTTCAATTGCTTTGCAAGACACCCTATTCATCAAGTAGTTTGCACATACAAGAGACTCACCCCAAAAGGATTTGGGCAAACAAGCATCTGTTCTTAAAGCCTTAGAACATTCAAATAATGTTCTATTCCTTCTTTCAGAAACTCCATTTTGTTGAGGAGTGTAAGGACAAGAAGTCTCTTTCTTGATCCCTTCCTCCTCACAAAAGGCCTTGAACTCATTGGAGATGAATTCTCCACCATTGTCACTTCTAAGAATCTTGATGCTATGATTATGATGCTTTTCCACAAACAACTTGAACTTTACAAAAGTATCAAATACTTGAGACTTGAAGGAAAGTAAGAACACCCAACAATATCTTGAGTAGTCATCAATGAAGGTTAAAAACATGGATGAACCTCCATTAGATTTGGTGCTAGCAATGTGCACATCCGAGTGTATGAGTTCAAGAGGATGAGATGACTTTGTGATGGAGTTAGGAAACACCTTCTTATGTGCCTTGGATAAGGCACAAGCTTCACAAACCTTGTCTTCCTTCCCAATAGACCTTGGTAGGCCTAAAGCATACTCCTCCTTGATCATAGCCTCCATGGAACCCGAGTTGACATGTCCAAGTCATTTGTGCCATAAAGTAAAGGTAGATATCTTGCTCTTCTCGGCCAACATGACAACATTAGTATCCACAAATGCATCCAACTTATGAAGTTTGCCAAGTCTAGTGCCCTTAGCCACTATCTTACCCTTCTTCTTGATGAAACATTCATTTGAAGCAAAGTCAACATTGAAACCATTGTCTACCATTTGGCCAACACTTAGTAGATTCTTTGTTATTGTAGGAATGTACAAAACACCTTCTATGTTGATCTTTTTGGAAGATCCTAAGCAAAGGGGAATGCTACCAACTCCTTCAATCTTACAAGCTTCATCATTTGCTGTATAGATAGACTTTATAGGTCCATCATAAGATAAGAGAGAAGAGAAAAACTCCCTTTTACTAGTCATGTGTGAACTAGCACCCGAGTCAATCCACCAAGGATCTTCTCCTTTGAAGCTTGTTGAAGAAAATATGGACATCATGAGACAGTCCTCATGTGAACTCTCCTCCTCCTCCTCTTTGCTCATGTTGGCTTGGATGTGATCTTTCTTCCTCTTGAAGCATTCCGAGGCATAATGCCCCATCTTGCTACAATAGTAGCACTTCACCTTTGATTTGTCCTTCTTGACTTTGGTGGTTGATGGAGATGCCTTTGAGGGTCCTTCTTGATCCTCAAGCTTTGTAGACTTCTTGAATGTTGATCCTTTGCCTTTGGACTTGCCTTTGCCTTTGGTGAAGAGAGCTTGGTCATCTCCACCTTGGATGGAAAGCCTATCCATCCTCTCTTGCATTTGGCTCCTTCTTGATTCCTCGGCCATGAGTGTGCCTTGGAGTTCTTCAAGTATGGGTAGCTTACCCATAATTGCATATCCCTGAACCAAATTGTCAAATTCAAAGCTTAGTCCATTCAATATGAGTTGAACAAGCTCTTCATCCTTGATAGGGTCACCTATAAAGGCTAGCTCTTTGTTCAATTCCTTTACTCGTAGGACAAAAGTATGTGCACTCTCTCCTTTCTTTTGATAGCTTCTATAGATTTGATTCTTCAAAGCTAACATTCTAGTTTGGTTCTTGGATTCATAGACCTTTTGCAAAGTCTCCCAAGCATCTTGAGCTAAAGTGCAATCTCCTACCTCTCTTAAGAGTTCATTTGCAACATTCATTTTTATGCAATGTAGTGCAACATTGCACCTCTTGATGTATTTGGCTTTTTCTTGAGGATGAATAGGTTCACCCTCCTTACCATTTACAATTTCCATCAGATCTTGCATGATCATGATAGATTCCATTCTAACTTTCCATATGGAATAGTTAGTTTTGTTGAGCCTTTCATTAGTATCCAAAAGATATGCATTTATAGATGCCATCTAGTCTCCTAATCAAGGACTTGACACAAATGAAGGTTACTTCTATTGATTTGATTGAAGGTCTACCTTATCCCACTTCTTAGGGACCTGAAAAGATCAGTAATAGACTTCCTATAAAGATCTAAGAATGATCTCTAACAAAATCAAATCATAGAATACTAGAAACAATGCACTTGCTTGATTGAAGTAGACAATACTACTAGAATTGCCCCTCTTTCTATAAAGAACATTAAAGCTTCCAAATGATCTGATCAAGAGTGAATTTCAGCAACCTAATATACTTCCAAAATCACTTGTAAAAGATATAAATGGAACTTAATGATGATGCAAGACAATCTACTATCCAATCACAAGGAAAAAATGATCAAAATTGATGAAAAATTGATCTAATTTGGTGCATAAGTCAAGCAATGGTTGGACTGAACCTAAATCACTTTAGGAGGTGTCTACTACACCTTGGAACAGCCTTGAAGAGTCCCCAAAACTCTGATCTTCCCTCTCTTTGAATGCTAGAAAGCCTCCTCTATGAAATCACCTCCAAAACTTGCTTAGAAATCAATGCTTGGAGCAAGCAAAACTTGCTATCTTGGTAATGTGAATTGAATTCAACTTTGCCTCTGGTTTTAGACACCTAAACACCTGCAAATGTTGTCACACAACACCAATCTCCAATGCATTTGACTCACTTTGAGTTCTAGAATCAATATTAGATGCTAAGATCCAATCTACACAAGATTTAGATCAAAAATTGTGATCAAATTGAATGAAAACCAAGGATTTAGCTCATTTCAGCCTTTAGGCTCTGATACCATGTAAAAATTACAGCAAATAAGGATCCTAAAACACTTGAAATGATGAGGGAAACAATATATTATGATTTCATAAGATTAGCACAAGTTGAACCATCAAAATCCATCAAAAATCTATGCTTGAACCTCAATAAATGGCCCAAATCCTTGAAGAAGTCTTCACACGTGTGAAAGTACGGCCTCCCACAGTCTGAGTACTGTACACCAGACCTACATTCAATCCTATAATCATTAGTAATCACAAGTACTCAAACAATTATGAACATAGAGAGCAATTGCACCATTATGAGAGAAAAAACATGAAATTGCTTGATTGATTTTGGTGAGATATCATCACCTATATATACATGATCCATCACGGTTTTGGGCAGGTATGAGTAGCCCTAAACCTATCCCTAATGCTAATTTTGGTGGATCTTTCATCCCTACCAAGTTAGGGTTGGAATCTTGGAGATCCCTCAACAATGCAAAAATTACCAAAAATAGCTCCTATTTTTTCTCCCTTGTATCTAAGCATAATTTGGACTCATTCCAAAGGTTCTAACACTTAGGTCTACTTGAGAACATCCTTATGAATGGAATCCTATGCTATTTGGCACGTGTGACAAGCCACATCATGACCATCTAACTATTTACAAGTCATATGACCAAAACTAGTCAAGCTAGAATTGTGAATTTTTAACATAGTTGGCCTTCGGCTGTTTTCAGGATGCTCATTACTTGAACGATTGTTAAGGCTGAGCATTAAAATCTAACAGATTCTTCCCATGTGTAGCTCAATAGGGAAAAGCCTTCAAACTTTGAGGCGAGGAAAGGATCCATCAACAAACAAGCATGGAAAATCATATTCTTTATTAGTCCTTTTGTGTTATCATGTATAGGATAGAGCCTAACTTTAAATGCTTTTCATCTTTGAGGGGTGTTTAAAAGGGCGAAAAGCCCAACACGTTGAGATTTCTCTAACATAAATAATTGCGATTTATACTCTTTTTTTTTTGTAACTTCATGAGTATAAGTAGAAATGTTAGGAAAGCATTGTGGATGAGCATAATGTACGATTATGGAAAATTTCTCTAGGGATAATATTCATAAGGGCATATTATATTCATGCATTTTTATGAAATTTTGTCATCCTTGAGAAATGTGCATTTAATAGTGAATATGATATTTATAAAGCCTTGCTTGTTGGATACCCACAATGATTTTGAGAAAATGTTGGGACCTTTTGTTGGATTTTTTAACCTTTTTGCAGGTCATATATTCTCCATAATTTGCATGTTGATGTACCTTGTTTGCACAAAGAGAGAATGTGAGCGGTGTTAGACAAAACGGGTTTTGTAGATTGTCATTGGTCCACATTTGCCCTAAATCATATTTGACGGGGAATTGAAGGGCAGTGAAATGGCGTTGACAAGCAATCACGTTGATTTTAGAGAGAGATCACGTGATATTAGAAACTTCTGGAAATAGAATTTTCCAAAGAAACATAGAGAGCGAGCGATGGATCGAGAGAGAGACATAGCCGATGCGATTGAGGAGCGAGGGAGGGGCGCATCTGCGTGCGCGCGAGAAAGAGAGAGGAGCGCCTTACATTTCTAGGTATGAACAACTCTCTCATGCCATGCCAACAATTTTTGCAATTCAAACTCTCATAGAATTGAAGGGTGATTCTAGTATTTTTTTGTTTCAATCTGTTGCTTTTTGTTGCATTTGAAGTTGATCGTCACAATGAAGTTGGGTGAGAGAGAGAGAGAGAGAGAGAGAGAGAGAGAGAGAGAGAGAGAGAGAGAGAGAGAGAGAGAGAGAGAGAGAGAGAGAGAGAGAGAGAGATTTGTGTAAAATAGGCATCAATGTTTTCCGTGGACTACAACTTGTACCAACATGTACAAAAAATATTTATCATTAATACATGTTTTTGATAACTTGAAACAAAGCTTAAAAATCAACAGAAACGTCTAACAAGATCATGTGCAGTTAGGGCATTATCAGATTTAAAATCCCATCAAAAATTGGATAGGGTTGTTTTATGGGAAAGGATCTTAAAATAAGATGTACAAGAGAGTATTATTTGTGAAAGTGACATGACACATCACAAATTATTGAAATCCATAAAACTTTTCAGAAGCAATTTAGAAGCTCGTAAAATGTTCATGAAAAATTTGGGGCAACACATTAATACCTTATAAAAAGTAAAAATCTATGGGCCATAATAATGTTTTTAGCCACAATGTCAAATGTCAAGACAAATATTTATGCTTGGGAAAAGTTTTTTTAGTAAATTCTACACCCGGTTCAATGGCTGTTAGATTATGGCAAGACATAACAGTTTCACCATAATACTACGACCATTTTATTGGATGCAAAGGTCACTAAATAGACCATTTCCCAATACTAAGAACTAGTTTTGACGTTTTTACAAAGGAAATGAATCCATAATTTTATGACCTTTCTACCAAGTGCAAAGGTTAATAAAAAGACCATTCCCAATACGTAAAGCTAGTTTTGACGTTTTTACAAAGGAAATGGATGTGCCTTTCCAGGTGCAATCCACGTGTTCTTTTAACCCGCACCTTTCACGTGGTAGAAGGTGCATGTAAATAAGGATACTTTTTTTACGTGGACTTTATGCTCGAAAGGTGTGTAAAAACTCCATTGCCAAAAAAAGAGTTAAGAAAAAAAAAAGTAAAAATCGTTTCCACATTTGTCGTTCCTTGGTTGGAGGCCCTTTTTCAGTGGAATGGCCTTAAGAGAGCAACCTCCTAAAAGCCTCTTGGCCCGAAGCAAAGAATCCCTTCCTTGGCAGAACAACCTCATAAAGCAACCTTTTCCCGAGCCTCTAAGATGGGGCCAAAAACTGCAAAAAACTTATGGGATAAAGAAACATGTGTCAATCACAAAAACCTGGGTAGAGTGTTTGGGCAGGTTTCTGTGAATAAAAAAATTAATTTTTTAAATAAATAAAAAAACGTTTGGCTGTGATGAAGCTGGGACCAAAATAGGCATTGTGTCCAAGATGCAAAGCCTCCCCCCCCCCCCCTCTAATAAGGCTCTCACAAATTCAACCAACAAAAAGTGAAGCCAATATTTAAGAGCATCATAAACCACAAAACCCAAAATTTGAGGAAGGGCCCATGTGGCTTTCCACACCCACTTCTTATTTTTTGTATTTTTTTTGGGTTGTTGTTCCTGGCCATGTGCTGGGGGTTGGGGGTTGATGCAGCATCCATACAGAATCTCGTATTCGGGTCCAATTTAAGTAGCTGGTGCATGCATGAACAGATCTCTCTCTCTCTCTCTCTCTCTCTCTCTCTCTCTCTCTCTCTCTCTCCCCAGGTCATATACCCCAGATCATATAGATTTCTCTGCCCTATTCGTCTACGTTCTGTGTTTTTCCTTTAATTCTCCTATATAATACAACCCAATTCAGTTTCCCTGCTTTTCCTGAAAGATGGCTTCACTTCATACACCAGTTTTTAAATTTCTTTACAATTTTTTCCATGCATGCATGATGATATAACATTTCTAGGAAGATGGCTGATGAGGTTGACCTGAGACAATAGGGAGAGACTTGGTTGCTGGGTAGATTGTAAGTATGGTCTTTGTAGATCAATCATCATCTGGTTTGGTTTTTTGTAGTCTCTGAAGATCAATCATCATCCCAATATTGCTGTTTTTGTTGTGTTCCTGGCTGGATATTGCAAAGGGTTGCTCATCAAGAGCTATGTGGAATTGATGCATGACTTGATGTCTGATTTTGAAGTTGCTTCAGGAGCTCAGAGAGTAGTTCTGTTTTCAGAAATCTGGTGTCTTTACTCAGGCAGCTAGTAGTGCTGAGCAAAAGCTTTGGATTGATTTGCAAGCACTGGCGTCCCTTTGGACGCAAGCGGTGACAAAATTGGGACTGCATCCAGCGATCATGGGAACTGGAGCAGGCTCATGGGTTATGGATTTGTTGGCGAGAGGAGTCATTCGGAGGTAGCTCGGAACAGGAGGATTGTTTCTGCAAGAGAGTTGAGCAGTGGGGTGGGGTTAACCTCTGGCCATCCAGTTGGAACTGGACTAGGACTAGCATCTGCAGGTGGAGCTGGTTCAGTGATACAGAGCGAGGTCTCTGGAAATGTGAACGGGAGGGCAGAAGATTTTGCTAGCGATTATGGAGAATACAGGTATCGGAAGAGGGAGGATGATGGGGAAACCTGTGTTATAGGAAGCAGGAGTGGGGGAAGCTTTGTGGCTTATGTTGCTGCGGAAGCAAAAGTGCAGTTAGGAAACAATGTAGACGTGGGTGCATTTGGAGGAAATGGAGGAGTTTTTGCAGCAGTGGAAAGTGGGAGAAGGATTGCCGCAGTTCAAGAAAAGCAAGAAGATACCGAGGAGGGATCAAAAGCTGCAGCAGCTCGTGATTTAGAGGGAAGAGAATTGAAAGAGGATGCACTTTTGAGTATCAGTGGCAAACCGGAGATAGGAAATTCAATGCAAGGACCCACAGAAGCATTTTCGCATGCAGAAACTTTAGCGACAACTTTGGAAGCGTCTCGAGAAGAGGAAGGCGAGGTGCAACATCCACAGCATCTTTACGCATCATCAGAGGTGGAAAAGCAGAAAGCTGCGAGTCAGGAAGGTATTGGAGGAGGATCTTCCTGCAAAGAGTGTGGAAATCAAGCAAAGAAGGATTGTCGGTATCAGCGCTGCCGAACTTGTTGCAAAAGTAGAGACTTCAACTGTCCCACACATATTAAGAGCACCTGGGTGCCGGTTTCCAAAAGGAGAGAGCGTTTGCAAGCTGATGGCGGCGCTTCATCAGCTGAGCAACCCCTACCAAAATCCAAGCGGGCACGCAATCTTCCTTTCGTAGGTGTACCTGCTGCTGGCACTTCTATCACAGCTACTTCGCCTGTCACCTCTCCTCATGGCTCGGATATAAACTCGAGCCACCCATCTCAATCAGGTGAGTTGTGGTGCTCTTTCTTACAAGAATATCATCTGCCTGTTTACACACTGCATGTTTACATAGTAGTTCAGCAGTATTTCTTACTTTCACTCTTGCAACGAACCAGAACGATATTTCTCTGTCCAATATGTAGTCAAAACATCAAGAACTTGTAACTATCAACAATTTTTAGGAGGCATTCATCTTGACAAGAGTGCTCATATTGGAGCTAGAATGAAGGGGTTCCATCTTTTCAGTTTCATGGATGCTACTGTAGACTCCTAGTCTCAGATGTGAGCATGGATATGCTCTACGGTTGGGTAGTGAGTCCTATGTCCAGACGTCCAGACTCCATGTATGCTCAATAGATCTATGTCAAGTTAGTCCTTCGTGAGCCTTCATTAGCAGTATTAAGGTCTGAGCGTGCATGTTGGAGATAAACTATGTTTGGAAAGGAGTGCTACTGCGATACTGGAATCAACCTGAAAATCAAGCATGGTTCTTGTCTAGTGGAAAATCAAGGAAACTCTAGGATTGCATCGAGTCAAGTTTTCAAGCAGGATCCAGAGAGGAATTCTCCATAGATTTGACCCAAGAAAGTCCTTCAATGGTCGTTTGCTTGATGCCATTTTCTCTTTGAGATTTAGATCAGAAGTGGCTAATAATCTTGTTCCATTTTACTAAAGTAGATCAATTGCTGCTGATGTAATCATTATGTGTCTTTAACTAGAGAGTTAAACTAACCACTATGCAATCCTCCGATATGACCATGGTGAAAAACTGTGTCGAGTAGCTTTACAATTTGATGAAATTTGTGCTAAGTTTTGGTCCAAGAGTAGGTTGTATGACTATAAATCATAGATGCACAGTGTTCTGGAATGCTGCATTTTGGAATGGTTTTGGAAATCTGGAGCGTTCTGTTATGGAAGTGGAACGTTGCACCTTTTAATTTTAAATTTTTTCCAAATTTTTTTTCATGTATGTGTAGGGTGGAAAAAAACAACACATAGATTGTAAAAAAAATTCAAAACATTGTGAACTGTCATTCAAACTATCTAGTATCAGTACTGAGTGATCATTGATGCATCGTGTTTGATTCTCTTACAATCCGGACTCCAATTTATTGTTTGCAATGGTAGAATTGTCTATCATAGTACATACGTGGTAATGACTCACGAGTTATGAAGGAGTATTATCAAGAGGAAGAGGCACCCCTGGCAAAAGAGGAGCATACCCATGAGCCAATAAGAAAGGAGAAACTCTAGTGCTGGTACTAATAGACCTATTATAGCTATACTCTGCCAAACATAAATGTTGATCCCAATCCTTCCGTGAAGGAGAAACAAAATGCCGAAGATAATCCTCAAGGATCCGATTAAGAACTTCAGTGTGCCCATCAGCAGTAGAATGATAAGCAGTACCCATAAGGAGCTGTACATCTAAAATACGCATAAGCTCTGTCCAAAAGGTAGATGTAAACTTACCCATCAAAAATGATAGTACGTGGAAAACCATGCAGCCGAAAAATCTCTGATATAAAAAGGCGGGCACACTGCTCTACTGTAATAATACTGCGGGCCGGTATAAAATGTGTTTGTTTCGAGAACCGATCTACCACCACCATACATGAGTCATTACCACGTAGGGTATGACAAAGGCCAAGGATAAAGTCCATAGAAATGTCTGTCCACTGGCGATGAGGAATGGGCCAACTCTGGAGCAAACCAGCGGACTTAGCACGAGAATATTTATTACGGGCACAAAAGGTACAATCATGGATACGATGTGCTAGCTCAGACTTCATGGATGGCCAGTAGAAATGGTCCTTAAGACGTGCATAAGACTTCTGAAACCCAAAACGGCAAACAATAGGAGAAGCATGAGCATCAGACAACAATTGAGAACGAATGGATAGAGAACTAGGAATACATAAAATATAAACGATCATCAACAACAGTATAAACCTGGAACTTTGGAGTTGAAGGAGTGGACGAGAATGATAAACATCACAAAAGTCAGGACGAGACAAATATGCAGTCAATAAATCATCAAATAAAAAAGGAACAGAAGCAACAAGACTATGTAACAAAGCAGGAAGACGAGATAAAGCATCAGCAATCGTGTTCGACTTTCCTGGACGATACAAAATGTCAAAATGGAAAGATTGTATAAATTGTAACTAACGATACTTACGATCACGTTGAGAAAAGAAATAACGAAGAGACTGATGATTAGTAATAATATCAAAAGGAACACGATACAAATAATGGCGCCACTTCTTAAGAGCATGGATAACAACAAGTAGCTCTTTCTCATGAACAAATTAACGTTGCTCATAAGAGCGCAAACGACGAGACTCGTAAGCAATGACACACTTAGACGACGAAGAAGAGCCCCTAGACTAACAAAACTAGCATCAGCCTCAACAATAAACCTCTAATCAAACCGTGGCAAACACATAACGGCAGGCAGAAACGATGGCATGACGTAGTTGGACACTCAGGAGTCCAAACAAATGTATGAGACTTTTTCAGCTAAGAATGAAGTGGGGCAGCCACAATGGCGAAATACTTAACATGACGATGAAGATGGGCAGCCAGACCTAAAAACATACGAACAGAATGAACGTCGGTTGGAATAGGCCAATATTCAGTAGCTTGAACTTTTCGAAGGTCAAGACAAATACGCCCATCACAAACAAGGAAACCCAAAAACTCAATCTCAGCAACGACAAAGGAACATTTTGACAATTTAGTGAACAAATGATGCTTAACAAGTAACTCAAACACAGACGAGAGATGCGACACATGGTCAGACAAAGAAGTACTTAAAACAAGAATGTCATCAAAATGAACTAAAACATAAACACCAATAAGAGGACGTAAAACATTATTCATAGCATTTGCGGGTGGACCATATGGTGTGTGACATCACGTAATGGTGGCAGAGAAGTAGGTCCTGAAAAGACAACATAATAGCTAGGTGTAGCACGAATCCTAGTGGAAATGTAACTGCTAATAAATGAATGTGTACTTCCTGCATCTACCAAAGCAATATACTCTCACCCCAAGATGTGGACATGCAACCGAATAGAGTGAGGACCAAACGCCCAGCCCAAGTAGTATAAGCAAGCTGCGCATGGCAAGCGGTAGGAGCAGAATCAGTAGGAAGCGGGTCAGTCGGCACATCAGCAGGAGGTGGGTCATGAGTATCAGGAATCTGGATGTAAATGTTAGAATCATCAGGAGTAATGGCCTCATGGTAAAAAACAGCTGTAGTAGGGCCAAGAGTCTGACGACAATCACGGGCCATGTGGTCCGGGCTCTTACAACGATAACAGAGACGCTTCTGCTGAACCTCAACGAACTCTGCGGCTGAATAGCGTAGAACAAAGGCGGAGCGGGGTGCAGGAGGGCGAGCAAGAGTGGTAGTAGTAGAAGCCAGGGCAAGAGAAGTAGCCGAAATAGTCGGTGTCCCTAAGCGAGGGCGGGAAGAATAAGAAGAAGTGGATAACTCAGGGTACTTATGCTACAAGGTAGTGGCCAAGGAAATAGCATTAGAGAGAGTAGGAGGCCGAAAGGATGACACATCATATCATAAAGAATCTCCAAGACCAGCAATAAAGCGTGAAATAAGCTCAGTAGGGTGGAGATCACCAAAAAGGTAAGAAAGCTTAGTAAACTGGTCAATATAAGCAGTCAACTCACGAGTATGGGTAAGGCTGCGAAACAGATCACTTTGGCGAACTAGCCACTGGTGGTCAATCATAGCCATACGAAGGTCATGATGAAAGGTAGGCCATATATGCGACCCCTCGCGAGCGGCTTAGAATAGTAAACATGCCACCAAGTCTGAGCTCGACCATCTAGATGTAATGCAACCAACTGGACCTTCTGGGTTTCAGTCTTGGGATACATAAGAAAATAGGTCTCGAATTTAGAGAACCAATTCTCCAAAATATTCCCATCAGACGAACCAGAGTAAGTGGTAAGTTGGATGCGATCACGAAAATCACGAGCAAAATGTGGCTCATGACTTACAGGAAAAGTAGGGGAGGGAAAACTAGGTGGTACTGAGGGAAATCTAGGTGGTGGTGTAGGAGACCCATAAGGAGAGCCAAAAAGACTACCACCATATGAAGGCTGACCAAACGTGACTCAGTATAGGGAATAAAGGGGCTTTGCCAGAACCATGAAGGGTCTCTGGTAGTGTGGTATCCCCTCGAGGCAAGATAGTCTCAAGGCTAGAAAGGACACGATCGATACGACTCTCAAGGCGATCCATGCTACCATCAATGTGGCATGTGCGTAAAACGATCGTCTAAAGAGCTTTTCGTCCGCTGAAGAAATAGCCATAGGTGATAAGGAAAAGACAAAACCTGAGGGAGAGGACGTTCGTCGTCACCCCAACTGTTAGGGACCCAACTCCTTTGGGTCCCAAACCCAAACTTGAGACTGGACGATGACTGGGCCTGTAGTACTTGACAGGTGACTCGTGAACCTGCATGGTTGCCACGTGTCATGATCTAGGTGTGCACATGACTTGGAGTCTCTCTCCTTGGAGGTATACAAGGGGAGGAGAACTCATTTGCCATCCATTCTGTCTATCTAGGAGGAGGTGGATGGAGAGTGTGTGCACGGCCAGGATGTTTGCTAGCATGAGGCAGGAGATGGCTGAGAGCCTAGGCGGTGGTATGGGATGCCATCTAGGAGGGAGGTCGGATCCAGCTTGATACGGTCACAGGCCAGGGCCCCGATTAGGTCCTACGGCGGGGTGGAACGTGAACCGTTCGGTCTCTTGTGGTTAACCGGCACCTGGAGGTTTGCAGTAAGTAGGGATTATAACATATGGTATCAGAGCCACTGTAAGCCGAAAGCAGGTGTGTTGATCCTTAGTAGTTTTCCTATAACTTACGTTGCTTCTGATGGATTTCAAAACGGAATTGAAATGCATTTTTCAGGGTTTTTTCCTTCCGCTGTTTTTTACCCAAAATTGAAGAAAAAAGTTAAGAAAAAAACAGTATGGGGCCCATGGAAGCCCTGCCACGTGGCAATGTACAGGGTAGGACAGGTGGCATTCCTTCCTATGGCATTTCCGCTCAGATTCAAAAGAAAACTCACCAGAAGGTGAAATTTTTAGGAAACTTAGGCAAGAATTTAACGATGTGTTTCCTGAGCAGCTTCCTGAGGGTCTTCCCCCCTCTGGGGGTGTTGACCATGGTATTAAACTGATTCCTGGTAGTTCACCTATATCACTGTATCCATATAGGATGAGTACTATTGAAGAGGATGAAGTTTATAGACAACTGCAAAATTATTTTAAGATGGGCCATGTTAGGCCTAGTAAATCTCCCTGGGGGGCACTTGTGCTCCTTGTTGATAAAAAAGACGGAGGTACTCGTCTTTGTGTGGATTTTAAAAAATTGAATAAATTAACGATTAAAAACCGTTATCCTTTGCCGCGAATGGATGAACTGGTTGATCGATTGCATGGTGCAAAGTACTTCACCAAAATTGATTTGAGATCAGGGTATCATCAGATTCGCATAAAAACTCAAGATGTTGAAAAAACCGGGTTTAGAACTAGGTACGGCCATTATGAATTTCTGGGTTTACCATTTGGCTTGACAAATGCTCCAGCGACTTTCCAGCAGATGATGAACGATCTTCTTCGTCCATATCTGGGAAAGTTCGTAATAGTCTACTTAGATGATATTCTCATCTATAGTAAGACCTTGGAGGAGCATCTCCGGACTGTCTTAAAGTTACTAATAAAGTCCGATAAGTACGTGAATGGCATATCCCTAAAACCATCCGGGAGGTTAAGTCCTTTCTGGGCTTTACGGGGTTTTTTCATAGATTCATCTTGAACTATGTAGTAATTGCATTGGCCTTGACGAATGTCCTCAGGGGGGCTAAGAGAGTTCGCCGACACAGTAAGTTCAATCCTCCAGTTACTTGGACTGAAGAGTTGAATCAGAGTTTTGAGAACCTCAAATACTGTGTAACTACAGCGCCTATTCTACACATAGTGGATCCTAACAAGCCGTATGTACCTGAAACGGATGCCAGTGACTATGCTATAGGCGCAGTCCTATATCAGGATGGTAGACCGGTAGCTTTTGAAAGCAAGAAGTTGGACCCTGCTCAAAGGCAATATTCCACCTATGACAAGGAACTTTTTGCTGTTATTCATGCCCTGAAAGTTTGGAGACATTATTTGTATGGCTCCCAGTTTACTATAGTTATTGACCATCGAGCGTTAAAGTATATTAACGATGCGGTCGACCTTAGGGGTCATAAGGCCAGATGGTCAGAGATGCTCCAAGAATTTCATTATGACATTGGGTACCGGAAGGGTACTTCTAATAGTGTCGCGGATGCCTTAAGCCGGATTGGAGAGGTTAATCAGTTAAGCTTTTTTGAGATCCAATCTGAGTTGTATCTGTCCTTAAGAGATTTGTGTAAGACCGATAGGTACTTCGGTCGTATTTGGCTAGACGTCTTGGCAGGTTCTTCTAGATCTAGTGATGAGCTTGGAATGCAGGATTCCAAGATTTCTCCTCAGGACAAGATACAGAGAGACTATTCCATTAGGAATGGGTTACTTTTCCGGAATGGAAAAGTTTGTGTGCCAAAAAATGATGATATAAGGGCCCAAATCCTACATGAATGTCATGACAGCTTGTGTGTAGGGCACCCTGGCCCTCGAAGAACGCTTGACTTAGTAAAAAGGAACTTTTACTGGCCAAACTTAAAAAGTCAAGTGGAGGCATATGTTCGCAAGTGTGCACAATGCCAAGTTAACAAAGCTGAAAGACTTAAGGCAGCTGGTTTGTTAATGCCCTTGGAAATTCCCGAAAGAAAGTGGGAAAGTATTTCCATGGACTTTGTGGTTGGGCTACCTCGGACGGGGAAGCAAAATGATGCCATTTGGGTAATAGTTGATAGGTTAACCAAAATGGCGCAGTTCATACCAACTAGGCAAACTGTCAAAGCTTCTGAACTTGCACAACTTTTTGTAGAAAGGTTGTTCAGGTTGTTTGGTTTGCCGAATGACATTGTTAGTGATCGAGATCCAAAGTTCACTGGCAAATTCTAGCAAGCGGTCTTTGAGAAATTAGAGACCACCCTAAGTTTGGAGTCATCAGATCATCCTGAAACGGATGGTCAGACAGAGAGGACAAACGAGTCTATGGAAGATATGCTTCGGGCATATGTTTCCAGAAGACAGTCGGATTGGGAAAGGTACCTTCCAATGATTGAGTTTGCGTATAACAGCGCAAAGCACTCAGCAACGGGTTTTAGTCCATTTTCTCTGATGTATGGTTTCCAGCCTAGGGCTCCCATTTCAGTGGGCCTCAAAGGCCTCAAGGTTAAGGCAGCAGTAGATTTCCTGCATGATATGCAAGAAATGTTGCTTGTTGCTCGCGAAAACGTAAAAACGGCTTAGGATAGAGCCCAGTTTTACGCTAATCAAAAGTGACAACCTAGGGTCTATGAGGAAGGGGCTTGGGTATATCTTAGAATCCCAAAAGACTCTAAGGTATTAAAGACTGGGAAATGTCCTAAGTTATCACCTCGTTACGCAGGGCCATTCCATATAGTAAAGAAACTCCATCGGAATGCGTATCAGCTAGAACTTCCTCAAGGTGTTAAGGTACATCTAGTTTTTCACATTAGTCGTTTAAAGGAACGACTTGGTGGAAAGATTAGGCCCCATAATGTAGAGCCAATCACGACCAAGAATGAGGTTTATTTGATCCAACTTCATGATTTGGAAGTTGACAGTGGTTCTATCACTGAAGGTTTGCTTTCTCAGCCTTGACTTGTTTCGGGTTTCGACATGTTTCCGCTTAAAGAACTTCTTTTTTGGAAGTGAAAGTTTAGGCTCACTTTGAAAGGGTTTCATTTGCTTAACAGCTTTTCTTTGCCCTACCGAATCGTCATAAATTTGGGCGAACTTAATGCCTCGCTTGAGAGTTTGTGGAGAGTTACACTGTAACTTACACCTTATAATTTTCCCTCAAACCTCTAACAAATTTTTTGACCTTGTGATAGTCATCTAAAGCAAGCTACTAAGTGACTAGTTACTGTCAGTCCCAGTCTAGCACAAAATAGATGTTCTAGGATCATGAAATCCACTTTACTTCTTGATGCAATAGAAATATGCTATAACTTTCTTAGAGAATTCAGCAAGCCAGAGGACACTACTTTACCACCTCTTCCTTGCTTTTCTTGGCTGAAATTGCTTCCTACTCTTCCTTCTCTGATAGCGGTTTCCCACTTGCAATTGGGCGCTGAAGTTTCTGGTAACCAGTGCTGCTTTCCTTGTGCTACACTGGATGCCTGCTTGATGCTTTAATTTCACTGTACTGGTTGCTAGAACAGCAACGACTCTTCACTCAAAAAGAACTCACATTGGGCACCAGAACTGTTGTTTATGTCTGCAACAAGTACAAGGGATTTTCCAGCAGATATGCACTGAAAATATCTCACAAAAGTGTGCCCAAAATCTGCTGAAAAAATGTGTTGGAGGTGTTGGAAAAATTTGCTGACATTCTGCAAAAACGGGTGCCGGAAACAGCAGAGAAGTTGCTGATAGTCAAGCCGAAAAATGTGCTGGAGGTGCTTGAAAAGTGCGCTGATATTTTGCAACTATGTGCGCTCCACAACTTCTTGGCAAAGCGGCTTTCTCACAGCACTTCTCGTCTTTACAATACCAGTACCAGCAGTGCCTCTCTCTCTTGTAAATGGCCGTTGAATTCACTAGAACTAAGAAGATGCACCCTGCAATCCTCTTTCCAGCAACGACTAGTATGCACCTTAATAAGCAGCCTCTGAACCAAATTTCTACCTTGAACTAAAGTGCTTGAAGAAACTATGGAAGCTCGTGGAGGAGAGATTCTCTATCCTAGTGAATTACCTATGCTCTGATATGACTGTAACGATCTCTGAAGCAAGAAGGAAGAATAAAAAAGTATCCACCCAGCCTAGATGTGCCGTTGTCGCTCATGGTGGATTAGAGCTCCCTAAGCTCAGATATATCATTGAAAGTCAGTTTCAGCCCCAGTTTTGAGGCTACAAGCCCTGGTGTCTCATCTTTGCCCCTTGATCCCCTTGCTCTGTTGCAACACTTTCTATTAGGAAGAATGGACAGAGGACCAACACGATTGAAGAGTGACTTTGGATCTCCACCCACTATCCTGTACCTAGCTCTACATCCACAGGCCACCATATAGGACCAGCGGCCAACCTCCAGGAGGCCATGCACTCCTCACATGCACAGTTGCCCTTCATGCATACTAAGCATGTGGCACACAGGTCCTACCTAACTTTAGGGACCCACCCTTAGCACTAAGGGTGCCCTCCACTTAGTGCCACTCCCTATGAATATAGACCAAGTCCACTAGATCCTAGTCCCCAAGAGTTATTATCCCGAACTACGGGGTTGAGTGTCACCCCGCCGGGACCCCCTAGGGTCTAACGAGTCACAAGTATCCTTGTGTTTGCCAATGGCCATAACATCTCCTTCCCCTAAAAGGAGCTTTCGTCCTCGAAAGCGATATCTTCAAAGACGAAATCAGGATACCTCTTGCGAAACTTGCTTACAGACTCCCAGGTTGCCTCTTCTTGGGACCCATCCTTCCACTTAGACTAAAACTTCTCGAAAGACCGCATGACGAGTCTTGCGATTTCGGATATTCAGAATTTCCTCTGGTTCATGTGGCAAGGAATTAGGTTCCTCAAAGGCTATTAGGGTTTGTTCTGGGACAATGTTGTCTCCTTCTCGCAACACCCGCTTCAGTCGACTGACATGAAAGACCGGATGTACCTTTGCGGATTCTGGCAAAGCCAACTGGTAAGCAGAACTTCCAGTTCTCTTGAGTATTGTGAAGGGACCACAATATCTCGGGGACAACTTAGGACACTTGCCTGTGCTTAGAGTGGTAGAGTCTTTAGGAACTTTCAGAAACACCCGATCGCCTTCTTGAAAGGTCACATCCCTACGGGTTTTATCCGCATAATGCTTAGCTCGCGCTTGCGCTTGCTTCACATTAGCTTTAGCTATCTTGATCATAGTTTCCATATCCTCAAGAAACTCTCTAACACTCTGTACTTTTTCTTTCCTAAGCCCTACGGCCAGGGGGGCTCTAGGCTGAAATCCATACATTACCATGAATGGCTTGTACCCTGTAGTGGTGTGTTTAGTGCTATTATAAGCAAATTCTAGAAGCGGAAGATACTCTTCCCAATTGGTTTGCTTTTTATCAACATATGCTCGTAGCATATCTTCTAGAACCTGATTGACCCTTTCCGTTTGACCATCCGTTTCGGGATGATTAGTGGAGCTCATAGACAACTTAGTCTCTAACTCGATAAACAACGCCCTCCAAAAGTTACCTGTAAACTTTGGATCTCGATCACTGACTATATTGGCGGGAAGGCCATATAGCTTATAAATGTTTTCTATAAAAAGCCTTGGCGACTTCTGGAGCTGTAACAGTTTTCTTGGTCGGTACAAACCGCACCATCTTGGTCAATCGGTCTACAACTACCCAAAATGAGTCATGGCCTTTACTCGTTCTTGGTAACCCCACTATAAAATCCATGCTGATACTCTCCCATCTACCACCAGGTATCTCTAGTGGTTGGAGGAGCCCGCCTACCTTGAGACGTTCAGCCTTTATGGCTTGGCATGTGGTGCACCTTAGCACGTACTCCTGTACGTCTTTCTGCATACTAGGCCAATAAAACTTATTCTTTGCAAGAGCATAGGTCCTCTTTATTCCGGGATGCCCTGCACTAGGACTGTCGTGACTTTCCTCAAGAATATGGCCCCTAAAGTCACCGTCCTTGGGTACACATACTCTTCCTTTATAAAGGAGGTACTCGTCCTCAATGGAGAAATTCTTCCATCGAGCATCCGCAACACCTGCTGATGGCACATCCTTTTTGGATGTTTCCGCAACATCTTCAGGCGGCGCGTCCCGTCCCGAGGCAACTGCAACATCTTCCGATGGCCCTGCAACATTCTCTGATGGCCCTGGTGTGGCTGTGGAATTCCTTTGCTCAATAGCCTACCACACAAGTGCGTAGTAAGAATCACTAACACACTTTCCCCTGAGTGATTCCAGGAATTCACTCCTGAATTCCGTAAAACTTAGCGCGCTTACCATGGCCATTCGACTCAGATCATCTGCTACCACATTGTAGCGCCCTTTCTGGAGCAGTTCGGCCCAACGAGCTTTTCTTCCTTTCAAGTCACTTTGGGAGGAAAGCCACTTAATACTTTCTTGATCAAACACGATCTTAAACTTAGCTCAATAGAGGTAGTGCCTCCATTTCTTAAGAGCATAGACTATTGCAAACAACTCCTTCTCATAAGTGGAATAATTCAACTGGTGTTTATCCAGTTTCTTACTCTCAAATGCGACTGGACGGTCGTGTTGAGTAAGAACAGCACCGATTGCCTGATCACTCTCTACTATGAATGCTTCATTTGGATCCACTAAACTTAAGACAGGAGCAGTTGCAATTGCAGCCTTTAGATTTTCAAAGCTCGCTTGTTGTTTAGGCCCCCAACTAAAGTATTTGCCCTTACTCTTGAGTAGGTCTATCAAAAGAGCAGTCAAGAGGGCATACTGATGGATAAACCTCCTGTAAAAACCCGCCAATCCGAGGAAGATTTAAAGACCAGGATATCATCAAGGTAGATTAATACGAACTTGCCCAAGAGATGTCTGAACACGTTGTTCATCAACCTCATAAATGTTGCTGGGGCATTGGTTAATCCAAAGGGAAGAACCAAAAACTCATAATGACCATTCCGTGAACGAAAAGCCGTTAACGGAATGTCATCTTCTTTAATACGTACCTGATGATATCCAGACCTAAGATCGATCTTAGTAAAATACTTTGCCCCTTTGAGTTGATCAAAGATCTCATCAATTCTGGGCAAAGGATACTTATCTTTAACAGTGAGTTTATTTAAAGCCCTACAGTCTATGCACATACGCATAGACCCATCTTTTTTCTTAACCAAGAAAATGGGCACGGCCCATGGTGATTTACTGGGGCGTATAAACCCTTTAGCTAAATATTCTTGCAGCTGCCGCTCTACCTCTAGGTGTTCCACATGGCTTAACCTATAAAAGGCTTACTAATAGGTTTAGTCCCGGGTATTAATTCTATGGGATGATCTACCTCTCTTCTCGGGGGTAACCCGGATGGTAAATCGCTAGGAAAGACGTCTTTAAAATCATTTAAAATAGTTTGCAAATTCGCATCTCTCTCACTTCTCTCAACAGAAGAAACACAACTGTATATTTGTTTGCCCAAGTCCAACTTCTGGAAAATCTGCCACCATTTGGATTTGTAGCTTCTTCAACTCCAGAAGGTCAATCCTGGCCAGAAAATCAGAAATCTGACTTGAAACGTGAATATTTTGAAAAGTATAACAGATTTCAGGGTGAAATCTGTTGCATCCTCCAGCGAGTAGTATCCTCAAAATCTGATCGAAATCTGATCACGTTTGGATTGCCTACTGTCAACTTCCAAGAAACAGGTCCTGGCGCCCTCCAGAAATCCGATTTTGTTGAAATCCGATTTTCTCTTGTGATGGATACTCCTTTTTGCACAGATGCTGCTGCAGACTTGAGCGCCCCCACAGAACTCACACCTATCAAAAATCAGATCACCAACTGCTCTCTTGATGGCGCTAGGGAGAAAGAAGGACAGCAAGAAAGCGCTGGAGAAGGAAGAGCGCTGAGGCAGAAAGTAGCGCTGGAGGAGGAGAGGAAAATGCGCTGACCCACCAGACCAGGATCCACGACAACCCAAATCATCTTTCTGAACTTTTGTAAATAGGCCCGAAGTGAGCCCCTTTGTTTATGTTTTGGCAGTTCTGTCCTCAATCGCATGTCTGAGTCACGAACTCTTCTTGTAGTGCGCACTTAAAATCATCCCAATCCTAATGTTGCATTGAAGCCACAGGACCACATCAACTCTTTCCTCCTCGAGAGTTCGCATGAGGTGGAAATAATGATCCATTTGAAACAACCAGTCTTCAACTGCACGTACATCATGTTCTCCCTTGAAGGTTGTAGGTGGACGAATTTTTGCATTGCATGATCTGTCTCCCACTCTAATTGATAGCTCAGGCGTCCTTTTACAGAGGGCCCCACATTGCCTCATCAGACTTTGTACAAACGATTGTACAGCCCCACACCCAGATGAGCACCATCCGTGCTTACACCCTCTCGAGTAGCACGTTGCCTCAATGGCCTTCATGCAAATGACTTGCAGGCCTGACCATCGAGGACTAACCTAGCTTACACCCCTTTGGGCAACACATTGCCTAATTAGTCGTCATCTGTTAGCCAACTCGATATTGAGTCTACCCATTCTTACACTTTCCTAGTAGCACAATGGGCAACGACTTTCCATGTCAATGCCTGCCATGTGAGGGTCTTGATGAAAGGCATCACCAACAAACTAGTCGGCTCTTCGCATCAACATCTCCCATCCGAGGGGCTTAATTACAAGGCTAGCATCATCGGCAAACTAGGATACCACACATAGTGTTGGGGCTTGAATGAAGTTGGTGTTGGATTTCTATGCTCAGGACCAAATCCATTCGGTAATGAGCATCCTGAAAATTCTGTCGAAGTCCGACTCCATCGACTTCGAAGTCATTGAAGTCCGAAGTCCGACTTCATCGACTTCGACTTCTCCATGTATATAATCAACTTACTCCATCAACTCGACTTCATCAACTAACTCGACATTCCATCATCAATCGACAATCGACTCCATCGACATTCCATCACTTACTCGACATCGAAGTACCCGACTCACTCAACTACATCGACAATCGACTTCATCAACTTCGACTCACTTCGACTTCATCGACATCGACATACTCGACACCAACTCCATCGACTCCATCGACTTTTCATCAACTCTCAACCGACTTTGTCGACTTCCTCATCAGGGAAAAGTCGATCCATGTACTGTCAGACGGCTTCAAGGAAAACACTGACAGTCCACCTACTTGTACGTAGACTTCATTACTTACAAAGGCGGCTACCTACTACAAGGCGGCTCTAATTAATTAAGTAGGTAGACATGTAAATAAAGTCAGTATCTTTCATTTTGTATTAGAGGCTGATTAACTTGGACAATCCAGCAAGCAACGATTAAGCCTCTGAAGCTCTGCAATTTTGCCCCTCACAGATTAGTGCTCAGCTTCACGCTGATGTACTCTATTTTTTTGATTAATCAAGAGTGCATTTGTCCACACTTCTGCTTTGTTCATTTGTGCATTGTTACTGATTATTCATCTTGATTATTGCTGGTAGTTGACGCACTTCCGATCCGCAACCTGTTGTTAAACTTCTGTTGTTGTTCCGCATTTCCAACTTGATATCAGAGTTCTGTTTCTATCAGTTCTCTACTAATCCGATAACAATCTGATACTTCCACCAGTATCTTACAGTTTTACGACATGGTATCAGAGCAGGTGGTTCAGTAATCTGCTTTTCATGCAAGTTATCAGTCTTGTTTCTACCAAGACATCATTTTTGCAAGTGCGCAGCTAGCAATATTTCGACATCATTGTTGCTACTAGCGATCTCGCTCTCTACACCAGAATGGATCCATCTTTTAGTTCATCTTTGATTGACAAACTCGACGGAGAGAACTACCATCTCTGGAAGTTCAAGATGAAAGTCGTACTTCTTGCCAAAGAACTGTGGGACATTGTTGATGGCATAGAGGTCAAGCCAAAGGTCGATGCAAACAACATCACCAAATGGAGAGAGAGGGATGGCAAGGCATTTTCCTTGATCACTCTGAATATCAAAGACTCTCAAATCAGCCATATTCGAGCTGCTCAGACTGCTAAGGATGCATGGGACATCCTAGCAACCCTCTATGTTATCAGGGATGTTACATGCAAACTTCATCTGAGGAAGAAGTTCTTCACATTAAGAATGTCTGATGCAGATAGTGTTTCGAGCCATCTCAACACTTTAAAAAATCTTATGGAATAGATGACTGCAATCGGCTCAGTCATTGAAGATTCCGATGCAGTGATGACTCTATTATCGAGTGTACCTGATGCCTATGAAACTTGGGTCATGGCTATTTCGACCCAATAGCATCTCACTCTATCAAGGGTCATTTCGATGCTACTACAAGAGGAGATAAGAAGAAATGCATCCTCCTCCGGCTCAGGATTGGATCATCAAGCTCTATATTCAAAGAAAAATCAGAAGTTCAGATCCAAGAAATCTACAAAGTCAGATTATCCTGACAGGAAGAGCAACATGCAGCCTGTATCAAATACAACATCAACTTCAGAGCCTTCATCATTCCAGCCAAGGCGGAATCTATTCTGCAAATATTGTAAGAGAATTGGTCACCTTATCAAGGACTGCAGAATGCTGAAATACGACAACGAAAAGAAGAAGCAGTTCCAACAACAAGCAAATGCTGCAACTACTAGTCACTTGACCCAGGAGCGAAGCATCCTTCATGACCAAAGCTGGAGAACAACAGGATATCGATTCCTGGTATCTGGACTTGGGAGCAACCCAACACATGACTCACCACCGTGACTGGTTCCAAGGCTACAAGCCTTACACCCATTCTAGAGTTGTACAGCTAGGAGACAACTCATCTCATACTATCGAGGGTGAAGGAACAGTCAAAATTGAATTCCAGAAAGGTGACGTAAAATTTCTGTCCAATGTTCTTCACGTACCAAATCTTACTAAAAATATGCTTTCAATAAGCAGAATCACTGATTCTGGTCATAAGGTCGAATCTGATACACAGGGCTGCACCATTCTTGACAAGTCTAGGAAAGTTTTAGCTTTCGGTAGAAGATGTGGCTATCTTTACAAGCTCAGTCACTCTTATTCTACAAATCGTCAAGCTCTTCATACTTCAACTTCTGAATCAACTGATATGCTATGGCATTTCAGATTAGGCCATTTAAATTTCAAAGGTATTAAACAAATGTCGAATCTGAATTTAGTGCAAGATCTTCCATCTATTAACAAATCTACGTCTCCTTGTGAAAGCTGTATTATCAGCAAACATGCAAGAAGGCCATTCATTTTTTATTTAGTCCATTCTTCTAAAAGTTTGTCAGATCTTGTACATAGTGACATTTGTGGCCCTATGCAGACTATTTCCACAGGGGGAGCCGTTTATTTTCTAACCTTTATTGATGATTTCTCTCGAAGAACTGTCACCTACTTCTTGAAGAACAAATCTGAAGCATTCAAGTTTTTCAAACACTTCAAGGCATTTGCTGAAAATCAGACCCATAGAAAGATCAAGGCTCTACGTACTGATGGAGGGGGAGAATTTATCTCCACCGAATGCCTCTCTTCCCAAAAATTCTGGGCAGAAGCTATCACGACTGCTGCCTATCTACAGAATCGATCCATTACAAAAGCCCTGAACGGCAAAACACCTTATGAGGCATGGACATGATCGAAACCATCACTCAAGCATACTCAAGTGTTTGGATGCATTGCTTACTCTCAAATCCCCGCTGATCTAAGAAAGAAGCTAGACGACACTACCAGAAAGTCGATTTTCATCGCCTATTCCCTAGACCACAAGGCATACAAGCTCTACAATCTGGACACCCAGAAAGCATTCACAAGTAGAGACGTCATTTTTGTGGAAGACAAGTTTATCGACCACGAGGG
Source organism: Diphasiastrum complanatum (assembly GCA_029204225.1). Taxonomy (NCBI): domain Eukaryota; kingdom Viridiplantae; phylum Streptophyta; class Lycopodiopsida; order Lycopodiales; family Lycopodiaceae; genus Diphasiastrum; species Diphasiastrum complanatum. The sequence continues at coordinate 33,137,095 of CM055095.1, forward strand.
GAAGGCTCCATTGAATTTAGATCCTAGAGTCGACACCAGCTCCGAACTTAGGATTGATTAGAAAATCGACACCGACTCCGACAATGAGTCAGACCATCGACAAGTCGAATCACATCAAAGGATTGAAGTTCAGCCCAGAAGATCATACTAATTTAGACAACCTCCATTCCGATTTATGGATGATCCAGCCTGCTATTTTGTGTAGGAACCTTCAGAGGCGATGTCAACACCTGATGTTGATCAGTGGAAAGCTGCAATGGACACAGAATTCGATTCTCTAATTGAGAATCAAACATGGACTGTAACTGAGCTGCCAAAAGATCGAAATTTGATTCCAGGATGCCAAAGGAAGATTAAATCGATGCAAGGCCAAGCTGGTCGCCAAAGGCTTCTCTCAGATTCCAGGTCTGGATTATTCCGAGACCTTCAACCTTGTTGTTAAGCATACTTCGATTCGACTACTACTCTCCTATGCAGTTGCAGCCGATCTCGAAGTCCACCAAATGGATGTCCTGACCGCTTTCCTCAACGGGACTGTCAAGGAGGAGATCTACATGTCGCAACCAGTGGGATACGAGCTCAAGGGTAAGGAGCACCTAGTGTGCAAAATCCACAAGACTCTGTATGGTCTGAAACAATCACCAAGCTTGGTTTCAGAAGATCAATGCATTTCTAGTCGAGAATGGTTTTATTCCAAATTCAGCAGGCTCAAATGTCTACTTCAAGTCTGTCTCGACTTCCTTCATAATCATCACTCTTTATGTAGATGATACGTTACTATTTAGTAACAATCTGAATTTATTGAAGGATACAAAATGCATGTTAGCACAGGAGTACAAGATGACTAATATGGGTCCAGCCCATTACTGCCTCGGAATCCAGGATTCATCGAAATCGATCCAGCAGACAAATTTATATCAGTCAACGGATCAAATCCATTCGGTAATGAGCATCCTGAGAATTCTGTCGAAGTCCGACTCCATCAACTTCGAAGTCATCAAAGTCCGAAGTCCGACTTCATCGACTTCGACTTCTCCATGTATATAATCAACTTACTCTAACTCGACTTCATCAACTAACTCCACATTCCATCATCAATCGACAATCGACTCCATCGACATTACATCGAAGTACCCGACTCACGCAACTTACTCCATCGACAATCGACTTCATCAACTTCGACTCACTTCGACTTCATCGACATCAACATACTCGACACCAACTCCATCGACTTACCCGACTTCGTCGACTCAACTCTCAATCAACTCGACTTCGTCGACTTCCTCATCAGGGAAAAGTCGATCTCTTCATCTCGAATTATCATCATTATCAGCATCTCTCTCTCTCTCTCTCTCTCTCTCTCTCTCTCTCTCTCTCTCTCTCTCTCTCTCTCTCTCTCTCTCCAAGAGTAGCAACACTATTTTTTGATCAATGTATAAGTAACTCATACAACAGCACTAAGTGGTCTAGTGACTTATTACTATCACAAAGTCAAATAGACAAGCCTAAAGAGTGAGTGAATCTTTGGTTTTATACGTTAGTTGATTGTTGATGAACAAGGAGCTCTACTTATCAATTGCAAAAAGATAGGTGAATGATAGCTCTGCCACCGATTGCCTATGAAGGGGAATCACTACTACTAGAAAGGCCTAAGAATGCCAATTAATGATGGATCAATCTCACTTCTTGTCTTTTGCTGAAAGGGACAAGAAAAGGTGACTATTAAATTAGTAGAGAAAAAAGTAGGTCTTTGCTGAAAGGTAAGAGCTATTGATGGATCTTTGAAGGTGGACTTTCTCCTATATTGCGGAATGGATCTTGAAGGTGGACTTTCTCCTATATTGCTGAACAATTACATAGCCAGATATTGGATCACTGGTAGTCCAGGTGAGCCAACCTCTTGAAGTGAATCCATCGAAGAATATCTCACTGGAAAATCAATCAATGATGGAGAGACACTCTGCAAGACAATCACTGATAGGAGGTCAAGTGCTGGCAAGTTCCCTCTTGTAAGCCAATTGCCGGAAGGAGGATAAACATTGCCGATGAAGATCATCATCAACGGCTACAAATAGAACCCCTTTGAAGAAGATAGAAATTTCGTCCTACCCTAGGAAGTGCTCTGTCACCAATTTATGAGTACATTCAGCGATATGCTTTCACATGAAGAACGATAGACACTATCATACTGATCAAAATAGTATTCTCCAACTACAAAAACCATACAATCAACAAAATATGGTATGCAGGCACTCCTACAAAGGATCATTGTAAGCATCTCTTTCATAGATTGACAAGATGTCAGGATTCAGAAACCTGAGCTGTAGAATGACTGGTACAGACACTATGTATGGTGGCTGGAGGCCCTTAAGAAAAACCTTCTAGGAAGTGACCGGAATAGGCCTAGCATCACCCTAGTACCCTCTGAAAGGCATTATGAAAGCGTATGTTACTGGGCCTCGAAACCAATCAATAGGATCATGAGTTTTAATAAAATACTGCTTGCATGCCCATAACCTATTGCAGCAATCCAAAGTCATTTGAAAGTTTGTCGGTGTTTTCAAAAAGCCTGGAATGTATTGTTGATTCAGCAATGAATTTTGTGATTTGGATTACATGTATCTTGAAAAATTATTTCTTACAATCAGCTTTCAAGCAATTCCTCCAGGTTTCTATAATATTAGGTTTTTGCTCGAAATGCTGTCTATCTAGTGCAAGCCTTTGATTTAAGTTGGTTTAAGATACTGCATTTGATTCTATGCTTGAACTTTTCTATGGTAATTTGACATTGTTGCTTGATCAATGCCAGCTTCACCCAGGAAAGGGACATTACCTGCAGAAGTAAAATCAGATGCTCTTTTCAAGTGTGTACGAGTAACTGGTGTTGATGATGGTCAAGAGGAGTTTGCATATCAGGTGACAGTCAAAATTGGTGGGCATCTTTTCAAAGGTGTTCTCTATGACCAGGGTGTGGATAAGACTACCGTTACCACTAGTTTGTCTGATCTTCAATTGGGGGCACGAAGTGTGGCTTCAAGCTCAGCTCTTGTTGATTCCACAACTCTATATGGTTCACCTGGAACTTTGTTGGGAGGTATATCAATCTTTTAAGAATTTAAAGAAATATCATCTTAACACCTTGAGTATTTGTAAGTGCCTTATGTATATCTTGAGATGGATGTATGACTATAAGCCAATACAGAACTTCGAGGTCTGAGGCAATCAGAAGCTGAATGGTAAAGGTGTCAAGAGCTCAAACTGTCCTGCCCTTAAAACTGGTACTATGATCGACGACCCACTATAAAAACAGAAATTACCCAGAGGTGAGCATCATCTTGTTGTCTTTCTTCATTACACTTTGCTTGCTGTTGGATATTCTGTGCAAACCAGTAGAGGTGGTGTTTTGCTCAATTAAGAGCTCATCTTTCAGAATTTATGTACTGCTTTGCTGTGCTTGTTCAATGAATTGGAATTTTCTCCAAGCTTTTAGGATGGCCTAGGCCTTCCCTGTTATGTTTCTGGCTGTGTCCATCCGTGTGAGGTTATCCAGATTGTTTAAGAGGCCATCCATATTAGGTCAGTTATTTGCGTTATGAAGTATGGCTGTACTCACTTTGCATTGCAATGTATGGACTGGACCTCCATAATGTTACTGCACTATCCGTCTGCGTGATTATCCAAATTTTAGAAGGCATTTTCTTAGTTTTCTACATTACTTTCAAGGTCTGTGTTCTGACAGTATAACCTCAAATTGGATACTGCTAATTGCGTTGGTTCTGGCAAGAGCATTGTCTCAATTTGTTTCGGTGAGCTTATCTGTAGTTTTAAAAACTCTGGGTGGTCTTTCAAGATGTTACTAAAAGACACATTCACGAGAAACTATGGATCGGTTTTTTGAGCCTTCGATTCAGGCATTATTCAGAGCAGAAAGGTGATTTAAGATCAGTTTTTCTTGAGCATCAGTGAATTTTTATATAGGAGTCAGGATAGTAGTGAGAGCGTAGTTCTGAAAAGCTTGGGATAGTTGTAGAGGCTACTTTTGAAAGTCTTCACGATCTTTGATTGTAGCAATATCGTTGTCACATACATTCCACGTCACCTGGTTCTAGTTTTGATGCCACGTATCACTACTTCTGAAAGAAAATGTGATACCTAAAACACAAAAAGAAGCACGAAAGATGATGATCATGCTTGGAATGGATTATGACACAATACATGCATGTCCAGAAGACCATTTCTATATAGAGTTGAGCATTCAGAAAAGCTTCAATGTCCACATTGCTCTTTGAGACAGTACATAGTATGTTTCATCATTTAATGTGCTATTCAAATGAAAGGACAGTGTTTGAAAGGTTTCTCAAAAACTATTCCAGCAAAAGTAGATGTTGAAATTCAATGACCTGGTTTTATGCATGTTTGATTAGGGTGGGGAATGTGACTGTATTTGAAGTAGCTTTCTGCAGTTTAAGCATTATTTTGCCTTTTTTCAAGGCTGACGTTTCTTATGCAGAGAAACAAAAACTAAGAATAGAAAGCAAAATTGCAAAGGGGGGGGGGAGGGGGCTTTGTTTTGTTGAGGGTTACATGTTTAGTGTCTGTCCAGCGGTCCATCTTTTCAAAGTTCACGCACAATGGTTAACTGCTTTATCTTCTATGCTTTGAGATTTATTGAAGGGCGTGGGGTTAGTTCTATGTACCTCAGTCAGAAGCCTTGCTTTTTTTCAAAGAGGGAACTTTATCTTATAAAAAAAAAAAAATTTAATCGTAGTTTCATTCTCTGTAGCCTTATCTCCTTCCATTCATAGAGTTTGTATAAACCCATTGACCAGGGAAGTGGTATGTCCTTGCTTACTTAAAGTATGCTTTATTTATTATAGATGTCTTGTGCATTTGCACCATGTTCGTTTTTGTAAACACACCTTTGAAGTACATAGATACCTGTTCCATTCATTTTTGTAGTGTATTTTCCATTCCCTATCAATAGAACGAATTGCATTCTATACATTCGAAACAAAATTTTTAGCATAAAAAGGAAATTGTTCCAAATTTTTTTTTCGAATTAGCTTTGATGCATATGGATTGTGTACAACAATGTTTGTAGGTGTTCATTCCAGATACTACAGAACTAACATTCAGTCCAGCTCAGCTATTTACGAGTATGGAATTATTTGTGCTTTTTTAAAACTACACCCTGAATCAAAAAGCTTCCGCCTTTACTGCTTACAAAATCTTCTAGAGCATGTACTGATTACTGCAATGTGGCTGTTGTATGTCCCTTTGTGCATGAACTTTGAAAAGATGGACCTTAGGAACCCTTTTGAAAAGGGTCGGAACGGGTTTCTAAGGGATGCAAAATCAGGATGATATGCAAGGGAATTTTCAAAAATTCTGTTTTTCCTATTAACTAGCCCAGTTTGCTTTTGTAGAGGACGTTGCCTGAGAATCTCAAATCACATATTATTGGAAAGGGAAGTTCCTAGAAATTCTATTCATTGAAAAAGGGAGTTTCTAGAAAAGTTCATGCTGTATATGATATTTGTGTGGCAATAGGTGACTTGGGTAATGTATTTCTTCAACACTGAAGCAATATGCTAGTTTTCTTTCGAGGTGGACCCCTTTTTGACTGATATGCTTGTGTACACACTTTTTCCAAGAAAAAAACCTGATGCTGCAACCAGTGCAATTTGAGAAAATGGCTACTTGTTTACACATGTTGTAGGCATAGAAACCAGCATGAGCTTGGTTTTATTACAAGAATAACTACTTTGAGAGTGTTTTATATGTAACGGCAATGTGCCTTAAAAGTGCATGGCCCTGGGCCAATAGCATATGCTGTATGCCACTTCTCCCTCTCTCTCACTTGGTCTCTCGGCTGATCATTCAACCGACGGGGCCATCAACCATTCACGAATCTGTGTCAGCACAGTAGAGCTGTTCACCATATCACACTATTTGTGGGTCTCGAAATTGAAGAGGGCAGTATCAATGCATACTAGAATTAATCATCACCTGAAAACAATTATGTCAAGTTTGAAATCACTAACTAAATCGACATACAAGGACCTTGTATCAATAGTAATGAACGACCTGAAATGCAAAACTCATTCTTGATTCCAACAAACATTAAAGCTAATCTGGTCTTTGAGGCACCAAAAATGGTGTGAATCCAAACCAACTTAGCATCCAAGGCTGAGAAACAAATTGAAAGAAAGGGTAACAGATAATAACATTGTCTCGGTGCCTTAAAAGATCGGATAAGAAAACACTTCAAACTCGAAAGCAGAAAAAAGCAAACCCATCAAGCAACCAATCACAAGATGCTTAAAGCACTTGAGACTAGGTGTTGGAACTTGGTGTCTGCCTCGATGCTGACCTAGGTAAACAGGGGCCTCCATCCTATGACAGGGGAGGGCACTAATACCTTATAGATTCCTTCTTACAGATTAGATCTCATAACAATTTAGATAATTTAAAGCGTGACAAGGTGCTTGACTCCTACTTGTCACATTAATCAAAATTCTAAGGTTTGTGGATTTGATATGCTATCGTAAGGTTGTTGGATGCCAATGGTTTAATTTTTACTGAAAAGGAAAAATGTTTCAAATTTTCTTGGCGTGAATCCTCGACCAAGTAGTGAGCTGGTTAAAATATACTTTCCTTTCTATGTTCTCAGGAATTTGACTCCAATTCACCACATAGATGAGGACATAGGACGCAATTTCTCATTGGCATTAAGTTTTGATACATTGATATACCTATGTGAACTTCAGATGATACACAAACATAAAGACATACAAGCTTTCCCTTCATGGAGTACATTTGCAAACTCTTATACAATCAACCGCAATGTAAATAGCACAAATTCTATGGGCCTGACAGTAGGTGCAAGTCCACACTACAGTAGTAAAAAAATGAACGTTCTAAGTTTCTAATACTCTAGTTTTTGCATAATTGTCTTGTGCAAGCATTCTCCTTCAAAGCTTTTCCAGCCAAATGATGGTCAAATTATTGAATTTTACAGGTGATATTAGTGTGAGAGGGATCGTCTTTGAAATTGGTGACTTGGACAACATAAAGTTTCGGTTAATGAGAACAATTTTCCTTTTAGACATGTGTGGCCCAATTTTCCTTGTAGAGTTGTATGGCCCAATTCCAAAATCATGTAAAATTAGTGCACGGAAAATGCTAGTGTATTGTTCAATGCATAAAGGGAAAGAGTACTTTCAATGTTGGCTGAACTATAGCAAAGTTGTCAAAAACAGAAGACTTTGCCCATCGCCTTGCAACAAAGAAGATTGGTGCTTAATTCTTCTTTCAATGCAGCCTCTTGAAATAATCATTAGAGTATTAAGGCCACATATTTATCTATTCAAAGTGTAATTGGATTTGTTCATGCAATTTATAATTAAGTCTGATTGAAGTAGAATGAGCTTATCTATATTGTCATTGGATTGTCTACAAGTTGCTATACTTGTAACTTTGAACTTTAATTTGTTTGAGAGTTTGGAACATTGTCTGTTTCCATTTTCACAAGGCCAAAAAATTGGTTGTTGCATGATTATTCTTCATCGTTGCTATTTGAATCGCTAACAATGATACTTTAGCTAGTATAAATGATTAACTTACAAAAATTTGACCATAAATACATAACATGTATATATGATATTATACACAATTCTAAATAGTTCAAGCGAAATCGCATATCGAAATACTAGGCAATTTAATGAGGTCATACATAAAAAGCTAAAGATGCAAGGTACATACATGTTTATCAAAGTTATGGTTTTGCAATGTATCTAGTTGCGGATTGTACAAAGATTTAACATGACTAAATTTGTTTTTTGGTATCATAGATCAAATCAACAATCATAATAATTTCAATAGGTGTTTACAACTACTACCTTGTAGAATGCATCTAAAGCCCTTTTTTTTCCTAGGTACTCTCACCTTGGATGACAATTGTATATCCATTCATCAAGTATCATTAGATTGATAGAAACTAGCACAATGCAATATCGACAGTGCATGTGTCTGCATGGGCATTACTGGCTCTCATACCTACTGCATGGTATGCATGCATGCCAGAGCCGGCTCCAGTACAATGTTGTCTCTGATATTTGAAATTCTTTTCACATCCCCACATGCTACTTAATCAAGAAGTGTCAACTCTCCAACCGTAACATACTTGTGGATATGCAAGCACCCTCACATGCAAAATACATTATAATATGCCTAGCATTAAATTTTGCATTTGTGTCATAGAGATTGAAAATCTGTACAAAGCATACAAAATTGTATCAAACTCATATAACTTTTGACTATGGCACCATCTAGTGAGCCCCCAATGACAAAATTACAAAAGTGCATTATGGGGTATCAATGTGAGGGATAGCTGGTTCTAACAGAGAATTATGACAAAACATCTTTCCCAAATAAGGTCTTTTTAAGGATCTAAGCTAAACTTTTAGCATGGGTATAAGCAGATTCAACAGTAACTCTCTTTATTAAAGGATGTTACGTCGCTTGTGAAGGTAGAGTATCCTATTGTTAGGAACATCATAACCACAAGAAGGCAAAGCTAGTATGTTCTACCCAGCCAGTGCATTTTCTTTAGATGGATCTCCTAGCCCAGTGATAAAAGCAATGCAACAAAAAGAGAGAAAAAATAGCCTTCAGGGGTCCAGCGCTAGCGCGGGACCCCCAGAGGCATTCTTTTATTAAAAGGGAGGAGCTTTACAATGCAACAAAAAGATAAAAAAATAGCCTCCACTAGTGCTGGACTCCTGGAGGCATTTTTTTGTTAAAAGGGAGGAGCTTTACAATGCAACAAAAAGATTAAAAAATAGCCTCCGGGGGTGATAGACCCCTGGAGGCTGTTTATTGTTCCTGGAACGACAAAAAACAATGCAAAAACAAGATTAAAAAATAGTCTCCAAGGGTCCAGTGCTGGTGCTAGACCCAATGTTGGAGACTAGCAAATTGTAACGTTATGGTGACATGAGGTTCTTTCCTAGTCCTCTTATCCCAAAGATTGAGACAGATTTGAACAACAGAAAGCTCTCAAAGATCATAGTGGGTATGTATAGTAGTTATTTGCAAGATCCTATGTCGTACTTAACATCTATGAAGATAGAAACTCTCAAAGCCTATGGTACTAAGAATTTGTCCCCTCTTTCATTTAAGTGTATTGGCTCGCAACTCATTTCTTAGGGATGGTGGTGATCTTGTAGACCAAGAGATAAATCTTGAATTTCAAGATAGAAATTAAGGATGACTCAGACACCTCTAAAAGGTATGCAAAGTGAACTACCATTGATGTCTCTAACTCTTATTTGAGAAAGACTCTGGTGTCTACTCCAAGTTTGGATATCTGATCTCAGTTTATCTTCCTTCCTTGATCAAGGTAGGGTGAGGACTTTACTGTTAGATATCACCAAAATTTGATTCTCTACCTGTAAAGAAGAGTTGAGAACTCACTTTTCATAGACCGTGTACCGTTTTGATCTAAGACTAATCTGTCATCCATTCGATTTTAACTATAGTATTTGTTAAGATATTTTCTCTATGATCATTCCCGGTCATAGACCTTTCGATCAAAATGATTCTCATTAGGAAAAATATGGGCTCGAAATGGACCCTTTGTAAAAATACTTTTCTTGCATGCTTTAAACGTCCAAGTGGGCCAACGAGCTTTCTCCATCTATCAAGAAGTGTAATATTGATAGATGAACTAAAAACTTTTAGACTTTCCCGACTATATTTTGGTGATATTCAAAACTCCTGCCAAGTAGCAGAAAACTATTTGGTTGGGTAATTGTTCCTTCGCCTATTTTTTTTGTTGCCCACATAATGTAAACTCTGTGAAGATTATGCAAATCATAGCTTGATAATTTCACATTTTCCCGTACATATGTAAACTACACATGTGTGGAGCATGCTTGTCGCTCTTTTTTATCCAACACACTCCATGTTTCTTGCTTGATATGCAAAATCAAAGCTTTGAAGTTGTGAACAAAACACTTTTTCAATAGATGTGTGTTGAAATTGCAAACTTTTGAATTGCAAAATTTTGAAATAACCTTACCGCTCCTTTTGATCCAACACACTCCATGTTTTCTGAATTGCAAAAAAATAGATTCTCGTTGGCGCTCATTGTGATCCAATCTATTCAAAGTTTCTTGACTGATATTCAGCTCGATAAGACTGTTCTCCTTTGATGTGAAAGCTATGAGTATATGGAAGGAAGCTTTGATGTGCAATACGATTTGCATTTACATGAGAAGTCATGTTAGTTAATGGTAGAAAATAGAATCTTCAAGTATGGACCCCACACATTGCGGCTACCTAACCTCCAGTTAACTACACACGTTACTAGTGAGGTCAAGTCACCGGAGGTGTGCGGGCAGACCAAAAACTTGGTCGAAGTTTTAAAATTTGACGGTTTTCTCTCTTATGTGGCATTTCTTAGCCAACCCTTTTGGGGTTTGGAACTCCTCTAATGGTTCTTTTTATATCTTGTTTAATACTTCTCTTCTTGACATTTTTTTTGTGTGTTCGGTTCTTGTCTACTTTGTCCGTCACCTAGGTATACACTATCCTCACTCCTAGCACAGCCACCACTTTAACCACTATCACACACACCACCGCCACTTCCATGATTGTTGCACTCATAACATTGTTACCACCGTTTCCATCTTTTTCTTTAGAGTTTCCATCTCTTTCTATTGGCACTATCCCAAGCCCTCTATTTGATCATAGTCTATTGGGCCCCACCTTGATCTTGATGGATAGTTTTGCCTTATCAACAGTACAATTGGCCATACAAACTGCATAACAAATAAACAATATATGCTAGGCCACCAACTTTCTTGTGCATCAATGCAGCCAAGAATTTACAAAAAGGACAAATGGTTAGCCAACTGGTTATATGTAGCTATTTGCAGCTATATCTATGTATGGTTGAAAACAATTTTATTTTGCAAAGTGGGTATGTTAAGACTTGAATCGTGTGTGTGTGTGTGTGTGTGTGTGTGTGTGTGTGTGTGTGAGAGAGAGAGAGAGAGAGAGAGAGAGAGAGAGAGAGAGAGAGAGAGAGAGAGAGAGAGAGAGAGAAGGCCTAGGCTCATGCATAATAGAATGACTTCCAAGTTTATAGACATGGTCAATCAATTGATGGGATTGATCAAAGTAGCAAATGGTGCCTCTTGGGATGCATTGAGAGTCTCTCGATGTGCAAAATAAGTCACAACTTGATATCAATGTTGCAAAAACATTATCTTCTTCCATGTGGATGCAACAAAGAAAAAGAGACTAACAAACAACTAATAAATGAATGAATCATTTGGAGAGAGACATGACTAGGTTTTGGTGTGCTCGACTTGATGGCAAGGGCCGTCGGTAGCAGCTATTGACCAAACCCAAGGGAGGTCCCATAGGCTAGTAGTCTCCAACAAACAATCCAAACTTGAGATGTGTGTGTGTGTGTGTGTGTGTGTGTGTGTGTGTGTGTGTGAGAGAGAGAGAGAGAGAGAGAGAGAGAGAGAGAGAGAGAGAGAGAGAGAGAGAGAGAGAGTACTCATGGACATGAAACACTGAGTCAGACCCAATTCATTGTACCCATGGACATGAAACATAGTGACTCGGACCCAGTTCACTCTTTTAGGGTTTAGGGCAATCACAAGGGCATAATTGTCATTTGATTGAATTTATGGCCTTTTTGGGCCCTATATTATTTTGCAAGGAGAGAGAGAGACTCCAATGAGAGAGAAAAATGACATTAAGTAATAGCCCATTGGTCGGGCCATTACTACTCATAATCCAGTCTCCATGCAACAGCAGAGAGAGAGAGAGAGAGAGAGAGAGAGAGAGAGAGAGAGAGAGAGAGAGAGAGAGAGAGAGAGAGACTTCAAAAAAATCAACCGAACTGTCAATTACGTGAGGTTATTGTCTATTGGTCGGACTATTACCACAAATAATCCATTCCTCGGGCATCTCTTGGCCTCCCCCACTCGCCGTCGGGTCCCAGATTATTTATGGTAATGGCCCTCCCAATGGCCATTACCTACTATGTAATCGACATTGGATTGATTTTATGGCCTTTCTGGGCACTATATTATTTTGCATAAATAATATAAGGCCCCAAATTTTTTGTTCACTTTTTGGCTCTACCTTACAGACAAGGGCACATAGTAGACACAACAAAAATAGATGTGCTTGTGTTCAAAATATATGGGAATTTCATTTATTTTTTCATATTTATACTTTATTTTTAAACTTGCCACACGTATTTAAGAAATATAGTAAATAGGTAACTAAAACGTAATGCTCAGTGCTCAGAGTTCGTTTGTATTTCCCACAAAATTTTCAAGCAAAGAGTTCCTAATGCCACAATTTGCAAAATGGGCTGTGACAGCTGGATTAGTAGCATGTTCTGCAGGAACGATCAATCTGACAACTGGATTACTAAGCATTGAGCATTACGCCGGGGAAGTCCATGCCCTCAGGCTCCCACCCTCCAGCAATGGCCCTCCCAGCACCGAAGGCCCCGGGGCCACGTAAACCTAGTTTTACTAAATTAATAGGGTAAATTTGTACCTCGGGATAGATGTTTATGCGCGGTCTCTAGAGGTCCATGCCAGCCGAGTGGATTTTCTCGTGCCTTCATTCTGCCGCGTGGAATCTTCAGTCCTGGCTTTTTGCATGTATTCTTTTCTATTCTTTGCCTAGAACAGAATACATGCTTGTGTTTCCGAAGTGCAGTCTGCCACATCCTGTTTCTGTTTCTGTAAGCGATCACCACTTCCTGCATATATTTGAATCCGTTCTGTCCCAGTTTCAAGGCTACTGATCAATTGCTGTTTTGCACGTCATCATACCACCTTTTCTGATGGTCTTTGATCACCACTTCCTGCATTTGAATCTGTTCTGTCCCAGTTTCAAGGCTACTGATCAATTGCTGTTTTGCAACGTCGTCATACCACCTTTTCTGATGGTCTTTTCTGACGGGACGGGAATTTGTTCGCAAATCCAGTAGAGAGGTACGTTGAAGTGTCAGTCATGTGTTTAAGTAGATGGTCGAGAAGCCCAGTATCTCCAATGTATTTTCTTGCTTCTTCCCGTAATGCTTTGTCAGGAATAGAATATTGAAGAGGGACAGGCGTACCTGAAATGAGAGTGCAGCACAAACTTATAGTAAGAGCACAAAGTTTGAACTTGAAATTGGAGTTCTCATTACCTTTTCCAATATTCCTCTCAAATCTTGGCACTTGGAAAAACTTTGTAGGAAATAGAGCTTATTGGCTGATCCTTTTAGTGGACTTCAGTATTCAGAAGAGATAACACGAACTTGAATAGGATTGGGGAAAGACTGGCTATGGCTGACTTTCCTTACGGTAAAAAAATCATGCGTTCTGCCATTATGGCGTGACATTCTCACTTGTATAGTAGTATTTCCAGAAACTGATTGTAATTCTATTATTAAAGACAACGAGAGGTATCCCACATTTACACCTAAAGACCATCTGTTTCAAAGACAACGAGAGGTATCCCACGTTACACCTAAAGACCATTTGTTTCTCTCTGTTTCCCAAAATAGGTGCAATTTCAGTATTGATAAAAACCATAACTGAAGAAATAAGTAGAAACAAAACCATTCATTGATCATGATACTAACCACCCTCCCGAATAATGTTGATCATAAATTAGGAAATCGCAAATGTCTAGGTATGAAGTCCCATTGAAGAGGTAAGTGAAGGAACTAGTATACAATTGCAACAGTGGGAGGACTAGTTAGGATTGGCTGAGAAATATTGTTGCTTGCTCTCACCCACCACCGTCCATGGTTGAAGGTGGTTGAGGGTGTGATGAAGAAATCATAGGTGTGGATCATGAGGTATGAATAGGAGAATGTAGGTCAAGAATGGTGTAATGTAGCCAGCAATACAAAGTGGGCCAGTTAAAAGCCCCGTCCCTAGTACGTGGACCCCGTGGAATATAATTGCGTTATTTCGTTATCAAGTTTTCTGCATTCGCGTGTCTCGAGCAGCGACACATTGCGATCTCTCTCTTTCTCTCTGTGATCTCTCTCTCTCTCTCTCAACGTCTAATTGGTTGTGATATATTCTGGATTTCATGAAGTAATCATGCCAAATATAGTCAGTAAGGTTTTCAGTCTGAGAATTGATCTGGGAGTTTTCGAAACGTTTTTGTTTCTACGTTTGACCATGCTGTGCGGAGGTTGAAACTCTGAGCAGTTTACGAATCCGTACATGTACACGCTAAAATGTTTCTGAGATCATTAAACAAGACAGGATGTCGGAATTTTGGACACCTCAGGAACAATTTGAATTTTCATCTACTACTTGGGTCAATCTGATAGAGATAACGATAATAAGACAAGTTTTATCAGATTTGAAGGCCGTTATATAGAAGGTTCGGTGCAATTATAATCTGAGCATTAAAATAAATCATTTATTCCGTACAAGCTCTAACGTATGATATAAATCATTTCAGTGTTTGGTTTAAACTTCACCTGATTGCCTGCGACTTGTGTAGTAACCAACGTCGTCGTAGGTGATGGAAAGTTATAAACTAAAATAGTTGGAAAAAGGGACAGAAGCGCAGTGGTACCACGTAGAACAGCCTCTTGCAATGGTCCCATCGTTTCCAGCTAGTCGCTGCTAACCGCCTGATCCCTCCCTTAGCTACACAAGTGCAACATTTTTAGCCGATGATCTTTCAACTTTTCTTCTTTAAGTGTAGATTCCAATCTCATAATAGCGTATGCTCCTGCCATTTTGAATCAGTTCTGTGACTGCTGATCATGATTCAGCTTAGCATTTGCTTCTTCACCTTTCCTGATTAGTGTGTCAGTCCCCCAACACCCCCCCGGGATATCGCAAGAGGTGACAGACAAAATATTCACAGTTCAATGCATTCTCAACTGCTAAAGAACAAGATTGCAACGATTGATATAGGATCACGAGATGCTAGTCAAGGAGATAGTGTTCAAGGTTAAAGGGAAGAGGTACATTCCTGGAGATACATCATGAAGATTCAAGAGTATCTTTGTTAATATCACTAGAATCATTCTAGTAACGAGGAGTTCTGACCTTCGTATAAGTTTATAGCATTTGTTGCTTGGCTCGTAAAACATCAGCATGGACTGTCGTATTAACAGTAACAAACAGGAGCACGAATCTTCATGATATTCATAGCACAGACTCAAATTGTTATCCTTTAGAGCTAACACTCTTTACATATAACGATTGTGCAGCCAAGCAGGTAATTAAGATCCTGTAAAACATCAGCATGGACTGCCGTATTAACAGCAAGAAACAGGTACACGAATCTTCATGATATTCGTAGCACAGACTCAACTTGTTATCCTTTAGAGCTAACACTCTTTACATATAACAAGAAAAATATGACATGTACGTTATGACTCTGACACTCACCTCTACTGTTCAACTGGAGATCAGATACCCAATAGTAAAGAGGATCAGCCTTTTTGTTCTTTGCTGATCAGGCTGATCTAGTGTTCGTATTGCGCATGCAATAATATATTGAGCATGCCTAACCTTTAGTTCAGCGGCAGTTTTTATTAATCATAATGCAACAGTACAATTGTGCAGCCAAGCAGGTAATTAAGATCCTGTAAAACATCAGCATGGACTGTCGTATTAACAGCAACAAAACACATATCATGTTTTAACTTTTTATCCACTTACATTGTACACGAATCTTCATGATATTCATAGCACAGACTCAACTTGTTATCCTTTAGAGCTAACACTCTTTACATATAACAATTGCCTTCCAAAGAGCAAGGCTGCGTACTGACATTAATACAGTGAAACTCACGAACTATTGAAAGAAGTGAATATGCTTCATGATGGTGAAGTATATGGCATGTTTGAGATACCCGAACTGCACGGAAGGGCCGCGCCTTCCCCTCCGTAATGGCATGTCTGAGATTTTTCTCTCTCATGAATTCTGTCTGAATCGTTGTCAAGAATTGTTAATACGTTTATTCAATAAGGAGAATTCTGGACAAAACTAATGCTTACTTCAGATGCAAGCAAATTCCGCAGAAAAATCGAAGACTTGGCATGTAAGGATGACAAAAAGAAAGGTGTTGTATCTGTCCGTAGATATAGACTTTTTTTTTTTTTGGGTGAATGGAGAGGTGGCTGTGGAACCCAATTGCAAATTTACAAACTTCACATTCACCTTCCCATTCACCAAAACAAAGCATCTGTTCTTTATTAAAATGAAAAAAAAAGGAGTAAACTATATGTTTTATATATGATTGTTGGTGTATTTGAGTTTTTTAAAGCCATTTTTCTTTGGGTCATTTGCTTAGTTTCATGTGTATTGTGATGCTTGGATAAACTGCCTACCTTTACAAAATTAAAGCATCTTAAATTTGTTGTGTTTGGTAATTTTATTGCATTATCATGTGACTAAGTTTCTCTATAGTAGGTACAGATTGTAATAATGTGATGGATAAATGGGTATTGTAACAATGCATATTGAAATCAACAACATTGAACATTTTTTGATTGCCATTGCCAAGATCTTGCCAATGTTTTTAATGCGTAGACTTTTGGCCATCCATCAGGTGGAAAATCCTGGTGCATGAAATATTGCGTATTGTTGTTGGTGGAAAATCCAACACTATTACGTGATTTAGTTGCATTGTAGGTTAATGTTAAACTTTAATTTAGCTCATAATTTACGTACGAACTTACAACAACGAATACTTTGTAATCAGTGACTCTGGATGTATTGTTGATAAGATTATGATGTTCACATTCTTTACTAATATGAGAAAAAAAGGAGAGTATGTTATGAGCGTCAATCATATTTGAACTTCTTAAAGCTTTCCTTTAGGTCACTTGCTTTTACTTTAAGTACATGTACTATGATATTGAAATGCAATAGAGTGAAACTACCTACATTTGCAAAAAAGAAACATGGTGGATGTATATTATGTGTTTGATAATCTTATTGTATTATCGTGCACCTAAGTTTTTGTCTTGGGTGTATAGTAGATGTTTTGTTTGTTGAAACTGTCTACAAACAAAATCAAGATGTGCTTGTTACCAAAGTTAAAGCTAAAATATATATTTTCTGCTTTTTATTAGGCTTATTTAGGTAGCTCTAGAAGGTATTTAAGTATCGAATTATCATACTAGAACGTCTTTCACGTGTCATTGTATTGACATTTTTGAAATCCAATTTAAAGGAAGAAGATTACAGTTCAAGGATAGTCATTAATTTAGACAAAGAAAAGGTATATCAAATCAATAGAGCAAGCTTACAGTCCATCACAGGCATTCAACAAAAAAAGGGTTAATATTAGAAAGTGATGGGTAGATGAGAATTGTAACAATGTATATCTAGAAAACTATTAACATTGAACATTTTTTAATTAACATCACCAAGATTTTGTCAAAGTTTTTAATGCATAGATTTTGGGCCATGCATCAGGAGGACAATCCTGGTACACGAAATATTGCGTATTCTTGTTGGTGAAAAATGCTACACGAATACGTGATTTGTTTGCAAATGTTAGCAAATTTGGAGTTTCAATTTAGCTCAATACCTAGATATCAACTAATAACAACAAATAATTTATAATCATAGTGTGATTGTTCTGTTACAAGCTAATCTATCTAGTATTTTAGGTGGTGGATAATAATACTTCATTAGATACTATAATATTTGAACATGTTTTATGTTGTTGTTTTGCTAGAAAACACATTACCTTCACTTGCTTTTTGCATGATACTGTAATTTTTTAAAAGATAAGGACATGTATAGAAATGTCGATAGTCATAAATATTATCTAGTTGATTGATTGGTATTTTTCCACAAGGACGCCATCTGGGCATTTTTAGGGTAACATTAAATTGCAATATTCGTGATTGTGTTTTAAGTATCTCAATGTGTATTAAGTTGTAATGTGTGATCTACATGTGACAGTGAGCACATTAACGGGGATTGTTTGGGTAGTAATATTAGATTGTAATATTTTTTCTTGTGTTTCAGGTACCTTAATGTGTATGGAGTTAGTTGTAATGTGTGATCTACATGTGAGTACAGAGAACACATTAATTGACCATTGAAGAGTGTCTGATTTTTGTAAGATGCAAATGAAAACTACCAATAACTTTGTTTGGGTTGTAGTACATTGACTCAGTTATTTTAGACGTGCTGGTGATGAAATTATAGTGTTTGCATTCTTTACTAACATCAAAAAACAGAAGATAATTATATGATTTTCCATTATTGGGGTATTTGAGTTTTTTGAAGCCATTTTTCTTTGCGTCATTTGCTTAGTTTCATGTGTATTGTCATGTTTGGATAGATTAGAATGAAACTGACTACATTTACAAAATTAGAGTATCTTGGATGTGTTATATGTTTGATAGTTTTATTGTATTATGATGTGACGGTTTCTATGTTTTAAGTGCATGGTAAGTAGTTGTTGTAAGAATGTGATGGATAAGTGGGTATTGTAACAATGTATATGTATGAAAGCAACAACATTGAACATTTTTTGATTGCTATTGCAAGATTTTGCAAATGTTTTTAATGCGTAGACTTTTGGCATGGAAAATCCAACACGATTACGTGATTTACATGTAAGTAAATGTTATTTTGTAATTGAGCTCAACTTAGATATGATTTAATAGCATCCAATACTTTGTAATTAAATACTTTGGTTTTATTGTTGATGAGATTGTAGCATTCACATTCTTTACTAACATGAATAAAAAGAAGAGGAAATTATATGTTTGATCTATAATGGTCGATGTATTTGAGTTTTTTTAAGTCATTTTTTCTTACGTCACTTGCTTTTGCATGTATTGTGATAGTTAGATACAACAAAATGAAACTACCTACATTTACAAAATGAAATCATTGGCCGGTATTTCTCCACAGGCAAGTTTAGGCATTGGTAAAGTGGTACTTTTTTGGATTTTATAGATTACAATATATTTTAAGCTTCCTCAAAATATTGCACTCAAAATAATATCAAAGACAACCTTTCCTGTATTTTATGTTTAAGTTTATAGTACACGGACGGTTAGGTTTCATGTAATTGTACTGCTAGAAAATATGCTAGCGTTACTTGATTTTTGCATGAAGTTATAGTTTAAAAAAAAAACAAACACGCACAAAGAAGTGTTTGTAGTCATTGATACCTTCCTCAATCATGCACTTGTGAATGTAGAATAGCTGATCTGCAATGATATGGACTCGCCTGCCATTTAAAGGCTTATGAGCAAAATCATAGTCCATCGCGAGCATCGAACAAAGAAACAAGTTAATATTAGAAAGTGATGGATAGGTGAGAATTGTATCGATGCATACGTAGAAAACTAGTATTAACATTGAATAATTCTTAACATACATGGCCAAGTTCTTGGCAAAAGTTTCTAATGTATAAATTTTGGGCCATGTACTAGGTGGAAAATCTTGGTGCACAAAATCTTGTTGTTCGAAAATCCAACTACAATATGTAATTTGTTTGCAACTATAAGCTAATGTTGAGCTTTAATTGAGCTTAAAACTTAGATATTACCTAACATTAAATGATTTGTAATCATAATGTGATTGTTTTAGTGCAAGCGAATACTTTTTGTATTTTGATTATGATAGATCATAATACCTGATCAGGTTCCAGTTGTATTGTTGAAAAATACACTAACTTTGCATATTTTTTTGCATGATACTATCTTTTTTTCCAAAAACCCAAATACATGTATAGAAATGTTAGGCATTCCAAGGAACTTGATTATTAATATTAGTTCAAGAGTTTGTTTTCTGTCGACAATGTACGTTCTCTGCTCACTGAAAACATGTGATTCGTATTTTTCAATATTTTGCATAGCTCTATTCATATATGCAGATGGAGATTTTGGATTCGGAACGTTGGATAAATAACAATGTTGATTTTTAAACTGATGGTAATATTACATGTTTTATTTGAATTCATGATATCTGAAACTTTTTGTAATCAAATAATAACAAAAATTTCTTACTATTCGATTGTCGATTTGATAGAGGAGCGGCAACGCAAAACAACAAACATGAAATCGCCACTAATTGATGGTACCGTTAAAAGCTAAAATTTTAAAATATAGAATTATTTATTTTAATTTAATACATATTAGTAATCGTTAACATGCTTATATTTGTACCTTGCAAAAGAATTTCGTCAATTTGAACAAGACTTACACCACCCTCTACTGGATTATTCGCAGGTCTTTTTTTTGCGGTGCAGTAATTTTCTTTGTCCAAAAATTCACCCTTAGGAACTGCTGCAAAGATGGCTTTTGTCGTAGCCATGAATATCAAAGGATCTGATTTTTTCCATATTCCTAAATTGCGAATACTGTAGATAACTCGTTGCTCATTTTCGTATGCATCATGGATCTTATCGAGTAAGTGATTTGTATTTGGCCAGAATATAATTTGTAGAGGTCAACAACATATATGCAATTGCATTGGTATGTGAATTATTTTTGAGGTAGGACAATGCTAAAAAGTTCAAATTGCAACATAAAAGCAATTTCTCATATTCAAATGTACCCCACCTTCATTAGTTTTCTGAAATCCGTCACAATCGGTGATTGAATGTCAATGTTGTTGTATTCCAGTAATGGCAATGTGAAGAATGCAAAAATAAGCTTGGTAGAGGCCAAAAAACTTTTATATAGATAAACACACGTGTGGAGCCTGTTCCCACGTGTGAAAATAGTGTACTTGTCATGTACCATAATCATATAGGTTGTACATATGATTTAATTCAAGTTCTAGTGGCTAAAAAGGCCAAAAACTAGTTTTCTAGACATATGACACATGGCATCAATCTATTGATTGCATGCTCCTTTGGTTAGGTGTCATATCCCATGTGTAGAGGACAGCTCACATGTGTGGAATAAGCTGAAGTAGGCGAATTTTGAATTTTAGAAGATTTCCAAGTAGATCTCCATATAGAAGGAAAATGGATCAAAAGTGCTCAAAATAGAAGGTTTTGTCCAAGTGTCAGTTTTTCATGATGAATCATCATATGACAAAGCACCTTCACACATGTGGGATCAGAGGGATGATCAGTACTATGAGCTCCCACTTATTGTATATATAGAGCCACATTTGGCCATAATTATTGTGAGACACCAATCTTGGTTTTGGAAGCAATTTTGAGTGATTCTCTCCATTTGTCTACATTTGTTTTGATTGTTTTGAGGTTCTATCAATGTGTACTTGATTTTCAGGTTGGAGTCCGTACTCAGACACTGTTTCACACGTGTGAAACCATAAAGTACACTTACCTTCAATTAATGATTGGTCTTGTTAGGATTTTGTGTCTAGAATTGATCTAGATTGATCTTAATCTGAAGTAGATTGATAGATCGAGTAATCTGACAACCAATCCCTCTTGAGGATTAGATTAGGATCCACTCTTGGTCCTTTTTGTACTTTTTGCACATGGTATCAGAGCCTAGTACAAGAGGTTTTGTTGAAATTGATAGGGTTAATCCAAATCAAAGCCAAAATTAGCAGTTTTTTGGAAACTAGTCAAATTTTGGGTAGCGAGTTGGATTTGATAGATATTCTCAAAAATTTTGGACTAGAACTTGTTGTGGGCTGTAGGAACCCTTTTCACAACGTGTGAGGCCGTACAGATCTGGTTTTGGCTGAGAAAATTCAAAAATTTGTACAATTTGACTCACACACCCAATTTGAAAGATTTTTGGTGCAAAATCAAGCATTTTCTGTAGAAAATCTAATCCCTTGATTAGTTCTTGGATTAGATCAGCCAAGAAATTAAATTTGAAGCTTGAAATAGGTGCATTAATTGATCATCTCTGATTTTTTGAGTGCATGTTGAAGTTGAGAGAGATTTTGCTAAAAATCATAGATTAAGGAGTGATATGCAAGGTGAGAGGTTGTAATCCATTGTACCATCACTCTAGACTTGTTCAAGAGTGATAGGGTCAAGTTTAGAAGCATCAATTTGCTAGAAAACACCCTTGGATATGTCCTCCAAGTGAAACCTTTGAGAGTTTCTAGTGCATATAGAGCATCTATGCAAATCTTTTGTAGAATTTGACATAGATTGGCTTAAATTGAGAGTTCTAGAAAAGAGATTGAGATCCAAGTCACATTGTTCAACCCTACTCAATTTGTTTGAGTGATTGTAAGGTTTGAAAAGAGTCATTAAGGTGTCTATGGCAAATGTGTAGAGAGAGATCCAATTTTCTAAGAGTTCCTTCCTTTGTAGAAGGCAAGATCTAGAAGCTCATTTTGTGTTGTTATTGGTGGAGAGTTCGTCTCTTCCCAGGTGATCAAATCTTTCTAAGTGGCATTAGCTCTTTGAAGCAAAATATCTTAGTGAGAAAAATCACAACCTTTGATTTTGAATTTCAATCCAAGTCTTAAGAGGTAGAGTAATTGGTGGAATCCAATAGGGGTGATTGCAATAATCAATTTATTGAGCAAAAATTGACATAGTATGTATGAAACTCAAATTAGTTCTATTCAACTTTCTTTGTGAGAGTGTGAGGGTCAATTTGAGATCCCATTGGATGTCTAGAATGAGGAGGAGTCCATATTTGAGTATTCATGCATGGGAGATCTTTGTGAATCTCTAGTTGTCTAATTTTTTAAGCTTTGTGAAAAATTGGTGGTATAGTTTGTTGTCAAATCAAATCAAATTCATTCTAAATCTCAAGTGTGAGATTATTTGTGTCAAGAGTGAGTCCAAAAGAAGTGATTAAGTTTGATTTTCATGTATTTGAAACAAAACCCATCTTTTGTTCAAGAATCTCAAGTGTTGAGAGAACTAGTCAAGTGAAAAGGAAAATCTAGGTGTCAAATGTTTTTCATATCCATTTTAACTTTCAAAAGAAAGAGTCATTGGTATTTGATGATTCCAATAGGAGATTGGATCTGATTTCTTTAGTGATTTGATTCAAAGATTGTGTGCTTTTGTCTTAGTGATCAAAGTAAAGTTTCCAAGTGACTAGTCATTACTGTGAAGATTGATTCTTAGGTTTGTGAGCTAGATCTTTTGTAGATCCTTCTAGATTGTTGAAGATGTTCAAATCTAGTCTCTCGAAAGTCACAAATTACATTTGTAGAATCATATCACAGGTTTTTATTCACATGGCATCAGTAGGTGGCATCCTATTGAAGGAAAGAAAGGATCTTGAGTGCAACCTTTGTGGCAAGGGAAGATATTTTTTCTCAAGATGCTACAAAAAGAAGACCAGTCCATCCAAGGAGAACCAAAGCAAGGGGGCCGAGGTGAAGGATGGAGCTTCAAGCTCAAAATGCAAATACAAGAAGGACAAGTCCAAGGAAAGGTGTTTCCTTTGTGGAAAGGTGAATGAGGCTTGGAGTCTCACAAGGACTTGCAAGATTTGTCTTCAAGAGTCCATCACAACACATGTCAAATCTTTTGAAATTTTTTATTTGGAAGTGCATTGTTTGGTTCAAGATGCAAAGATAGATGTCACTTTCATGAAAGTAACTTGGATTTATTTCATGTCCTTGGAAAGTATTTTGCTTGGAACTTTGGACAAGTTCAAACTTATTGTTATTATCCAAGAGAAATCAATCAAGAATAAGGAGCAATCAGAAAATGAAAATAGTTTCATTTATGCGCTCACATCAACTTATGAAGAACCATTTTGCTTTGAAGAGGTTTTTGTATCTCAAAGGTGGATTAAGGCAATACTAGTTGAGTGTGATGCCTTAAAAGATAGCAAAATATGTTTTCCTTGTAAGCTTACATTAGTTATGAATTCAAGGAAATGGAAATATCTTCATAATGTAGGATCTTTTGGTTTCAATAAGATCATGAATGATGTGTTCATTCATAAAGATGAAAATTGTAAGTTTTTAATCTTAAAGGCAAGCTGTAAACTTCTTATGAGAATAAGTGAAGCATCCAAAGTGGACACTTATATCCATAAGCAAGTAGTTAGCCTTATTGAGATGGAAATGCCTTTTGATTTCAATATTAGAAAAATCATGCCAAGTTGTGGTGATTTTTGGACTTATGTTTTTAGCATAAGTAATTTTGATAATCATAGGAAGTGCATATTGTGTGGTCATAGTTGTTGTGATCATTATGAGACATGGAGGTCTCAAATTTCCATCAAAAAGGAGCACCATGAAGAGGATCTTAAGGAGTCATCTCAAGGTTCAAATGTGCCAAGGATTGAGGAGGAGAATCCTTCTCAAGGTTCAAGTGTGCCTAGGATTGAGGAGGAGAGACCTTCTCAAATTGTGATTCCAAAAAGAAACTCAAGAAATATGGTTAAGTCCATGTGGCTCACATTTCAAGGGAAAGAAGAGCATATCTCATGTGGTATACATCACATACTTATTTCTCTTATGTCATTTGATAAATCAAATTGCTTTAGTGAGATCATTGCATCTCAAAATTGGAGTAAAACCATACTAGTTGAGTATGAAGTCTCTCTTGAGAACATAGATGATGTTCTTAAAAGGTTGAAATTGATTTTGAATCAATTAGAAAGGAAATGGTTATTTCATCAAATGTATGCTCTTGAGTCATGCAAGAGCAAAAGTGATTTGTTCACTCATAGTTTGAAAATTTGTATTGAGGCAAATTGTAAACTCTTTATTAGAGTAAGTGAATCATCTTCTAAAGACACTTATCTCCATAATGAAGTATTTAGCCTCATTGGATCAGAGATTAGCATGGTAAACAAGCATGAAGATATGATGCAAACACTTTGTTATTATAGCATGCATAGTCTTGCCAATTTGGATGAGTCTAATTCTCTAGATCGTGGTAACATGATGTTAGATCTTTGTGATCCTAATAAATCAAGAAGAAATATTTATTTTCTCATGAAGGAGCATGCACATGAAGAAGGAGCAAGCCTCAAAGTCAAGCATCTACATGAGATTTGGAAGGAATCAATTTTGGAGGTGCTAGGATGGTGCAAAGCTCTCAAACTCATCAAAGATGTCAACATCAAAGAAGCACTATCATGGATATGGTGATTTCAGATCAACATCAAGCTCATTGGCTGATCTTCACACCTTTTGAACCAGCAAAGACCAATTCAGCCCATGGAGTCAAGTTCAAGATCATCACGTTTTCCATCAAGCTAGATTTACCAAGCTAGATTTTTGAGGAGGAGTGTGAAAAATGCAAAAATAAGCTTTGTAGAGGCCAAAAATCTTGTATATAGATAAACACATATGTGTGGAGCCTGTTCCCACGTGTGAAAATAGTGTACTTGTCATGTACCATAATCATATAGGTTGTACATATGATTTAATTCAAGTTCTAGTGGCTAAAAAGGCCAAACACTAGTTTTCTGGACATATGACACATGGCATCAATCTATTGATTGCATGAGCAACATCCTTTGGTTAGGTGTCATATCCCATGTGTAGAGGACAGCTCACATGTGTGGAATAAACTGAAGTAGGCGAATTTTGAATTATAGAAGATTTCCAAGTAGATCTCCATATAGAAGGAAAATGGATCAAAAGTGCTCAAAATAGAAGGTTTTGTCCAAGTGTCAGTTTTTCATGATGAATCATCATATGACAAAGCACCTTCACACACGTGGGATCAGAGGGATGATCAGTACCACGAGCTCCCACTTATTGTATATATAGAGCCACATTTGACCATAATCATTGTGAGACACCAATCTTGGTTTTGAAAGCAATTTTGAGTGATTCTCTCCATTTGTCTACATTTGTTTTGATTGTTTTGAGGTTCTATCAATGTGTACTTGATTTTCAGGTTGGAGTCCGTACTCAGACAGTGTTTCACACGTGTGAAACCATAAAGTACACTTACCTTCAATTAATGATTGTTCTTGTTAGGATTTTGTGTCTAGAATTGATCTAAATTGATCTTAATCTGAAGTAGATTGATAGATCAAGTAATCTGACAACAAATCCCTCTTGAGGATTAGATTAGGATCCACTCTTGGTCCTTTTTGTACTTTTTGCACAGGCAATAATAGAAATGACATCTGTTGCGAGCAAGAATGAGTTATGGATTTTTGGATCTTCAACCAAGCACCGTTACAAAATTTGATGTGTCACAATCATGTTTGAGGTTTTTTTTTATATGGAAGTTAGTCAATTGAATACAGTCATCAATTGTCAATTGAAGAAAAGGTGTGTAGTACACCTGGGGGATTGACAATGTGATTGTATTGTTATCTTGAATGTTAGTTAGATCAAATTTTAACACTTTTTGATATGGAAAATCTTGTGAAAAGTTGTCGTATATTGACAAAAATTGGCCTTGAAACATTATACTATATAAGTCTAGTTCAATGTCATCTATGTAGAGTTGTGAAATTCCTCTTTGACGAATACCAGGCATTCGATTGGGACTAGATGTGGGTGGATTCGTTTCCAGATTATGTGCACTTGACTCGACGCATTGTTCAAACAACTCATGGGGTTTAATAGACGTACGTGGAGCATCAACATGCTTAGTTGCTAGCGTGTGATGCTAGTTTACATATTTTTGTGGCTGCCATATGTGTAGACGATTTTTGAACTAGTCGTTGTTGCTGCAGATGAACTCTCAGCCTCTACCATCATAATCATGCATAAGATTTATTTGAATAAACGATAGTTGATTCAATCTATTGTAACAACTATTACATTTAATACTTTACTTATAATTGTTGTGAACATTATTTGAAGGTTTGATTTGTTGAATTTCACACATGTGAGAATGCCACAAAGTGTGATTTTAATCTTCTAGGATGTGGTGATTGCACACAAATTACACAAAACCAAGATCTATTTCATCAATCTAAGGCAAGAGCACTTTCGAGCATGCATATGTGTGGAGAAATCTAGATTCTCTATCTGACATACACTAGAGATGGAAATAGATTTGTCAGATTTGTGATAACTTTCCTAGATTATCCCTGGAAACGGTGCCAAAAATTGGTATATGTTGTACTATACCAACAGGGTTAATATATATATTATAGTAAATAATGTCGTTCCCACAGAGGACAACGTTAGAAAGTTATGTTTTTGGTACAATTATGGCAAGTGGTTTCAAGTGTTATTCTGGTTGTCGACAGACATTAAAAGTAGCCAATATTACTTATGTTTGGGATGGGTAATGTTAATAAATTCAGAACAACAATCTGGCCTCTATCGAATCGAATGAAGCGCATTCTACAAATGAGATGTTATCAGAGTAGTACATCAGTACTACACTCTGGCTGATTAAGGTGTCAACAGAGAATCGAGAATTGTTCGACATCTACTCCCCCTACCACCAAACGACGCACTGCACCTCCACAACTAACCACCCCCACTTCCGCCACCACAACTTCTTCTTCTGCTCAACCATCCACTTCTACTACCACAACTGTTCCTCCTCTTATTGTTCCTATGGCTTTTGGCTATGTTCCCACATCTTCCACACCTTTCATCGTCATTCTGGTTTTGACTCCAACATCCATTACCATCGCTTCTTCCATTCCCTTTGCTACTGCCATCAACCTCTTGATTCCCAATTGTCCCTGGCACCCTAGCATGGCTCAACCAAATCAACTTCACACCTCCTAACTCTCCTACATCTCAATCTATCCTCCAAACCACACTCTAGTTCCCTTCTGTTCTGCCAATCCCCTCTTTTGGACAATCTGTTTTTACACATGTTTCCACCACCGCTGCTCCTCTCACACCCCCCACATCTCCAGTGAAGGTTGTCGAGGGCGACAAACTGTTGCCCGATGGCGCATTTGTATAGACAAAATTCATATCATCACCTCTTTGTGTAGATCCTGTTGAAATGGAAAAACAATCCATCTTGACTTTAGGCTTGCTACATATATTGTACCATGCAAGTATGTTGTTCATAAATTCAAAATGCCAAGTTAGGCCTAGATAGAACTCGAGCTACATGGATATGTCATACCTAGATTGATGAGTACAACTTGCATATAGATTGTAGACTTAGAAATAGCAAAATTATGCTAGTAGAAACTCGTGGCAATTCACATGCATTAATTGTAAGTGATCCATAGTGACATGCAAGGCATGCACAAAGTGTAATGGACACATGCATGATAATTTGTACATTTCTAGTTAGAACTAGGACACTTGGAAAAAGTAGGTAGAGATTCATGCATGAGATGTGACAAATGTCACATAGACTCTAGTTTTCACTTTAGATGTCATTAAATGATGGATGGATGTGTTTCTACCTCGAGCTACCTCAAACTCCATAAATATGTGTAGCTTTGTTCATAATTTTTTAAGAAGAGCCAAAGCTTTGTAACTATCTCTTGCCATTTTGGATCCACACAAATTCTGCTTCTTATCTCTCTATCTTTCTCTCTCTAACTCGTGTTCAGGCTAATGCTAATACACAATATGTCTTGTACTTTTGCTCATTTATGATTCATTGTTTTCATTCTCTGATGCTTAGCATGCTAGATTGTGGTTAAGCCATAGCTTCTGTACTAGATCTTGCTAATCAATCTAGAATCAGGTTACTATGCTAATCATAAAGCTCAATTAGATCTGTCATACTTGTGGATCTTCCCCACATGTCTGAATTCTGGAAATTTTGTCATGGTATCAGAGCCAAATTGAGCTTTGCATGCTAACATCTCTGATTGTACAAGAAATTGAGAGCTAAATCAAGCAATTTTGCACTTTTTCTCACCTTTCTCTAAAGTGTATTTGGATCAAATCGGATTGGAACTGAATTTTCAGACCTGAAAAGTGGTAGTACGGAATTCTGGAATTCCGCGTGTGAAAATCAAAGATTTTCAGTCCCTTTTATCTCCTTGCTTGTAGATCCAAAGATAGTGGTGTTATAGCTTGATGTAAAGCTTATGATGTGTACTTTCCATAAAAATTAAGACCAAATCAATCTGATGTGTCTATCAAGAGTTATAAGCTCTTAAAGAGGATATGGATAGGTCAAAAATTTGAGTGACAGCATTTTGATTTGATTCAACCTTGCTTTGTCCTGAATCCATTGTTTTGAGCATCTTACACAAGAAAATGAAGATCAAGACTAAGTTTGAAGTAATTGAAAACCCTTTGGGCCTTTTGAGTGTCAATAGTGTTTCCTTTTGAAGCATTTCACATGTGTCAAAAGTAGGATTCAAACTTGCCAAAGTGTCTCAATCCACTTTGTGTGTCTGATCTAGATAATCTTGTCTTGTGGAATATTTGAGATCCATCTCAAATACAGTTGCAAGTGTTTCACATAGGAAGGTAGAACATCCTTGAAAATATCTATAGTGAAAGAGAGTAGCAACTTTAAGTCTGATTGGAACAAGCTCAAACATATTGCAGTCCAATAACTAAGAAGTCTTCATCTAAATGGCACCTCTAGGAGGATATCTTCTAGAAGCAAATGAAAGACTAAATACTTCTAATTACTCAATTTGGAAGTTCAGAATGGAGTCTATTTTGATACCCCAGGATGTTATGGATATTGTAGTCACACAACACCAATCTCCAATGCATTTGACTCACTTTGAGTTCTAGAATCAATACTAGATGCTAAGATCCAATCTACACAAGATTTAGATCAAAAATTGTGATCAAATTGAATGAAAACCAAGGATTTAGCTCATTTCAGCCTTTAGGCTCTGATACCATGTAAAAATTACAGCAAATAAGGATCCTAAAACACTTGAAATGATGAGGGAAACAATGGATTAGGATTTCATAAGATTAGAACAAGTTGAACCATCAAAATCCATCAAAAATCTATGCTTGAACCTCACTAAATGGCCCAAATCCTTGAAGAAGGCTTCACACGTGTGAAAGTATGGCCTCTCATAGTCTGAGTACTGTACACCAGACCTACATTCAATCCTATAATCATTAGTAATCACAAGTACTCAAACAATTATGAACACAGAGAGCAATTGCACCATTATGAGAGAAAAAACATGAAATTGCTTGATTGATTTTGGTGAGATATCATCACCTATATATACATGATCCATCACGGTTTTGGGCAGGTATGAGTAGCCCTAAACCTATCCCTAATGCTAATTTTGGTGGATCTTTCATCCCTACCAAGTTAGGGTTGGAATCTTGGAGATCCCTCAACAATGCAAAAATTACCAAAAATAGCTCCTATTTTTTCTCCCTTGTATCTAAGCATAATTTGGACTCATTCCAAAGGTTCTAACACTTAGGTCTACTTGAGAACATCCTTATGAATGGAATCCTATGCTATTTGGCACGTGTGACAAGCCACATCATGACCATCTAACTATTTACAAGTCATATGACCAAAACTAGTCAAGCTAGAATTGTGAATTTTTAACATTCGGCACTCGAATAACGACTATCTTTGGTACAGTCTAGCATGATTATTGAATAAAGCTGTATGTATACATGTGAGATGATAGTCCCTGTTTGAAGAATTGAGTCTCTGATTTGTTTCCCTGATTGGCATTGACATAAGTTTTCTAACGTGCTCTAAAACTCTTTGTGTTCTTTAACCATTAAGTTGGGCTTTAGTTGTTGAGGACTTTTGTCTAGAAATGACTAGCTCGCGAACACGAATAATTAATTGTCTGCACAATCGCGAATTCCATTATATTTAATAACCATGCTAACTTTATAGACTATGCGCAGGATCTCCTGGATTTCTGCCTGGAACTTGTTTTACTTTGGAACTCTACAAACGTCATACAACGTCTGCATCTTATAAGAAGTTTCTATAAGGAAAAGGATGAACATATGTTGGTTTCACATCTGTAGCTTAAGCATTGATACATTATGCTAATTGAAATTCAGGCTTAGGCTTGTTACAGATTGACATTGAGATTCGGTTGTTTTGAGCAAAGTACCAAATAATGAAATTCATGTGAAAAATAACAGCGATCAGGTGTTTATGGCATAGATTGCAATGAGAGACTATAATAGTACCTTGCACATTTTTTGGCTTCCAAAGGATAGTATACAAAATGCTATGCCTGCAAACTCATCAAAACAAATTTCAAATTCAAGCTGGGATTAAAATAATCATTTGAGAAATTTTGAAGCCTTTCGCATTGATAATTACTATTATTTTTAAACTTGATTTGACAATGTGTTTTTTGTGCATGTTATAGGATCTCTGGAATCTACTACAAACACTTTCACGAAATATTTTACATCTGTCAGGTTGAGGTTTGGAGATTACCTTTTTGACTCCATATCTTCTGGAATCCGTCCTGACCACCGAGGCAAAGGAAGAGGCGAAGCTAGCAGCAAAGCGTGTGATGTGGTGGTGACATTGAATGTTTTTACATTTGCATGGTAAAATTTGTTTATGTGTTTTTTTTACTGTGATCCAACTTGATGTGTTTAATTGGACAAATATTTCTTTCATCTTAAAGTGAAGCATGTTGTGGAGGAAATGCCTCAAGTAATGGATATGTGGAATCAAATCTCCATGAAGAAGGAGGTTTCTATGTACTCTGCAAAGGCCAATCTCAACAGAAAAAATGGCCTGAGTGAGTGGGAAGTGAAGTTTTATCCTTGGTGGATAGACTTCAAGGAGGGAGAATGTCCTCCCTTTGGAAAAAACACAATACCAGCTGCATGAGAAAGGACGTTTGGTTGTGGATGATGATGATGATGCAGTTGCGACAGAGATGGCACTAAGGTCCTTCCTTACTGCCGCTCCCGAGAAGCCTCAGGTTGTAGAGAAGAAGAGCAAGAAGAAAGTTGATGATGTTATGCAGTCTATAGACGTATTCACAACAACCTTTTAACTTTGATCCATCTTCGTGTTGTTTTTTTTTTGGAATTATTGCTTGCTTGAAATCTTATTCCATTTATAATTCAAATGAGTTCTTGTTTTTATGTACAGGATATCGTGCCTTACACGCCTGCTAAAAGAAGATGTGAGGAGTATGAGTACATGAAAGTGGACATGGTAGGTGTTAACACCAAGTTAACATCTACTATTGAGGTCATTGTGGGTGATGTACACATGGTAAGGGATTGATTATCTATTGGGGACAATCTACAAGAATATCAGGCCATGAAATGCTTTATGGAAAGAAATAATTCTTTCAGGAGATTAGGAAAGGTAAGAGCACCACCTACAGTGCCGACATCATCATTGTGGACTTGCCATCAGGGTACACAGTTGATGGTGTTGTTGGCGGTGGCTTTACATGGAACAAATGGTCTGATGAGACACTTGAGGCCAGCCTAGATATATGCATGGTTGTATTGGACGACCATGGTTGGACCATCCTTATCAGCCCCCCCACTCATAGATTGCAAGTTGAGATTCAGATCGGCCGACGGAAGTTGGCTATTTAGAGACGTGTTGTGCTGAGAGGAATTGAAAAATTTGGAAGAGGAGAGGATGGCATGAATGTAAGTTGTGATTTTTTTGTTGCAAGTTTGTTCACATGCAATGCTTGCATATTTATGAAAATTAATGCACTATAACTTGGACCTTCTTTGTCGATACATATAGTTTCAAAATCATAAATTTGCTTGGAAGTATGTAGGTATGTGACTATGTGAGTATAGTTTTATAGTTATAAATTTGCTTGGAAGATCTATTTATGTAAGTATGTGAGTTGCTTGTTTTGACATAGTGTTGTCGTTATTTGGAGATGCACTTTTTGGATGTATACCTTCTCTCGAGAAAAGGGTCCATGCCCTTAATTGACTGAAATTGGTCAAAATATTTTGATACCGAGCCATGTGCATTCAATTTTTGCTATTCTCATTGCGCAGGAACTCGCAAAACTTGCAAGTGATTCACTCGCAGAATGTCAGTATGTAGCATTTCTGAATGTGAGTGGTGCAAGCGGCAACGACGCCAAATGTTGATAGATTCCGACTCTTCAAAATCTATTGGCTTTTTCTTCTTGTTCTTTTTTTTTTTTTTTTTCCTGAACAGTTTCTGCCTGTTACCAAGCTCGTTTGGGCATTTGTTGGCTGTTTTCTTGTTTGTTACAATGCCCAGGTTAGGCAGAAATGGATTGATAAACATTTTAGTACTGTCCTGCCTGTCAGAGGACACTCAATTTTGTCACTCTTGCACTGAAGCACATGCATAAATGACCACATTCAATCAAGCATGCATGCCAAAACGTTCAACCATCAGATCAACATGCAAAGTCGTTGAACAATGACTGAAATCCTACTCTAATGCTGCAAAATGAACTGAATCAGATCCTAAACATTCTACATTTGCATAAATCCACAAAACAAGAAACAAGAAACTAATCTACAACATTTTAGAAGTCCAAAAATCAAGAAACCAACCAGTCTTTTGATTCTTGGACATCCCAAAAACATCAAGAACGGGTTGTAAGGAGATATGCAAGAACTACACCACAAACCCAGCCTATTTAGTTTACCTGAATGCTGACTGCTACATTAATCCACAAACAAGAAATGAAATCTAATCCACAACTAGGAAAGCAAGGAAACTAATCCACTCTAAAGTCCACAACCACACACAAGGGATGGAAGGGCATGATCATAGGAGCATCACTCAAGAAAACCACCATAATCAAGGAGCTTAGTGTTGTATCAAACTCATAGAGGCTCATCTCATTTGGACATGGAGTAGATACAATGCATAGAAAGCTTCTCTTCTCAAAGAAAGAGTCTCTTAAATAAGCAAGAGAGCTCCTTAGGTGACATCCTAGTGGAATTTCCACATTTCACAAATTACAAGTGGAATAATGCTCTCCACTAGAGATCACCATCAAAAGGTGGCTCACTCTACTTTCTTTAAGAGGGGCTACTTGCATTTATTACATTTGCCTAGAAATACTAGTTCCTACATGGTCATTCCATCTTTTGGGATTCACCATGAGGCTTACACAGTTCTTGATTGTCATCACTACTAGTATTCCTCGGCTCTCATACTCGGCTCTCAGTCTTCGTTCATCTCCTCTTCTCAGAGACCTCATTGGTCTAAGGTGAGATTCCTAAGTATAGGAATAGAGCTACAATGGCTCTACATTACATTACGATGAATGTATCTAATAAAATTTTGTGAGAGATAGGATCTTGCACTACAGCCAACGATGCTTGGGATGCACTTAAGTCCATCTATGAAGCAAAGAATACTTCTAGAATACTATTCTTAGGAATCAAATTTTCCAAAGTTTCCAAAGAAGTGATGAGAGTGCATCAAACTATGTTATGAGAGTTAAAGATTTACATAGAGAGCTTTCCTATGTTGGTGTTACTATTAACCAAGATGAGCTAGTTCAAGTCATCTTAAATGGACTGAAAGATGACTATGATAATCTTGTTCAATCTTTTGCCATCAAGGAGGAGATGCCTAATCTAGAAACTCTCCAAGGAATTCTTATTTCTGAAGAATCTAGGCAAAGCTATAAACTTTCCAGGATGAACAAACTCGAGCATGGCGAAAGTGACAAAGCCTTCTTTGTCAAAGAAAAGCATAAAGGAAGGAGTAAGAACCAGTTCTCTCAAGCATCCAACAAAGACAAAGCCAAAGATCGAGACAAAGATGGTGAAGAGGATGATTCATCGCATCCCTCTACTTCAAAGACCAAGAAGAAGAAAGTGAAGTGTTTCTTCTATGGCAAGAAGGGGCACCGTGCCTGTAATTGCTTTAAGAAGAAAAACCAACTCAAGCAAGCTAATCTCTCCAAAAAGATTGAAGAAGATAAGTGATGGAGAAGGATCACTTATGGTGTCCAGTTTTTCTTCATCATCTTTCAAGAAAGATGATGCTTGGTACATAGATAGTGGAGCTTCTTCACATATGTGCTATTCAAAGGAGTCTTTTGACTCAATTGTACCTTACAAAGGACTTAAGAGATCTATTTACACTACTAATTATCACGAGTGCTCTATAGAAGGAATTGGCAACATTCCATTGAAACTTGCTTCTTCAAAAGTTCTTGCACTTTCTAATGTTCTTTTTATTCCAAAACTTACAAAGAACTTGATTAGTGTGGGAAAGTTGCTTGATAATGGTTGTGATGTAAATCTCAACTCCAATACTTGCTTTATCTAGAAAAATGATGAGATCCTAGCTGATCGATCTCGATGCGGTGGAATTTTTTAGTTGAATTCTTATGAGAATGCAAACCTTTGTGAAGTTGCTTTGTTATCTAAGGAGGAGTTGTGGCATAGAAGGTTGGGACATCCTAACTTTAAATCTGTGTTTTCTATGGTCAAGAAAGTGAAGGCTATTGGTCTTCCGAAATTTCTTTCCAAAGATTTCAAGTCTTGTGAGGCTTGTGCTATTGCAAAATCACATAGAAAGCCATATCAGAAGTCTTTTATCAAGACTACTCATCCTTGGGAGCTTATACACTCGGATGTTCATTTTTCTTTCTTCTAAAAATATTGGTGGTGCAACATGTTTTGTCACCTTTATTGATGACTTTACTAGATATACTTGGTTGTATCTACTTTCTCCAAAAGCTATGGTATTTGATCACTTTCTAATCTTTAAATCTTATGTTGAGAAACAGTTTGCTTTCAAAGTTAAAGCTTTAAGATGTGATGGAGGAGGTGAATACATCTCCAACAAGTTTCATGAATACTGTGAAGGTGATGGAATAAAGAGAGAGTTCTCTTGTGCTTATTCTCCATCACAAAATGGAGTTGCTGAGAGAAAAAATAGATCTTTATGTGAATGTGCTAAAGCAATTCAAGTTGAAGCTTCTTTGCCTATTGAATATTGGGGTGAAGCTATAAATTGTACAAACTATTTGTGCAATAAATTACCTCACAATGCACTTGCTGGAAAATCACCTTTTGAAGTCTTGTTTAAGAAGAAACCTAAGGTAGATCACCTTATAGTTTTTGGTTGTGCTTGCTTTGTTCATGTGACCTTGGAAACAAGGAAAAGATATGATCCTAATTCCATTAAAGGGATCATGGTTGGATATGCATCCAACAAGAAAGCTTACAGAATCTATGTTCCCTTTACCTCAACTAAAATTGAGAGTAGAGATGTTATATTTCATGAGAATCAAAAATACATTCTTGAGGAGGCCGAGTTCAAAGATTCTCACAAAGATACTCCAATCATCACCCTTGAAGACTATCATGGAGAGATGGGGCCGAGAATTGAGGAGGAGTCACCTCGAATCTTTTCACCAAGGAGATCTCAAAGAGAAAGATCCTAGCCTAGGAGGCTTACTTATGAAGATAGAGGCAAGCAAGTGGAAATCAACTCCACTAATTGTGCTTATTTTATTTCACATGAGGAGCCAAAGGATGTATGATGCACTCAATTTGAAGGAATGGTACCTTGCCATGAAGGAGGAATAGGATGCTTTGATGGCCAACAAGACATGGGAGGTTGTGGATCTTCCATCCAACAAACACACCATTGGTTGCAAGTGGGTTTTTCGAGTGAAGTATAATCAAGATGGCACAATCAACAAGTACAAGGCTAGACTTTGTGCTAAAGGTTTTGCTCAAGTTTATGGACTGGATTATGAGGAGACTTTTGCTCTAGTTGCAAAGATGGTATGTTAGAATCATAATTTCTATTGCTTGTTTTTTTCAATTGGCAAGTTCTTCAACTCGATGTCTCTAATGCATTTTAAAATGGATATCTAAAAGAAGATATTCATATGGATCAGCCTATTGGGTTCATCCATGACAAAGACAAAGTTTGCTTGCTCTTCAAGAGTCTATATGGACTAAAGCAAGCTCCAAGGTCATGGTATTCTCGACTTAACACCTTTCTTGAGTCACTAGGATTTAATTTTAGTAACCATGATCCTTCCTTATCTGTCAAGTTTTTTGATAAAGATATTGTCATCCTTCTTATTTATGTTGATGATATCATTCTAACAGGAAGTTGTATCAAGTTAGTTGAGGAAACCAAGATTGCACTTGGAAAAGAGTTCAAGATGCAATATCTTGGAAAAATTCACTACATACTAGGATTAGAGATTGACTTTCTTAAAGAGAAAGCTTTTGTATGTCAATCCAAGTATGCTCTTTCAATGTTAAAAAAGTTTCAATATGTTAGATTGTAAGAGTATAGAAACTTCTATGGAGCAAAATGTAAAAGACTCACAAAGGTGACGAAAGATCCTTTGTGGACATCACACTTTTCAGGAGTCTTATAGGCTCCTTAATTTGGCTCACAATAACTAGACCTGACATAAGCTTTAGTGTTCATAAGTTGAGCCAGGCTATGCAAAATCCTACTATTTATCATTGGAAAATGGCCAAGAGAGTGCTTAGATATATATCTTCAACTTTTGATTATGGTTTATTGTATAAAAGTGAAGATCTTCCTATTGTTGGTTATTTTGACTCGGATTTTGCAAGTGATAGAGCAGATCAAAAATCTACAAGTGCTCATGTCATATATCTTGGAGGAAACTTGATATCTTGGCTTTCCAAAAAACAAGATACTGTATCACTCTCATCTTGTGAAGCTGAGTATAAGGCACTCACTACAACAACAAAAGAAGTGCTTTGGATCAAGAGGTTGCTAGTGGAGCTAAAGATAATCATGGAAGAGGATCTACCTATGATCATGTGTGACAACATTTCAGCCCAAGCCCTTGCCAACAACCCAATATTCCATGCAAGGAGCAAGCATATCGAAGTTGCACATCACTTCTGAGAGAGAAGCTCATTGGAGGGGAAATCTACTTGGAGTACATCGACACATCATCTTGTATTGCTGATATGCTCACCAAACCTTTGAGCAAAAGTTCCTTCATCAAGCATAGAGCCAATCTTGGAGTAATACCAAGATCCATGTTCAAGTCAATATAGATTGTTTTTAAGAGGAGTGTTGAAATAAAAAAATAATCCATCTTGACTTTAGGCTTGCTACATATATTGTACCATGCAAGTATGTTGTTCATAAATGCAAAATGCCAAGTTTGGCCTAGATAGAACTCGAGCTACATGGATATGTCATATCTAGATTGATGAGTATAACTTGCATATAGATTGTAGACTTAGAAATAGCAAAATTATGCTAGTAGAAACTCGTGGCAATTCACATGCATTAATTGTAAGTGATCCATAGTGACATGCAAGGCATGCACAAAGTGTAATGGACACATGCATGATGATTTACAACAGCTCGTCCTCCTCCAAGCACAACTCCAGATTTATGAGACAAAAAATACACATCTGGGAGCGGAGGTACAAGCGTTGCAGAATAAGAAGACCGCCTGGTTAGCTCTGACAAAATTTCCAAATTTCACACGTGTGGGGAATGTCCACAAGTATGATGGATCTAGTTAAGCTTTGTGATTCGCAAAGTAACCTGATTCTAGATTGATTAGCAAGATCTAGTTCAGAAGAAATGGCTTAACCACAATCTAGCATGCTAAGCCACTGAATATGATAGCAATGAATCAATAATTAGGAAAAGTACAAGATATCAGTGTATAAGCATTAGCTTCAACACGAGTTAGAGAGAGAAAGATAGAGAGATAACAAGCAAAATAGTTTAGATCCAAAATG
Organism: Diphasiastrum complanatum; assembly: GCA_029204225.1. NCBI lineage: Eukaryota > Viridiplantae > Streptophyta > Lycopodiopsida > Lycopodiales > Lycopodiaceae > Diphasiastrum > Diphasiastrum complanatum. The sequence continues at coordinate 33,175,591 of CM055095.1, forward strand.
GCATGAGATAGCTACAAAACTTTGGTTCTTCATCATTGATTGTGAGGAGAGCTACACATATTTATGAAGTTTGAGGTAGCTCGAGGTAGAACCACATCCATTTATTACAAAATGACATCCAAAGTGACATCTAGAGTCTATGTGACATTTGTCACTTGCCATGCATGAAATTCTAACAAATTTTTACAATTGTGCTAGTTCTAACTACCAAAGTACAAACCATCATGCATGTGTCATTTACACTTTGTGCATGCCTTGCATGTCACTATGGATCACTTACAATTAATGCATGTGAATTGTCACGAGTTTCTACAAGCATGACTTTGCTAATTCTATGTCTACAAACTATATGCAAGTTGTATTCTTCAATCTAGATATTACATAACCATGTAGCTCAAGTTCTATGTAGGCCAAACTTGGCATTTTGCATTTATGAGCTACATACTTGCATGGTACAACATTTGTAGCAAGCCAAGAAATCAATATGGATTGTTTTCTCAATTTTAACACTCCTCCTAAAAACAATCTATATTGACTTGAACATGGATCTTGGTATTACTCGAAGATTGGCTCTATGCTTGATGAAGGAACTTTTGCTCAAAGGTTTGGTGAGCATATCAACAATACAATATGATGTGTCGATGTGCGCCAAATTGATTTTCCCTCCAATGAGCTTCTCTCTCATGTAGTGATGTGCAACTTCGATATGCTTGCTCCTTGCATGGAATATCGAGTTGTTGGCAAGGGCTTGGGCTGAAATGTTGTCACACATGATCATAGATAGATCCTCTTCCAAGATTATCTTTAGTTCCACTAGTAACCTCTTGATCCAAAGCACTTCCTTTGTTGTTGTAATGAGTGCCTTGTACTCAGCTTCACATGATGAGAGTGATATGGTATCTTGCTTTCTAGAAAGCCAGGATATCAAGTTTCCTCCAAGATATATGACATAAGCACTTTTAGATTTTCGATCTGCTCTATCACTTGCACAATCCGAGTCAAAATAACCAATAATAGAAAGATCTTCACTTTTATACAATAAACCAAAATCAAAAGTTGAAGATATATATCTAAGCACTCTCTTGGCCATTTTCCAATGATAGATAGTAGGATTTTGCATAGCCTGGCTCAACTTATGAACACTAAAGCTTATGTCAGGTCTAGTTATTGTGAGCCAAATTAAAAAGCCTATGAGACTTCTAAAAAGTGTGTTGTCCACGAAGGTTTTTTCATCACCTTTGTTAGAGTCCTTTACATTTTGCTCCATAGGTGTTGCTATACTCTTACAATTCAGCATATTGAACTTCTTTAACATTGAAAGAGCATACTTGGATTGATATACAATAGCTTTATCTTTAAGAAAGTCAATCTCTAGTCCTAGAATATAGTGAATTTCTCCAAGATCTTGCACTGTCTTGAACTCTTTTCCAAGTGCAATCTCGGTTTCCTCAACTAACTTGATACTACTTCCTGTCAGAATGTTATCATCAACATAAATAAGAAGAATGACAATATCTTTATCAAAAAACTTGACATATAAGGAAGGATCATAGTTACTAGGATTAAATACTAGTGACTCAAGAAAGGTGTTAAGTCGAGAATACCATGACCTTGGAGCTTGCCTCAATCCATATGAAGAGCAAGCAAACTTTTTCTTTGTCATGGATGAACCCAATAGGCTGATCCATATAAATCTCTTCTTCTAGATACCCATTTAGAAATGCATCTCCTCATAATCAAGTCCATAAACTTGAGCAAAACCTTTAGCACAAGGCCTAGCCTTGTACTTGTTGATTGTGCCATCTTGATTTTACTTGACTCGAAAAACCCACTTGCAACCAATGGTGTGCTTGTTGGATGGAAGATCCACAAGCTCCCATGTCTTCTTGGCCATCAAAGCATCATATTCCTCCTTCATGGCAAGATACCATTCCTTCGAACTGAGTGCATCATATACATCCTTTGGCTCCTCATGTGAAATAAAATAAGCACAATTAGTGGAGCTGAATTCCACTTGCTTGCCTCTATCTTCATTCGAGGTGACTCCTCCTCAATTCTAGGCCCCATCTCTCCATGATAGTCTTCAAGGGTGATGATTGGAGTATCTTTGTGAGAATCTTTGAACTCGGCCTCCTCAAGAATGTATTTTTTATCTTCATGGAATATAACATCTCTACTCTCAATTATAGTTGAGGTAGAGGGAACATAGATTCTGTAAGCTTTCTTGTTGGATGCATATCCAACCATGATCCCTTTAATAGAATTAGGATCATATTTTTTCCTTGTTTCCAAGGGCACATGAACAAAGCAACTACAACCAAAAACTCTAAGGTGATCTACCTTGGGTTTCTTCTTAAACAAGACTTTAAAAGGTAATTTTCCAGCAAGTGCATTGTGAGGTAATCTATTGCACAAATACTTTGCACAATTTATAGCTTCACCCCAATATTCAATAGGCAAAGAAGCTGCTACTGGAATTGCTTTAGCACATTCACATAAAGATTTGTTTTTCCTCTCAGCTACTCCATTTTGAGATGGAGAATAATCACGAGAAAACTCTCTCTTTATTCATTCACCTTCACAGTATTCATGAAACTTGTTGGAGATGTATTCACCAAATCCATCACATCTTAAAGCTTTAACTTTGAAAGAAAATTGTTTCTCAACATAAGCTTTGAAGATTAGGAAGTGATAAAAAACCATAGCCTTTGAAGAAAGTAAATACATCCAAAGTCATCAATAAAGGTGACAAAACATCTTGCACCAACAATACTTTTAGAAGAGGAAAAATGTACATCTGAGTGTATAAGCTCCAAAGGATGAGTAGTCTTTATAAAAGAATTCTGATATGGCTTTATGTGTGACTTTGCAATGGCACAAGCCTCACAAGGCTTGAAATCTTTAGAAAGAGATTTTGGAAGACCAATAGCCTTCACTTTCTTAACCATAGAAGACATAGATTTAAAGTTAGGACGACCCAACCTTCTATGCCATAGCTCCTCCTTAGATAACAAAGCAACTTCACAAAGGTTTGCATTTTCATAAGAATTCAACTTAAAAATTCCACCACATCTAGATCCATCAGCAAGGATCTCTTCATTTTTCTTGATAAAACAAGTACTGGAGTTGAACTTTACATCACAACCATTATCAAGCAACTTTCCCACACTAATCAAGTTCTTTGTGAGTTTTGGAATGAAAAGAACATTAGAAAGTGCAAGAACTTTTGAAGAAGCAAGTTTCAATGGAATGTTGCCAATTCCTTCTATTGGGCACAATATAAATAGATCTCTTGAGTCCTTTGTAAGAGTTGATTGAGTCAAATGACTCCTTTGAATATCTCATATGTGAAGAAGCTCCACTATGTATGTACCAAGCTCCATCTTTCTTGAAAGGTGATGAAGAAAAACTAGACACCATCATCACTTGCAACAGAATCTTCTTCAATCTCTTTGGAGAGATTAGCTTGCTTGAGTTGGTTTTTCTTTTTAAAGCAATTAGAGGCATAGTGCCCCTTCTTGCCAGAGAAGAAACACTTCACTTTCTTCTTCTTGGTCTTTGAGTTAGAAGGATGAGATGTATCATCCTCTTCACCATCTTTGTCTCGATCTTTGGCTTTGTCTTTGTTGGATGCTTGAGAGAATTGGTTCTACCTTCCTATGTGAAACACTTGCAACTGTATTTGAGATGAATCTCAAATATTCCACAAGACAAGTTATCTAGATCAGACACACAAAGTGGATTGAGACACTTTGGCTAGTTTGAATCCTACTTCAAAGGAAAACACAGTTGACTCTCAGAAGGCTCAAAAGGTGTTCATTACTTCAAACTTAGTCTTGATCTTTAGTTTCTTGTGTAGGATGCTCAAAACAATGGATTCAGAACAAAGCAAGATTGAATCAAATCAAAATGCTGTCACTCGGATTTTGGACCTATCCCTATCCTCTTTAAGAGCTTATAACTCTTGCTAGACACATCAGATAGATTTGGTTTTGAGTTCTATGGAAAGTACAGATCATAAGCTTTCCATCAAGCTATAACACTACTATCTTTGGATCTATAAGCAAGGAGAACAAAGGGACTGAAAATCTTTGATTTTCAAATGGGCGGAATTCCAGAATTCCGTACTACCACATTTTAGGTTTGAAAATTTAATTCCAATCCGATTTGATCCAAATACACTTCAGAGAAAGGTGAGAAAAAGTGCAAAACTGCTTTTTTGCTTGATTTAGCTCTCAATTTCTTCTACAATAAGAGATGTTAGCATGCAAAGCTTAATTTGGCTCTGATACCATGACAAAATTTCCAGATTTCACACGTGTGGGGAATGTACACAAGTATTATGGATCTAATTAAGCTTTGTGATTAGCACAGTAACCTGATTCTAGATTGATTAGCAAGATCTAGTTCAGAAGAAATGGCTTAACCACAATCTAGCATTCTAAGCAACTGAATATGATAGCAATGAATCAATAACTAGCAAAAGTACAAGATATCATTGTTTGGAAACTTTGGAAAATTTGATTCCTAAGAGTGAGTATTCTAGAAGTATTCTTTGCTTCATAGATGGACTTTAGTGCATCCCAAGCTTCTTTGGCTGTAGTGCAAGATCCTATCTCTCTCAAAAGTTCATTAGATACATTCATCTTAATTAAATGTAGAGCCATTCTAGCTCTTTTCTTATACTTAAGAATTTTAGCCTGTGCTTGAGGCTCCTTCTCAACACCAAGCACAATATCCATAACATCTTGGAGTATTAAAATAGACTCCATTCTGAACTTCAAAATTGAGTAATTAGAAGTGTTTAGTCTTTCATTGGCTTCTAGAAGATATCCTCCCTGAGATGACATTTTAATGAAGACTTCTTAATTATTGGACTGCAATATGTTTGAGCTTGTTCCAATCAGACTTAAAGTTGCTGCTTGCTTTCACTGTATGTATTTTCAAGGATGTACTACCTTCCTATGTGAAACACTTGCAACTATATTTGAGATGAATCTCAAATATTCCACAAGACAAGTTATCTAGGTCAGACACACAAAGTGGATTGAGACACTTTGGCTAGTTTGAATCCTACTTTTGGCACGTGTGAAATGCTTCAAAGGAAAACACAATTGACTCTCAAAAGGCTCAAAAGGTGTTCATTACTTCAAACTCAGTTTTGATCTTTAGTTTCTTGTGTAGGATGCTCAAAACAATGGATTCAGAACAAAGCAAGATTGAATCAAATCAAAATGCTGTCACTCGGATTTTGGACCTATCCCTATCCTCTTTAAGAGCGTATAACTCTTGCTAGACACATCAGATTGATTTGGTTTCAATTTCTATGGAAAGTACAGATCATAAGCTTTCCATCAAGCTCTAACACTACTATGTTTGGATCTATAAGCAAGGAGAACAAAGGGACTGAAAATCTCTGATTTTCACACGTGCGGAATTCCAGAATTCCGTACTACCACATTTTAGGTCTGAAAATTCAGTTCCAATCCGATTTGATCCAAATACACTTCAGAGAAAGGTGAGAAAAAGTGCAAAACTACTTTTTCGCTTGATTTAGCTCTCAATTTCTTGTACAATAAGAGATGTTAGCATGCAAAGCTTAATTTGGCTCTGATACCATGACAAAATTTCCAGATTTCACACGTGTGGGGAATGTCCACAAGTATTATGGATCTAATTAAGCTTTGTGATTAGCATAGTAACCTGATTCTAGACTAATTAGCAAGATCTAGTTCATAAGAAATGGCTTAACCACAATCTAGCATTCTAAGCAACTGAATATGATAGCAATGAATCAATAATTAGCAAAAGTACAAGATATCATTGTATAAGCATTAGCTTCAACATGAGTTAGAGAGAGAAAGATAGAGAGATAACAAGCAAAATAGTTTAGATCCAAAATGGCATGAGATAGCTACAAAACTTTGGTTCTTCATCATTGATTGTGAGGAGAGCTACACATATTTATGGAGTTTGAGGTAGCTCGAGGTAGAACCACATCCATTTATTACAAAATGAAATCTAAAGTGACATCTAGAGCCTATGTGACATTTGTCACTTGCCATGCATGAAATTCTACCTAATTTTTACAAGTGTGCTAGTTCTAACTAACAAAGTACAAATCATCATGCATGTGTCCTTTACACTTTGTGCATGCCTTGCATGTCACTATGGATCACTTACAATTAATGCGTGTGAATTGCCACGAGTTTCTACAAGCATGACTTTGCTAATTCTATGTCCACAAACTATATGCAAATTGTACTCTTCAATCTAGATAGTACATAACCATATAGCTCGAGTTCTATGTAGGCCGAACTTGGCATTTTGCATTTATGAGCTACATACTTGCATGGTACAACATTTGTAGCAAGCCAAGAAATCAATATGGATTGTTTTTTCAATTTTGACAAGCTCAACTGACACCTGATACTAGGCCACTATCACAAGTTGAAATGAACTTATTCCGACATCAGGTGCAGGTTTACAACTAAACTTTAAACAACTATCAGGCGGAATGCGATAAGTACAGGATAAGTGCCAATCAGAAATTGGCCTAGGCAAGCAAGCCTCAAGGCCTACCAAAAGTTTATGGAGCAGAAACCCCAATCAGCCTCGGTGGCAACTCCAGTGCCACCTGTCTTTGATGCTGCACATGCCGGCTCCAGCCAAGGTAAAGGAAAACAAGGAGCGGGGGCAAGCAATTCAGACCATGGCTTGGGTGCACAAGATCAAGAGCCCTAGGATACCACAGGAGCCAACACTCAGGGGCAAGATACAGGCCCAGATACAAGCCAGACACTAGCCTCATTCTCGTAGGGCTCGAGATCGATCTCTGCCAGCCACACGTTCAGGAAGCCAACCTCGATAGAGGACGAAATCAATTCTTATCTGGCATAGTTCCCACACGAAAGCTCCCGTGGCGGCTGACAACTATCAACAACGATAAAGGGAATCAAGGGCAATGAGCTGACCTACATTCCCACCTTAGGAGCTTAGCCATAATGGAGAAAACAACTATCTGAACGAGACCCTATGGCCGTCAGGACATACATCACTAGTCCTAGGCAGTTGCGGGTCAATGCCCACTACCTCCCCTACCCACGTTGATCTAAATGGGCAGAGTGTGGCACCCCCCAGGATAAAATCACCATCCATACCAGAAATTGGCCGAGAATCGACTCATGTCAGAAATGGTGAACTCCTGCAACTTTGTCGCAGCACGAACAAGACATGAGGGCCGAACAATTCCCACCAGTCAACATGACTTTGACTCGAAGCACAAACGAGAACAATTTGCAATAGTCAACGTGTCTTTGACTCGAAGCACGAATGATTCGCGAATCAATCGTGAATCGCAAACACACCTCCAGGACCGCAAATCCAAAAAAGGGACGCGAAACGAAAACTACGAAAAGAACGAAAGCAAACGGGAGATATGAAACAAACAAAGAAAAATCTTTCGCGCTGCTAGCTGGCACCTCAACGAGCTTCACGCCCAGCTGAAACAAGTAGCAACAACATAGACTAACTAACTAGTTGATTAGCGTTAACTAGTGATGTGATTCTATGTTTGGCTATCTTGTAAACTCCACATAGTGGAGGTATAAACGATCCTCTCTGGATCATAATAAAAAAGTGAATACAGAGATCTGTAAGAGACAGAGAGAGACGTAGCAAATAAAGTAAGAAAGAAAAGACACCACAGTTGTGCATGAAAGTCTGCCAACGAGCAGAACACAGCGAAAGAGTAGAATGTCATTCCGCCAACGAGCGTGACACTGACGAATTCACTCCAAACTAAAACTGATAATTCAATCACTCTATTTTTGTGCATCTTGTCTTTTGTTGTATATCATGATTGCTAGAATAGAATATGTTTTGTGATGCGTAGTCGAGTGTCTGGGATCCTATAAGGGCTTCCGCACAAAAGAAAATTAAAAGACAGAAATGTTTTTGTGATAAAGAAGACGAAGTGAGGACAAACACGAATCAGTCCCACACACGTGCTCCCGCGACATGGTATCAGAGCCAACAAGTTGTCACCACCGATATCCCAGTAGTGATTCATCCAGACAACATAATATGGCTATGACAATCAAGACCAGAGTAGCAATCAGTCTCGATGGTGCAAATTATAGAATCTGGAATTTGGGAGCAGACACGATGTCAAAGGCATCGGCTCTCTATAGCTACGAACATTGTCAGGCCAAGCAGAACTGCCAGGAGCACTCTATGTGTCCTCACTCAGAAAAGATCTGTTATCTGTCTCCAAGATGGCAGATCTAGGCATTTGAGTTTTGTTCGATGGCGACACTTGTCGTATGATCGAGAAGACAACAAACAAGTTGCTGACAGTCGGATGCAGAGAAGGAAATCTCTACCAAGCCAAAATAATCAGCAACTCTGATAGCATATTAAATGCTTCAGAAAATGAAAATCAGCTTTGGCATAGAAGATTATATCATCTGAAGATGCGGAGCCTGTACAACATGAGCACAAAGGACATTGTCATAGGTCTCAAAATATCAAGGCCCAAGGCTGAGTTCTGCGAAGCTTGTCAGAAAGGCAATCAACATCGGAGTCCATTTACACACGAAGGAAGAAGAGCCAAGGAAGTCCTTGAGCTTGTCCACTTTGATGTGTATGGACCGATGAAAATAGTTTCGCTCTCAGGTTCGAAATATTTTCTAACGTTCATACATGATTACAGTCGAATGACCACAATCTACTACTTGAAGAAGAAACCCGAAGTATTTGATTCTTTCAAGAAGTTCGTGGCATTCGCAGAGCGACACACCTGAAAAAGGATACAGATCCTTAGATCTGACAATGGAGGTGAATACAAAAGCACAGAATTCTCAAGATTCTGCGAAAAACAGGGGATTGAACACCAATTCACTCCTACATATACACCAGCTGCAGTAGTACACCTGCAGAACAGATCAACAACGATAGTGCTGGAGAACAAAACACCATACGAGATGTGGACAGATAGAAAGATTGATCTGTCATACCCATGAGTGTTTGGATGTGCAGTATACAAGCACATTTCAAAGGAAAAAAGAAGCAAGCTCGACGACAAATCCGAGCAAACAATCATGGTCGGCTACTCAAACGGAACACATGTGTACAGACTCTACAATCCAACCACGAAGAAGGTTGTTTTGAGCAGAGATGTGAAGTTCGACGAGTCCACATTCCCTGGACTGAAAGATGAAAGAGGCCATGAGATCTTCACACTGCTGCCTATTCAAGAGGGAGATCAAGGACAGTCATCAAATCAGAATGCAAGACCCCAGACTCCAGAGTAGCAGGAAACAGAGGATCGACCCCACAAACAAGAAATGTTCGAGCAGCGACAAAACGAACCTCGAAGTCAACAAGACAAAGAAGACCTCCAAACTGCTATTCTGACAATCTTCAATGGAGCGAAGACATGCAGTTCGAGTACTGCAGCTTCATTGAAGAGCCAGCTACATACCTAGAAGCTATACAGAGTCCAGAAAGAGAATTTTGGAAACAGGCAATGTCAGAAGAGATTGAGTCGATGAGGCGAAATGAGGCATGGACATTAGAGCCACTGCCAAAAAACAGAAAAGTAGTCGACTGCAAGTGGGTGTACAAAAAGAAGCTGAAATCATATGGCACCATTGGCCGCTACAAAGCAAGGCTTGTCGCGAAGGGCTACATGCAGAGATATGGTGTCCACTATTTCAACACATATTTACCCATGGTCAAAATGACAAGCATAAGGCTACTCCTTGCATACCCACACAATACAATCTGAAAATTCACCAGATTGATGTGAAAACAACCTTTCTCCACGGAGATCTAGAGGAAGAAATTTTCATGAAGCAACCTGAAGGCTATGAAGACCCCGACAACAAACAATATATTTGTCGATTGCAGAGATGCATCTATGGTCTAAAACAGGCATCATGAGCCTGGTACAAAAAGCTTGATGGTCTTCTGAAGTCTCTAGACTACTCAGCCAGACTATAATGTCTACATCAAAAGAATAGGAAAGAATTTTGTGATACTGACCATTTTTGTAGATGATTCGCTGATGATAGGAAATTCTTTGATGTTAATCAAAGACACGAAGAGTCAGATTTTTGAAAACTATGAAATCATAGATCTTGGAGAAGCAACAAAATGCCTAGGGCTGGAGATCAGAAGAGATTGAACAAATGGCGAAATGCACTTGAGTCAATCAAAATACGCCAGAAAAGTGCTGAAGCAGTACCACATGATGGACTGTGAAGGGAAAGCCACACCAATGATAGCTGGAGCCAAGCTCACGAAACAGATTGCCCAGAATTAGAATAGGCAGAACAGAACATGGCAGGTATACCCTACCAAAACTTAATCGGTAGTTTGATGTACTTAACAATTTGTACTAGACCCGATCTGGCCTTCTCTATTTACGCATTGAGCCAATTATCTTCCAATCCTGGTCTAGCACATTGAAAAATGGCTAAACGAATCCTACAATTCTGAAGGGTACCCAGAATGTTGGATTAACCTACAGAGCTAGAAACGAAGAGAAAGGATTTGTGCTGCAATGACTACAGTGATGCGAGCTAGGCAAGCTGCAAAGATGACAGCAAGTCCATTACTGGCGGATGTAACGTGTGCAGAGCTGCAATCAACTGGATATGCAAAAAGCAAACCTTGATAGCTCAATCCTCTTGTGAAGCTGAGTATGTCGCAGCCTCAAAAGTGGCGAATGAGGTAGTGTGGCTGCAAATGATGTTGGAGGCAATCGGGATACCGCAAGAGGGGCCAAGCACGATGATGATGGACTCTCAGAGTGCCATCTATTTGTCCCAGGATCCTGTCTTCCATTCAAAGACGAAGCACATCTCCTCCGAAGTACCATCATATTCGAGATTTGATCTTGAAAGGAGAGCTCTAGGTCCAGTTCATAAAGTCTGGAAAATATGACTGTAGATCTCCTCACAAAACCGCTCGACAAGAGAGGCAATTGGATTAAACGAACAAAGCTGCAAGGTTCAAGAGGGAGTGTCAGACATGGTGAACTCCTACAACTTTGTCGTAGCACGAACAAGACATGAAGGTCAAATAATTCGCGACAGTCAACATGACTTTGACTCGAAGCACGAATGAGAACAATTTGCGACAGTCAACGTGTCTTCGACTCGAAGCACGAACGATCTACGAATCAATTGTGAATCGCAAACACACCTCTAGGACCGCAAAGCCAAAAAAGGAACGCAAAATGAAAACTACGAAAAGAATGAAAGCAAACGGGAGATTACGAAACAAACGAAGGAAAATCTTTCATGCTGCCAGCTGGCAGCTCCACGGGCTTCACGCCCAGCTGAAACGAGTAGCAACAACACAGACTAACTAACTAGTTGATTAACATTAACTAGTGATGTGACTCTATGTTTAGCTATCTTGTAAACTCCACATAGTGGAGGTATAAACGATCCTCTCTGGATCATAATAAAGATGTGAATACAGAGATGTGAATACAGAGATCTGTAAGAGACAGAGAGAGACGTAGCGAATAGAGTAAGAAAGAAAAGACACCATAGTTGTGCATGAAAGTCTGCCAACGAGCAGAACATAGCGAAAGAGTAGAATGTCATTCTGCCAACGAGCGTGACACTGACGAATTCACTCTAAACTTAAACTGATAATTCAGTCACTCTATTTTCATGCATCTTGTCTTGTGATGTATATCATGATTGCTAGAATAGAATATATTTTGTGATGCGTAGTCGAGTGTCGGGATCCTATAAGGGCTTCCGCACAAAAGAAAATTAAAAGATAGAAAATTGTTCGCGATAAAGAAGACGAAGTGAGGACAAACACGAATCAGTTCCACGCACACACTCCCACGACAACTCATAGTACAGGTGGAAGATGAACGTAGATGCTTGAAGGGCTCTCATTCTCACCTTTTCGGATCCAACAGTCTGCGCGGCCGCCACATACACCCGGGACTTGGAGTTTTTGATAGGAGTCCCCACCGAATGGGACGACATATTGCCAGCCATTTTTTTTTATCCGAATACCACCCTGGTCTCAGAAAAAGTTGAGGACCAACTACTAGTGGCACGAGTGTATTATAGAGCGGCACAACTTGGCGATCCCTGGCCAAGCCTATTTCAACAATGCATCGACCAAGATTGGCTAACCGGTGTCCATAAATCCTTCCATACCCAGAAAAACAATAAAAGCCTAAATTGGAATTCATGGAAGACGTCACTGGATATCTCATCCACCAGAGGCGCACTAGACGCACCTTGTACTAAACCGACAGAGTGCCAAGGAACCATCACTACTTCAGGCCGTGGGTCCTGTTGGGGGTATTCCCAACCTTCTATATATAAATAAAATCAGAAAGTATAAATAGTTGCGAGGGGCATGGCATCCTACGCCAAACAGGCCGTACAGGTACTGTCCTCCACATGTGTGAGGCCGCCCATCCATGTGTTTGATCATTTGATCCATTGCTCTTGCCTAAATCATAGTGTAAAGTATCTAGATCAAGATCTAACATCTAGAACTTGATAGATCTTTGGATTAAGCAATCAATAATTCTTAATGATTGATAGTACAATCAACATTTGTCCTTTTTCTCTGAAAATTTACATGGTATCAGAGCCAAGTCTAAGAGTGATCTAAATGATTAATAGTACTTGAGAAATCATTGACAATTTGTTGTTTTTGAGTTCTAATTGAGAGGGCAAGTTCAAAGAGAGAAGTAACATAAATTTTTTTTGGTCAAGATCGATTCGTGGGCTGCTGAAGTACTTTCCACACGTGTGAACCATACAGCAACCTTCAAATTAACTTCCATAAGTGTTCTTGATCCAAAAAAAGTGCATACTAGTCCAAAATTCAAGGTTTTTAGTGCATTGTCTAGGTCTAGGTTCAATCTATTGAATGCTAATGATCAAATAGTGATTTGAGTCATTGAAGCAACTCATTTTGAAGCATTAGATCAGATCTTTAAGGCTGATTTGTTCAGATCTTAAGTGTATGTGAAATATCAAACCAATTTGAACTAGAATCAATTTCTTTGAGGAGTGAATTGCTAGGATATTTGTAGTTGATCTATTATAACATCATCCAAGTTGAACTAGGATTGATTGGGCTGAGATTAGAAGCTTATTGAAAGCTAGAAATCTATCTTAGATCACAACTTATCAAGAGAACTTTGTGTATCTCATAGGCTTTCATTCAGAATGACATCCATGGGTGGATATATGTTAGAATCTAGTGAGAAACTAACTTTCACAAACTCTTCCATTTGGTAAGAATGGAATCACTACTAGTGATTCATGATCTCTTTGATATTGTCTTAGGAGTTGAGGAAGAGCCTCAATCTCCCCAAGAACAACTAAAGTACAAGAAGAGGGTTAGATTAGCCCTACATTGCTTGAAGTTAAAAGAGGCTTGGGATTCACTAAAGAAAATTTATGAATCCAATAACACTTCAAGAGTGCCTATGCTAGGAAACTTGATCTTGCAAAGCATGAGGGGAAGTGGAGAAAATGGACAAGAGTATGTCCTAAGGATAAAATCCTTGAACAAAGAATTGGGATCTATAGGAGAGAAGATCCAAGATAATGAACTAGTACAAGTAATCTTGAATGGATTAGGAGATGAGTTCTCTAATCTAGTTCAATCTTTTGCTATTCAAGACCAACTTCCATCAATTGAAAAATTGCATAATGACCTTGTGGCCAAGGAGAGTAGGATTCTACACCTCAAAACAAGAATGGGGTCCTTATCACTACATAATGGTGATGGGAAAGCAAAGTTCACATCTAAAGGCAAGAAGAAGTCTCATCCTTTCAAGAAGATCCAAGGCAAGGAGTCCGAGGCAAAGGATGGAGCATCTACCTCCAAAGGGAAGCAAAAGAACAAAGCCTTGTATATGAAGCTTTTGTAAAGTTTAAGTCTCTAGTGGAAAAGCAACTTAGTTCTTAAATTAAAGTTCTAAGGTGTGATAATGGAGGAGAGTATATCTCCAACAAGATGAGAGACTTTTGTGAGATCAATGGCATTAAGAGAGAACTCACTTGTCCTTACACCCCCCAACAAAATGGGGTGGCCGAGATGAAAAATAGGAGTCTTTGTGAATGTGCAAATTCAAGATGAAGGTTATACTTCTAGACAAAGAATTGTGGGACATCGTTGATGGGACATAGCTCAAACTAGAAGGTGATGCAGACGTCATCACCAAGTGGAGACTGAGAGATGACAAAGTAGTTGCCATGATCACCCTCAACATCAAGGACACTCAGATCAGCCACATACGTGCTGCTCAGATAGCTAAGGATGCATGGGACATCCTAGCAACTCTCTACAACATTAAAGATGTTACATCCAGGCTTCATTTGAGGAAGAAATTCTTCACCCTTAGAATGTGTGGTACTACAAAAAAAAAAAAAAAAAAAGTGGCAAGAGTTACAGAAAAAAAATGGCAAAAATTGCAGAAATTTCTATAATTTTTGCCATTTTTTTTAAGTTGATGCAGTTCTATTAGTCTCATTAGTGTATGTTGAGTTCTATACAACATGTACATTGGGGCAGGGAAGCACATATGAGAATAAACATCTCCAAATGTTAGCTAATTGTCTAATACTTCACCTTAAAGTCCATCTTGGTAACCTTGATGCATACAACAATTATGCATGTATACATTCCATGACCACTTGCTCCTAAAGTCATGAACTTAGATTTGGTGACCAGACCATCACTCCCAAACTTTCAGTCCAAAGAGAGAGAGAGAGAGAGAGAGAGAGAGAGAGAGAGAGAGAGAGAGAGAGAGAGAGAGAGAGAGAGAGAGAGAGAGAGAGAGAGAGAGAGAGAGAGAGAGAGAGAGAGAGAGAGAGAGAGAGAGAGACCTAAATTATGGATAAATATACACATGTTGTAATTGTTGCAGATGGCGAACATACCAAACTTAGTCCGCAAGAAATGCACTTGTAACTACGAGTGCAAACGCACTATTGGTGGTATGCAAATGGTCAGCATTGGAACCTATTATAAGCACTATCACCAAGATACACTTGGAAACACACATCCTTGGTGAGGAGACAAATGCAGGAAACAACTAGGTTGACATGTGGTACAATGTCTACACAAGGCAGACAATGCTTTTCTAACTTGCGTAGAGAACCAAGAAGGGTATTGTGCAGGTGTATGTGTTATCGTGGTGGTGGACGAATGGTCACTCCCTCCAGTTTCAACAAGCATCAAATGCTTCAACAAAAGTTGGGTAATTTGGCTACCAATTTTGGTTTTCCTCCACCACAAGAAGAACATGAAGATATTCCCTCAGATGAAAATTTTGCTAATATTCTTTCTAATGAGGAAGCAATGTTTGATGAGATGGACAATTTGAGTGATGATGAGGAGTTTATAGAATTAACCTTAGCAGACCAAATTATAGAGAGGAGTATCGAGTTGCAATCTTTGTGGGACAAATTCCAGGCACCAATAGAATTTCAAGATGAGATGCTTCGAGTCTTGTTCGGAGATATGGGTGGAGCACAAGTTGGAAATAAAAATGACAGGAAGAAAAAGCCGAGTGTTAGTAAACTTTTGGTGCAACTCCCAGTGACATGGAATGGGGATCTCAATGGATTGAAGATTCCAGCTTGTTGGAAGCAATTAAACGACATGTATTCTGGCCTAGGTATGATTGAAGTACAACGTTTCAAGCTGTGTACTGGCTCAAAAGACTATCCACATACTCCCGAGTTACTTCAACCCAGCGAAGAAGACAATTATACAAAAAATGTATTATATTGTGTGTGCAAAGATGTGCAAAGAAAACAAAAACTCAAGCGTGATTGCTTGTCATGTTGTGAGAAGTGCCCAAAATGTAGTCTACCAAGGAAAGACATACTTTCCCTTGACTATGCACCTATTAGTTCACAATTGCGATTGTTGACGAAAAGTAGAACTATATGTCATGAACTAATGAGGATGTGGTGCAATAAGTAGCAATGGTTGGGGAAAGACCTACATGAGCATCCTGAACATATCGGTGAAAAATGTAGAGCCACACAAGAATTTTGGAATCCAAATTCAATCTATGAATTGCCTGTAATTTGTGAGAATTATTATTGTAAAAGACGTATGCAACATTTCCCAACATCACCTTACAGTTTTTGGTTGTGCTTGCTTTGTTCATGTGCCCTTGGAAACAAGGAAAAGATATGATCCTAATTCTATTAAAGGGATCATGGTTGGATATGCATCCAACAAGAAAGGCTTACAGAATCTATGTTCCCTCTACCTCAACTGAAATTGAGAGTAGAGATGTTATATTTCATGAGGATAAAAAATACATCCTTGAGGAGGCCGAGTTCAAAGATTCTCACAAAGATACTTCAATCATCACCCTTGAAGACTATCATGGAGAGATGGGGCCGAGAATTGAGGAGGAGTCACCTTGAATCTTTTCACTAAGGAGATCTCAAAGAGAAAGATCCTAGCCTAGGAGGCTTACTTATGAAGATAGAGGCAAGCAAGTGGAAATCAACTCCACTAATTGTGCTTATTTTATTTCACATGAGGAGCCAAAGGATGTATATGATGCACTCAATTCGAAGGAATGGTACCTTGCCATGAAGGAGGAATATGATGCTTTGATGGCCAACAAGACATGGGAGGTTGTGGATCTTCCATCCAACAAGCACACCATTGGTTGCAAGTGGGTTTTACGAGTGAAGTATAATCAAGATGGCACAATCAATAAGTACAAGGCTTGACTTTGTGCTAAAGGTTTTGCTCAAGTTTATGGACTTGATTATGAGGAGACTTTTGCTCTAGTTGCAAAGATGGTATCAATTCGAATCATAATTTCTATTGCTTGTTTTTTCAATTGGCAAGTTCTTCAACTAGATGTCTCTAATGCATTTTAAAATGGATATCTAGAAGAAGAGATTCATATGGATCAACCTATTGGGTTCATCCATGACAAAGACAAAGTTTGCTTGCTCTTCAAGGTCATGGTATTCTCGACTTAACACCTTTCTTGAGTCACTAGGATTTAATCTTAGTAACTATGATCCTTCCTTATATGTCAAGTTTTTTTTATAAAGATATTGTCATCCTTCTTATTTATGTATATTATGGTTTATTGTATAAAAGTGAAGATCTTTCTATTGTTGGTTATTCTGACTCGAATTTTGCAAGTGATAGAGCAGATAAAAAATCTACAAGTGCCTATGTCATATATCTTGGAGGACACTTGATATCTTGGCTTTCCAAAAAGCAAGATACTGTATCACTCTCATCTTGTGAAGCTGAGTATAAGGCACTCACTACAACAACAAAAGAAGTGCTTTGGATCAAGAGGTTGCTAGTGGAGCTAAAGATAATCATGGAAAGGGATCTACCTATGATCATGTGTGACAACATTTCAGCCCAAGCCCTTGCCAACAACCCGATATTCCATGCAAGGAGAAAGCATATCGAAGTTGCACATCACTTCTGAGAAAGAAGCTCATTGGAGGGGAAATCTACTTGGAGTACATCGACACATCATCTTGTATTGCTGATATGCTCACCAAACCTTTCAGCAAAAGTTCCTTCATCAAGCATAGAGCCAATCTTGGAGTATTACCAAGATCCATGTTCAAGTCAATATAGATTGTTTTTAGGAGGAGTGTTGAAATAAAAAAAATAATCCATCTTGACTTTATGCTTGCTACATATATTGTACCATGCAAGTATGTTGTTCATAAATGCAAAATGTCAAGTTTGGCCTAGATAGAACTCGAGCTACATGGATATGTCATATCTAGATTGATGAGTACAGCTTGCATATAGATTGTAGACTTGGAAATAACAAAATTATGCTAGTAGAAACTCGTGGCAATTCACATGCATTAATTGTAACTGATCCATAGTGACATGCAAGGCATGCACAAAGTGTAATGGACACATGCATGATGAATGCACTAGAGCTACTGTCTTATCAGAGAGTAATTCACGAAATGCGTTAGAGATTGTTAGCAGACTCAAGATCACTCACACTCAGCAATGCGGAGAACAGAGATAAGAGAGAATAATTCACATAACTCTATTCACTTCTTCAATCTCTTACATAAGCATAAACTCTTCTCTCTCGATGATCGAGACTGAAGTGTGAGATCAATATATGTTCTACGGGGCAAACAAACACACCTTTAAAACAACAGGTGCATCGCTCCCGCGAAAGGGTCTAGTTAACAATTAGACTGAAAATACATTCAACTATACCATAGGAGGTATACTTAACTATGAGTTAAAGTTACTCTAGCTTATCATGTCTTTTCATATCTAGTCATTTTGTATGGACGACCTAGTAAAGGTTGTCCAAGACAATGTCTTTTCCTTTTAAAGGTCTTGCCCTTAATTACAAGGCAAGTATTTAGGAGATATATTCCCAAAAAATGACTTAGGCCTCTTCATGATTTATACTTAACCGGCTCATATCTTCATTTTCGAGTATATCATGCCATATTTATGTTGATATTCAATATTTAACATCTTTGTGGCATCACAAGGTATGAATCAATGCTAATTCCTTGGTCACCGTTGGCATAGTGTCTGGTGATCGCCAGCCCATTTCCCATCGCCTAGCCAAAAACCTCATCAAGCCATTTGTAACCAAGACTACTCCTGAGATCCCAATTCAGACTAACAACATGTACTTGATAGAGGATATCAATGATCATGTAATCCACGCAACTGCCTACTTTCTAGTTGTTTCAACTTTTCGCAAGGTCCGCATTCAGTCCAAGCTGCTCAACAAGATTGTGGAATCTTTCATAGAATTCTTGAGCCCCTCGGTGATGCCATACGACTGGCATACCTTCCTGCTCCATGAGCTTTCCATCGCCATCAAACCTAACCCACCTTCTGACGCTTCCAGCTCTCATCAACATGTAGTCACTAACACAACGACTAGCAAATGCATGTGTGGTGCAGCCCCCTCCTCATCTACTCCCCCTACCACCAAACGATGCACTGCACCTCTGCAACTAACCACCCCCAATTCCGCCGCCACAACTTCTTCTTCTACTCAACCATCCACTTCTACTACCACAACTGTTCCTCCTCTTATTGTTTCTACGACTTTTGCCTCTGTTCCCACATCTTCCACACCTTTCATCGTCATTTTGGTTTCGACTCCAGCATCCATTATCATCGCTTCTTCCATTCCCTTTGCTACTGCCATCAACCCTCTTGATTCCCAATTGTCCCCTGGCACCCTAGCATGGCTCAACCAAATCAACTTCACACCTCCTACCTCTCCTACATCTCAATCTATCCTCCAAACCACACTCTAGTTCCCTTCTGTTTCGCCCATCTCCTCTTTTGGACAATCTATTTTTACACATGTTTCCACCACCGCTGCTCCTCTCACACCCCCCACATCTCCAGTGAAGGCTGCCGAGGGCGACAAACTATTGTCCAATGGCGCATTTGTACAGACAAAATTCATATCATCACCTCTTTGTGTAGATCTTGTTGAAATGGAAAAATAATCCATCTTGACTTATATATTGTACCATGCAAGTATGTTGTTCATAAATTTAAAATGCCAAGTTTGGCCTAGATAGAACTCGAGCTACATGGATATGTCATATCTAGATTGATGAGTACAACTTGCATATAGATTGTAGACTTAGAAATAGCAAAATTATGCTAGTAGAAACTCGTGGCAATTCACATGCATTAATTGTAAGTGATCCATAGTGACATGCAAGGCATGCACAAAGTGTAATGGACACATGCATGATAATTTGTACATTTCTAGTTAGAACTAGGACACTTGGAAAAAGTAGGTAGAGATTCATGCATGAGATGTGACAAATGTCACATAGACTCTAGTTTTCACTTTAGATGTCATTAAATGATGGATGGATGTGGTTCTACCTCGAGCTACCTCAAACTCCATAAATATGTGTAGCTTTGTTCATAATTTTTGTTGAAAAACCAAAGCTTTGTAACTATCTCTTGCCATTCTGGATCCACACAAATTTTGCTTGTTATCTCTCTATCTTTCTCTCTCTAACTCGTGTTGAGACTAATGCTAATACACAATATGTCTTGTACTTTTGCTCATTTATGATTCATTGTTTTCATTCTCTGATGCTTATTAGCATACTAGATTGTGGTTAAGCCATAACTTCTGTAATAGATCTTGCTAATCAATCTAGAGTCATGTTACTGTGCTAATCATAAAGCTCAATTAGATCTGTCATACTTGTGGATCTTCCCCACACGTGTGAATTCTGGAAATTTTGTCATGGTATCAGAGCCAAATTGAGCTTTGCATGCTAACATCTCTGATTGTACAAGAAATTGACAGCTAAATCAAGCAGTTTTGCACTTTCTCTCACCTTTCTCTGAAGTGTATTTGGATCAAATCGGATTGGAACTGAATTTTCAGACCTGAAAAGTGGTAGTACGGAATTCTGGAATTCCGCATGTGTGAAAATCAAAGATTTTCAATCCCTTCTATCTCCTTGCTTGTAGATCCAAAGATAGTGGTCTTATAGCTTGAGTAAAGCTTATGATGTGTACTTTCCATAAAAATCAAAAGCAAATCAATTTGATGTGTCTATCAAGAGTTATAAGCTCTTAAAGAGGATAGGGATAGGTCCAAAATCTGAGTGACAGCATTTTGATTTGATTCAACCTTGCTTTGTTCTGAATCCATTGTTTTGAGCATCTTACACAAGAAAATGAAGATCAAGACTAAGTTTGAAGTAATTGAAAACCCTTTGAGCCCTCTGAGTGTCAATAGTGTTTCCTTTTGAAGCATTTCACATGTGTCAAAAGTAGGATTCAAACTTGCCAAAGTGTCTCAATCCAATTTGTGTGTCTGATCTAGATAATCTTGTCTTGTGGAATATTTGAGATCCATCTAAAATACAGTTGCAAGTGTTTCACATAGGAAGGTAGAACATCCTTGAAAATATCTATAGTGAAAGAGAGTAGCAACTTTAAGTCTGATTGGAACAAGCTCAAACATATTGTAGCCCTCTTTGTCAAAGACAAGCATAAAGGAAGGAGTAAGAACCAGTTCTCTCACGCATCCAACAAAGACAAAGCCAAAGATCGAGACAAAGATGGTGAAGGGGATGATACATCTCATCCTTCTAACTCAAAGACCAAGAAGAAGAAAGCGAAGTGTTTCTTCTATGGCAAGAAGGGGCACTGTGCCTCTAATTGCTTTAAGGAAAAAAACCAACTCAAGCAAGCTAATCTCTCCAAAGAGATTGAAAAAGATTCTTTTGCAAGTGATGATGGTATCTAGTTTTTCTTCATCACCTTTCAAGAAAGATGGAGCTTGGTACATAGATAGTGGAGCTTCTTCACATACGTGCTGTTCAAAGGAGTCTTTTGACTCAATTGTACCTTACAAAGGACTTAAGAGATCTATTTACACTGCTAATGATCACGAGTGCTCTATAGAAGGAATTGACCAAATTCCATTGAAACTTGCTTCTTCAAAAGTTCTTGCACTTTCTAATGTTCTTTTTATTCCAAAACTTACAAAGAACTTGATTAGTGTGGGAAAGTTGCTTGATAATGGTTGTGATGTAAAGTTCAACTCCAATACTTGCTTTATCTAGAAAAATGATGAGATCCTAGTTGATGGATCTAGATGCGGTGGAATTTATAAGTTGAATTCTTATGAGAATGCAAACCTTTGTGAAGTTGCTTTGTTATCTAAGGAGGAGTTGTGGCATAGAAGGTTGGGACATCCTAACTTTAAATCTGTGTTTTCTATGGTCAAGAAAGTGAAGGCTATTAATAGGTCTTCCAAAATCTCTTTCCAAAGATTTCAAGTTTTGTGAGGCTTGTGCTATTGCAAAATCACATAGAAAGCCATATCAGAAGTCTCTTATCAAGACTACTCGTCCTTTGGAGCTTATACACTCGGATGTTCATTTTTCTTCTTCTAAAAATATTGGTGGTGCAACATGTTTTGTCACCTTTATTGATGACTTTACTAGATATACTTGGTTGTATCTACTTTCTCCAAAAGCTATGGTATTTGATCACTTTCTAATCTTTAAATCTTATGTTGAGAAACAATTTGCTTTCAAAGTTAAAGCTTTAAGATGTGATGGAGGAGGTGAATACATCTCCAACAAGTTTCGTGAATACTGTGAAGGTGAAGGAATAAAGAGAGAGTTCTCTTGTGCTTATTCTCCATCACAAAATGGAGTTGCTGAGAGGAAAAATAGATCTTTATGTGAATGTGCTTAAGCAATTTAAGTTGAAGCTTCTTTGCCTATTGAATATTGGGGTGAAGCTATAAATTGTGCAAACTATTTGTGCAATAAATTACCTCACAATGCACTTGCTGGAAAATCACCTTTTGAAGTCTTGTTTAAGAAAAAACCTAAGGTACCCCACATAGACTCTAGTTTTCACTTTAGATGTCATTAAATGATGGATGGATGTGGTTCTACCTCGAGCTACTCTAACTCGTGTGGAGGCTGATGCTAATACGCTGATGTCTTGTACTTTTCCTCATTTATAGTTCATTGCTTTCATTCTCTGATGCTTAGCATGCTAGATTGTGGTTAAGCCATAACTTCGATACTAGATCTTGGTAATCAATCTAGAATCAAGTTACTGTGCTGTTGTGGGTATTTCCTGCACAGTAATAAACAAGTGGGTCCCACCACTTAAAATACTATTGGCCAAGCAAGCCTTACCTAGTGGGACCCGCCACAGTACATTGTAAGTAAGGTAATAAGTGCGAGGGCACTGGCATGCTGTGCCTGTAAGCCCAACCCAGCACAAGTAGCAAGTTGTAATTCCTAGGAATAAGAGACTAGGGGCTTAAAACTCTAAAATGACATTAGAGGCCCTAAGTCAAGTTGCAAATAAAAAAGCTAAAAGGGTCCAACTTAAAACTCACATGAATCATGTGAGTGCCCTTGTGCTTTCTTAGCACCAATAGATTTAAGTTGTGTTTATTTTAAAGGCTTGGATTAGAGTCCTTGCCCCAATGAAGTGGCCAATGAGAGTCAAGGAGGCTCACCTCTAAAATCTATAAGAGGGAGCCATTTCCTTTGTATTGTATCATCTTCCATTCTCATTCTAATAAAACTCTCTTGGTTTCTCTCTCTCTCTCTCTCTCTCTCTCTCTCTCTCTCTCTCTCTCTCTCTCTCTCTCTCTCTCTCTCTCTCTCTCTCTCTCTCTCTCTCTCTCTCTCTCTCTCTCTCTCTCTCTCTCTCTCTCTCTCTCTCTCTCTCTCTCTCTCTCTCTCTCTCTCTCTCTCTCTCTCCCCATTGGGATAGAATAGCTTTGGGTAGGCGCTCGAGCCCCCAAAGCCTTTCTCGACCTAGGCGTTCTCTCTCTCCACTCTCTTTCTCCCCTCTCTCCTCTCCCTCTCTCTTCTTGCTATGCAGGTGAAGGCGAGGTTGCCGCTCCCAGCGACGGACCCCTATGATACATCGACGACACAACAGTGGCGCTGTTGCCGAGGAGCACCACATACTCGCTTCACCGCATAGGTTTCTTAATCTCTTCCTCTCTCTCTCTCTCCCTCTCTCTTTTCTTCTCTCTCAGCATTTATTTTCACCAAAAAATTGAATTTTAGGGGTAGAATAGTGTGAGTAGTGTTAGTTTTTGCCATTTTTTTGTGATTTTTTTTGTTTGTTTCAACTCTAGGGAGAGATTGTGGGGTGAGAATTCTAGAAATTCTACACGTGTGAATTCTAGAAATTTTGTCAGATCCCACCACACCAGAGGGTATGGCGCCGCCATAGAACCTGATGGAAGATGACAACACTGGCATGCAGACCATTTGGACAACAACACAAGCAGCCCCAACAAGTGCCCCGCTATCGGCTGCTCCCACAGACCTCATGACGGCCTACCAATTCTTGGGAACCTTTATCCAAGACACGGTAGTGGCCAGGACATCTTTGGACAGTTGTGTATTGCAATTGGCAACCAACAACACCTAGTTGCGAGCAAATATCATGAAGCTGTAGCAAGAATTGATGATAGCTCAGCAACATGAGCTGGATGGGCAGAAGGAGATCCTGAAGCTACAACAAAAAGAAGACGGCCTCAATCAGTACATCCAGAGTCTCTTCAAGGTAGTCACAGATGCTTCGACAAAAGTCTAGGAACTTCAATCAAAAGCCTCACAACAGCTCGCCCTCCTCCAGGCACAACTCCAGATTTATGAGACAAAAAATACACATCTGGGAGCAAAGGTACAAGCGTTGTAGAATGAGAAGACCACCTGGTTAGCTCTGACAAAATTTCCAAATTTCACACGTGTGGGGAATGTCCACAAGTATGATGGATCTAATTAAGCTTTGTGATTAGCACAGTAACCTGATTCTAGATTGATTAGCAAGATCTAGTTCAGAAAAAATGGCTTAACCACAACCTAGCATGCTAAGCCACTGAATATGATAGCAATGAATCAATAATTAGCAAAAGTACAAGATATCAGTGTATAAGCATTAGCTTCAACACGAGTTAGAGAGAGAAAGATAGAGAGATAACAAGCAAAATAGTTTAGATCCAAAATGGCATGAGATAGCTACAAAATTTTGGTCCTTCATCATTGATTGTGAGGAGAGCTACACATATTTATGGAGTTTGACGTAGCTCGAGGTAGAACCACATCCATTTATTACAAAATGACATCCAAAGTGACATCTAGAGTCTATGTGACATTTGTCACTTGCCATGCATGAAATTCTACCAAATTTTTACAAGTGTGCTAGTTCTCACGAAGTGATGTGCAACTTCAATATGCTTGCTCCTTGCATGGAATATCGAGTTGTTAGCAAGGGCTTGGGCTGAAATATTGTCACACATGATCATAGGTAGATCCTCTTCCAAGATTATCTTTTGTTCCACTAGTAACCTCTTGATCCAAAGCATTTCCTTTGTTGTTGTAATGAGTGCCTTGTACTCAGCTTCACATGATGAGAGTAATACAGTATCTTGCTTTTTGGAAAGCCAAGATATCAAGTTTCCTCCAAGATATATGACATAAGCACTTTTAGATTTTTGATCTGCTCTATCACTTGCAAAATCCGAGTCAAAATAACCAGTAATAAAAAGATCTTCACTTTTATACAATAAACCAAAATCAAAAGTTGAAGATATATATGTAAGCACTCTCTTGGCCATTTTCCAATGATAGATAGTAGGATTTTGCATAGCCTGGCTCAACTTATGAACACTAAATCTTATGTCAGGTCTAGTTATTGTGAGCCAAATTAAGAAGCCTATAAGACTTCTAAAAAGTGTGATGTCCACGAAGGATTTTTCATCACCTTTGTTAGAGTCCTTTACATTTTGCTCCATAGGTGTTTCTATACTCTTACAATTCAGCATATTGAACTTCTTTAACATTGAAAGAGCATACTTGGATTGACATACAAAAGCTTTATCTTTAAGAAAGTCAATCTCTAATCCTAGAATATAGTGAGTTTCTCCAAGATCTTGCACTGTCTTGAACTCTTTTCCAAGTGCAATCTTGGTTTCCTCAACTAACTTGATACTACTTCCTGTCAGAATGATAATCAACATAAATAAGAAGAATGACAATATCTTTATCAAAAAACTTGACATATAAGGAAGGATCATAGTTACTAAAATTAAATCCTAGTGACTCAAGAAAGGTGTTGACTCAAGAAAGGTGTTAAGTCAAGAATACCATGACCTTGGAGCTTGCTTCAATCCATATGAAGAGCAAGCAAACTTTTTCTTTGTCATAGATGAACCCAATAGGCTGATCCATATAAATCTCTTCTTCTAGATACCCATTTAGAAATGCATTAGAGACATCTAGTTGAAGAACTTGCCAATTGAAAAAACAAGCAAGAGAAATTATGATTCTAATTGATACCATCTTTGCAACTGGAGCAAAGGTCATAATCAAGTCCATAAACTTGAGAAAAACCTGTAGCACAAAGCCTAGCCTTGTACTTGTTGATTGTGCCATCTTGATTATACTTTACTCGAAAAACCCACTTGCAACCAATGGTGTGCTTGTTGGATGGAAGATCCACAAGCTCCCATGTCTTATTGGCCATCAAAGCATCATATTCCTCCTTCATGGCAAGGTACCATTCCTTCGAGTTGAGTGCATCATATACATCCTTCGGCTCCTCATGAGAAATAAAATAAGCACAATTAGTGGAGTTGATTTCCACTTGTTTGTCTCTATCTTCATAGGTAATCCTTCTAGGCTCATATCTTTCTCTTTGAGATCTCCTTGGTGAAAAGATTCGAGGTGACTCCTCCTCAATTGTCGGCCCCATCTCTCCATGATAGTCTTCAAGGGTGATGATTGTGAGAATCTTTGAACTCGGCCTCCTCAAGAATGTATTTTTGATCTTCATGGAATATAACATCTCTACTCTCAATTATAGTTGAGGTAGAGGGAACATAGATTCTGTAAGCCTTTCTTGTTGGATGCATATCCAACCATGATCCCTTTAATAGAATTAGGATCATATCTTTTCCTTGTTTCCAAGGGCACATGAACAAAGCAAGCACAACCAAAAACTGTAAGGTGATGTTGGGAAATGTTGCATACGTCTTTTACAATAATAATTCTCACAAATTACAGGCAATTCATAGATTGAATTTGGATTCCAAAATTCTTGTGTGGCTCTACATTTTTCACCGATATGTTCAGGATGCTCATGTAGGTCTTTCCCCAACCATTGCTACTTATTGCACCACATCCTCATTAGTTCATGACATATAGTTCTACTTTTCGTCAACAATCGCAATTGTGAACTAATAGGTGCATAGTCAAGGGAAAGTTGAACTCGGCCTCCTCAAGAATGTATTTTTGATCCTCATGGAATATAACATCCCTACTCTCAATTGTAGTTGAGGTAGAGGGAACATAGATTCTATAAGCTTTCTTGTTGGATGCATATCCAACCATGATCCTTTCAATTTGTCACGCGTGGCATTTTTTTTTTCCAAAATGCTGAATTTTGCCATGCGTGGCAAAATTTAAATTTTTTTTTTGAAGTTTGCCACGCATGGCAAATTTTTCCAACAAGCAAAAACTTGCCATGCCGTGGCAAGTTTTCTGGAAATTTTTTTTTTTGGGCGTGGCAGTGCCACGCAGAAATATTTTAACAAAAAAAAACCCGCGAAATGGAAAAGGTGGGGGCCTAGACTGAATTAGCAAATAGATTTTGTGAAGAGAAGCTTTTGAAAGAAAAGCTTTTGGGGAGAGAGAGAGAGAGAGAGAGAGAGAGAGAGAGAGAGAGAGAGAGAGAGAGAGAGAGAGAGAGAGAGAGAGAGAGAGAGAGAGAGAGAGAGAGAGAGAGAGAGAGAGAGAGTTTTGTTTCTTAGTTTTTCATTGTTTATTCATGAGGTATATTATGCATTGTAAAATTTTGGTAGATTACATTTGAGTCATAAAGTGCATTTTCATAATATCTTCAACATGGTGAGATTGATGTAACAATGATCAATGATTTTTAATTTAACAATGATTCTTTGATTTGTATTCTAACAATTATCATTTTGTTGATTGATTTGTAATCTAACAATGATTATTTGATTTGTAATCTAACAATGATTTGGTTTTCATTGTTTGCTTTTATAGAGAAAAAAAGAGATGCATCTTAGAAGGAATTAAAGATCATTCAAACAATAGATGAGGTATGATTTTATCATCTTAAATTGATGTTTTTGTTTGTTTTTTTTATTGTTTGTATATATTTACAACAAATTTATACAAGATGAAATAGAAAAACATAAACAAAAAACAATCATTCCATACATAATGAGATAGAGATGATAAGAAACAAAAGTTTATATTCATAATTCAAAAAAGTGTACATATTCACATCTAATTCATGAAAAGAGCATTGATACTAATACTCTTTTTTTTCTATTTTTGCAAATACTAGAAATACATCAAATCTAAGTAATAGTAGGCTTCTTAGTCTTCGCTATCTTCTCCCTCATCGTTGTCCGAAGCCGAATCTTGTCCTTTGTCTTCGCCTTCGTCCCCTTCATCTTCATTCCCTTCTTCTCCTTGGTTTCCTCCCGTACTTTCTTCCACAAAGGAAGCGGATGCCCGCTACATACACATTCACAAAACAAATTAATAATTATTAGCCAAAGACTTGTCATAAAATCGACATGCAATACAAATTGTGTATAAAAAATAAGAGAAATACAAATTATGTAACAAAAATTTACCCTTGGATGTACGCCTTGTGCCGCAAGATGATCAACTAAGGCACTATAGCCTTGGCGATATCCAATATTGTACTCGGCATTTGTATACTTATGCCCATAATCTTCAACCTACATCAACACAAATCGATGATTAGAAAAAAAACAAAAAATCAATGGTAAACAATAAACGTATGAAATGCAATTAGCTAAAAGAGAATTGCTTACAAATTGGGCATGCATATTGGCCTTGCCTCCCCATCCAAGGTGAGATTGGCCTAAAAGATTAAGCCTTGATTTTGTTGCCTCTCTTTGTTGCTTAAAGCGCTCGGGATTAGGATGCTTGGATTCATAAACAACTTTTTCCCAATCTTTTTTAGATGCCCATCTCGGCCTCTTCTTGCCTTTACTACATAATCGTCTTAATGATTGGCGCTTATGATGAATATGCATACACATACTCATCTTCGCCCATTTGTCATTAAATCGATTTGGTTGTGGAAACTCACGGTACAATATATCAAATATCTTGTCTTTGTCCCCTTTGTCTTGTTGCTCCCAAGGGTTAAACAAATCGTGACCAAAGTATTTAAGAATAAGGTCGTGCAATCTATTGATGATGACCTTGCCCCTAATGTCCATGATGATGGAACCGTCCTCATCAAGGTCATAGAAAATATTCGTGGATTCTTTCGACGGAATCTTCGTCAAAATGAATCCATGATCTTGTTGATCGGATTCTCCTTCGGAAAGACAAAGGGCTTTCATCCTTGCCTTTCCTCGGAAGATAGCATAGTATCAAAATCTCACACTTGATCGGAATCCGATCCCGAGGCTTGTCCTCTTCCACCGGAAAAATATCTTGGCCTCTTCCTTGATGCTCTGCTACCACTAGTAGACATGACTATTGATAGAAAGATATGAAGTTGTGAAAAGAACTTGGAAAGATATCAAATGTGAAAAACAAAAATGTGTGTGTGTGTGTGTGTGTGTGTGTGTGTGTGTGTGTGTGTGTGTGTGTGTGTGTGTGTGTGAGAGAGAGAGAGAGAGAGAGAGAGAGAGAGAGAGAGAGAGAGAGAGAGAGAGAGAGAGAGAGAGAGAGAGAGAGAGATATGTGTGTGAGAGAGTAAAAAAGAAAAGCAAACTTTTAAATGTGTGAAAAATAAAAAGGAGGCATGAAAGAGTGTGTGAGAGAGAAAGAGAGATTGGAGAGTGAAAGATGTGTGTGTGTGTGTGTGTGTGTGTGCGTGCGTGCATGCGTGCGAGAGAGAGAGAGAGAGAGAGAGAGAGAGAGAGAGAGAGAGAGAGAGAGAGAGAGAGAGAGAGAGAGAGAGAGAGAGAGAGAGAGAGAGAGAGAGAGAGAGAGAGAGAGAGAGAGAGAGAGAGAGAGAGAGAGAGAGAGAGAGATTGAAAGCTTGAGAGTGTGAGAGCTTGAGTGTGAGAGCCTCA
This sequence comes from Diphasiastrum complanatum, assembly GCA_029204225.1. Classification (NCBI taxonomy): domain Eukaryota; kingdom Viridiplantae; phylum Streptophyta; class Lycopodiopsida; order Lycopodiales; family Lycopodiaceae; genus Diphasiastrum; species Diphasiastrum complanatum. Next base: position 33,205,244 of record CM055095.1, read on the forward strand.
ATCAGTTACATCACTCAACAAAGGTATCTTCATAATGTTCTTAACAAATACAATCTGATGAATTTTAAATTAGCTCAGTCACCAATGGATCCAGGCCTGCATTTGTCAAAGGACCAATGTCCCCAGACAAAGCAGGAAGAGGAGCAGATGAGAAAATACCCGTATCGATCAATACTCAGATCTCTTATGCAGATATCTCTTTTGTTGTCAGCTCACTTAGCCAATACATGGCTAATTCTGGAATTAATCATTGGAAGGCTCTTATTCGAGTCATGAGATATATTTGAGCTACCATGGACCAGTGCATCTGCTATGGAGATGTCAGCAAGGACAATCTTCATCAGCTCAATGGATATTCTGATGCAAGCTAGGGAGGAGATGCAGACCATCGTAAGTCCACATCTAGATTTACATTCTTCTTCAATGGCAGTCCTATTTTGTTAAACAGTCATAAGCAAACTCTATCGCACTTTCTTTTACTGAAGCAGAATATATTGCTGCTTCTCAATCTATTAAGGAAGCATTGTTGAGAAATTTGCTGTCAGACATCAATCTGTATCAGTACAGCCCTACAATTTTATTTTGTGATAACCAAAGTGCTATTGCCTTATCGGCCAACCCTAGATTTTATTCTAGGAGTAAGCACATTGAGATAAGATATCACTACATTAGGGGCAAGGTTCTCAACAGAGAGGTGAGCTTAACGTACTGCAGAATGACATGGTTGCAGACATTTTTACGAAAGCACTCAGTGTTAATGCACACAACAGATTTTGTGCATTGCTAAGTCTAAAGATCAAGGCATTCATGGATCCAGATTAAGAAGGGGTGTTGGATTTACTCCTCCTACTCTTCTAAATCCCAATTTTAATATGTCTCCATTCATGTTGCATAAACATAGCCCATTGAATAATCATAATTAACCAGCATCACATGAGATAGCTCAAACAGAACCTTGTTTCCCAGTTTTTTTCACCATGTCTACCAACCATGCCTCTAGTTCTGATGACCCTAATGCCAATAAGCTCGACATGCAATTGTCCCAATTGGATCTTACTAAAATGCAACACTGGTACCAATAGGCAACATCCTTCTTTAAAGCCATTGAGTTCCAAATGCCTGTCCTGATGGGATATCAAAGTCCGTACCTTGTGCATATGATATATGCTAACTACAATACTACAGCAAGGTCGTGCCAGCTAATAGTTCCTCCTGTGAGGAACTATGTTTATAACATTTCATTTGCACCGGCCGACTTGCAACCTTTTGGGTCCCCACGAAGACCAAATGTTGTCACCAGGGCACTTAAAAAAATCAAGCAGACAACATATTTCAAATTCACTGATCCCTCCGTGGACAAGTGGAAGAACAAGGACAGGTACAGAGTTGAAGCAATCAATGACCCACAACTACAAGCGGCATGTGCGTACTTGACAAAGTGCACACAACGACCAAGAACCAAGTTGCAGAGGGTACCCATGTCCCTGTTTCACATGATGGCAGATTCACGACTGCATGCCCAAAACCTCTATGATTGGGCACAATTTGTTTTGAACTGCCTTCATGAGTACCTTAAGAACAAGCAGCCGATAACAGTACTAGGATAGGATATCTTATGACAGATATCACTCTTCAACAAGTATAGAACGGGCCAAAGCTTCAACAACACCTGCAGCTTGCGGACAAGGCATGGGACATTCCCATTGAGTCAAAAAAGTCCAAGTGTGCACGATCAAGGGCTACTTCACCATCGGGATCCCAGCCTAACCGAGTAAACACCAGTATTCTCCCTTTGGTACATAAGCAAAGAAGCCCACAACCAGACCCACAAGCAGCCACAACCTCCGAAGCTCAAGAGGCCGATACCTCCAATAGGGACCAAAATAGAGTTGTTTCCAATGTAAGTATCAAATTCAAGTTACTTGATTTTTTCAAACTCGAGATTTTGAAGATTTTGATGATTTTTTAAAAATGACAAATATGTATTAATTATTGCTTAGTTTTCTAAATAATTTAAAGGAAATCACACTTTTATTTCATAATTTGCTTAAATTTGCTTCTTTTCTTCATGAATTAGACAATGTCATATTCGTTCAATCTACTTGACATTGGTAAGGTATCTAAATGTTTTAGTGATAAAGATATTTGTGGATCTTGTTAAATTTATGTGTACATATCAATTTTAACTGTATATTTTGACAAGTGTATTTTGTCAATATCATTAACATTCTTGTTAAAAAACTGCAAATAAAATTTAATCATTCATTAACGAATATGTCTTCTACTAAGGCAATGTCTCAAAACAGGTATATTTATTAAATGTAAAGTAGATATTATGTACTTAACATTTGGATTTGCAGCATTTGTGTTGAAGATAACTTTTTTGTTTTTTTTTTTCTACGATTGTTTAAAGCACGACGCCTCCACAAGATAGCAAAAAGTCAAAGAAGATGCAATATTATTACAAAATGAAATCACAAAAAAGAGCACAAATGCTTGAGCAAAGACTAAGTGGAACATCATCGTCATCAAATTCTGGTGCCCAGCCTTGACCTAAATTGCAGGTACTATATAATTATTTGTTTAAAACTTAGGACTGTATTTATACACATATAAATTAGCTTGTAACATTAAGCTAATCATTTTTGTAATTAAGAGTTTTGTGAGTTGACCAAAAATAGACGGAACATGACAAAGGCCATAGATGACCACATAAGAGAGGAATATGGGGCGACGTTGTCACAACCTGATATGTTCAAGAGGTATCAGATTAATGATGCGTTCATTGATGACATGTGTAGTAGATGCCCTTCTTGGTGTGAAGATGCATCAAGAAGAACTGTGAAAACAAGAGAACTTCCTCCAATTGTTCGATCTAGTATAAAAGCAAAATATGACTTCATCGAGCATAGAGTTGCCAGTTCTAGCTTGGAGCCATGGGTGATATCATACGCAGGCCCTAGATTTCAGTCATTTGAGGATGCACATATTGGAGATGCAAAAAAGAAAATTAGTTTGACTGTGGTGGATGCATCTCATGACACAGAATCTTGTTGGCCACAAGATTGCTTCTTTAAATTTTTTCGTGCAGTTGCTGATTCCACTTGTTTGAAAAGATTTTTGCTGGTTGGGTTTGTTTATGAAACATAGGGGTTAATTGCGTGTGTGCAAGCATTAAAGCAGTTGTCTTTGAATATCCACATTTTTATTGGCGTGTACATTTACTTGAAACATAGAACATATGATGTTTTGCAAACAAGTCAAAATTTAGTAGTGGCTTGTTTGGTTTCAATTGATGCTGAAGATGCCTTTTCCATAGCAAAATTACATGGAAAAAGACTTGATTTGAGTTTTAAAGAAATGGACAACTCGAAGTTCTTTGCTCAAACGACATCACTAGATGATGATGAAGATGTTGCGAAGAAAGTAGAGAAAATGTTAAAACATCGGTTTTTGATGGAGACACCAAGACTCGCGACCTTGTGGGAATGGCAGGTAGTCCTCTTTATGGAACTGTCAAATCTTCTATGGTGTATGAGACGCTTGTAACGTGGTTGACAAGTGAGTTAGTTTTTCCTTTGCCTTGTGCATACTTTTTGTATTAATATATCTAATTTTTGTTTTTGAGCAATAATAAGCAACATGTTTTGTCTCTCTTTGCAAGTGATTCTGAGATTATTGTTGATGCTTACACCGGTGGAGGATTGGGACGAGCTAGCATCACAAAGCGAAGACATGTCATCTCTTTGGTGGATTCGTCCCCACACATCGAAAGTCTAAGATCGTTTTATAGTGAAGTTAGGAATCATAGTCGTGTGGTGCAGAAATGGTGTGTAGGTTTGTCTTCCTTGGGCCCATCGTCGGCATATATGATTCCCAATCTAGAAATATTATTGTCCTCATTTCCTCAGCCAAAGGATCCATTCTCAATTGATTTTGATAAAAATGATGTGATCCCTGCTGCTATAGATATGCAAGAGATTCCTACTAGTAATGAAGAGGTTTCTATTGATCAACATGGACTACTTGCATCTGTTTGCATAGGATCCAATAGATTGATTAATCAATAAAGCCCTCCAATAGCGTAATTTATGAAAAATAGATAGCCGATTCATACCATCAATTGATTCATTCCATGAGAAACTAATATCATGATGTTCAAGCCATTCATCATGCCATTCAGCTACTCCCATGTGCAAGGGTGGTGGTGTAGTTAAAGGATTATCTCTTCGCCCCCCAAAAAATCGACTATTCAACTTTCAAAAAGGATGATCAGGCGGCAAGAATTTGCGATGATTTTTGTAGACCACTTTTTTCAACATATGTATGCTATGTCGACCCTCCAAAAGTGGCAACAAATATAACATGCGTTGTAACCCGATGTAGTTAAACCTGCATAGTTCAAAAACAAAATGTGAGATAAGCTTAGTAAAATGTACTCAAACGCGAAATCCTAAAACAAATTCGTATAACTATATAGAACCTGAACATAGATGCAAGAAGATCAAGAAGTATCAAAACTAGGGGCCTTATAGAAGTTATAAAGAATATGTTTCCATGCAGGTGAGTCACTTGGTACTCGCATCACATCATCCGTAGATCATTTTTTGACATGGCAATCCATTAGTTGTGCCAAAGATTTACAACGAAATAAACGTTGCAATCATGAGATAATTGGAAAATGTTGTTACACTTTTCATGGCACTTTTGTCCCCTAGTACATCACACACGTTGGACATTGAAGCTTTTCTGAATGGTCATCTCTATATAAAACATGATCTTTAGGACATGCATGTATTGTGTCGTAATCCATCCCAAACACGTTCATCATCTTTCGTGCTTCTTTTCGTGTTTTAGGTATCACGTTTTCTTTTGGAAGTATTCTAAGTAACAACTCAAAAAAAAATTAGCAAAGGTTGTTAGAAAATAAAAGAAAAAATCAACTTGTAAATATGCTATAAGATCAACTTGTAAGTACAAAAGTTATGTTATGCGTTAAGTACCCGAATAATGATGTGACACTACAGTCACACCATTTGTATGTTGCTTGAAGCTTTAGAATAAGAATTGACGTAACTAGTCTCGAAATGGATGCTCCTGGATACAAAGGAGTGTTTGCCTCCTTGAACAATAGAATCTCGTCTTCATCCTTCTCAAATTGTTCATGATCTCCATTTTCATTAGAAGATGCGTGTGTAGCATCATTCACGTTTGTTTCAAAGTAAGATTCAAACATATTGTGCATTGCTTCATCATGTTGCACCTCATCATCATCATCATTAGAATCAAGTGCATTACTATTTTCTCCAATTGTATTGGCCTCTTGAATTCGTTTCATTCTTTGTTCTCTCATGTCTATCAAAACTTGGCATTGATTGTAACTGAACACAAATGGATCAACTCTGTGAAATGGCATTCGATTTATTGGCTACACACATAAACAAATTCAATAAGTGACATCGAGGTTTGTTAAATTTATATGATTTCGTCCAAACTTTCACAAATGATTTTCAACAATGTGCCTTTTACGCATCTTTTGCCCATCACACTTGACGTATGTGCACCATATTTTAAAAAAATAGTTTTTTTTGCGAGAAACAAAAAACAAGAACATGTCACTTTAGCATAATGTCATGTTTAACTTATAGTAACAAATTCTTTATGAACAAGAAAACAGTCATGTCTATTACTTACCTTGTTGACTCGAGTAGTGTCTTCATCGGTAGACTGATCTGAATGTAATTCAACTCCTTGCGGTAAACTGCATGTATGCACAAGTACAAAATACAAATAACATAAAACTAGTAAATTTGAACACATGTTGATTCTTATTGTTTGATATTTAGATAGCATGATTCTTTCCAAAGCTTTGGCAGAGTCAATAGCAGAATAACAACTCTCATCTTTCTTGATAGTTGCATTGGGACCATTGCAAATAACTTTGAACCATTTGACATCAAATATGAAAAAGCTGAATTGTCCAAATCCAACTTCGAGGATGTCATTGGTTGTCCCACAATAATCAAGTTGAGAAGAGAGTAAATTGGTGTCCGCCGTGCTTGCTTGACTCTCTTGGGTAAAATTTGACATGACTCCACAATCGTATGTATTTCTATTTTTGTCAATGTGCTTCATACAAAAGTGTCGCCCATGCGTCCACAGTGCATTGTACTATTTGTACTGAATGAAATGGAACTAATTGTGTTAGAGATACAACAAACATGTACAAAATTGCATGTACAAATATTTTAATTAACATGTGAATGATGATCATCATAGCTTACATGTAAATCGCACCCCCTTGCGTATTTTTGCTCTCTCGCTATTACTTCCTGGTTGTTTGCCGAGGCTTCTCTAAGGGCCTCATGCAACCAATCAAGTGTCATGTCCTTGGGTAGAAGGGCGAGATCAGGTGGATATGGTTGTCTTCTATGCCCTCTCCTGAAAGTGGGTCGAGCAGTTTGTCTACGAGCCTTGGCCTCTTTGTATAGTGAAATCCTACCATCATCATTTTGATTGATATTAGATCCTTTTTATTTCTTATATGCAAAGGAATATTGGCAAAACATATGGATCTAAAGATCCCCAAAGTATCAACTATTGAAATCTTCATATCAAGGACCATTGATAAAAGATACCTCCAATTGAAGTCTTCAAATAAGAGTTCACATGAAATGGCACCATATTTGCTTCTACATGATAAAATGAGATCATCCAAATGAACAAGATAAGACAATTGAGAAGTAGACCTCCTTGGCAATAACTCTCCATGTGCTTTTTCCAAAGCACTATCTTCATGAATCTTACCATCTTGGGACATAGGTTGAGGTAGATCACTTGCCTTCTCCTCCTTGAGATGATCCAAGCTCCTCTTGGCCATACTTCCACAAGGATTAGCATAAATTTTGAAAAGATTACCACAACTATGTCAGAATTTGATGGAAACGTGGTGAGCAGCGGAAGTGGTGAGAAAATGGAGATAGATCGGTACTGTGTCAGTTACCAGCTATGAGTTCAAGATGAAACGAATACTGCAATGTGTAATGGAACCAAAAATGTAGACAAAAAAAATACACTCAGATAAATAAAAAATGTGAGTACAGAAGCTTGAAGTTGGTCGCGAAACAATAGGGCGTTCAACCTTCAGCTAAAATTGTTGAAAGCTAGATAATCCAAATACCAACTAACTAATTCTACATAAGCCTACATAGTCACTGAACATCATTGCAGAATATTATCTGTACATTGTTACACAAGATGCTTGTCAGGGTGTTGACTCCATTGGGTCAGATTTTTCTGGTTAACAGTATTGTGTGGGGTCAAAGATCTCTTGTAGTATAGCCCTTCTGCCTGTCAACAAAGGTTAGATCACTGGATAGGTGCCTAACTATGCATAGATGCTACTTTTAGTTAATCTCCTACTTTCTCCCTTAACTTTACTCACCACTATACTACTCCTCTTTAACTCTACTCCTCTACACTAACATTCATCATAGTTTGGTTGAAGGGAAGGAATGGAGAAGAAGAGATTGAGAAGAGAAGAGAAAGAGAGAGAAAGAGAGTGAGGGTGGAGGTTAGCTCAAATGCTCCTTATGCTTGCTAATGGAAAAACATTCACTATTGGCAAACAATAAACATGGAAATAGAAAGCAAGAGAAAACACAACCAAGAGCAATAGCAAGTAGTGAATAGCAAATGAGGATGCTTCTCTTCCAAAAATGGTAGAGTTTCCTCCTTCTTATTAAGCATGGAAATAGTGTACAAATGGTGTCTTTTAATAAAATGGGGAAGGCCCTTGCCCCTCAATCTTATTGGCTAATATTCACAATGATCCTAACCATTCATCTTGGACCCAACTTGATCCAAGGGTCCACAAAAAGTACATTAGAAATCACAAGATTCATGTGAGTCCGAATTTGGACCCAACTCTAAAAAGTGATCTCTAAGTTTAAAAATGACATTGGGCCTCTAGTTTTATTTTGATTACAAGGCCCAAGTCAAGTTTATTTTATTTACAACTTCAATTGCGTGCTCATTGGGCCATGGGCTTATACATGCAGGATGCCATGCCCTCGCAACACATTTTATTGGAGGATTTTATTTATTTACACTTTGTTGGGAATACCCCCAACAAGACCCATGGCCTGAAGCAGTGCCGGTCCCTCAGCACTCTACCGGTTTAGTAGAGCGTTCTCTTGGACCGCCTCTGGTGGATGAGATATCCCGTAACGTCTTCCATGAAGTTGAGACGGTCCAGTTTCTTCGAGTCCTTTGGCTTGTGGAAGGACTTGTGGATTCCTGTCAGCCATTCTTGATCCACCCATGCTTGGAATCATTTCGTCCAGGGATCTCCAAGGAATGCAGCTCGGTAATATACACGAGCGACTGGCAGCTGGTCTTCGACTTTGTCGGAAGCGAGTGCCTTATTTGGATCAAAAATTATAGAGGGAAGGAATCATCCCATTTTGTTTCAATGCCCATTAAATATTCCAAGTCCCGGGCATAAGTGGTTATCGTGCGGACTGTGGGATCGGGGCAATTGATGTAGTGACTGGCGAATGCGGTGAGAGCCCGTTTGGCGTCTACATCCGTTGTCCACCCATATTCGGATTTGATGATTGGCCAGTTGAAATTGTTGAGTGTGATCTGGTCCAGAGGAGTGCCACATTCCGCCCATTTGGATCTTCTTGGACATGGCAGAAAATGCGCGTTCACCCGTAACTGTTGCGGACTTGTCACGTAAGCCCTAATGGCCGCAGGGTCTCTCTCAAATAACTATTGTCGCCACTCCGGTTGTGGTTGGAGGGCAGGTAAGGCTTGCAGTTCTTTTCCCTTGATGGTTTGAACTGAGAATGATATCTGCCAGCCGCCTCGAGATGACTCGTGGGGATATTTGGATAAAAATTCATTGATGTTCTCCTCCACAGATTTTGGTCTTTGGAAGGCCAGCTGACAGATATCGTTTGTGACCCTCAAGATGAGGTTGCTGGTGGTTGCACCTTGGCTCTGGTCGTGCATCTCAAAGGCTGCATCTATCTGCCCTTGGTCTTGGCCTTCGGACCCTTGATCTGGTTGAAATCCCCCTGCTGCCTGTTGGCTCTGATCTTGGCTGGTACTAGCCTATGCAGCGTCAAAATTAGGTGGCAATGGAATTACCACGGGGGTGGGTTGGGCCTTCATTTCCATGTATTTCTGGCATGCCTTGAGAGCTTGCTTGGCCTGGGCGAGCTCTTGCATTGCGCTTGTCTGGTACTTATTGAACTCCGCCTGGTAGCTGTCGAGGGTTTGGCTATAAATCTGCATCTGACGTCGTAGAAGATTCATCTCTGATTGGGAAAGCAGCCTTGTGTCTGGTGCAAAATTGAGCTAACCAGACGAGCTTCTCGTCTTGTAAGACTTTAACCTCTGTCCCCAGGTGCGTGTTCTCTGCTTCCAAAAGTGTAAGTTGCGCCTGAATAGGGGCAAGCCGTTGGGATGCTTCAGCTTGAAGCTCCAGTATATTTGTGGAGGCCTCAATCAGCACTTTGGAGAGGCTTTGAATATATTTGTTTAGGCCCTCCTCCTTCTGCTGCAGCTTGGCAATCTCTTGGTGCCCTGTTTGTTGGTGTTGCTGAGCCAGAATTAGCTCTTGCTGCAGCTTGGTGAGGTCTGCTCGCAGTTGTGTATTACTTGCTGCCAACTATAGTACCTTGCTTTCCAGAATAGCTTTGGCTGCTACCACATCCAGGATGTATTTTCCTAGGGTTTGGTACGCCGTCATTAGATCCGTGGGAGCAACTGGTACACTGGCACTGGCAGGGGCTTGTGTTGTATCGACCCCGACGACTTGTGGAATTCCATCGTCATTGTCTTCGATCAAATTTTCATTTGTCCTGATGCCATCTGGGGCGGTAGAGTCAGCCCGATCTGGTGATGTTACAAAAATTGTTTGTACAAATGCGTTATCAAGCAGCGATTGGCTGCCCTCGGTAACCTTTGGCGAAGCGGGTGGGGTGTGAGGAACAACTGTGAAAACAGGGGCGAGGACAGTTTGTCCGAACGAGAGGATGGGAGGAACAGTGGGGAACTGAAGGGTAGTGTGGAGAATGGAAGAAGGTGAGGATGGAGCAGAAAGTGTCTGGCGTGGGGGTGAAAAATTGATAACTTGCATCCATGCCAGAGTGTCGGGGGACAGTTGCGAATCAGAAGGGTTGAATATGAGAGGAGCAACGGTGGTGGCAGGAGTAATGGAGGATGCGATGGTGATGGATGAAGCAACGGACATTGGAAGAGAAGTAGGAGTGGTATCAACAGAAGAAATAGGGATGGAGACAGAAACAGCTGTGGATGGAATAGGAAGAGAGGTAGCGACAAGAGAAATTGGAGTGGGGGATTGCACGGAAGAAGAAGTGGCAGTGGTTGATGGAGTAGTTAGTGCGGCAGTGGAGACACGTCGTCGGGTAATAGGTGGAGATGTGGATGCAGAGGCAGCGCCACGCATTCGTTTGTTGGTCGTTGTATTAATGACTGCAGGTTGGGATGAGGTAGATGCTTGAGATGGTGGGTAAAGGTTAGTATGTGACACAAGGGTAGACAAGAGGGATGAGCATTGGAAACCGCGCACTTTTGCCTCGAGAAGTACACAAGCAAAGTTATACAACAGGGGGCCTGCTGCAATTTGCTCATGGTTGTTGGGTTTGATGGAGTTTGTTAGTTCTCAAATAAGGAAGCTATGCCAGTCGTATGGCACAATAGAGAGATTAGGAAATTCCAGAGAGGATTCCACTATCTGACTCAGCAGCGTAGCCTGGATTCTGTCCTTGCGAAATGTTGAAATAACCAGAAAGTTATTCAACAGATGCGCAACTGCCTGAATAACGGGTTCTGTGATAGCTTCTATCAGGTAACCATTGTTAGTCTGGATGGGGATTTCTGGTGTGGTTTGGGTGACGAATGGTTTGATCAGAGCTTTGGCGTGGTGATGGGAGATGGGTTGACGATCACCGAACATAATGCCAATGGTGATCATCGAGTCAGCATTAATTCTGACCTTGTACGTGCTACCTTGATATAGAAAGTGGAAACGAATCTTGTCCTCATCCCAGGTGGCGTAAGCATGAAGGGCGAGGCCCATGTTAATCTCAGAATGGAAGAGCGCCGAGTAAAAATCCATTTGCTTCAAGGAGGGGCTCGGCTGTCTGCAGCCATGGTTGAATCAAAGTGTCAGAGGGTAGAGGCCAAGTCTGTGTGGCCTTGGGGATGTCACGCTAGATCACCTGTTTGGTGCTAGAGTCTTCAGAGGATGAGGAGGCCATGTTAGCAATGATGATTAGTGGTCGAAAAAGTCAGAAAAGTAGAAAAAAACGGTGGAAAATGGAAGGAAATAGTAGAAAATTGAGAATAATGAGTGTTGGATGACAATGATTGTAGTTCAGAGCATAGATCGGTGTCTGATATGAGCAGATGACAGCTGGTAGGAAGTTTGGTTGAAAACAACAAACTTGGTATTTTTAGTGTAAATTTCGGCAGAGTTTCGCTAGCAAAGGTGACAAATGACTCGAATTCAGCCCTTATATAGTGGAATTTAGAGTGCGTATTAGGTGGAATTCACTTTCCCTTGCTCAGTTCCACTCAAATTTTGGCAGGCACCTTCTTCACAAAATTCTAAGACCTCAAGGAAGTCTGCAAGAGTTCAGAAGGTGATTTGACTGCTATGCGAAGGTTCTGCGAGGGTTCAGGCTGTCTGTGAGGGTTCAACTCTCGCAAGAAGTGATCTCTTGCACAACTTGATCCTGTGATTGGATTTTCAAGATCAAACCATGTAGGCAGGCTAATTTCACTGCTCTGATTCCATTTAGACACCTTGCGAGAGTTGGTAAGTTGATCTTGATGCTTAGCGAGGGTTCTAAAAATTCTGCTTCTGGGAACTCTCTCATACACTAAAAAATGATGATTTCTCCATCAGGAACTCTCGCAGAGATTTTCATGGATGCAACTAGGTCAGATCTGGTGACTGTCCAATTTTCAAGAGCTATCTCCCAGGGGACCTAAAAAAATTATGAAAAAAGTGCTCCTTCAAAGTGTTTTTTTTTTTTTTCTTAACGAGATCTCGAGATTTTTTTATTTTTAACTTTTGTAAAGTGGTAATCAACTTCATCCAGGCTTCTGACTGTTGGTAGTGCTCTGGAAGTTCTGATGAATTCTTGATAGTAGATCTCTCAGTCAATCTGATGATCTGCTTCCTTTTTGACCCTATCAGGATCTGAATCCTCCTTGGGTTTTGATGGATTTTCCCGATCCTGCCAGATCTGGCTGAATCTTGATGGATTTAGCTTTATTTGGCTTAATCTCCTTAGATCTAGCGGTGACGGCTGAGTAGATTAGCTTTTTGTAACGTGCCACCCCCAATCTGGATCTGTCTTACTATGGTGGCCAGTACTTGTGCAACCGGCTACCGTTGATGGGTGTGTCGAAGGGCGTCCCATCGAGCTGTTGTAAGTTCATGGCCCCATGATTAAGAATTTCATTGATCCTATAAGGACCTTTACTCGTGAATTTTAACTTCCCCTTGATCGCCTTGGTTTTATACATCAGGACCAGATCTCCTGAACGAAGATCTTTCTTTTGTAATCTGCAATCGTGCCAAGCCTTGCGTCTTTCCTTTTCAGCTGCCAGTGCATGCATAGCTAGTAAGCATGTTTCACAGAGTTTATGCAGATCTTCGTGGCATAGCTGTAGAGATTTGGACTCATTAAGACGTTGCGCGGTGGCAATCCTTAATGAAGGAACTAAAAACTCTACTGACATCATAGCATCCTGACCATATACCAATTGGAAGGGTGTTTGATCAGTGCTCCCTTTATATGTTGTCCTGAATGCCCACAGTGCAGCATGCAACTTGTGTTTCCAATCTGATCTACTAGCTTCAACTGTTTTTGTGAGCACGCTACACAGGATCTTATTGGATGATTCTGCTTGCCCATTACCACGAGGATAATAAGGCGTACTAGTTTTGTGGATCGCAAAGAATTCCTCCAACAGGACCTTGATGGTCTCGTTGATGAAATGGCTTCCGCGATCACTAACTAGTTCCACCGAGCACCCGAAGCGCACAATGATATTTTCATAAAGGAACTTGGCAGTGGTCCTAGCATCAGCTACTCTTACTGCCTTGGCTTTGACCCATTTGGTGAGGTAGTCTGTGGCTACGATTATGTATCGAGCCTGGGAACTCCTTGCTGCAGGGTGAATTGGACCAATATAATCCAATCCCCATTTTTTGAATGGTGCTTGAGCTAAGACTGGGTGCAGTAGATCATAGTTCAATCTCATTGGTCTCCTTGCCCTTTGGCACACATCGCACTTTTTCAAGTATTCCTCCATGTATTTATGAATCGTTGGCCACCAACATCCTGATTGCAGGATCTTGCGAACTGTTATGTCAGATGCAAAATGACCTCCACCCATGCCTTCATGTGAAAGCGAAATGATCGGGGTGGTCTCATGAGGAAGAATACACCGCTGAAGAATTCTGTCTGGACCTCTTCGGTACAACTGGCCGGCAATCAGGTGATATGGTCTAGCCTTCAAGATCAATTTCCGCTGTTCCGCCTTTGGTAGTGATTTGTCTGGTTGGCCCCGCATTAGATATTGAACAATGTCGGCAGCCCATTCTGGTACTGTATCCACATAAAATAAGACAGTATTTGCCAGCTCATCGTCGGGTTGGGTTGCAATCTCCTTTCCCTTGATTCGTGACACATGATCTACCATGTAGTGTTGTTTTCCCTTGCGAACTACTATCCGAAAATCAAATTCCAACAACAAAAGGGACTATCTGGTGATTCTCCCAGTGTTCCAAGTTTTATTAACGAGATATAGCAAGGGTTGATGGTCCGTATAAAAAGCAAAATGTGTGGCCATCAAATAGTGTCAAAACTTCTTAACCGCATAAATCATTGCTAGTGTTTCTCGCTCTGTGGTTGAATAATTCATTTCTGTATCACTGAGCTGTCGACTTGCAAATCAGATTGGAAAATCCTTTTTGTGTTCACTTGGCTGGGTTAAGATTGCTCCAACTGCATACTTCGATGCATCTGTATGCACGTGGAACTCATTGGACCAATTGGGTGGTCGTAGGATTGGTGCTGAGACCAATGCATCCTTAATCTTTTGGAAAGCCTTTAGAGCTTCCTCATTCCAATGTGGATCCGTTGTGAGCTTGTAAATTGGTCTGGCTAACTCTGCAAAATCAAGAATGAAGATCCTATAATAGTTAGCATGACCCATGAAAATGTAGACCTCGCGGATCGTCCCCGGTGGTGGTAGATCAACAATGATCCTGATCTTTGATAGATCTGTGGCGATCCCGTGTCTTGACACTATATGGCCGACTATCAAGCCATGCGTCACCCAGAATTGACATTTTTCTGGATTTAGGGAGATCTGGTATTCGAGGCATTTTTGTAGCACCTTCTCCGAATTGGATAAGTGTTCTAAATCTGGTCCATGCATGCACAGATTTTCCAAGAAAATTTCCGGAAAATTTTGCAAATAATTTTTGAATGCCGCCTGCATGACTCGTAGGAAAGTGCTTGGGGCATTGTAATGTCCGAATGGCATCACTTTATAGGCATAAGTTCCCCATTTCGTGGCCAATGTTGTCTTGTGCTGGTCCTAGGGGGCTATTTTCACCTGGTTGTACCCACTGAAGCTGTCCAAAAAATTGTAGGCTTCATCGTCAGCTACTCTATCAAGGACACTTTTCGTAAATGGTAAAGGAAAATGGTCCTTTTTGGTGACTGCATTAAGTGCCTTCAGATTCACACAGATACGCATTTTGCCATTCTTCTTGAGTACTATAACTATCAATGATACCCATTCCGTGTGCTTGATTTCGTAAATGAAATCTGCATCCATAACTTTTTACAACTCTTGCTTGATCAGTTCTGTATAATTCGGGTTGCAGCGGTAGTAACGGCTTACCTTGGGGACTGCTCCGTCCACCAAAGGTATGGTGTGTTGGACTATTGTTGGCTATAGCTCCAGGCAAAACAGTCTTTATATTCCACCAACAAGGATCGTAGTCTCTTGAACTGCGTGGGTGTTAACTGCTCTCCCACATGCACTATCCTTTCTTCTTCTCTTGATTCCGCAAGATTCATCGGCTGTGTTTGTGCACGTCCCTCAAAGACTTGTTTCGCTGGTGCCTGACTTTGATCAGGTTCTCGTTGGGCTTGTGGCATCATGATTACCACGTCGTCCAATGTATAATTCTTAAAAGTTTCAAGCATCTCATAAACTGGAGCTCGTCGAGATTCCTCTTTCAGCATATTGATCTTGGCCCGACTGGTCATTTTTTTTATTTTCTGTCACCTGTGTAGAAGATGGCACTCCCTTGGGCGATCAATTTTATGATCTGTCATGGATGATCTGTCATCAGCTTTGGGTGCAATAGGTTTCACCGCCCATGTGGTTGGATCTACCTTTACAGCCTGTTCTCTGTTCTCGAAGGTGAGTTTCCCTGTACCCCAGTTGTGTACTACTTGGCAGCCCTCAACCATGGTCTTCCCAATAAAATATGGTATGCAGATAGAGATTCAGGTATATCTATGACGACAAAAGTAATCACATACGACATGCCTACTATCTTTACGGGAATATCAGCAACTACACCTTTTGGTTTCACACAGGATTGATCTGCTAGCTTGATGGCGAATCTGGCTGGCTTCAATCCTTGTACTCCCCATTTTTTGTACAAAGTAGTGGAGATCAGATTGACACCCGATCTTCCATCTACCACTGCTGCCTCGTCCTCGTATCTCTGGTGTTTGATTGGCAAAGTGATGTTGAGTTCCTCACTTTCCCATGCTGCTCCAATGTGGAGGATGTTACTTGTTTCATCATAGCCCGCACAATATATGGGCTTAGGCGCTATTGGCTCCTCATCCGCTTTGGCCCATTCAGCTAAAAGGCTTTTCGCTTGTGGTGCAATCCATAGTAGTTCTTCGAGGGGTAAACTAACGTGGCTTGGCAGCAAGAGTGTGAGCCTTTCAGTGCGTGGTTTCTCAGGCTCCACCATGTGAAAAGGTGGTTCATGTTGGTGCAACCGATCATTCTAATCAGTGCGCAGTGGTGCGGCCATTTGCGGTTTCCGTTCGACGCTGACTGGAGGTTCTGTGGGAATGTTTTGTTTTTGCTCTTTTTTCTCCTCTTGTGCTTTTTGTACCCAGTGTCTTATTTTTTTATACTGTCTTCTCTCTTCCCTCACATTTGGATATGGCGCTGAAGTTGAGGGTTGATCCTCAGTGACCGATGGTGGTGGTGAGGGAGCCACTTCCTTCCTCTTTTGTGCATGCGTAACAGCTAACATAGGAGCGTGGTCATGTCGCCCTTTCGATGGCATCCCCATTGGAACTGCTGATTGCTGTATGGCAATGAGATTAAGAGGTGCACTGGTTCCAGGTTTAAATGGATAATTCTTGAAACAGTGTCCATAACCGCAATCCCGGTAGGAGGTTGTATATTGTCCTTTCTTTGTAGGGACATTCTGCAATTTTGTGTCCCTCGTCGCACCCGTAGCAGCCGTAATTTCTTCCACCTTGACGTTGAGTTTGAGTTGCATAGGCCGAAACATATTCATTTATGGCAGGATCCATAAATGGTTCATCTGGTCCATACCACTGCTGCTGCTTAGGTTGAGGTGACATTTTCATTTCTTGTTCTGATGCTGTCAGGTTTACATGGGCCACTTGTTGATTGGCTGGCCCTGGTGGAGCAGGTAAGGCCATGCATTGTGGTTGCTTGGGTGCACCGTACCTTGGTGTCACATTAGGTGCCCCTTGATGATAAGGATAAGAAGTCTGATAAGGACTTCTCTTCTGTTGAACAACCCTGGGATTAAACGGGCAAAATGCTGTATCGTACGGTGTTGCATTGCACAGATGACAGAATCTATGTGTCAGTCTCAGATTTTGCTTTAAGACTAGACACTCGTTCGTTGTATGGTTTTGCGTGCATACTAAACACCGTATATTTTCTCATCAAGGATACTACAGCAGGGTTGGTTTCGGTTGATGTGGAGTTACTACTACAGTTCCTTGTAAAGCCTTCAGTTTCTGGTCAAACTGCGCCGTAAGTTGCTCCATCTGTTGTTTGTGTAATTTTGTCATTTTCTCCAACAACAATTCTGTGGATAGAGCGGATGCGTTTGATGATGATGATGCGATCGAGGGAGTAGGAGTGTGGGTGGAAGGATATTCATCGTCAGATCCCTCATCCTCTTCCCTGATGGCATCTTCCATAGCTTTTTGCAGAGTAGCGTACTGCTCCCGTCATTTCAATTCTCTTCTGATGCTTCGTGGTAATCCGGCTAGGAACCACATGATCACCGCATGATCAGGAGTCAGGGCTGCACTGCACTCGGATCGTAGATGTTTGACCCGTTCAATATAGTCCCGGACCCTTTCTCGTTTTTCCATCTTGACTTTGCTCAGCAGGAGAAACAGGTCTTCCAAGAACTTCCTTGGCTTAAAGCGCGTAATGAGAGCCGCTTTAACCGCTTCCCAGGTGGATTTCTCTTCCTCTGACAGGTTGAAAAACCAATCCTGAGCCACTGCAAGTAAGGACATAGGGAATAGCACTAGCTTCTCTACAGGTGTCCATTCGTCGTAGATTTCACAAGCTTGCTCATAGATCTGGAGGAATCGGATGGGATCTGATGATCCGTCGTATTTTGGTATCTCCATCCGTGGTGCTCTCCGAACTGCATGCAAGGGTGCGACAGGTACGGGTTGGCCCATTGGATCCATTGGTGCTGGTCCCGGTTATGTCTCTTATTGCACAGTTGCTAATCTGGGAAGGTGTGGTGCCTGATTTGCTATCCTTCATGCTATTGATCATCCTGATATCAGATTCATCTGATGGTGGGTTCCAAAGTGATTGGATCTTGCTTATATAGTAGGATGCAGTCTGGATCTTCAAGGATTTGATCGATCTGATCGGCCGGAATGAAGTTTAGGCCTTTTACGGTGGTTTTTCCTTGATAACGTTTTACTCCTTGCACTGATTGACTTGAGATTTTAATAGTAGCTGGATCTGATGCAGATCTTTCCACTGATCTGGTCTGCAAGGGTTATCTTGTGTGAGGGTTGGCTGTGTGAGGGTTCTTTAGCTATTTTTGCAAGTAAAAAACTTGATATCTTTCAGATCTCTGGGAAGTAACTCTCGCAAGAAGTGAGAATTTCACTATCTACGAGAGCTCAAAATCATTTTTTGTGCTTGATCTTCATCAGATCTTCATACTAACTCTCGCAGGCTTCATCACTGATATAATTTGACATTCTAAATCGATTGAGAGGGTCTGGAGAGTTCTTACTCGAAGGATTTGCTGGATCTTTACTTTTTAGTGATTTTTTAGCACTTAAATCCAATTTTTGCTCACTGGAATCAAACTAACTCTTGCAAGCTCTTCTGTGTCCTGGTCTCACTGAGATGGAACTTCGGAGGGCTCTGCAAGAGTTCTTGGCCACTGGAACTGAAAATTTCACTGTCTATGAGGGTTCACTAGTACTTTCCCATCTTTTTTCCACTGGGAACTCTCACACAGGCACTTAATCATCAAACTAACTCTCGCAAGATTCTATGTGTCCTGGTCTCATTGAGATGAAACTTCAGAGGGCTCTGCGAGAGTTCTTATGAAGATTTGAATTTTTTTGGATTTTTTCAAAGGTTTTTTGAATTTTTTTATGATGCTTTGCTTTGATGACTAAGACAAAAGCACTCTATCAAATCAGAAAAATCAGATCCAAACACCCCTATTGGACTCAACAAACACCAATGACTCTTTCTTTTGAGAGTTGGAATGGATTTGAAAAGATTTGGCACCTAGATTTTCCTTTTCTTTTGACTAGTTCACTCAACTTTTGATATTCTCGAACAAAGGATAGGTTTGGTTTCAAATACTTGAAAATCAATCTTAATCACTTCATTTAAAATCACTCTTGACCCAAATAATTTCATTCTTAAGATTTGGATAGAATTTGATTTGATTTGACAACAAATTAAACCACTAATTTTCACAAAACAAAGGATCTACACTAGATCACATAAACTTGACATGTATACTTGATTCAGACACACAAAGATCAGATCCAATCACCCCTTTTAGAATCCCTCTTGACCCAAAGAATCTCACTACTGAGATTTGGAATGGACATGAAATGGTTTGATAACAATCTACGTCAATAATTTTTTACCAAGCTTAAAAGGTCAAGATCTAATATGCTTCTTGGAGATGTTCATCTTTTTGCTAACTTGGCTAGTCTTGAGGATAATGATGGTGTTGCAATGGCTCTTCATGGAAAGTGCAAGCATGCAAAAGGTAAGGAAAGAGCTAACTTCATCAATGGAGGTGAAGGTTCTTCCTTGGAAAAGATTGTTGCTAATGATTTCTTTGATCATATGGAAAAAGATATTGCTAGGTGCATGCATGAAGGAGATGGTTCTTCTACATTCTTTTTTGATGAGTCCAAGAAAGTCATTTTTCCAGCAAGTGGAGTCACATGTCTTCATAAAGAGAGTAGATCAAATAATTCTATAAGAGACTTGGTGAGGGAGATAGTCACAAGTCAAGAAGAAGAGAAGTATGTGAAGAGTTAAAAGTAGTAGAATTTTGTTTTTTGTTAGGCTGAGATTTTGAACCAATTCATATTTTTTTAACTGGGATTGTGAAATTTTTTTTTCACAAAAAACAAAAAATAATAATTTTCTCCAAGCTAAAAGCTAAAATAATAACTCCGCAGCCACATGACCATATCCAAAATTGACATGCACAATTCAGTTGAATATGATAAATCTAAAATTATTAAAAATCTAAGAGCCTTAAGTAACCAATCTAAGCAAATTGTCCTAATTTTTGTTCACACTTCCTACTTTTTCAAATTCCTTTAAATCGCCTCGATTCACAATTGCTAAAGGACAAGCTGCCAACATGCACCACTACCAGACGCATCCAAGGCCAAATTTGTCCATAGCATGCAAGATAAACCAAATAGTTGCCGATACCGGACACCAAAATGGATATCCTCAATGTCTCATACACTCGAGCTTCATTGCAATTTCCAAACGCTAACCCACATCAATTCATGTTTTCTTAACTCATGTTGTCGACCGATCTATCTGCCATCCATCGCTCGGTAGCAACCAAATCTGATGCACTAGTACAACCTCTTCATGGTATTGTAGAAACAACAAGAAAACACAACACAAACAAAAGTGGGCGTACATAAAGGATGCTTTGTCACGGGCCATTTGTGACAAAGGCATTTTCGAAATGCAATGTATGTAGAATGCCTAAAGGCTAAATTTAAGGCAAAATTTTAGGAGTGTCCATCTATCTCATTTTCTGTGAGATTTCATGAGCATCTTTGTCTCTGCATATCAAATGAAAACAAAAGGTCTTAGGGTTTAGAGTTTGACGCATTTTTTAACTCCAACTCACTTGAAAAACGTACTTTAGCTTTGAGAGAGGAATAGGTCTTGCAATTTTAAAAAGATGCATAAAAAATCCAACTCACTTGAAACAGAGACTTTTAGCTTTGAGAGAGGAATAAGTCTTGTAATTTAGAAAAGATGCATCTTAAGACTTAAACCCCAACTCACTTGAAAGAGAGATTTTAGCTTGGAGAGAATTATTGTTTTTCACAAAAAACTAAAAGGCTTGTGATTCGGTATCTGCTAGTTAGTAGATCATATGGTAGCTCTGTCATGTGCCCGTACCAAAACTTAGCAAAACCTTAGCAAATGAAACAACAACAATAGATGGATGTTATGAATATGTCAGCTTGAACATTAGTGAAATCGCCATGTAGCCATAAAATTTGCATTGATTCACTTAAGAATGGGAGTGCTTTGATGCAATTCATAGGATTGGGCCTCCAACTAGAACAAGGCAAAGCTCTCGTGGATGTGTGCACATGAACCTAGAGTTTCCAAGCTCATGGGAGTTGGAGAACTCTTTAAGTATTCTGAAAGATGATGAGCCAAGGATCCTCAAATTCAATGCCTTCAGTTGTTCAATATGAAAATACCTTGAATAAGGAGAACCAAAGATTCTAAGGTCTTTTGCACTTGGCGACACCAAAGAAAATGAGGTGTCTGTCCACTACTATCTCGGATGGAAGCCTATTGCACAAAAACTTAGCACAAGTGATAGCTTCTCCCCATAAATACTTTGGATGCGAATCATCTACCCTCATGGATTTTGCAAATTAACATAAAGATCTATCTGACAGATTTCATATGGACATCATATGAGATCTAGCACCAAAAAATGCAATGAGTAGATACGGACGAGTAAACTTTGTTTGTCGTGTCATAGATTTGAACAATATCATAGATTTTAAGGTGAATTGTTGTTTGCGTTGCTCATGGTTTATGATGAATTGATTGCCAAGTGCTTTAATGATTGGCATGTCTCATTGCAGATATGTCTGCATCTAGATACAACCTTCCCTCAACTTTCCAGGATCCTTGCCCTTCCTCTCAGGTGAGTGAGGAGACGGTGGATGGTTTTTCAGCCCATGTCAATGTGGGTGCCTCTCAAATGACACAACATATTCCAGAAATTGATGATGTTGATGTTATGGGCGACGAGGTAGACCCCTTGCATGTCTCAGATTATCCCTCGCACATCGTAGAAGACAATGAGACAAGCAACATTATAAGACATTATAGAAAAGTCATTCAGACAGATGTTCTCCAGGATGTAATTGCCTCACTGCATGTTTGCAAAAGTACTCCACCCCCTCCAGTACCTCTTTGTCGTTTGGTGGTCAACAAATCAATACGGCTAGTACAAAAGGATATTTCAGATTTAGGATATGATGTTAAAAATTCACAATTCTAGCTTGACTAGTTTTGGTCATATGACTTGTAAATAGTTAGATGGTCATGATGTGGCTTGTCACACGTACCAAATAGCATAGGATTCCATTCATAATGATGTTCTCAAGTAGACCTAAGTGTTAGAACCTTTGGAATGAGTCCAAATTATGCTTAGATACAAGGGAGAAAAAATAGGAGCTATTTTTGGTAATTTTTGCATTGTTGAGGGATCTCCAAGATTCCAACCCTAACTTGGTAGGGATGAAAGATCCACTAAAATTAGCATTAGGGATAGGTTTAGGGCTACTCATACCTGCCCAAAACCGTGATGGATCATGTATATATAGGTGATGATATCTCACCAAAATCAATCAAGCAATTTCATGTTTTTTCTCTCATAATGGTGCAATTGCTCTCTATGTTCATAATTGTTTGAGTACTTGTGATTACTAATGATTATAGGATTGAATGTAGGTCTGGTGTACAGTACTCAGACTGTGGGAGGCCGTACTTTCACACGTGTGAAGCCTTCTTCAAGGATTTGGGCCATTTAGTGAGGTTCAAGCATAGATTTTTGATGGATTTTGATGGTTCAACTTGTGCTAATCTTATGAAATCATAATCTATTGTTTCCCTCATCATTTCAAGTGTTTTAGGATCCTTATTTGCTGTAATTTTTACATGGTATCAGAGCCTAAAGGCTGAAATGAGCTAAATCCTTGATTTTCATTCAATTTGATCACAATTTTTGATCTAAATCTTGTGTAGATTGGATCTTAGCATCTAGTATTGATTCTAGAACTCAAAGTGAGTCAAATACATTGGAGATTGGTGTTGTGTGACTTCATTTGCAGGTTTTTAGGTGTCTAAAACCAGAGGCAAAGTTGAATTCAATTCACATTACCAAGATAGCAAGTTTTGCTTGCTCCAAGCATTGATTTCTAAGCGAGTTTTGGAGGTGATTTCATAGAGGAGGCTTTCTAGCATTCAAGGAGAGGGAAGATCAGAGTTTTGGGGACTCTTCAAGGCTGTTCTAAGGTGTAGTAGACACCTCCTAAAGTGATTTAGGTTCAGTCCAACCATTGCTTGACTTATGCACCAAATTAGATCAATTTTTCATCAATTTTGATCATTTTTTGCTTGTGATTGGATAGTAGATTGTGTTGCATCCTCATTAAGTTCCATTTAGATCTTTTACAAGTGATTTTGGAAGTATATTAGGTTGCTGAAATTCACTCTTGATCAGATCATTTGGAAGCTTTAATGTTCTTTATAGAAAGAGGGGCAATTCTACTAGTATTGTCTACTTCAATCAAGCAAGTGCATTGTTTCTAGTATTCTATGATTTGATTTTGTTAGTTCTTAGATCTTTATAGGAAGTCTATTACTGATCTTTTCAGGTCCCTAAGAAGTGGGATAAGGTAGACCTTCAATCAAATCAATAGAAGTAACCTTCATTTGTGTCAAGTCCTTGACTAGGAGACTAGATGGCATCTATAAATGCATATCTTTTGGATACTAATGAAAGGCTCAACAAAACTAGCTATTCCATATGGAAAGTTAGAATGGAATCTATCATGATCATGCAAGATCTGATGGAAATTGTAAATGGTAAGGAGGGTGAACCTATTCATCCTCAAGAAAAAGCCAAATACATCAAGAGGTGCAATGTTGCACTACATTGCATAAAAATGAATGTTGAAAATGAACTCTTAAGAGAGGTAGGAGATTGCACTTCAGCTCAAGATGCTTGGGAGACTTTGCAAAAGGTCTATGAATCCAAGAACCAAACTAGAATGTTAGCTTTGAAGAATCAAATCTATAGAAGCTATCAAAAGAAAGGAGAGAGTGCACATACTTTTGTCCTAAGAGTAAAGGAATTGAACAAAGAGCTAGCCTTTATAGGTGACCCTATCAAGGATGAAGAGCTTGTTCAACTCATATTGAATGGACTAAGCTTTGAATTTGACAATTTGGTTCAGGGATATGCAATTATGGGTAAGCTACCCATACTTGAAAAACTCCAAGGCACACTCATGGCCGAGGAATCAAGAAGGAGCCAAATGCAAGAGAGGATGGATAGGCTTTCCATCCAAGGTGGAGATGACCAAGCTCTCTTCACCAAAGGCAAAGGCAAGTCCAAAGGCAAAGGATCAACATTCAAGAAGTCTACAAAGCTTGAGGATCAAGAAGGACCCTCAAAGGCATCTCCATCAACCACCAAAGTCAAGAAGGACAAATCAAAGGTGAAGTGCTACTATTGTAGCAAGATGGGGCATTATGCCTCGGAATGCTTCAAGAGGAAGCAAGATCAAAGCCAAGCCAACATGAGCAAAAAGGAGGAGGAGGAGAGTTCACATGAGGACTCTCTCATGATGTCCATATTTTCTTCAACAAGCTTCAAAGGAGAAGATCCTTGGTGGATTGACTCGGGTGCTAGTTCACACATGATTAGTAAAAGGGAGTTTTTCTCTTCTCTCTTATCTTATGATGGACCTATAAAGTCTATCTATACAGCAAATGATGAAGCTTGTAAGATTGAAGGAGTTGGTAGCATTCCCCTTTGCTTAGGATCTTCCAAAAAGATCAACATAGAAGGTGTTTTGTACATTCCTACAATAACAAAGAATCTACTAAGTGTTGGCCAAATGGTAGACAATGGTTTCAATGTTGACTTTGCTTCAAATGAATGTTTCATCAAGAAGAAGGGTAAGATAGTGGCTAAGGGCACTAGACTTGGCAAACTTTATAAGTTGGATGCATTTGTGGATACTAATGTTGTCATGTTGGCCGAGAAGAGCAAGATATCTACTTTTACTTTATGGCACAAAAGACTTGGACATGTCAACTCGGGTTCCATGGAGGCTATGATCAAGGAGGAGTATGCTTTAGGCCTACCAAGGTCTATTGGGAAGGAAGACAAGGTTTGTGAAGCTTGTGCCTTATCCAAGGCACATAAGAAGGTGTTTCCTAACTCCATCAGAAAGTCATCTCATCCTCTTGAACTCATACACTCGGATGTGCACATTGCTAGCACCAAATCTAATGGAGGTTCATCCATGTTTTTAACCTTCATTGATGACTACTCAAGATATTGTTGGGTGTTCTTACTTTCCTTCAAGTCTCAAGTATTTGATACTTTTGTAAAGTTCAAGTTGTTTGTGGAAAAGCATCATAATCATAGCATCAAGATTCTTAGAAGTGACAATGGTGGAGAATTCATCTCCAATGAGTTCAAGGCCTTTTGTGAGGAGGAAGGGATCAAGAAAGAGACTTCTTGTCCTTACACTCCTCAACAAAATGGAGTTGCTGAAAGAAGGAATAGAACATTATGTGAATGTTCTAAGGCTTTAAGATTAGATGCTTGTTTGCCCAAATCCTTTTGGGGTGAGTCTCTTGTATGTGCAAACTACTTGATGAATAGGGTGTCTTGCAAAGCAATTGAAGGCAAAACTCCTTATGAGATGTTGTATGGAAAGAAACCCAATATTAATCACTTGAAAGTTTTTGGGTGTATATGTTATGTGCATGTGCCATTGGAAACAAGAACCAAGGAGGATCCATCTTCCACAAGAGGGATCATGCTTGGATATGCAAGCTCAAGCAAGGGCTACAAAGTCTATCTCCCATCCTTGAACAAATTTGTTGTTTCAAGGGATGTCATCTTTGATGAACATCATATGCATATGCTTGAAGAAGGCTCAAGTGCTCCAACAATCAAGAAGAAGATGGCCGAGGAGCAAGATCTTGGTTTTGAGGAGGAGCTCATGGAGGAGCAAGCACCAAACCCACCTATCACACCAAGGAGATCTTCAAGGGCAAAAGTGGAGCCATCAAGGCTCACATATCAAGGCAAAGGACAGCAAGTTGAGGGTATCTCATCCACTTCTTATGCTTTATCTAGTTTTGAAGAACCGTCTAATGTTGAAGATGCATTGAACTCCAAAGAATGGTATAAAGCTATGTTGGATGAGTATGATGCCTTGATTGAGAATGAAACTTGGTTGCTTGTTGAGAGACCTCAAAGGAATGTAATAGGATGCAAGTGGGTCTTCAAGCTTAAGTTGAATGCAAATGGGAGTGTTAACAAACATAAAGCAAGATTAGTTGCAAAAGGTTATGCTCAAGAGAGAGGGATAGACTATGAGGAAACTTTTGCACCCGTGGCCAAGATGGTCACAATAAGACTAATCATTGCACTTGCATCACATTTTGGATGGATTCTATGTCAAATGGATGTCTCTAATGCTTTCTTGAATGGTTTTTTGGAAGAGGATATCTATATGGAGCAGCCACAAGGGTTCATCGAGCATGGAATGGAGAACAAAGTATGCCATCTCCAAAGAAGCATCTATGGCTTGAAGCAAGCCTCGAGATCTTGGAATTCAAGACTACATTGCTATCTTATTTCACTTTCTTTTGTTCAAAGTGAATATGATCCTACTCTTTACATTAAGTTTGATGATGTTGGTATTGTACTTTTACTCATTTATGTAGATGACATCATCATTAGTGGAAATAGTGTTGATGGTATTGAAAAAATCAAGATAGATCTATCCTTAGAGTTCAAGATGGTAGATCTAGGGTGTCTTCACTTCATCTTAGGCATAGAAGTACTTAGAGGGTCTGATTTTATCTTTATAAGTCAAGTAAACTATGCTCAAAGTCTTTTGAAGAAGTTTAAGATGGAAGTATGCAAAAGTGTTGACACACCAATGGAGCAAGATGTAAAAGTGCCAAATGAAGATGATGAAAGATCCTTCATGGACATCACTTTGTTTAGGCAACTTATAGGTTCCTTAATGTGGATCACTATAACTAGACCAGATCTTAGCTTTAGTGTATGTAGGTTGAGCCAATCCATGCAAAAGCCATTGAATATCCATTGGAAAAAGGCTAAGAGGATTCTAAGATACATCTCGGGTACATTATATTTTGGGATTCTATATAGAGGAGATGTGATTAACCTTCATGCATTTAGTGATTCAGATTTTGCAGGGGACAAGAGGGATAGGAAATCAACAAGTGCCTATTCAACTTTCATAGGAGAAGGTGTGGTTTCATGGCTTTCAAAAAAGCAAGAAACTATATCTCTATCTTCCACCGAGGCCGAGTACAAAGCTTTGACAACCACTACAAAGGAGGTACTTTGGATCAAGAGATTATTGGTGGAACTAAAGATCATGGATTCAGAGGAGGCACCAATCATCTACAATGACAATATATCAGCCCAACACCTTGCATCTAACCCAATCTTCCATGCAAGATCTAAGCACATTGAGATATGCCATCACTTTGTGAGAGAAATGGTGCAAGCCAAGGAGATTGCTTTGGAGCATGTTCCAAGCAATGAATGTGTAGCTGATCTACTTACTAAACCACTTCAAAAGACACCTTTTATGAAGTTCAGATCATCACTTGGAGTGATTAGTAAAGCAATGATTGAACCAAGCTAGATAGTGAGGAGGAGTGTTAAAAATTCACAATTCTAGCTTGACTAGTTTTGGTCATATGACTTGTAAATAGTTAGATGGTCATGATGTGGCTTGTCACACGTACCAAATAGCATAGGATTCCATTCATAATGATGTTCTCAAGTAGACCTAAGTGTTAGAACCTTTGGAATGAGTCCAAATTATGCTTAGATACAAGGGAGAAAAAATAGGAGCTATTTTTGGTAATTTTTGCATTGTTGAGGGATCTCCAAGATTCCAACCCTAACTTGGTAGGGATGAAAGATCCACTAAAATTAGCATTAGGGATAGGTTTAGGGCTACTCATACCTGCCCAAAACCGTGATGGATCATGTATATATAGGTGATGATATCTCACCAAAATCAATCAAGCAATTTCATGTTTTTTCTCTCATAATGGTGCAATTGCTCTCTATGTTCATAATTGTTTGAGTACTTGTGATTACTAATGATTATAGGATTGAATGTAGGTCTGGTGTATAGTACTCAGACTGTGGGAGGCCGTACTTTCACACGTGTGAAGCCTTCTTCAAGGATTTGGGCCATTTAGTGAGGTTCAAGCATAGATTTTTGATGGATTTTGATGGTTCAACTTGTGCTAATCTTATGAAATCATAATCTATTGTTTCCCTCATCATTTCAAGTGTTTTAGGATCCTTATTTGCTGTAATTTTTACATATGAATTTAGGATGAATGGCTACCTGAAAGAGTTAGGTACATTTTTGGTGTCAATCAAGAAGACAAATGAACCAGAATTGGAGGTCAGTGACTTGGATTTGCAGGAGTGGGGCCCTGTATGGCAGTCAATCAATGCTGGATTTGAAGAGGAAGTACTCAGAAGTGATGAATGGAGTCAATTATCGAATAAAAAATTCATTGTGTGGGACGGAAACCACAGAGTCCTGGATGGAGAAAATAAGAGTGGGTTAGTGATCATTTGCCTCCCTCTTTGTGCTTTTGTCTATGACTGTCAAATGAATTTTCCTAATGCTTTTGTTTGTTGTCATATGTTTTGCCTTCTTTTTTGCATTTCTGGTTCAGTTTTTTCGAACGTCAAAGATAAGCATGTTCGATTGGATTGTTCATTTCTGGATGTTTCCAAGGGACAAGAAGGAGAGATTTTATTGGCCCTCCACAATATCAATAGGTAAATCATTGTGCTAAATAATGTGGATGAGTAGTTTATTTTAACGAGGTTTGTAAATCCAACTTGTGGTGTTTGTAGTTATTTAGGACTATTTTCTACATGTGGTACCAAAACAGCCAGATAAGAAAAACAACCTGCTAATGATTTTTGTATGCAAAAAAAGATTAGCAATTTTTTTTAAATAGTCTTACTTTATTTGAAACACGATTCCATGGCATTTATGCATTCAGATTTTGCTTGATGAAAAAAAAAAACTTGTTTTTATTTACTTCTATCGCCATGGAACTTGCGATTTGAGTGACAGATGATTTGCCTTTCTTTTTCTCATACTTTCTTATTGATTGGATGCTACTCAGAATCCAAAATATATTGATTTGCTTCATGAGCAGTTACAAAAGGTAGATCAGGCTCATCGCCTTTAAGACAAACCAATGAGTCATTATGCAAGAAAGAGATACTATGAGAAACATAATCTTTCTTTAAGGACTCATTCCTAGCAGAAAACCACTCTTTACCTAGGATTAAATCTACCTTATCAAGATTCATAGCATGAAAAGATAAACTATTTATATAGTTTTGAATCCTGAATGGCACGTGGTAGACAAAGTGGTCCCAGACCTACTACTCCCCACCAACTGCACCACATACTTGTGGTCACTTGGTGCGGTTGTCAACTGCAGCTTCTGCACTAACTTAGCATTAATAAAATTATGCGTAGAACCACCCTCGAAAATAACACTCACAGGTTGGCTACCTACGAACCCACTCATATGAATGAGGTCGTGAGGTCCAAAAATTGCAGTGTTGAAACAACAATCTATACTGTTTCATCTGTAAAAGATACATCAATGCAAGAAATAGAAGAATTACCTAGTGTCTCTTCGGGCAGTCCTTGGAAAGGTGCCCCTTCTCCATGCAGGAAAAACAAAACCCGTCACTTTTGGCCTTATCAAAGTCATCTCTCTCCAACCAAGGGTGCTTCTTTTTCTTTCTTGAAGGGGAAGCTTCATCAACCACTCACTCCTTGCCCTTTTTGAAAGGAGGACCCGTAGTGTCTTTGGATTCCAGCCTTTGTTGTTCTTTGCGGATTACCATGTGCGTATAGTCGAAAATCCGAGCGAAACGCACAACTTCCTCTAAGGATTGTGGCTGATTGCAGTAGACCTCCAATTGATATTCTTTGGGCAAGCCCAATATGAAATGCAGCTTGAGCACTCCATCTATGCAGTTATAAATTCGTGAAGCACCCGCTTGAAAGTCTTGCAAATAGACATCCAAGGGTTTCGTCCCCATTTGCAATGTGGCAAATCGACGATAATATTCAAAATCGTCAAGGACATGCATAAAGGCAGTCTTAAAGGCTACCTAGAAGTCATCTCAAGTAGTTGGGACCGTAGCTCGATCTTTAAGATCCTGCCACCATGAGCGCTTTACCGCGTAAAAACATGATGGTCATAGAAATCCGCAAGCTATCTAGTAGATCGTGCATGGAAAAATGCGACGTCCATCGATCCAACTAGGCCAAGACCACATCTTGGTGTCTATCCTTTTTTCTCTTCGGTAAAAAATTTCGGAGTAAACATCGGGTTGAGGAGTGCTTGCCGAGATTGGGCCATAGCTCAAATTTCAACCTCCGCCCGTTCATGTTTAAACTGCATGTCAACAATTTGTTGCTGCAACAAATTAATTGCACGCACCATATTCTCCATATCAGCCCCGACAGGACTTTGAGCTCGTGTTTCTTCCATAGGAGTGTCCATGGCAAAAGCAGTATGTAGCTAGAAGCTTCAGGAAAAACAGAGAACAACAACATAAAAGTTGTCAATAACTGATAACTTGAGAAAAAGACCTCAAGAAACAAATAAGCTTGAGAACTCAAAAACTCTATAAGCAACTTTGAAAATGGAGTAGAGGAAGGTGAACGTACCTCCTTTACCCCCTCCCCAAAGCTCCTCTCCAACCTCATGCAAAAAGGACAAGTGGGCCCAAAGAACGGTCCAATTTGTCCCTTCTAGGCCTTTCATACCATGTGGGGCCACCAAATGGTGCCACATGGCCCATGGACCCCAATAGACTATGAAATTTAGTTATAGCCCCTTCTCCCACCTCCAACTCCTACGTACCATAGCTCTCTCCAAGACTGTGGAGATCTGTAGGTACAGAGAGGGAGAAAAAGAGAAGTATGAATTAAGAAAGGAAAGCCAGTCCAAGTCCAAGTTTTGGCTTTAGAGTCAATCTTTTAACAAGATTTAGTTCAACTTTGAAGTGTATAATTCATAAGTTGCATAAGATTTACATATTAGAACTTACCTTTTCAACTTAACTTTCAAAGTTTAGATAAATAAGGCTTTGCTTTAAAAGTTTTCAAAGCAACTTGCTTAGTGAGCGGGGTCGTGGGAAAGCGCACTACCTCCCCTTCCTCTGCCTGTCAAATCAAGCTATCAACAACAACAACCAGGAGAGGGTATAAACCCCCCCCCCCCTTGCATACACTATGGCAAATGAGACACTGCCCGCGCGCGCTATCTGCATTGTTGGTAGCGCTCTACCTGTGGACCACCTTCTTGTAACAACAACAACACCCCCCCATACAGATTCAAATAGGTACACATAGGTACCAAAATAAACCTCGAGATGGAGGTGGACAGGTCCTCAGACAGGCTCTGTACCTACCATGAGCCAGAACTTCCAAGCCCCCTCCCTTGTTTAGTTAACTGTTAGATTTTATTTTTCCAAAACAAAGGCTTATAAGGGGGTTTCATAAAAAGCAAAACCATTCTTTAAACTTCATAAGGTTTAAAATGATTCCTTAACAACAAGTCTAATAAGTTTCTAAGAAACTTAAGTATAAAGTTGTCAAGAATACTTTAAATTGAATTCCAACTCTTTCTTATACAAACCAGAAGCTTAAGGTTTGAATAAAAAAAAGGAAAACAATAGTGAATAGCTTGTTTAGAAGAATACAAGCCTAATGCCAACCTTTATCCAAAATAAACTTGAACAAAGGTTAAAAGTCAAACAGCCACATTCCATTAAAAGGAATACCAAACCTCAAAAGCGAATAAGAGAACTTGTGCACCTTTAAGAGAATCGACTACTCTGATACCAACTATTAAAGCTCCCTAAGATCTTCGACTACCTTGAAGGTTTCGCACACCCCATACTAGTGATGATGCACCGTATCCGCCCATCCATAGGGTCACAACCGACCCACCCCCATGCACTAGAGCTATCGAGACATAATCATGCCTAGTTGAGCCTCCTACGATAATTGGCTTCCCATACCACCAACCATCGCATTCAACTCTCTCTAGCACACATCTCTTGGCCTGGAGATACATCCTTGCTCATGCACGTGCTCTCCATCCACCAACTCCTGGGTAGATTGAGTGAATGGAAAGAGAGAAACCCCACCACTATATAGACATAACATAGTGGGTCCCATCAAGCATGGTCTCGCTGGCATCATGTGACCTCCTAGGATGGTGACGCGTGGCACCCAAACATGTCAATAATGCCAGGACCTGCGTCATGCCCCTTGCAAGGCCGTCACTGAAGGGTGTACCGTTATGGTACATAATAGGAGTACACAAGCCCAAGGACACCACAACAAAATGGAGTGGTCAAGAGGAGGAATAGAACCTTATGTGAAGGAGCCAAAGCCATGAGGTTACGTGCAAATCTTCCTAAATCCTTTTGGGATCAAGTTTTGTTGTGTGCTAAGTTTCTATGAAATAGATGGCCGGGTGCACAAGTGTTTGGAATTGACTATGATGAGACCTTTGCACCCGTTGCAAAGATGGTAAGCATTTGGGTCATCATATCTCTTGTGACACTTTTTGGATGGGATCTATAGCAATTGGGTATCACAAATCCATTATTTAATGGTGATATTTAGGAGGAGGTGTTTTGGCAAGCCTACTCATGTGTGTTTTCTACAAAAGTAGGCACCAAGGAGTTGGTATGCTTAGCTTAACATCTTTCTACTTTTTCAAAATTTCAAGATGAGTGAGTGTATGATCATTCACTTTACTATAGGTTTGTTGGAAATGATATTACCATTTTACGAATCTATGTGGTTGATATCATTTTGAGTGGAGGCAACAATCAAGATATTGATGATATCAAGATGGCACTAAATAAAGAGTTTGATGTGCATGATCTTGGTCTTTTGCATTATATATTGGGAATAGAAATATTTAGAAGTTCTCAATCTACTTTCATTTGTCAAGAAAAGTATGCCAATTCTATTGTAAAAACATTTCATATGGTAGAGCTAAATCTTCTGATACATTGATGGAGTCAAATGTAAAGCTCACTATAAGAGGTAATGAAAGATCCTTCAAGGACAATACTCTCTACATGAAGCTAGTTGGATCACTCATATATCTAACCATCACAAAACCTGATCTTAGTTATTGTGTTGGTAGATTAAGTCAATTTATGCATGATCCTTGTGTGGAACATTGGAAGCTAGGCAAGAGAGTATTGAGGTACATCTTGGGTTCTAGAGATTTTAGCATTGTTTATGGAGGATTATCACCTAACTTGTATGGATTTTCAGATTTGGACTTTGATAGAGATCAAAAGGATAGGAAATTCATAATTGCACATGCTATTTTTATAGGTGATGGAGGATGTCGAAGAAACATGCAACAATCTCATATCTTCTAGTGAGGCCGAGTACAAAGCCTTGATTGACTTCATGCACAAAGGAGATACTTTGGATCAAAAGGATGGTAATGGATTTTCACTTGCTGGATTTTTTAGAGAGTTCAATCATCTTTTGTGATAACCTTTCAGCCCCCAACTATTGGCAAGCAATCCTATTTTTCATGCAAGGACAATCATTTTGAAGTGGCTTATCATTTTGTGAGAGAACAAGTTATGGCAAAGGAGGTGGAGCTTCAACATGTCTTGAAGTGCTAGTCTTGCCTTCTTATATTTGACCAACTCTTGTCCTCCAAGAGGCTCATCCTCTTCATGAAGCACTAATTCAAAGAGATCTTGGAGCACTAATAGTGACTCCATTCTCAGACTCGATTTCAACTCGCCCTCACAAGATAACTAGTTTTCTAGCAACAAACTTGTTAAAAATGGATTGTCCTTGATCATTTATTATCCTCTTGTACTTCGCTCTGATACCATGCTGAAATTATAGTAATTAGGACCATACATGAGCCTAGAAAAGACTCCAAGAGTGATTACCTGATTGATCCACCTATCTATTGCAAAACTAGTCACCAATTTCTTGATCCAGATTAGCAATTTAGAATCCCGCAATCAAGAGTTTAAAATACAATGATCAAACATGCACAAGACATTTGTAGAGGCAATAGTTTAATAGCTTGCTTCATATCATAAGATGATTCTATCAAATTGATAGAATAATAGCTTTTTTTAAAATAATTGTAGTAGGTTTTATATTTCATTCTTAATTCACTGCTAGTTATCACTATCATATAGGCTAAGTTCCATATGGATTCTCAAAGTAAGGTTGGTTTCAACATAGACAAGCTCGATGGATCCAAATTTTTAGGATGAAAACTGCTAATGGCCAAGGAATTGTATGATGTTGTCATAGGTGTTGAAGCAAAGCTTGATGCAGATGATGCAACAATATCTAGATGGATGCTAAAGGATGGCAAAGCTTTTGCGCTGATCATCCTCAACATTTCATATATTCAGATTAGCCATGTATCCAAAGCTCACACATCAAAAGAAGTCTCGAATATTCTCATCACATTGTATGACATGAGGGACATAACTTTCAAGTTACATCTTAGAAGAAAAATTTTCTCCCTTAGGATATCTAATAGTCATTCATTGTAAAATAACATAAGCTAGTTCAAGAACCTCTTGTAGCATATGGGAGCTATCGGATCAGTCATCAACGATCAAGACATAGTTATGACACTACTATCGAGCCTACCATCTACATACAAAATTGGGTAATGATTATGACACACTCAGATTTAACTCTTTCTAGAATAATCGTTATGTTGTTGCAGGAAGAAAATTTTAGAAATGGTGTTTCGAACTCTTCGAATACAGACTCACACGTCCTAGAAGCAAAAGAAGAAAAGCAAGAAACAATTCAAATCAAATTAGAAGCAGTCAGTAACCTAGAATCAAGAGCATTCATTGAATCCACAAACAAGAAAGAAGATGTTTTGCAAGTACTACAAGCACACCAATCACGAGATTCAAGATTGCAGGATATTGAAAGCCAAAAACAACAAAGAAATAATTGAATCACCAAGCTAATGTAGTTGCAGAAACATCCCATGCCCCCAATTAAGAAGTAGATGATGTTAATCACAAAGTGTGCATGCGAATTTGTCATTGGTTTCCTCATTACAACTCATTGGTGGTCTACGACTTGTGAACCAACTTGCTTGTCTATATGCTAGACTCATTTGACAAGACAAAACTAAACAAAAATCAAATAAACATTATAGATTTTTCTATGTTAAAAGTGCATTGTTTGTGAATAAGTTTGTAACAACATTTTTTATTTGACTTTGACTTCGTTATTGTGATGATTATACCATTGTTGTCTAGCCTTGCATCCAATTTTAGTCAATAACATTGTTTGGAGAGATTTCTATTTTCAAACATTTCTAATATAAATTTTCTTTTCATGGCAAGGCCTTTAGGATAAGTTTGAATATTTTCAAGTTTCAATCACAACGATAGGATACAGGGTCTCATGTGCCATACCTCTCAATCCAAGCCAAGCAAGCTAGAATAAGGAGGCAACCACCACACCTATACTGAAGAGAACGAAAGATGAGCAATAACCACAAGCTATGACAAAGCTCATATCAAAATGAAGCTAAAAATGGGATGGATTCCATAATGGAGAGTGAGGAGTACATGGATTCATGTGATGGAGCACATGAGACCTAGCAAGATCAAGATCCCAAGGCTCACATTCACAAAGGAGGAAGAGGAGATGGAGCTCCTAGTTCTCTCAATTGCAAATGAGCCAAAAGATTCCAAAAGTGATGTCCCTTGCCTATTTATAGGCAATCCCACGCTCATTCAATGAATTTAAATGCTCCATTTAAGTAGTCTTGAAGAAGATGTCATGTCCAACAACTTGCTCCATAGTTGTAAATCCAAGGTTGTTTAAATTAAACCCATCTGATAGCTTTAGTCTATAACTTGCTTTTCCATTAAGGAGAAAAGATGGCTGAAGAAGTGATGGATGAAATACCATATTGCTTTTTGGCAATCAAATCACGACATCCTCTTTTGTCTACTTCTTCGTGGCAATTTAAATAATCTATCTAATTCCTTCAAGATCATATTTTAACATTGCATCTGACTATGTTGGCTTGAAGATTTTGTCATATTGTTGAATAACTGGTTTGTAATTGATCAATCCAATTGCTTGGATGGTAACCATTGGCCTTGCATCTAAATTGTTGAGATCCCATATGGAAAAAATATCATTAGAATCATAGCCCAATATAGAGACTAATAAAATTGAACTGATCATCTTTAAAGATAACAATTGCTATTCGGAATGAATATTCATTTCCAACAAGATAGAGGAAATGAGAGGTTGGCAAATAGTAATGATATCTCCTTCACTCAAAGTTTCTCCGAGAAATCTTTCATAAGATACACAATCATGCCCAAAATTATCATTGTCCCTTGTTCAGTTCATGTTCTATGATACGAACACAAGATCTTATGTTGGATATTGACAAAATCAAGTCTTCTAATATATATCCTTAGATAAACAAGCTCTTATCTCAGGCTTCAAGCCTAAAATATAGTGCATTGTATTAAATTGCTCCACCTAATAACCATATATGTTCATAATCTAATGGAAGTCATTGAAATAGCTCTCAATAGTAGACGTCTGTTGGGTAGAATGCCTTACTTGGCCATCTGCATGTTCGAGTTCCTCGATGCACTTTTGTACAAAGATTGGCCATTTATCATTGGTAATTTGAGATTGCATCCAATATTGCCACCAATTTTTTGCAAATCCATCAACGTATGTTCTTGCAAATAGAATCTTGTCAGTCACTACTTGGATGTGATTGAAAATACCTGTCAAAGATGTCCAACCATGTTCTCACATCCATGTGAGCAATTCTACCATCAAACTTGTGGAAAACATGTCATCTCTGCACCATAGGTTGAGAAAGTTGGTCCATATAAGGATATTGGTAATGATGACGTTTTGATTGACGTGAATTTAGCTCATTATCACTATCACAACTATAAGCACCACCAATTATGTTGACTCATCTGGTAGCTTGTTGATCATCATAATCATCAAAATATTTTTCTCTTTGTTTCAGACAATCTCCATATGATTCATGTTGTCCGCATTGATTAGATTCGCCATCGTTGTACTCATAATATTGATCTTCACAATTAGAGTTAGATTGATTCTTGTCTTCTAAATCACTGTCCTATTCATAGTCAGAATCAGAATCAACATCCATCTTGTGAATCAAAGGACCTCTAGGTTATGGGTACACAAAGTTGAAGTTATGCACAACGGAATTTAAGCGGCCTAAATGCTCTTTCCCACCCACTTAAAATTTCTGAATCCTCAAAGAACGAACATATAATTGTAAAATGATTATCCTCAACTTGTAGATCACCACACACAAAACAACTTTGCTTTTTACAACACCAAAATCTGAGGTCAAGTAAAAATAAAAAGTGGATATAGAGAATTTGTGAGTTCCGTACACTTGATATCGAATTCAAGTGCAAACAAATTGTTAGAACAGGAGCAGAGTGAAAAATGCGCTCGAAATCGATATTGGAAACAATTTTTATTTTTTTTTGGGATATTAGTTTCAAGCACAAATAGGATAGTCAAACTTTTTGAATAGTTTGATTGCGCCTAAAGCGATATTGCAAAAAATTAAAAATTCTAATTCTAATTTTTTTTGAAAAAATGACTTAAAAGAAATCTGCAAGTCTTTCAAAGTGAAGAAGCTGAAAAAAATTGACAACAATTTTTTTTTTGGAAGTGCTTCTCTCCCACCAAAAAATACAAAAGAAAACTCTAGAATTTTGGCAAATTTGACCCAACTTCACTGATTTGATTGTAGCTCTCTTAATATTGATTCAAATCATAGAAAATCAGTACCTGTAGAGAGCTAAGAACAAGCTCTATCAACCTATCAATTAGATCAATAATTGAAGGTGATTTGATAGGTCAAATTTACAACAGAACAAGTCCAAAATTTTTGAAGAGACCATGATCTAAAAGCTTATGTAAAGAAACTAGGATGAAATCCTCAAATCAAATCTAAAAATCCTGAACAAAGTGAAAGCCAATTTGTAACCCCTATTTTGATAGCTTTTGGGAAAATTGCAATAAGTTTTGCACCCGTTATCGAAATTGCTTGCAAATTGGTGCAAATGAAAGCTAACGCAAATATCTAAAAAGCTATGAAATCAAATTAGAGATTAAAAATGAAATTGAATGCTAAAAATTGATCTAAATAGACCTGAAAATTTAAAAGTTTAAAAATAACAAAAAGAAAGTCACAACAGCAATAAATTCTTCAATTGAAATGAGATTCGTGTTGAATCAAATGATTATTGGATATTAAGCTCTGATACCACAAATGTCATATGCCATACATCTCAATCCAAGCCAAGCAAGCTAGAATAAGGAGGCAACCACCACACCTATGTTGAAGAGAACCAAGGATGAGTAATAACCACAAGCTAACACAAAGATCATATCAAAGTTGGCTCATTGATGCACCAGTTTCTTGTAATAGCTAATAACAGAAGTCAAATTCGTTGTCCTCAACTGAAGACGAATGTATCAATAAGATAGTCTGATAGAAAAAGTATGTTTGCTTGATTTTAAAAAAACCAGTATATAATTATGCTATTAGAATTTATTTTGTTGTTTTTGTAAATGTGAATATAATTAAGAAATAGACAATATTCTGTAATTAGCTTATTAAAAAATTAGTACAAAGTGGAAAATTATGTACGCTTTTGGGAGATTTTGAGCATACTTTTTTTGTTGACGTTCTTGATATACAAAAAGAACATATTTTTGTAGGTTTATAATTTTTCACATGTTTGTATTGTAAAAATATAAGAAAAACATGTCATTTTTTAAGATTTGTATGCACAAAA
The DNA here is from genome assembly GCA_029204225.1 of Diphasiastrum complanatum. Lineage (NCBI taxonomy): Eukaryota > Viridiplantae > Streptophyta > Lycopodiopsida > Lycopodiales > Lycopodiaceae > Diphasiastrum > Diphasiastrum complanatum. Next base: position 33,243,873 of record CM055095.1, read on the forward strand.
AACATGGTTTTTGTAAAATGACCTCTTTTTTGTCAATTTTGAAAGATTTCTTAAGGAGAACCTCACAATGTTTCTAATTCAACTCGCAATGGTGTTTTAGATGATAGTTAGCCCTTGTTTAGTTTTAATAAGTGTATTTGGGCCCTTTTTGGCCTATCATCCTTATTTAAGTACTTTGGGGGGGGGCTAAAGAGGAAACCTCTTGTTATTAAGGCTAATAGCTCCTTTTGGGCCTACAAAGTTTACATGGATATCATATTGCCTTGAAAAGCACTGATGTGTACTAAAAGTACACGACACAAGGAGGGTCTTAGGCTCAGTAGAAAGCAATTGAGTGGCCAAAACTAATAATCTAAGTATAGTAAAATCATATAACCTAGAAGGATTTTTTAGCTTATTAAATTAAGGTGAAACATCATATGTCCTAATTTTAAATTGATGGACAACGGCTTTAAGAATACTAAGTGACATACTAACTAAAATTTGAGCTACTTTGAGGTAATAAATTAATTCCTTTAGCTTATTGGTTCAAATTTCCATTTTTTGTATGGTATGGGTTATTTTTTCCATTTATTGTCACATTTAACAATTTGTAACCACTGGTTCTACTAGCTCAAATACACCAAGGTGTTGAGAATTGATAGTCCAATTTTTTTGTGTGAATATAAAAAGGAAGAATACCACTTTTAAATAATTGAAAACAATAATTGGTGAAAGAAATTAAACTAGTTCCTTTTTCTTAAAATATCTACACAACATTTGCAAGTACATGCGTTTTGAGCTTTTCATTTACTAAACAATGATTTAGGTCAACATCTTTCCTTCTCCTTTCTCATATATGGCTTTGACATCTTTGATTGATAACTTTTAGCCAATACAGCATTTAAATTTATGTGCTAACTTCATTTGTTTTGTTTTCATATTCATTCATCAACATGCCATCAGGTGAAAAGAGATTGTGTGGTATCCAAGTCATTGGGATGAAAATATGTCATACCATTTACCTTCATAGCTCTTCTACCTCTCTCCTCTCTCTTTTTGGCATATGATTCATGTGCTTCGTCATTACATTTCATCATAAATTGCCACTTTCTTTTTTTTGCAAAAGTGTACGTACATAAAAAAAAAAGCTACACAAGTCGATAAGTCTTAATCCCAAAGGGATAGTACATCAACGGAAAAAGACTAAAAGGACCAAGTGCACACCACCCAATGAGGCAGTCCATCAGAGCTAAGTAGCAGCTAGAAAATAGAAAGCATAGTAAAAACACATAATAGCTGATAACTACGTCGATTATCCGTCAAAAACATACTGGTTACGGGCCGTCCTAATCGAACGACTGAATAGGTGCAGAAACTGCGACGAGAAATCCATGCGTCAATAAAGAACCAAGTGCTCAAGGGATTCCTCCTCCAATTGAGAGACCAGGCTGAGGCGGTCATAGAGGAAAGGCCATTGAGAAAGCAGTGGCAAAGAACGGGTAAGTATAGGATAAGCCACATAGTGAAGCTTGCCAAAGAGTTTTTCCCACTTTCAAAAGGTCAACCATTGAAAATAGTTCACGTGGCAAGTATACTACAGTGAAGAATATGAGCGAAGGCCCAGTGATCTCGGGCCTTTGCACTGTCGGGCCCTTCCCGAGACCATTACACCTCCCAATGAGGAAGGCCCAAGGCCCTCCCCGTTCTCCTAACTTTCTCCTCCTTCGTCCCTCTTTTATCCAATCTATCTCCTTTTAATTCCACATGTCTAACTATTGAAAAGGATCCACATGGAAAGACGCAGGGTGCTTTTGGCCTCTCTTTTGCCAGCTTCTCACAATCAACCACTGAAAAGATTGCACGTGGAATTATACCACGTGGCAAAAATCCAAGGGATGAGCCCATTGACAGGCGGAAGGGCTATACTACGAGAGATCTTCGAGCCCACAGTGGCGCCGTTGACGGGAATAGGTTTTCACTAACTAGTTTAGTTGCATTTTAGCTATTTTCTTGTTTTTTTAGAGTAGTTTAGATAGATTTTTGGGAGTTTAGAGTTAGTTTTCTGTATTTTTTTGTGTTTGGACTGTTCACAACTAGCGGAGGAGGTGTGAGAGGGTATAGGAGGCCCTGAACAACCTCTAAGGGCTTGAAACCCAAACCAATCATCCAAAAAACTCAAAAAACACACCAATCTACATTTTGAAGAGCCAAAAAAACTCATCAGATTTTTATATCTCTAGAATCAGTGGGAATTAACCCTTGCATGACTGGGAGCAGCTCCAGGGTACTGTCCCAAACCTGCATAGAAGCCTGCAAGAATTAGTTCCAAGTAGATTGACAAAATTTAGAGGAGCTTACACAAGTGGAACTTTGGCATAAGAGGTTGGGCCACCCCAACTTCAAATCAATGGAGATCCTATGCACAAAGGAGCTTGCACTCGGCCTTCCAAAAGCATTTTCAAAGTGTGGAAAGAATTGTGAGACTTGTATAATGAAATCACGAAAAAGAGCACAAATGCTTGAGCAAAGACTTAATGGAACATCATCGTCGGTGAAAAGATATATGATTCAAAATTTGTGGTCTAGATCTTGTGTAGATCCTTCTAGATTGGTGAATGTGTTCAAATCTAGTTTCTTGAGAGTCACAAATTACATTCTGAAAAGTTATATCACAAGGTTTTACTTCCTCATCATGGCATAAATAGGTGGCAACCTATTGGAAGCAAGTAAGGATCCTAAATGCAACCTTTGTGGCAAGAGAGATCATTTTGTCTCCAGAGCTACAAAATGAAGACCAATGGACGAGATGAAGGATGGAGCTTCAAGTTCAAAGTGCAAAGAAAAGAAGGACAAATCCAAGTAAAGGTGTTTCCTTTGTGGAAAGATGCACGAGGCTTGGAGTCTCATAAGAACTTACAAGATTTGTCTTCAAAAGTCCATCACCACACATTTCAAACCTTTAGAAGTTTTTCAGTTGAAAGTGTATTGTTTGGTTGAAGATGCAAAGATAGATGTCACTTTCATTAATGTCACTTGGATTTATTTCATGTCCTTGGAAAGCATTTTGTTTGGAACTTTGGATAAGTTCAAGTTTATTGTTATGATCCAAGAGAAACCAAACAAGATTAAGGAGGAGCAATCACAAAATGAAAATAGTTCCATTTATGCTCTCATGACATCTTTTGAAGAACTATTTTGCTTTCAAGAGATTTTGGTATCTCGAATGTGGATTAAGGCAATACTAGTTGAGTGTGATGCCTTAATAGATAGCAAAGCATGTTTTCCTTGTAAACTTACATTGAGTATAAAGACAAGGAAATGGAAATGTCTTCATGATGTATATTCTTTTGGTTTCAATAAGATCATGAATGATGTGTTCATTCATAATGCTGAAAATTGTAAATTTTCAATTTTAAAGGCAAGTTGTAAACTTCTTATGAGAATAAGTGAAGCATCCAAAGTGGACACTTATATCCATAAGCAAGTAGTTAGCCTTATTGAGATGGAAATACGTTTTGATTTCAATATTAGAAAAGTCATGCCAAGTTATGGTGATTTTTGGACTTATGTTTGTTGATGATGATCATATGCAGTGCACATTATATGATCATGTTTGTTGTGATCATTTTGAGACATGGAGGTCTCAGATTTCCATAAAAAAGGAGCACCAAGAAGGTGATCTTGAGGAGTCATCTCGAGGTTCAAGTGTGCCAAGGATTGAGAAGGAGAGTCCTTCTCAAGTTATAAGTCCAAGAAGAATATCAAGAGACATGATTGAGCTCATATGGCTCACATTTCAAGGGAAAGAGGAGCACATTTCAAGTGGTATACATCTCATGCTTGCTTCTCTTATGTCATTTGGTGAATCCATTTGCTTTAGTGAGACTTTTGCATCTCAAAGTTGGAGTAAAGCAATACTAGTTGAGTATGGTGTCTCTCTTGAGAACATAGTTGATGTTCTTAATGATTTGAAATTGATTTTAGATCAATTAGAAAGCAAATGGTTATTTCATCAAATGCATGCTCTTGAGTCTTGCAAGAGCAAGAGTGATTTGTCCACTCATAGTGTGAAAAATTGTCTTTTTTTCATGTATTGAGGCAAATTGTAAGCTCTTTATGAGAGTAAGTGAATCACCCTCTAAGGAAACTTATCTCCATAATGAAGTATTTAGCCTCATGAGATCTGAAATTAGCATGGTAACCAAGCATGAAGATATAATACAAACTCTATGTTATTATAGCATGTATAGTCTTGCCAATTTTGATAAAACACTGTCTCAATAAAACACTGTCTGAATATATATATATATATATATATATATATATATATATATATATATATATATATATATATATATATATATATCCATGTATACATATCATAGATCCAGTGGTACCAGGGTCCGTGGATCCTGGTACTGCGGATCCAGTGTGGTACCGTGGATCCATATTGATCCACAGTACCACAATATTTAATATTTTTTAATATTTAATATTTTAATATATATATTTTTAACCTAATCCTCCCCTCGTTTCATCTCTCTCCCTGCCCATCGCGCTGTTGTCCGCACCCTCTCTGTTGTCTGCGCCCTCTGTGCTATCCGTCCATTCCTCGCCATCACACAGTCTTCGCGTTGTACTGATCACTTTCGCCCCCGCTATTGCTATTTCGGCCTTTATTGTGGATTTTCCAGCTTTTCGCCACCTATTGCACTCACCATCATCTCTGCCTTTTTGCCCCAGTTCCCTCTACAAAAATAGTGCATTCCAACCTTGCCGATCTGTGGAGCGAGGTGGACATTGTTAGGCGGGTTCCCGACAAGTCCAACAAGTTTGGTGCAAAGATCGTGCACTGTCAATATTGCCTGGTTGAGTTCAGTGCCACCCTCACTCACCTTAAAGGCCACCTACTTGGCGCATTTGCCAAAAATGGTGGCACACTGAATGCTGCCCCCTGTGCCAGCATGTTCGTTCCTGTCAGGCAACAACTTCTAGACACCTACGAGCCACATCTTGTGGCAGAGGAGAACACCATTTCGGAGGGTGTTCTCCGGTTTTGCACCATGCCTTACGTGGTTGACCCCGAGTTGCTACCTGCTTGGCTGGCATGCACGAGGAGAGGGAGTGCATCCTCGTCCAGTCCCTTTGTCTCTCACCCCCCTCAAATAGTTCTGCTAGACGCATCTCCATCTACAACCATTCCGGTGGATCCCGTCCCATCTCGTCCGCCAGTTGCCACTACGGTTTCACCACCACCCACTATTGCTCACACTCCCCCAATTTATGACTTTCTCATGGACTCTCCACAGCCCGAGCAGGAGCAGGTCTAGGATGCCAGTGACAAGGCCTTCCAGAATGTTGAGGAGATTCTTTCCTTCCTCCCTTCCCATCCAAATGTCCTCCCTAGCCAGCAATTTTTGTATCCCATGCCAGATGTTCCCCCTCCACCAGTGCACCCCACTTATGTTCCTGCACCCATTCCTGCCAGTGCATCTCACTCTCCCCATTCCACGTCTACAGCTGATGCATCTACTAGTGCCTAGCTGTCACGTCATCATCCATTTCCGTCATGTTTGGTGCACCATGCTGGAGGTCCGCTACCCGTCGCCCAACTGGGAGAGTTCTTAGGCAACAGAGCATTCGCGGCATGCATCAGCCGCACATGGACAGAGAGGCTACACAGGTCATGGCTAGTCTGATTTATGAGTTGAACCTTCCATTTGCCATTACCGACTCTGAGCCCTTCAGAAGGGCCTTCCGCCTTGCACAGTCCGTCAGCCCTAGTTGTAGAGTTCCTAGTTCAGAGGTTGTCCGCACACACATGTTGAGGGATAGGGTCGAGTCCTTGTCTAGAGAGATGGAGCCTCTGTGTCGCCACTGGGCCACTTACGGTTGCAGCATCATGTCCGATGTCTGGACTAATGTCAGGAGGAGGCCGATCCTCAACATATTGGTCTCCAGCTGCATGGGCACACAGTTTTTTAGGGCTGTAGATTGTAGCAGGGGGGGAGAGTCATATTTGTAGAGTTTATATTTGGTGTCATCAGCTCTTCCATCCTGTCCATAGGCGCACAACATGTCGTCACAGTGGCGACGAATGATGCCACGAACTGCATTCAGATGGGTGTACTGCTAGAGGCCGAGTTCCCTCACATTGTTCATACCGCCTGTGCAGTGCACGACATAGACCTTCTGATGGGGGACATAGGTGCACTTCCCTGTGTTAGAGCCATTGTCTGTGAGGCCCTCTTCCTGGTGACTTTTGTCACCAGAAAGAGGAATGTTCTTGCCATGTTCTGGGTGTTCAGCCATGTGGACCTCCGTAAGCCAACCCCCACACGCTTTGCATTCAACTTGGTGGTCATCGACCGTCTGATCAGGTGTAGGGCGCAACTTCTACATATGGTTGCCAGTGATCTTTGGCATGCCAATACGTTTCAGCACACTGAGGATGGGGAGCACTTTTCTTCCACGGTGAGGGAAGACCAGTTCTAGAGGGATGCACAAACATTGTCAGGACTGCTTCGACTACTCTACATTGTGCTATGCATGGCTGACAGCAAGGGGTCGACACTTGGACTGGTATATGAGCTCATGAACTGGATTGGATAGTTCATGCAGCTGCCCATCTTGTAGCTAGAGAGGTAAGCAGTAAGTAATGTAATTGGCCTTTATCTTTTCAGTATTTGCTAGTTTGTTTTTCTATCAGTGTTAACTTTTTTTGTAATGCCCTAAACCACATGCCTCTCAACTGCAAGATGACCGAGCTGAAGTTCATATGGGAGACGCGGTGGAACTACTTCCACAGGAGTATCCATAGCGTTGCACACATGTTGCATCCCCTCTTCCTCTCTCCGACATAGATCGCAGACAGGGAGCTCAAGGTTAATTGGCTTCAGTACATTCATAAGGTCCACACATAGGTTTGGATCCTATTAGGCTCATGGAGGAGCTCGCTGCATTTCATTTTGGCATGGGCACGTTCGACCACCCGGCTGCGCAGGATCCAAAGAGGAGGCAGCTTCCCATTACCTAGTGGACCATGTTTGGTAGCACCTATCCATCCATACAGCGTCTTGCACTGCCCATTAGATGCTCTAAGTCTCGGGCATAAGTGGCTCCTGCCAGACTGTTGGGTCAGGGTAGTTGTCCTTTCTCAGGTATGCATTTCATTTCATTCTCCATTGCTGTGTTTCGTTGACCTTCCACCTGTGCACATGTGCTGAAGCATTTTATTGCACATACTACAAGACTGAGCTGCCTCTGTGTGTGAGTGTAATTGGAGCACATCGGCACTCATTCACACGAGGAGAAGAAACTGGTTGTTAGTGAGTCAGTTGGAGCAATTGGTGTTCTGTAACACCATCGCACGTCTCGCAAGGAGACTTCCAACCATTACGAACGCATTGCAGGTGATAAGCTATTCTCCCATAGCATGTTGGTTGACTCTTGGTATGTTGGTTTCATTTCTTGATAAAGTTGTCTCTCTGACATGCAAATTTTAAACCTTGCAGATGAAGATATCTGATTTGGAACGCCAGGTTGACTTGCCTACGGACAACACCCATCCCATGCTTGCAGATGACCTAGGCACACAGTTGATGGCAAAGAGAGAGAGGGAGCTTGCCGAGATGAGAGAGAGAGAGAGCTTGGGCTTGATCACAGAGAGCCTCCATTGTACGAGGCAGATGAGCTAGTGTTATAGGATGATCAGGATGAGGATGAGCCCATTCAGGTTGTGTTCGCCAGATCAAAACGAGATAAGGCATATGATACAAGTGTTGGGCACACGCCTAGAGCAGGGGTCATAGGTGCATCATGTGGTAGAGGTGGGACACATGCCACAGATTATACCGGGAGATGGGCAGGGCACACAGGGGGGCCAGTGACATACCTTCTTATGTTGATATGATGGAGGAGGCTCTTGATAGGGGGCAAAGTGATTTGGATTTACCTTTTGTAGCTGCTTGGATGCGTGCATCACAGAGCCATAGGCATTTCTATGATAGCACACCAAAGGAGTCACCAGATGACTTTGACTGTATCGATTGAGAGGCCATGTAGGGTTCACATGGTGCACAAGATGAGGCACGAGATCAGGCACAGGATGATCCAGAGGGCACATGATGAGTCCCAGAGCCCAGAGCATTTATATTCAGATGCGCAGCTGGACGACTTGATTGCATTGTTGGATTCAGAGGCCCAGTAGATGCCGAGCGTCAGGGTGCCCCCATCCTCTCTAGCCAGCATGCCCTACACAGAGTCTCAGCCAGATCAGTTACATGAGGTGCTTGCAATCCCTCCAATTCCTCAGAGGGTGTACGTGCATTGCACAACACCTCCAGTGCCACCAATGTCGTTGAGGCCAGCAGCCCCTCCATCGCCATCCACTTCTGCAACACCAAGTCTCCATGGCAAGCCACCATCTGTGCCCAAGTTTTCTCTTGCAGCGCCCAAATCCATAATGGCTCCTTCAGTGGCTCCTCCAGTGGCTCCAGTGCCCAGGTTTTCCCTTGTAGCGCCCACATCCACACTGGCTCCTCCAGTGGCAGCACCCAGTATGTACCAATATCGGCCAGCGCAACGCCCCTTTTAGTACATATTGCCTCTATACTTGCCTCTTGCAGGGACGGCCCCTCCATAGCCAGTTCCTCCACTAGCAGCAGGCCCACGGGCACACACTCCATGGACCTATCCTCCACTATCCGCTGCACAGGGTCACCCATCTTTGGCTTCTCTATCTCAGCCGGCCTCAGCTTGGGCCCAGCCTAGCCAGCCAGGTGATCTGCATGGGGGTGATGAGGCATTGATAGCTCCCCTGATCCGCAAGAGACCAGGAAGGCCCAAGGGTGCACCGAACAAGAAAGATAGAGCACAGAAACAACCAAGGAAGAGAGGATGACCTTGCAGGGCCCCGGGTGCAGGTAGAGGTGCAGTATCACAGCCAGCTAGAGCAGTTCTGGTCAGTTTGGCTTGCTTGGGGGCTGATGTGGAGGCAGATTGTGCTGAAATTCACACGTGTGGGATGCCCTACACATGTATTTTTGATCTCCTAAGCCCAATAACACCATAAAGTTCAGACTAGCATTGGTTGTCAATATAAAGGCTGATCATACAAGCAATATTATTGTGTTACAAGCAAGATCTGTCAACAAAACATAAGACTAAGCATCATAAATGCCTCTACTCGACTAGAGAGAGAAAATAGCAAGTACAAAACTCGTGGAGAGAGAGAGGGCACAAAGAGCTTGTCTCCAAATTTGCATTACACACAAATTTCATCATTTTCTCAATGAGAGTACATCACATATATATAGATCCATGGAATCTTCTCCTACTTGGAGTTGAATTGGAGTTGTGAATCCACCCCTCAAGCTATCTAGACTTATCCAAGTCACCTCACTATGTCTAATTGTGCCACCTAGACTTTTCATTCATTAAATGTGGCATGTAAAGTACAAATGGCAATTCCTATGGTAGCTTGAGTTTCTACTTCTACCTAGGTTGAGTATTTTATTCTAAGATGGGTCTTTACTAAGCCAAAAGAGCTCAATTCATCTTTGGCATTTTTAGGACCCCTACTCACAACATCAGATAGATTTTTCAATATTTTGACACTCCTCCTAAAAATGTATCTAATGTGGATCAAGCATTGATCTTGAGATAAGACCAAGATTAGACCTATGCTTTGAGAAGGCACTTTTGCAAAGTTTGTGAGAATATCAACAATACATGAAGATGTGTAGACATGTTCTAAGTTGATTTCACCTCCAATGAGCTTTTCTCTTACAAAATGGTGTGCCACTTCTATATGCTTGCTTCTTGCATGAAAAATACGATTGTTCGCAAGAGTTTGTGCCGATATGTTGTCACATTTGATCAAGGGAAGATCATCCACTTTGATTCACTTTAGCTTCATGATTAACCTCTTGATCCAAAGCACCTCTTTAGTTGTTGTAGGTAGTCTGTGGCTACGATTATGTATCGAGCCTGGGAACTCCTTGCTGCAGGGTGAATTGGACCAATATAATCCAATCCCCATTTTTTGAATGGTGCTTGAGCTAAGACTGGGTGCAGTCGATCATAGTTCAATCTCATTGGTCTCCTTGCCCTTTGGCACACATCGCACTTTTTCAAGTATTCCTCCATGTCTTTATGAATCGTTGGCCACCAACCTCCTGATTGCAGGATCTTGTGAACTGTTATGTCAGATGCAAAATGACCTCCACCCATGCCTTCATGTGAAAGCGAAATGATCGGGGTGGTCTCATGAGGAAGAATACACCGCTGAAGAATTCTGTCTGGACCTCTTCGGTACAACTGGCCGGCAATCAGCTGATAAGGTCTAGCCTTCAAGATCAATTTTCGCTGTTCCACCTTTGTTAGTGATTTGTCTGGTTGGCCCCGCAATAGATATTCAACAATGTCGGCAGCCCATTCTGGTACTGTATCCACATAAAATAAGACAGCATTTGCCAGCTCATCGTCAGGTTGGGTTGCAATCTCCTTTCCCTTGATTCTGACACATGATCTGCCATGTAGTGTTGTTTTCCCTTGCGAACTACTATCCGAAAATCAAATTCCAACAACAAAAGGGGCTATCTAGTGATTCTCCCAGTGTTGCCAGTTTTATTAACAAGATATAGCAAGGGTTGATGGTCCGTATAAAAAGCAAAATGTGTGGCCATCAAATAGTGTCAAAACTTCTTAACCGCATAAATCATTGCTAGTGTTTCTCGCTCTGTGGTTGAATAATTCATTTCTGTATCACTGAGCTGTCGACTTGCAAATTGGATTGGAAAATCCTTTTTGTGTTCACTTGGCTGGGTTAAGATTGCTCCAACTGCATACTTCGATGCATCTGTATGCACGTGGAACTCATTGGACCAATTGGGTGGTCGTAGGATTGGTGCTGAGACCAATGCATCCTTAATCTTATGGAAAGCCTTTAGAGCTTCTTCATTCCAATGTGGATCCGTTGTCTTGTAAATTGGTCTGGCTAACTCTGCAAAATCAAGAATGAAGATCCTATAGTAGTTAGCATGACCCATGAAAATGTAGACCTCGCGGATCGTCCTCAGTGGTGGTAAATCAACAATGATCCTGATCTTTGATAGATCTGTGGTGATCCTGTGTCTTGACACTATATGGCCGACTATCAAGCCATGCGTCACCCAGAATTGACATTTTTCTGGATTTAGGGAGATTTGGTATTCGCGGCATTTTTGTAGCACCTTCTCCGAATTGGATAAGTGTTCTAAATCTGGTCCATGCATGCACAGATTGTCCAAGAAAATTTCCGGAAATTTTTGCAAATAATTTTTGAATGCCACCTGCATGACTCGTAGGAAAGTGCTTGGGGCATTGCAATGTCCGAATGGCATCACTTTATAGGCATAAGTTCCTCATTCCGTGGCCAATGTTGTCTTGTGCTGGTCCTACGGGGCTATTTTCACCTGGTTGTACCCACTGAAGCTGTCCAAAAAACTGTAGGCTTCGTCGTCAGCTACTCTATCGAGGACACTTTTTGTAAATGGTAAAGAAAAATGGTCCTTTTTGGTGACTGCATTAAGCGCCTTCAAATTCACACAGATACGCATTTTGCCATTCTTCTTGGGTACTATAACTATCAATGATACCCATTCCGTGTGCTCGATTTCGTAAATGAAATCTGCATCCATAAGTTTTTGCAACTCTTGCTTCATCAGTTCTGTATAATTCGGGTTGCAGCGGTAGTAACGGCTTACCTTGGGGACTGCTCCGTCCACCAAAGGTATGGTGTGTTGGACTACTGTTGGCGGAATGCCCTTTAGATCACTATAGCTCTAGGCAAAACAATCTTTATATTCCACCAACAAGGATCGTATTCTCTTGAACTGCGTGGGTGTTAACTGCTCTCCCACATGCACTATCCTTTCTTCTTCTCTTGATTCCGCAAGATTCATCGGCTGTGTTCGTGCATGTCCCTCGAAGACTTGTTCCGGTGGTGTCTGACTTTGATCAGGTTCTCATTGGGCTTGTGGCATCATGATTACCACGTCGTCCAATGTATAATTCTTAAAAGTTTCAGGCATCTCATAAACTGGAGCTCGTCGAGATTCCTCTTTCAGCATATTGATCTTGGCCCGACTGGTTATTTTTTTATTTTTTGTCACCTGTGTAGAAGATGGCGCTGTATCTGAGTCCAACTTGATTGACTTCAAGGAATCCAACACGTTTTTTTTGCCCTTTTTTGTCATTTTGGTGGGTTCATCCTTGTTGTCTTTCTTTGGGACTGCTGTGACATTCGCCTCATGGTTGCGAATATCAATGTCTACTGTAGCTATTGCCTCTTTGGGTAGGTCACTCCATCGGATCACCTGGTTGTAGCGTTGCTTCAACTGATTCTTCTTATTCGCATGTGCCTTGGGTGGTCCGATCCTTGAGACTTTCGCCATAGCAGACCTTTGTGGTGGTTGAGCTGGTACCTTCTTGCTTCCGTAACGATCTGGGTCCATGTGGTGTAGGACTAGTTCATCAGTCAGCTCAATCTCCTTATTATAAGTTAGAGCATGTTGCCAAGGGACTAGATCATTGTCCACTGGATTCTCAATCGGCTCCGCTGACAGCCATGCTACGTTTTTCATATTCACTCCAAATGTAATTGGTGTGTCCATAGTTTAACATTTGGGTGAAGATGTACTCAGTTTTGGATCTGATTCATATTGACATGTCTGGCAGTCAATATTGCTAATGCATCCGTCCATCTCATGACATCCGTCTCTGAATGATAGTGACTTCCCTTGGCTAGCCTTGGGCGATCAATTGTATGATCTGTCGTGGATGATCTGTCATCAGCTTTGGGTGCAATAGGTTTCACCGCCCATGTGGTTGGATCTACCTTTACAGCCTGTTCTCTATTCTCGAAGGTGAGTTTCCCTGTACCCCAGTTGTGTACTACTTGCGCAGCCCTCAACCATGGTCTTCCCAATAAAATACGGTATGCAGATGGAGATTCAGGTATATCTATGACCACAAAAGTAATCACATACGGCATGCCTACTATCTTTACGGGAATATCAGCAACTACACCTTTTGGTTTCACACAGGATTGATCTGCTAGCTTGATGGTGAATCTGTACTCCCCATTTTTTGTACAAAGTAGTAAAGATCAGATTGACAACCGATCTTCCATCTACCACAGCTTGTTTGATTGGCAAAGTGATGTTGTGTTCCTCACTTTCCTATGCTGCTCCAATGTGGAGGATGTTACTTGTTTCATCATAGCCCGCACAATATATGGGCTTAGGCGCTACTGGCTCCTCATCCGCTTTGGCCCATTTAGCTAAAAGGCTTTTCGCTTGTGTGAGCCTTTCAGTGCGTGGTTTCTCATCTCAGGCTCCACCATGTGAAAAGGTGGTTCATGTTGGTGCAACCTATCATTCTAATTAGTGCGCAGTGGTGCGGCCATTTGCAGTTTCCGTTCGACGCTGACTGGAGGTTCTGTGGGAATGTTTTGTTTTTGCTCTTTTTTCTCGTCTTGTGCTTTTTGTACCCAATGTCTTATTTTTTGATACTGTCTTTTCTCTTCCCTCACATTTGGATATGGCGCTGAAGTTGAGGGTTGGTCCTCAGTGACCGATGGTGGTGGTGAGGGAGCCACCTCCTTCCTCTTCTGTGCTCGCGTAACAGCTAACATAGGAGCGTGGTCGTGTCGACCTTTCGATGGCATCCCCATTGGAACTGCTGATTGCTGTATGGCAATGAGATTAAGAGGTGCACTGGTTCCAGGTTTAAATGGACAATTTTTGAAACAGTGTCCATAACCGCAATCCCGGTAGGAGGTTGTATATTGTCCTTTGTAGGGACATACTGCAATTCTGTGTCCCTCGTCGCACCCGTAGCAGCCGTAATTTCTTCCACCTTGAGTTGAGTTTGAGTTGCATAGGCCGAAACATATTCATTTATGGCAGGATCCATAAATGGTTCATCTGGTCCATACCACTGCTGCTGCTTAGGTTGAGGTGACATTTGCATTTCTTGTTCTGATGCTGTCAGGTTTACATGGGCCACTTGTTGATTGGCTGGCCCTGGTGGAGCAGGTAAGGCCATGCATTGTGGTTGCTTGGGTGCACCGTACCTTGGTGTCACATTAGGTGCCCCTTGATGATAAGGATAAGAAGTCTGATAAGGACTTCTCTTCTGTTGAACAACCCTGGGATTAAACGGACAAAATGCCGTATCGTACGGTGTTGCATTGCACAGATGACAGAATCTATGTGTCAGTCTCAGATTTTGCTTTAGGACTAGACACTCGTTCGTTGTATGGTTTTGCGTGCATACTGAACACCGTATATTTTCTCGTCAAGGATACTACAGCTGGGTTGGTTTCGGTTGATGTGGAGTTACTACTACAGTTCCTTGTAAAGCCTTCAGTTTCTGGTCAAACTGCGCCGTAAGTTGCTCCATCTGTTGTTTGTGTAATTTTGTCATTTGCTCCAACAACAATTATGTGGATAGAGCGGATGCGTTTGATGATGATGATGCGATCGAGGGAGTAGGAGTGTGGGTGAAAGCATATTCATCGTCAGATCCCTCATCCTCTTCCCTGATGGCATCTTCCATAGCTTTTTGTAGAGTAGCGTACTGCTCCCGTCATTTCAATTCTCTTCTGATGCTTCGTGGTAATCCGGCTCGGAACCACATGATCACCGCATGATCAGGAGTCAGGGCTGCACTGCACTCGGATCGTAGATGTTTGACCCATTCAATATAGTCCCGGACCCTTTCTCGTTTTTCCATCTTGACTTTGCTCAACAGAAGAAACAGGTCTTCCAAGAACTTCCTTGGCTTAAAGCGCGTAATGAGAGCCGCTTTAACTGCTTCCCAGGTGGATTTCTCTTCCTCTAACAAGTTGAAAAACCAATCCTGAGCCACTGCAAGTAAGGACATAGGGAATAGCACTAGCTTCTCTACAGGTGTCCATTCGTCGTAGACTTCACAAGCTTGCTCGTAGATCTGGAGGAATCGGATGGGATCTGATGATCCGTCATATTTTGGTATCTCCATCCGTGGTGCTCTCCGAACTGCATGCAAGGGTGCGACAGGTACGGGTCCATTGGATCCATTGGTGCTGGTCCCGGTCATGTCTCTTATTGCACAGTTGCTAATTTGGGAAGGTGTGGTGCCTGATTTGCTATCCTTCATGCTATTGATCATCCCGATATCAGATTCATCTGATGGTGGGTTCCAAAGTGATTGGATTTTGCTTATATAGTAGGATGCAGTCTGGATCTTCAAGGATTTGATCGATCTGATCGGCCGGAATGAAGTTTAGGCCTTTTACGGTGGTTTTTCCTTGATAACTTTTTACTCCTTGCACTGATTGACTTGAGATTTTAATAGTAGCTGGATCTGATGCAGATCTTTCCACTGATCTGGTCTGCAAGGGTTATCTTGTGTGAGGGTTGGTTGTGTGAGGGTTGGTTGTGTGAGGGTTCTTTAGCTATTTTTGCAAGTAAAAAACTTGATATCTTTCAGATCTCTGGGAAGTAACTCTCGCAAGCTTCATAGTGGCTGGATCTAGGTCAGATCTCACTATAGAATTCTCTGCAAGAGTTAACTCTCGCAAGAAGTGAGAATTTCACTATCTACGAGAGTTCAAAATCATTTTTTGTGCTTGATCTTCATACTAACTCTCGCAGGCTTTATCATTGATATAATTTGACATTCTAAATCGATTGAGAGGGCCTGGAGAGTTCTTACTAGAAGGATTTGCTGGATCTTTATTTTATAGTGATTTTTTAGCACTTAAATTCAATTTTTGCTCACTGGAATCAAACTAACTCTCGCAAGCTCTTCTGTGTCCTGGTCTCACTGAGATGGAACTTCGGAGGGCTCTGCAAGAGTTCTTGACCACTGGAACTGAAAATTTCACTGTCTATGAGGGTTCACTGGTACTTTCCCATCTTTTTTTCACTGGGAACTCTCGCATAGGCACGTAATCATCAAACTAACTCTCGCAAGATTCTATGTGTCATGGTCTCATTGAGATGAAACTTCAGAGGGCTCTGCGAGAGTTCTTATGAAGATTTGAATTTTTTTGGAATTTTTCAAGGATTTTTTGAATTTTTTATGATTTTCCTCTTATTTTTACAATATGCTTGGAACTAATTCTTGCAGGCTTCTATGCAGGTTTGGGACAGTACCCTGGAGCTGCTCCCAGTCATGCAAGGGTTAATTCCCACTAATTCTGGAGATATAAAAATCTGATGAGTTTTTTTGGCTCTTCAAAATGCAGATTGGTGTGTTTTTTGAGTTTTTTGGATGATTGGTTTGGGTTTCAGGCCCTTAGAGGCTGTTCAGGGCCTCCTCTACCCTCTCACACCTCCTCCGCTAGTTGTGAACAATCCAAACACAAAAAAATACAGAAAACTAACTCTAAACTCCCAGAAATCTATCTAAACTACTCTAAAAAGCAAGAAAATAGCTAAAATGCAACTAAACTAGTTAGTGGAAACCTATTCCCGGCAAACGGCGCCACTGTGGGCTCGAAGATCTCTCGTAGTATAGCCCTTCCGCCTGTCAACAGGCTCATCCCTTGGATTTTTGCAACGTGGTATAATTCCACGTGCAATCTTTTCAGTGGTTGATTGTGAGAAGCTGGCAAAAGAGAGGCCAAAAGCGCCCTGCGTCTTTCCATGTGGATCCTTTTCAATAGTTAGACATGTGGAATTAAAAGGAGATAGATTGGATAAAAGAGGGACGAAGGAGCAGAAAGTTACGAGAGCGGGGAGGGCCTTGGGCCTTCCTCATTGAGAGGTGTAATGGTCTCGGGAAGGGCCTGACAGTGCAAAGGCCCGAGATCACCGGGCCTTCGCTCATATTCTTCACTGTAGTATACTTGCCACGTGAACTATTTTCAATGGTTGACCTTTTGAAAGTGGGAAAATCTCTTTGGCAAGCTTCACTATGTGGCTTATCCTATACTTATCCGTTCTTTGCCACTGCTTTCTCAATGGCCTTTCCTCTCTGACCGCCTCAGCCTGGTCTCTCAATTGGAGGAGGAATCCCTTGAGCACTTGGTTCTTTATTGACGCAGAGATTTCTCGTCGCAGTTTCTGCACCTATTTAGTCGTTCGATCAGGACGGCCCGTAACTAGTATGTTTTTGACGGATAATCGACGTAGTTATCAACTGTTACGTGTTTTTACTATGCTTTCTATTTTCTAGCTGCTACTTAGCTCTAATGGACTGCCTCCCTGGGTGGTGTGCACTTGGTCCTTTTAGTCTTTTTCCGTTGATGTACTATCCCTTTGGGATTAAGACTTATCGACTTGTGTAGCTTTTTTTTTTATGTACGTACACTTTTGCAAAAAAAAGAAAGTGGCAATTTATGATGAAATGTAATGACGAAGCACATGAATCATATGCCAAAAAGAGAGAGGAGAGAGGTAGAAGAGCTATGAAGGTAAATGGTATGACATATTTTCATCCCAATGACTTGGATACCACACAATCTCTTTTCACCTGATGGCATGTTGATGAATGAATATGAAAACAAAACAAATGAAGTTAGCACATAAATTTAAATGCTGTATTGGCTAAAAGTTATCAATCAAAGATGTCAAAGCCATATATGAGAAAGGAGAAGGAAAGATGTTGACCTAAATCATTGTTTAGTAAATGAAAAGCTCAAAACGCATGTACTTGCAAATGTTGTGTAGATATTTTAAGAAAAAGGAACTAGTTTAATTTCTTTCACCAATTATTGTTTTCAATTATTTAAAAGTGGTATTCTTCCTTTTTATATTCACACAAAAAAATTGGACTATCAATTCTCAACACCTTGGTGTATTTGAGCTAGTAGAACCAGTGGTTACAAATTGTTAAATGTGACAATAAATGGAAAAAATATCCATACCATACAAAAAATGGAAATTTGAACCAATAAGCTAAAGGAATTAATTTATTACCTCAAAGTAGCTCAAATTTTAGTTAGTATGTCACTTAGTATTCTTAAAGCCGTTGTCCATCAATTTAAAATTAGGACATATGATGTTTCACCTTAATTTAATAAGCTAAAAAATCCTTCTAGGTTATATGATTTTACTATACTTAGATTATTAGTTTTGGCCACTCAATTGCTTTCTACTGAGCCTAAGACCCTCCTTGTGTCGTGTACTTTTAGTACACATCAGTGCTTTTCAAGGCAATATGATATCCATGTAAACTTTGTAGGCCCAAAAGGAGCTATTAGCCTTAATAACAAGAGGTTTTCTCTTTAGGCCCCCCAAAGTACTTAAATAAGAATGATAGGCCAAAAAGGGCCCAAATACACTTATTAAAACTAAACAAGGGCTAACTATCATCTAAAACACCATTGCGAGTTGAATTAGAAACATTGTGAGGTTCTCCTTAAGAAATCTTTCAAAATTGACAAAAAAGAGGTCATTTTACAAAAACCATGTTTTTTGTGCATACAAATCTTAAAAATGACATGTTTTTCTTATATTTTTACAATACAAACATGTGAAAAATTATAAACCTACAAAAATATGGTCTTTTTGTATATCAAGAACGTCAACAAAAAAAGTATGCTCAAAATCTCTCAAAAGCGTACATAATTTTTCACTTTGTACTAATTTTTTAATAAGCTAATTACAGAATATTGTCTATTTCTTAATTATATTCACATTTACAAAAACAACAAAATAAATTCTAATAGCATAATTATATATTGGTTTTTTTAAAATCAAGCAAACATACTTTTTCTATCAGACTATCTTATTGATATATTCAAATTTAATTATACTTGTAACTTGGTCAACAAATAGATAAAAAATATATTCGAATTTAATGATAATAATGAGCTACGTGAGAATCTTCATGCAAGTTATAAAAATATTTTTCATTTAATATCATATACCTTCAAAAACTCACATGGAATATACATTTTTAAAAGACATTGAAAATCTTTAAATGATCCAATTCGCGAAACACGAAGCTGTCGCGAAGAGACAAAGTGTCATGAACAATTTGCGAAACATGAAGCTGTCACGAAAAGACAAACTGTCGCGAACAATTCGCGAATAGAAATTATTCGAGTATGAAAACAAAACATTTATTTGAATATCAACCATCTTGTAACAATATAAATACAAGTGCACTACTCGTTGTACTCACTCAATCAAAGACACAACAGCGAAATAAGACAACAAGAGATGTATACTAATGATTCAGATTCAGAATTATAAAAATTTATTTTTGATCAAACTTTCTCAATTTTTTATTGTCTAAAATTGTCTAAAGTTGTCTCTTAATTCTGCATGCTTTATTCAATCAATGTAAATCTGTTCTATTAGTACATAGACCAGAAACAGACCAAATTGATGACACTGATATTAATTTGATTTTTTCAAACTTTCATTGTGTTCTCTGAGGAAGAATTCTTAACATTTTTCCTATAGGCGTCACGAGCTTGGTACAAGAAGCTCGACAATCTTCTGAAGTCTCTAGACTTCATTCCTACTCAACCATACTACAATGTATATAAAAAAAGAGTAGGAAGAAGTTTTTTTATTTTGACTATTTTTGTGGATGATCCCTGATGATAGGAAACTCCTTAAAACTAATTAAGAAAACGAAGAGTCAGATATCTGCAAGTTATGAAATCATGAATATGGGAGAAGCAACTAAGTGTCTTGGACTGGAGATAAGAAGGGATCGAATCAGAGGAGTATTGCATCTAAGTCAATCTGAATACGCCAAAAAGGTGTTGAAGTAGTACCGAATGTGGATTGCAGAAAAAAGGCCACACTAATGATAGCTAGAGCCAGATTGACGAAGTAGGATTGCCAAACACAAATGAGGAGAGATAGAGGATGGAAGACATTCCATACCCAAACCTGATCGGTAGTTTGATGTACCTCACAATCTGTACCAGACCTGACTTGGCTTTCTCTGTCTATCCATTAAGCCAATTCTCCTCAAATCCTAGCATGGCCCATTGGCAAATGGCAAAACAAATTTTGCAATATCTGAAGGGCATCGGAAGTACAAAGTAGACAAAGAAGAAAAATTGTTCGAGTTGCAACACTATAGTGATGCAAACTAGGCAAGTTGCAAAGATGACAGCAAATCCTTAACAGGAGGATGCCCAATAGCGTGTGGAGCAGCAGTCAGTTGGCTATGCAAGAAGCAGACACTTGTAGCTCAATCTTTGTACAACTATTTATAGCTCCCAAAATGTCATTTGGCCAATTGCCCTAAGATTTCCCTAAATGGTAACTTCTTGGCAGTTCATTAAATACCTAGAAATTCTAGTCGATGCAATGTATCAAAACTAGGCAATTAGAATGGGTCCAAATCCGACCTCATCTATTCTAGATTGTGCTCTAGCCTCGGATCTGTTGGTAGATTGTAGGATTGCTCTACAGGTGTTTTGTGTGCCACCATAAAACATGGTATCAATCATTCACACATTTCTTGTGGATCCTCACACATGTGAAGTTGCTAATTTTTTTCACATGGTATTAGAGCCATACTATGTTTTGAATGCTGCTTACATCAGGTGTATGAAAATTTTTCTATCAGTTCAAGCTAGGAAGCTGTTTAGCAGTGTTTTGCTATCTTTTCTTGAATAGTTTTTTGGTGAATTAGGTTAGAGCTAATATTTTCAGTCCAGAACAGAGGATGTACGGAATTCGGACTTTTCACATGTGTGAAAACCAGAATACATCATTTGACTCTATCTCCTCTATGTTAGATCCAAAGGTACTGACATTAGATTACACGAAAGAGTTTCACGTCCACACTGGTGCATCAAAGTTTGCCATCGGTGTAGTGATAACTCAACCAGGGGAGCACAAAAAGGGCTAAATTACATAAATCTTTTTGAATATGTACAAATTATTATTGTAAAAAATTGAAGTTCTTAAAAAATATTAAGTTGAATTTATATTGCATTCCTAAAAAATTATTTCAAAGAAACCAATTTTAATATTTTTAAAATATTTATTATTAGATAATTTTTCAAATACGTAAAATAATTTTTTTTTGTTGATTTTGTTTTTTATCAATTGATTTAAAATACGTGCAAAATTGAATATGTTGTCAAAATTCTATATCTATTTTTTTAATATAATTTTAGTTTTTAACAAAAGATGATATATTTTCAGCATGATAATATAAAATTTGCAAAGCATTTTGAATATAGGCATTTTTTTTTGAAAAATCAAAATATTACAAAAAATAAGTCTTCATGTCATTTCTCTTTTTTTTTTGTCACCATATCTCTATTAGTGGGGATTTTAAATGATCCAATTGTCTGAAAATAAAAGGTAGAATCTGGTACATTTAGATCATGTTTTAAGATAGAGATCATCAAGATATCATTTTTTTCTGAAGGAGTTGTTTTTGTCACAAAGAGATACAAAGGTGAGCGGCAAGACAGATTAAAATCTTTCACGCAAGAGGTCAGCATATATTGCACACAAGGGAATTGTGCGCAATGTCTTTGGCCGACATGTGGGTATAGTCAACTTGGAAGAGTATTGCATTGGGTAGGTCATCATTGATGTCCTCCGTTGGTTTCTCATCACTCGATATTCTGGATAGATGATCAGTGACAAAATGTTGCGATCTCTTGCGCACAACAATACGAAATTTAAATTCTTGTAGCAATAACAACCAACATGTGATTCTACCTGTTGTGTAACAAACTCTAATTTTACAAATATTTACTTAAATGCACATCTAAAACTACATGACTTTTGAAAATATTTAAATTTTTTAAAAAATAATTTTATCCTTAATATCATCATAATTAAGAGCTTGAGATTTTATTAATAAATCTTAATATTTTAAAAAATAAAAAAATATTACCAATATTAATAATATTAATTAATTTATGGAGAATACGATTTTAGAACAAATTCAAAACAGTATCGTCATTCCAAAACAACATTCATTAAAATAAATTATTAAATTTATATTCAAAGAGTAGCATTGAAAATAAATTTTAAAATATTTAAAAATATTTTAAGTAACAAATAATATTAAAAAATACAAATGAATTTAAAGGCTTCATGCTACAAAAGTTTGAAATTATAATCTTGAAAATGATGAAATAGTCGTGTACATGCTTCTCAAATATCATCAAGGACATTAATTTCTTTGGGCTTTTTTGGAGCAACCTCAATAGAGACAACGACAACCTCTCCAACAGTTTCCTCTAGAGTGACAACATTATAATCTTGAAATAGGACATCTGCAAAGTCCCCTGTGTCACTCACTTTCTTACTAGCGGGAAGTTGTAGTTTTTTTGACAGTGTAATTATAGGGTCTTCGTCATTTTTAGACTTTTCTATCTCAGTTAATTCATCTAGCAAAATTGAGATAGATTTCATTCGTATTTTTATAAATTTTACTAAGCTAGAATCTAATTCTACAAATGCAACATGCTTGTCTTTTTTTTGCACAATGCATGCGCTTGTAGTGCCGCTACCGTGAACAAATATAAAACTCAATCTATTGGGTGTGAAAAAATTTCAATAAGATGATTAATTAATTGTTGTGGCTTTTGATAAGAACAAGCCACGGAATCTGTCTTCGGATTTTTTAATTTTACCGTGCTAGAAATTGAAACAAGTTTCTAAAGTTAGTCAGACCGGTGGTGTTGTAGTGCAGCATAGAGTGTTTGTCATCCAGTGAATAATATCCAATGGTTATGTATTCAATCTCATTGCACAGTCGTTCACCACCATCATTGCAAACATTGGGCTTGTACCTATAAAAAAAATTATTATTATTTTAAACAATGACCTATGCTAAACACAGAATATATAAAAATTAAAACAAATAAAATTAATTTTTAAAAATGTTAAAAATGTACCAAATGGCATTTTCGATCCCAGCATTGCAAAAACTTAAAGGAGCTTTCTGCACTGAAGCCGACTACCACCTTGAATGGAATATCACAACTCTCTAAATAGGAGAAGTTGTGATTTCAAAAAATCTTTGCATTACACTATGGATCTCAGTTAATTTAAATGGAGAATTATCATTTAGAGATTCTTGCATTTGAAATCCATAGCAGATGTCTGCAATGCAAAGAGTGTAGAGTCTTTTCTTTAAAACATTTGAAATCTCTCTACAATCTCCTTCTTCCGTGTAAAAACATGTCATCGACACATTTTGGGAGGTATGTCTCTATTGAATCCTCCTCGACAATAGTCTCACCCCGTGCCAATCTTTCTTTGTCTCTTTTTTTTTCCTTCACTTTTAGAATATGTCATTTAAACTGCTCAGAAAGGATTGTATTTTTCATGTCTTCATCAAACTGAAAGAATAGATAATGCAATTATGCTTAGCATAGGATGTACCAAATAAATAATTAAAAAATTTCAATGTTAAGCAAGGTAAAATGAAGAATGCAACAATGCTTAGCATAGGATGAACATCATAAATAATTAAAAAATTAAATTTATGCTAGATCCTAGCTTAGAGAATACAATTCTATGCTTAGCATAAGATATGAAAATAAAAAATTAATATATTTCTAAACTAAGCATGAGTGAAGTGAATATCATATCTTCTAAATAATATCAAAAAAACAGTGAGAGTTTCATTTTTACTGTTCAGAGGATAAAGCCTCTAGCACTCCTCAAATTCTTTACAATTCAACCTTGTTACCATGGCCTCTTAAACTTTCACGGTAGCTCTCCTCACAATCAATGATGAAGAACCAAAGTTTTGTAGCTACCTCATGCCATTTTGGATCTAAGCTATTTTGCTTGTTATCTCTCTAGCTTTCTCTCTCTAACTCGTGTTGAAGCTAATGCTAATACACTGAAATCTTGTACTTTTGTTCATTCTTTGATTCATTGCTATCATAATCTGATGCTTAGCATGCTAGATTGTGGTTAAGCGATTTCTTCTTAACTAGATCTTGCTAAACAATCTAGAATCAGGTTACTGTGATAATCACAAAGCTTAATCAAGATCAATCATACTTGTGGACATTCCCCACGCGTGTGAATTTTGGAAATTTGGTCATGGTATCAGAGCCAAATTAAGCTTTGCATGCTACTTGAAAAGAGGTAGTACGGAATTCTGGAATTCCGCACACGTAAAAATCAGAGATTTTCAGTCCCTTTGTTCTCCTTGCTTATAGATCCAAAGATAGTAGTGTTATAGCTTAATGGAAAGCTTATGATCTGTACTTCTCATAGAAACTAAACCGAGTGATAGCATTTTGATTTGATTCAATCTTGCTTTGTTCTGAATCCATTGTTTTGAGCATCCTACACAAGAAAATAAAGATCAAGACTGAGTTTGAAGTAATGAAGATTTTTGAGCCTTCTAAGAGTCAATTGTGTTTTCTTTTGAAGAATTTTACACGTGTCAAAAAGTAGGATTCAAACTAGCCAAAGTGTCTCAATCCACTTTGTGTGTCTGATCTAGATAACTTGTTTTGTGGAATATTTGAGAGTCATCTCAAATATAGTTGCTAGTGTTTCACATAGGAAGGTAGTACATCCTTGAAAATACCTATAGTGAAAGAGAGCATCAACTTTAAGTCTAATTGGAACAAGCTCAAACATATCTCAGTCCAATAACTAAGAAGTCTTCATTAAAATGGCATCTAAGAGAGGATATCTTCTAGAAGCAGTGAAAGACTAAACACTTCTAATTACTCAATTTGGAAGTTCAGAATGGAGTCTATCTTGATACTCCAGGACGTTATGGATATTGTGCTTGGTGTTGAGGAGGAGCCTCAAGCACAGGCAAATTCATTTTTGATCAAACTTTCTCAATTTCCGATTGTCTAAAATTGTCTAAAGTCGTCTCTTAATTTTGTATGTTATATTCAATCAAGGTAAATCTATTCTATTAGTGCATAGACCAAAAACAGACCTGATTGAAGACACTGATATCAGTTGGATTTATTCAAACTTTCATCGTGTTCTCTGAGGAAGAATTCTTAACATTTTTCCTACAGTGGTATCAGAGCATATCAGAGCCGATACAGAGGTATCCTCGCACCCCTCTCAGCATCCTTCACGCATCCATCAGCAGCCATTATCTTGAGCTTATTCAAGAGATTAGAAGATGTCATCGATCAACAATATTTAGTCTAAGATCAGTATGATTTTGGATCTAGACGGTTTGAATTATTTGATCTTTGGCAATGGGTAGAACCAATAGAAGAGAAGCCAATAACTACTCCTAGCAAAGAACTTCAAGAATGAAGTTCGAGAAATGACAAAGCTATAGCAATTATTGCATCTTCAGTGCACGACAACATAATGCTAGATCTTACATCAATTTCGAACGCGAAAGATTTATGGGAAGAATTGCAAACCAAGAATGAGACTCGATCTCGTAATCAAATCATGTTCTTGGAAGACCAATTAACTTACCTACAATGGGACGGCAAAGACCTGACCACATTTGTACAAAAGATGAAAGAACTATTTATTTCTTTGCAAAATTATGGCACGGAAAATGCAATCTCAAAGGAAAAACAGCTTAGCTATTTTCTTCGAGCCCTACCCAGGTCATTCCACACAACTCAAACTTTACTAGCGAAAGATTCGACTATGACACTTAAAAAGGCAATAGATTGAGTCAAAGAGGAAGTAGAAGCTCGCGAACGTTATGATGATAATGGTGATTCTGAAAATGCTCTATTTACTCAGAAGAATAAATCTTCAAAGAAGTCTAAGTTTAAGAGGGAGTCGTCTAAAAAGAATGGAAACGAATCCAAGACAAATGATCAACAATCTGAAAAACAACAGAAAAATTTTAATGATAGAAAGATTTGCAACAGATGCAAAAGATCAAGTCATACAGAAGACAAGTGTTGGTTAAATCCAAAAATTGATTGCATTCATTGTCATAAACGGGGTCATGCAACAGTAGACTGTTATCAAAATTTTAGAAACAAGGAGGAGCAGAATCGAAGCGAACCTTCAGATTCAAATTTTGTCGAAGACAAAGCACAATGCTCCAGAGCAGTAGAAGACAGGACGACAAAGAACTTAGTAGCATATGTTTGTGTTGATCTATGTTGTTCATCGGATTCAAAAATTCAAGAAGTAGTACTTGATTCGGGAGCCCCCACATTTTGTTTCCTCGAAACAAATTTTATCTGACTATAAGAAGAAGAATGATTCAAGATTAATTATACTTGGAGACGGTTCTAAATATGTAGTTGATGAAACTGGTGTACTATGGTTGGACACGAATCAGGCTGACAAGAAACTAGAGGAAGTTCTCTATGTCCCTACTCTTGATAGAGATCTTCTATCCGTAGCAAAGATAGTCGACACAAGAATGTTAGTAACTTTCACAAGGGACACTTGTAAAATGTTTGATGAAGATTTTGATAACCTAGTTACTAAAGGCAACAGAGAAAGAAATTTGTATCATTTGGACATTCAAACTCGAATCAAACAAGCAAATCAAACTCAAGAATCGACAGATATTGTGGTGGCCTAGTTGTTATAGATTTTCACAAAATCAATGAATTAAGTAGTATAAAAGGTTTGATTGTTCCCCAAGAGAGAATAATGTCGTCTTTTGTATAATAAGTGTATGGAAGAAGGAAAATGGAATGTGATGTGTAATATTAACATTGAATACTACAACGACATATCTGGTTATCCAAAGATATTTGGGTAAATTGGCATCCATGAACACCAATGGTGAAACGATTTGTTCAAGGTTTGTGATAATAAAGATTACTTTATCTTTCAGGCTCTTGGACAACAATAAGCAATTAGATCAAACAACAACTAGCAAATAGATTCATCAAATAGAATCGGATTGGCTAATTATTTCTCTTAATCATACACAGTGAATCAGTTCTTTATCACAGAAAGCAAACATAATAGAGCATCAAACAAGTTCATTATCTGAACACATAGCTCATTCAGAATTGAAAGAAGTTCTGCTTATGGTTATGCTTAAAAACTTCGGCTAATTCCCTGCACACAATTTCCATGATGCTCGTAATAATAAACTAGCGATGGCGGAAGAGAGCTTGATCATAAAAATTCACAAAATCAGAGAGCAAGAGTGATGGAAAATTGGTAGCAAAAAACAGAAGTGTTTGAGGGTTTTGGTGTATTGATGATATATCGGCAGATTAGACAAGTTTTTAATGAAAGCGTGTCCTTCATTTTGAAGGTACAGACTCAACAATAAAGTATCTAGCCCTAAAAAACAAAAATAGATAAGTAAATAAATAATACAGATGGTAACTTCTGATCCCAATCAGAAGAATGCGTTTCTGTTACTTTATTCAACATTTTACATAAAATTCCATTTGCACGCTTCGTAAGCCCATTCGCTTTTGGATTATATGGAGTGGTTTGGCGATGCGTAATAGAAAAGTATGACAACATGGCCTCGATGGGTTCCCCTGTCGCTAACAAGTTCTAAGGGACATCCATATCGTGTGATAATGTTTTGGAATAAAAACTTTGCTACAGTCTTAGCATCGTTTTTCTGTGGCTTCGGCCTCTACCATCTTGGTAGCATAGTCCATAGCAACGAGAATGTAATGTCGACGAGTTTTATGCCTGATTGGTTTGATAGGCCCTACAAAATCTATCCTCCACTTCTTGAAGGGTGCTAAGAAAATAACTGGAGTATGCAGCCAATGTGTCGCGAAGCTAGGTTTTCCCATCCTCTAACTGCATTATTTTTTTGAATGAATAATTTAACATCTCTATGGACGGTAGGCCACCAATATTTAGCATTGAAAATTTTTTTCGCAGTGTTTTTAAGAGCATAGTGACCACCCCCCGAATCTTCCTCATGTAATGCACTTATTACAGCGGTCGTCTTGGTTGGTTCTAAACATCGGGGGAGGCTATCGTTAGCTCCTAATTATTACAATATTCTATTTACAATCGTACAAGGTCCTACTTTTGAAAGGAAAACAGTTTTTTGTTGTTTATTAAAATGTTCAGGATAAATCTGGTCCTGTAAAAAGTTAATAATGTCCATATAAATTGATGTTTCCGATTGAATACGCATTATATGTTCATCCGAAAATTCTTCTACTCTATGTTTTAGGTAATGAATCATATGATAATGATTCTTCCTCACTATCATTCACAATGACATCATTCAAAGTACATCCTACTTTGAACTCTTCGCATACTTCTCTTCTGCTTGACTTGTGACTATCTCCCTCACTAAGTCTCTTGATAGAACCATTTGATCTACTCTCTTTATGAAGACATGTGACTCCACTTGCTGGAAAAATGACTTTCTTGTACTCATCACAAAAGAATTTAGAAGAACCACCTCCTTCATGCATGCACCTAGCAACATCTTTTGACATATGATCAAAGAAATCATCAACAACAATCTTTTCCAAAGAAGAACCTTCACCTCCATTGATGAAGTTAGCTCTTTTCTTACCTTTTGCATGCTTGCACTTGCCATGAAGAACCATTGAAACACCATCATTATTCTCAAGACTAGCCAAGTTAGCACAAAGATGAACATCTCCAAGAAGCATCTTAGATCTTGACCTAGATCTAGCATAAGGAAGCTTGTTAGACTTTGCATAAGATCCACCAATCTTATTGATGCTAAAAGGTAACTTTGGAAAATTGAGACCAATCTCCTTTTCCATTCCATCCTTTTTGTTAGCCATAACAAAAGCATCAAGCTTGAAAAGTCTACCTTGTCTATTGCCCCTAGCAACCAAGATTTCTTCCTTTGTAATGAAACAAGCATCACCACCAAACTTTACCATGTATCCTTTCTTTATCATTTGACCAACACTTAGCAAATTCTTTGAAAGTGAAGGAATGTAAAGAACACCATCAAGTCTTGCTTTCCTATTAGTAGAGAGACAAATAGGAATTAAACCAATACCTTCAATCACACACTCACCACCATTGGCCATGTGAATTGCTTTCTTGGCTCCATCATAAGTGACCAAAGAAGTAAAGAACTCCTTGTGACTAGTCATGTGTGAGCTAGCTCCACTATCAATCCACCATGAATCTTTGTCACCTTCACTTGATATTGGACTTGATGAACACATCAAAAGAGAATCACCACCACCTAGACCCTCATCATTAGTAGTAAAGTTGATTTGCTTGCTACCTTCATCTCTTTGCTTCTTCAAACATTCATTTGCAAAATGCCCTTTGATTCCATAATAAAAGCATTTCAACTTAGACTTATCTTTCTTTTTGCCAAAAGAAGAAGTCTCACCTTGATCTTGCCCTTTAGACCACTTGCCTTTGCCTTTGCCCTTGAACTTGCCTTTGATGAACATAGCATCCTCTTCATAATGAGATGTCAATGTAGATCCACCTCCTCTTGATTGAAGCCTATACTTCTCATTCACCAAGATCTCTTGCAAATCCACAATACTTGGCAAAGTCTTTTGAATAGCAAAACTTTGAACAAGATTATCATGATCATCCAACAAGCCATTAAGTATAACTTGAACAAGCTCTACCTCCTTAATGCTTTCATCAATACATGCTAACTCATCATTGAATGCTTTAACCCTCAGAACAAAAGCATGAGTAATCTCTTCCTTCTTTTGAAAACTTTGAAAGATTTGCCTCCTAAGAGTAAGCACCCTTGATGTAGACTTGGATTCATAAAGCTTCTTCAAAGCTTCCCAAGCCTCCAAAGATGATGTGCACTTACCAACTTCTTTGAGAAGTTCATTGGTAACATTCATCTTAATCATGTGTAGAGCTTTCTTTGCTCTCTTGTCATACCTCATTTGATCTTGAGGTGCTTGAGGCCTCTCCTCCACACCTGCAACAATCTCCATCAACTCATTCATCTCCAATAAGAACTCCATCCTCACCTTCCAAGTAGAATAGTTGATTGAGGTAAGCCTATCATTGCTCTCCAACATAAAGCTTCCACTTGTAGCCATGTTGAAGTGACTTGATCTTCTCTTTCAACCTGTTCCAATGCACAAAGCACTCTCTTGAATGTCAAAAAATGAACTCAAGAAGAAATCACAAAGATATGGACCCTCTCAAATCTCTTCTAGCACTTCTAACTAGAAAATCAACACATAGAATAGTGAAATCTTGATCAACCTATGATCTATCCTCAATCTAATGATTCTTGCCACTTTTTAAGATTGAAACACACTCAAATGAAGTTCAGTAACCTCACAAACTAGAGATCCAATCAAAATTAGGGTTTTGACAAAATAACAAAAAATTGAATATCTCAAATTCTACATGCAATTTCTAGAAACTTGGTATATCTTCTTGTAGACTCCAATAAGACCTTCCTAATGCACTAAAAATCATCTAATTCCAGTAAAGCAAGTGTGAAATTGGAGTTTATCAAGTATATAACCCCATATTGAGTTTTGGCCTACAAAAGATCAATTTTACACATGCAAAAATGCTGATTTTTGAGTAGAGATCAATCTAGCATGCTCTAGCATTGGTAACTCCTCCAAATCCTTGCTAAAGATGGCTGATCCTTTCATAACCTGAAACACAAGAGCTCTGATACCATGTGAAGGATTTCAGATCATTCAAGATCCAATCCATGTCCCAAATCTTTGGTTACAATAAGGAGCAAACCAACAATCCTGCCAATGTAGAAAAATCAGCATCTACATACAAAATGAGATGCAAACTCTAAGAAATATTGATCAAACATGAACCAAAACATAAAATATGTTTGCTGTCCGTACAATTACAGTATACTACTGTATTTCACACATGTGGAACCGAAAAATAACAATAAATGATCATTCTATACACAAGATTGCAAGATAACACCAAGATAGTGCACCAATGAGTAGTAGAACCCAAAGAGAACCGTGTATAATGATGAAATGAGAGAGAGAAGAGAGAAGATGTGTCTCTCCACGAGTTACATCCTTTTATAGAGTTTTCAAACCCTATTTGGCCACTTGGCTTTCCCTCCAAAATGTAAACCCTACTATTTTTGGGTCTAGATTCAATGTACCCAAAGTTCAAATTTGAATCTCTCTCAAACTCGACTACCAACTTTCCCACACTTTCAAAAAGTGTTTATTGAATGTATTTTAAACTAATATAACTTCAAAAAGTTTATCTCTAAGTAAAAAATGAGTTTTGGCCTCTTATTGACAATTTACCAAAATATGACTAGACTAGACTAAACTAGTTGAAATCTCTCACATATAGTGATTTCAAAAGTTCTGCCTCTTCCGCTTCAGTTTTTGCATTGAGCACACCAAGACTTTTAGTCTTAAAGCTCTAGTCCCAAATTTTGGAACGAGCATGAAGAGAAGTTATTACATCTCATGCTTAACTAAGTATTGTTTGAAGTTAACCATACTAGTTAAACGTCGGGCAAGGCCGGAAACTTGGAAAACGATGACCAGAAGTTACCGGTTTTCATTCTCTCTCTACATAACCTCTCTCTAAAGTGAAATTTCTTAAAGGGCCCATTTTGAGCCCATATTTCTCCTAATGCTTGTCGCAAAATATTTTGATTCTTGTTCAACCTCAAAACTATCAACTATCGCGAACAATTTGCGAAACACGAAGCTATCGCAAAGAGACAAATTGTCGCGAACAATTCGCAAATAAAATAATTCAAGTTTGGAAACAGAACGTTTATTTGAATACTGTTACAGAATTAAAAGGCCAAAAGACTTGTCCTGTAACAATATAAATACATGTGCACTACTCGTTGTAGCATCAAAATCAGAGACACAACAGAGAAAAAAGGTAGCAAGAGATGTATACTAATGATTCAGATTCAGAATTATAAAAATTCATTTTTTGATCAACTGTTTCTGATTGTCTAAATTTGTCTATAATATTCTCGCAATATATCTCTTAATTTCGTATGCTTTATTCAATCAAGGTAAAAATTGTTCTATTAGTACATCGACCAGAAACAGACCCGATTGAAGACACTAATATTAGTTTGATTTATTCAAACTTTCATCTTGTTCTCTGAGGAAGAATTATTACTATTTTTCTTACAGGGTTAAGACTGAAGGGCCAAGAGTTAAGTTTTATCATGCTTTGATAATAGTGTCCCACTTGATATTAATTTATTTCATCAGCTAATTGGAAGCCTTACCACCACATGTCCTGATGTTTGCTATGTTGTGAGTTTGATTAGCCAATTTATGGCAACACCTACATTGGATTATTGGAAGATTGCAAAGAGGATCTTGAGATATTTTAAAGGCATACCTAATCTTGGTTTGATTTACAGAAGACATCATGACCTACCTAAACTATAGGCTTATGTCAATTGATGCTAACTGGGCTGGTAATGTAGATGATAGAAGATCAACCACAATGTCATGATAACTTTCAATTTTGGCAATGGTTATTTTTTTGTTGTTTTTGGCAATGGTTGTTGTCAATTTTGAAAATACCATATCTCTTTCAACCATTGAAGTTGAGTATAAAGCATTAAGCTCAACAACTCAAGAAGTAGTTTGGTTGTGATAGTTGTTAGGTGAGACTGGTATGAAACAAACACAAAGTACTGTCATTCTTAGTGATAGCTAAAGCAAAATACAGTTTCCAATGTTTTATGTGAGAATGAAATATATAAGGTGATTTTTAAAAATATAACTTTACATGTGATGGTTTGGTGGTACAAAATAAGAACCCATTTTTCATTGTACCTTTTGGTAGTACATTCACTTTTTGGAGATTTAATGATGGGCCTACTCTCTATCCTCCAATAAAAAAAACATAAATACTTTATCTAATTTGAGTTTGGATAATAAATGTTTGCCCTCCAAATCATAAGGGGCTTTCTGCTATCAGTTCATTGCTATGCCTATTTTTTGATACAGTCAAAGAGGCACTCAGCCAACCAGACTCTAATCTCTAGAGAGAAGCTATGGACAAAAAATATTCCTCTTTGATCAAGAACCAGTCATGGTCACTGTTTGAAGCTCCTATTGGCTGCAATATCATTGATTGCAAATAAATATTGAAGATCAAGTACAATGCCAATGGAACAATTGATCGAAGAAAGGCAAGACTGGTAGCAGGAGGATTCACTCAGATCCCCAATGAAGATGACTTTCAGTCCAGTAGTCAAGCATTCATCAATCCAAGCCCTCCTATCATATGTTGCAGCTCGCAACCTCAAAGTGCATCAACTTGATGTACAAATAACTTATCTGAATGGAGTTATACAAGAAGACATCTACATGATCCAGCCCAAAGGATACATTCTGGAAGGTATGAAGAATCATGTCTGTAAAGTCCATAAGGCACTCTACAGCTTTAAATAGTTTGCCAGAGCTTGGTTTCAGAGGATCAACACATTCCTCATCGAACAAGGTTTCCAACCAAGCATTGCTGATTGCAACGTCTATGCCAAGTCGGTGCAGCAATCCTTCATTATCATCACCTTATATGTGAATGATACATTGCTTTTCAGCAACAATACCAATTTGGTCAAGGATTCTAAACAGATGCTATTTTTTTGAGTTCGACATGACTGATCTGGGCGAAGCTCACTTCTGTCTGGGCATTCAGATCCACAGAGACAAAGCGAGACGACTGATCTATATCACTTAACAAAAGTATCTTCACAATATTTTTAACATATACAATCTAATGAATTGTAAGTTAGCTCACTCACCGATGGATCCAGGCCTGCGTTTGTCAAGTCCCTAGACCAAGCATGAAGAGGAACAAATGAGAGAGTATCCTTATCGATCGATACTTGGATCTCTCATGTACGCAATGATCTATACAAGACCTGACATCTCTTTTGCTGTAAGCTCACTCAGCCAATATATGGCTAATCCTGGCATTAATCACTGGAAGGCTCTCACAAGAGTCATGAGGTATATTCGAGCTACCATGGACCAGTGCATCTGCTATGGAGATGTCAGCAATGACAATCTTCATCAGCTCAGTGGATATTCTGGTGCAAGCTAGGGAGGAGATGTAGACAATCATAAGTTCACATCTGGATTTACATTCTTCTTCAACAACGGTCCTATCTCATGGAACAATCGTAAGCAAACCTCTATCACTCTTTCTTCTACAAAAGTAGAATACATTGCTGCTTCTCAATCTATTAAAGAAACGTTTTGGTTGAGAAATTTATTGTCAGACATTAGTTTGTATCAGTACAACCCTACAATTTTTTTCTGTGATAATCAGAGTGCTATTGCCTTATCGGCCAACCCTAGATTTCACTCTAGGAGTAAGCACATTGAGATCAGATACCACTACATCAGGGGCAAGGTTCTCAACAAGGAGTTAAGCTTAACGTACTATAGAACGCAGAAAATGGTTGCAGATATATTCACAAAGGCATTAAGTGTTAATACACACAACAAGTTTTGTGCATTGCTTAGTCTGAAGATCAAGGCATTGGAGTGTTGGATTTATCTCCTCTACTCTCCTAAATCCTATTTTAATCTGCCTCCATTTATGCTGCTGTATTTTACTTGTGTTGTCGCACAGCCTACATATTTACATGTAAAATAAGATAGGCGAAAAATGCGAATGTCTGCATAAATCTTCAAGTCTTTGAGAACGCATGTGACGTCTATGGCAAGACATCACCAGAAGCCATGGTATAGCTCTTTTTTATGACCATGATCAATCGAACACGAGAGTGGTTTTTTAATCTTGATCGTGAAGATAAACGTGACTGGTCACTCTTGAAGGAGGCCTTTATCAAACGCTTCAAGCCATTTCGCTTGATAGAAAGTCCTTTTGTCAAGCTAAGTAACGTAAAAATGACAAAAGACGAGAAAGTAAGTGACTACATTGAACAATTTAAAAGATTAAAAAGTCAGGTACAAGAACAACCCACTGAGTCTATGCTCATAATTTGGTTCCTCGTTGGACTCCCACGATGGATAAGATGTGAACTTTGTTCCAATGATGAATATACATAATTAAAACAAGCCATGTCTGATGCCATTCGAGAGGAAGACGAGGGCTCTGATGTCGATGAACCACGTGAACGGAGAGCACATCATGCTATCCAAAAAGCTCGACCAAACGACAAAACTCGAGAACAGTTGTGGGAAACACAGATGGAGTTGCTTAACTAGCAACACCAGCAACAGATGGAGAAACTCACGAAAGAGTTTCAAAACACTCTTAAGTCTATCCAGAGTTTGATGTCGGGTCAGTTACCCACTGGCCAAATCCACCATAGACGAGAGAACACGTGGTGCCCTCATTGTCGAGGTGCACACACTGGCAATGAGTGCACTTCATACCAACCGAACCCATATACTTACTTCTTTGATCAAATGTGACATCAACAATTTTATGGGACGTACCTCTCTTTATTGCTATTATAACCTGAGGAACGAGCCTAAAAACCAGTCAGGAGGACATACTCAACCTCCTCGACAACCGTTTGTTTCACAAAACCAACACACGCACTACCAACGACGAAACAACCAAGTCCATATACAAGAGTTGCCCAGACAACCTAGACATGAACCTCAACCACTGCTGGCGCTCTTAGGACCACCTCCAAGAGGACAACCAGATCTAGGATCACAAAAACATTGCAATCCTCGAGAGTCTGCATAGACACATCTTGTTGAAAACTCCTATGATCACTCCTACCATCAAAAACACTTCCATCTGTTAGTTCTCAACATTATCAAACTGACAACTCATGCTCGTGCAAACAAGATCAGTATTCAACACCACCAAAAAAATCCAGCACAGCTAGCCATCCAAGATGGTTATGCTATTGCCACAGGCCAATGAGCAACTGTTGCAGAAAGTCTGTTATCAGCTCATATCCCCAAAAAGGAGCAATCCCTATAGGGACTTGAAGTATTTTCTGACCTCCTACAAGCTCAACTCACCATGTCGTTTCATACCGCAATAAAATCCTTCACTAGGCTTCAACGTTATATACATCGAAGTTTTCAGCTACCTACTAATCCTGATGAACAGCGGAAAACAAAAGAGATTCCTGAAATTCCCCAGATTCCTATGAATTTGTTGAATATAGGTGCTGCTAAGGGGAGTAGCATCACCCTACCTTTGTCCTATAAAGACTATCCCGCAGTATCCGTTATCCTAGATAGTGGATCAGACGTTAATATAATGGCTTTGTCATTGGCAAAGTCATGGGGCTTCCATACCCTCGATCAACCACGATATAAACTTCGCATGGCTGATCAATGAGTTACTGACCCAGCTGGTCATTTATCAAATATAAAAGTTCGCATAGCATGTGTCAAATTTGTGATAGATTGTGTCATCTTAGATTTACCAGAAGATAACAATACATATAAACTCCTTCTTGGTACACCCTGGCTCTAGATGGCAGGTGTTGTTCAAGATTGGAAGCATAGCAAAATTATCTTTGGTAACCATGATAAACGAGTCACGGTTGACTCAACAGGCCATGTCAAGCCCACCAAGATATACGATGATTGGTCATCCACAACATATGATGAATCAGATAGCGTCCCGATCCAACCAAAAGGTCACTATATGAGATCCACGGACATAATAAATTGGGGTCACGCACTAGCCACTGTGGACTGTGCTGATTCCAATCGATGTTGTATCGAAACTGCTGCAGCAGATGTGGATATTCTCCCATCCTCTACAGACATTGACACACCCATCATCCCACTTATGATAATTGACCTGATTCCTATAGCGTGGTGCCCAGGAGAACCTAGTGTCTCTACCGCCCATGTTTCGGAAGAAGGTATTCTTTCCATGGATGATGTAGACATGACGGATGAGCATGTACTCCTATATTTAGATGCACAACCTTATCCACCAAAATCAATTCCTAAGGAAATACCGACACCAGGACCATTGGCTCACGTCCAACTGACATCCAAGGTACCCAACACACAAACATACAAGCCCAAACCCAAAGTATATACATGGGATGTGTATCCCGATGATGTCTGGGATACAATCGACAACGATATGATAAGTGAGGCACCAACATCGCCCACTCAAAAACCACAAAAATCGCGGTTACAAAAATCCAAAGTTATTGATACAAAATTAACCGAGGGTCAAAAACAGATGCGTGAGAAGCTTAAACAGCCGATCAAGCCCTTGTCAAAAGGGATAGAAACAAAACAATCCGACCAAGCTTCCACATCCAGTAGTGAATCACCTCAGATAATTTCCGAAGTTCTCGAACCTTTTGTCGACCCACCTTTTGATCTTCCATAGAAGTTCAAAGACTTTACACTGGATGACGTTGTTATCCAGTTACCACAACCGCATCGGGAACCTACACCAAGTTTCAATTCCTTTGAAGGACCTGATAAGACAATTCCTCTAAACCTTAAAGATCCTCACGAGGAGATAGATCGAATAGTTCATTTTGGTGCACATTTGTCATCAACCCAGCTTTCTGATCTGGAAACTTTACTTCGCAAATACAGGAATGTATTTGCATGGAATTATACATAAATAAAAGGAATCTCACCTGAAATAGTCGTCCATAGGACTCCTTTAGAAGACAATGCTAAGCCTATTAGGGCTAAACCCTATCGATATAATCTTGTCTATCGTGAGAGAATCGATGAAGATATTAAGAAATTGTTGGATATTGGCTTCATTTATGAAGTTCAACATACTGATTGGGTATCACCCATTGTGGTTGTACCCAAGAAAAACGGCAAGCGTCGTATCTGTGTCGATCTCAAAAACCTTAATGCGGTTACGAAGAAAGACTATTTTCCCTTGTCTTTAATGACCCAAATCCTAGAGGATATGGTAGGAGCTGAAGTTTTCAGCTTCTTGGATGGATTCAGCGGATAATTCCTTGTTCAAATAGCCCCTGAAGATAAACATAAAATGGCCTTTGCAACAGAGAATGAGATTAATGCTTATAACATTATGCCTTTTGGCTTATGCAATGCCCCTTCAACTTTCCAAAGGGTCATACAATTGGCCTTTCAAGATCTGTTACATCGGATCGTGGAGATTTATCTCGACGATCTAGGTGTACATTCCTCCGCAGCTATGCACCTTGATGCCCTAGAGAAAATCTTCATTCGCTATCGTAGATTTGGAATCTCACTAAACCCTGATAAATGCCAAATATGGGTCACCCATGGGGTCATACTTGGGCATATAATCTTAAAGGACGGTATTTCTACCGACCCGTCAAAAATCAAGGTTATAGTGGAAATGCCCTTACCTGCAACAATGAAGGAAGTATATGTCTTCCTCGGTCATACCAATTATTATCACATCTTTATAATCGACTATGTCGGTAAGGCACGCCTCGTTTATTTAGTTGTGGTAGATCCTCGCTGGACCGAAGAACGAATTAAGGCCTTTGAGAAGTTGAAAACAGCCCTCACCACGGCTCCCATACTCCGCTTGCCATATTACACGAAAGAGTTCCATGTGCATACTGACGCAAGTAAGTATGCCATTGGAGGTCTTCTTGCGCAACCGGACGAGTATGGCAAAGACTTCCCAATACGTTTCTTGAGCAGGCAACTGGTGCCTGTTGAAGTAAACTATACAACTACTGAGAGAGAAGCATTGGCGATGGTCTATGTTGTGCAACAACTAAGACATTATTTATTAGGCCAGACCTTACTATCAAGCCCTTTTGTATATCGTTAATAAATACTGTAAAACGGGACGTATAGCTCGATGGTTGTTGATTTTAGAGGAATTTAATTTCCCCGTAGTCGTTCGAAAAGGGACCCAACATTTCATGGCGGACCACCTTTCCAGACTACCAAGTGTTGAAAAAGCAACCGCACGAGTCAACGATGATCTCCCTGATGCATGGCTTTTTTAGATCGATGCTACACCCTTATGGGCTGAGGAGATCACTCAGTTCCTCACAATAGGCAGACTCAAAGAAGGCCTGAGTATGGCGGCAAATTTTTTTTTTTTTGCTAAAAGCAGCGCCCTTTCAGTTAATTGCAGGACAACTTTACAAAAGGGGCATTGACAGTTTCATTCGCCGATGTGCTTATGAATCTGAGATACGACCTATCATATCTCAGGCTCATGAGGGCATTGGAGGTGGCCACGACAAAGATTATCCTTCGAGCAGGACTGTGGTGGCCATCTTTGTTTAAGGACATGTTTGTTGTCATTAAAGCGTGTGATGTTTGTCAACGAGCCAAGAAAAATGTGAAAAAAGTGGATCTTGAATGGATCCAAACTCGCAAAATACTTGGTTAAGATCTTTGCACAACAAGCTACAAAAGCTAGAAATGGCAAAGCATCCTAATGCTACCTTTGATACACATGAACTTGACAAAGCATTCAAGGGACAAAAGAAACTAATAAAAGGTACTGATGGCAGCCAAAAACGACAACATACCAGCCCTACAACAACAGCCTACCACTTTTGGAGACCTCTTTAGATCATACACAAAATCTTGAAGACAATACACAAAGCAATGCTCTCAATGGAGGAAGAAATTGTGACAATGATCTATTGATCTCTCTCAACAATACAATAAGTTTCTCCAACATGTTCTCCACGAATTTCAGCCTAATATAGGTGAGAGAGATGACTCTCTCTCTCTCTCTAGAACTTAGGACCCAAATTTAGGGCACCAGTAGCCTAAAATAGCCAATTTTGGCCTATATGTCCAAATAACATGATTTTGGTGTCATTTCGAAGGTCCTGAAGTTTGAGACTTCTTCAACATAAAATATATTTCAAAATAAAACTATCTAGGCCTTTTTCACACGTGTGAAATGTTAGATCCAAAACTATGTAAAAAAATTGTCAATTTAGGCCTCAAACTAGCTAGGAAATGTTGACAATTTTCACACTCCCTCTTCAACTTAACTTGCTAGTTTTACAACACTACTTTGCTCTAACCTTAGAATGATCTCCATCATGATAATATATCTCTTCTCAAGTGTTCTAATATGTACAATATGAAGTACAACATAATTGATATAGATAATAGTGTCCATATAGGATGCTTCACTATTTCTTACATCAATTTTACATAGAATGGTGAACATGATACATGTAAAAGAGCATAGAATCATAATGAAAGGATTCGTCCATGTATCCACCTTTGAATTCTCTGTAAAACAGCAACAAACAAGTTGTAAGTGAAAGTAAGCAACAAGTGTTTGCATGCATCCTCCACATTCCACTATGCCCATAGTGAATGCCTCCATGAATGAACCTCCATCACCACCTTGCCTTTGTAGATCTCCAATCCATGAAAGCCCTTGAGTGAATGAATGCCAAAATGATGTGTTCTCTGCTCCATTTGAATGACCAAAACCTGAACCTGAAATACTTGAAGTATCTCCACAAGATTTGCAGACAACCCTTGATCCTACATTTTCAACAATTTGCCAATTTGCCAAATATAGAATGCTAGATCTTGAACTTTGCTCAAAAGTAGACATATTGACCACTTCAATATCT
Source organism: Diphasiastrum complanatum (assembly GCA_029204225.1). Lineage (NCBI taxonomy): Eukaryota > Viridiplantae > Streptophyta > Lycopodiopsida > Lycopodiales > Lycopodiaceae > Diphasiastrum > Diphasiastrum complanatum. Next base: position 33,284,232 of record CM055095.1, read on the forward strand.
TTCAAGATTTGAATGAATGCATGTACTTGATCATAAGAACCAGCAATGATAACTATTCCATCTCCAATATCCAAAGGATGCAAAACTATGGAACTAGTTTCATTGAATTTTGACAATTCCAACACATTGACATGACAATGTTCATACATGAGATTAAACAAATAAGGTAGAGTAAAAGGACACTTCCTTGCTGCTCCAAGAACCTTACTTGAACCTTCAAGATCCTGTAAAAATAGATCCAAAATGCTTTGCTCATGTGGCTCCCCTTTGATGCTTTTGACTAGCTTCCAATAGCTACTTGCCTCTTGGTGTTGATGAAGCAATTCAAGATCAACATCTTGATCTTCCAATAAAACATCAAGGACTTTGCATTTATAAACATCTTCAGATCTGAACCTATGAATATACTCCCTCTCAAACACATGATTAACATCCCACAAGATCTCATCATTGCTTGATTTCAACCTTTCACTATAGTTAGTGAAAACAATGTCACCATCATAAACCAAAAGATAGATTTCTACAATTCTATCCAACATGAAGTAGAGTAGATGAAGTTGAGTATCAAACCTAATCAAACCAGTCCATTTGAGCTCAAACCAAACCTCAATGAGCTCACCAATGAGACCTTTCTTGCCTTGGAGAAATTGCCACTTGAGTTGCTCCATGTAGTCTTCTTCATCCAACCTTTTGCCATCTTGATCATGCATGAACACTCCACCACAATCATAGCAACCTTTGAGTTGATGAAGAGATGTAAGATCCATGCCTTGAATCTTCCCAAGAGTCACTCTTCCTTTTCCCTTTCCTTCACAAGACTCCCTCTTAATGATCACACCACAAAAGTTAGCAATCTCCCTCTTGATAGTTGCATCATAAGAAATGGAAGAATCTCGAACATTAGAAGCCATGAAAAGAATACATAGTTCCTTCAATATAAGAATGATTGAAGTAATTTTTCTTGTCAAACCTGGATTTCTAATCAATGATATAGGTAATGATAATGAACCCTCACTATCAGATAATTCACAAAAGCATCATTCAAAGTACATCCTACTTTGAACACTTCACATTCATCTCTCCCTTTTGACTTGAGATCTTCCTCACCAAGTCTCATGATAGAACCTTTTGATCTACTTTCTTTACGAATACATGTGACACCACTTGTTTCACAAATGACTTTTTTGGACTCATCACATAAAGATACAAAAGAAACTTTTTCTTCAATCATGCTCAAAGCACCATCTCTTTCCAAATGAGTAAATAAGTCATTAGCAACACCCATTTCCAAAGAAGAGTTTTCATCACCTCCATTGATGAAGTTAGCTCTCTTCTTACCTTTTTCATTTTTGCACTTTCCATGTAGTTCCATTGAAGAGCCACCAAGACTTGGAAATCTATGAGTAGAATAGTTCAAACATGATACTAATTTAGCACCACATGACTCCATTTGACTAGTAGGTAGCACTAGTCCATCTTCAAGATCCAATGGATCCAAAACATTGATCATAGATTCACCAAAAGTTGCCAAGTTAGCACAACAATAACTATCTCCAAGAAGCTCATTAGATCTCAACCTAGATCCAGCATAAGGAAGTTCTTTAGACTTTGCATAAAATCTACCAATCTTATTGATGCTAGGGATTGACTTTTGAAAGTTGAGAGAACCACCAACATCCATTTCATTCCTCTTGTTAGACATAACAAATGCATCAAGCTTGTAAAGTCTACCTTGTCTATTGCCCCTAGCAATCAACACATCTCCCTTAGTAATGAAGCAAACATCTCCAACAAACTTTGTCTTGTACCCTTTTTTTAACATTTGACCAACACTTAGCAAATTCTTTGAAAGTGAAGGAATGTAAAGAACACCATCAAGCCTTACATTCCTATTAGTAGAAAGGCCAATAGGAATTGAGCCAATACCTTTGATCATACACTCACCACCATTTGGCATGTGAACAACTTTCTTGGTTCCAACATAAGAGATCAAAGAAGTAAAGAACTCCTTGTGACTAGTCATGTGTGAACTAGATCCACTATCTAGCCACCATGAATCCTTGTCACTTCCACTTGACATTAGACTTGAAGAACACATCATCATAGAATCACAAGAGTATAGATCCTCATTAGAAGTACAAAAGTTGTTTTGCTTGCTACCTTCATTACTTTGCTTCTTATGACATTCATTTGCAAAATGACCTTTTCTCCCACAATAAAAGCACTTGAACTTTGACTTGTCTTTCTTTCTAAAAGAAGTAGAAGAGGAGGAGAAAAAGTGATCATCATGATCTGAGTTACCACCTTTGGACCATTTCCCTTTGCCTTTACCTTTGCCTTTGACACTTTGCCTTTTGTGAAGAAAGCCTCTTCACCTCCACCTTGCAAGGATGCACCATCAAGCTTTGATTGCAACCTATGTTCTTCAGCCAATAAGATTTCTTGCAAGTCAACCACACTTGGCAAGACTCTTTGAATGGAAAAACTTTGCACAAGGTTAGCATGTTCATCTAGCAAACCGTTCAACATAACCTGGACTATTTCACCATCTTTTATGCTTTCATCAATGCATGCTAGATCATCACTTAAGGACTTAACCCTCAAGACAAATGCATGAGCACTTTCACCCTCTCTTTGTCTACTAGAAAATATTTGCCTCCTTAGGGTCAATACCCTAGATGTGGACTTTGATTCAAAGAGCTTCTTCAAGGCATTCCATGCCTCACTTGCACTTTGACTATTACCAACTTCCTTGCGAAGTTCATTGCTAACATTCATTTTAATGATATGAAGAGCCCTTTTGGCCTTCTTATCAAACCTTTGTTGCTCTTGAACTATGGGTGGTCTCTCTTCAGTTCCTACAACTATGTCGATGAGTTCATTCAACTCAAGTAAGGATTCCATCCTCACTTTCCAAGTAGAGTAGTTTGATGAACTCAGCCTACCATTAGTTTCTAACATGATCCCACCATTGGAAGTGTAACGTGTCACTCCCAATCTAGATCTGCCTCACTGTGGTGGCCACTACTTGTGCAACCGGCTACCGTTGATACCCGGGTGTGTCGAATGGCATCCCATCTAGCTTTTCTAAGTTCACGGCTCCATGATTAAGAATTTCCTTGATCCTATAAGGACCTTCGCCCGTGAATTTTAACTTCCCCTTGATCGCCTTGGTTTTATACATTAGGACCAGATCTCCTGAACGAAGATCCTTCTTTTGTAATCTGTGATCATGCCAAGCTTTGCATCTTTCCTTTTCAGCTGCCAGTGTATGCATAGCTAGTAAGCGTGTTTCACAGTGTTTATGCAAAGCTTCGTGGTGTAGCTGTAGAGATTTGGACTCATTAAGACGTTGTGCGGTGGCAATCCCTAATGCAGGAACTAAAAACTTTATTGGCATCACAACATCCTGACCATATACCAATTGGAAGGGTGTTTGATCAGTGCTCCCTTTATATGTTGTCCTGAATGCCCACAATGCAGCATGCAACTTGTGTTCCCAATCTGATCTGCTAGCTTCAACTATTTTCGTGAGCACGCTACACAGGATCTTATTGGATGATTCTGCTTGCCCATTACCCCGAGGATAATAAGGCGTACTGGTTCTGTGGATCACAAAGAATTCCTCCAACAGGACCTTGATGGTCTCGTTGATGAAATGGCTTTCGCGATCACTGACTAGTTCCACCGAGCATCCGAAGCGCACAATGATATTTTCATAAAGGAATCTGGCAGTTGTCCTAGCATCAGCTACTCTTACTGCCTTGGCTTCGACCCATTTGGTTAGGTAGTCTGTGGCTATGATTATGTATCGAGCCTGGGAACTCCTTGCTGCAGGGTGAATTGGACCGATATAATCCAATCCCCATTTTTCAAATGGTGACTGGATGCAATAGATCATAGTTCAATCTCATTGGTCTCCTTGCCCTTTGCCACACATCGCACTTTTTCAAGTATTCCTCTGTATCTTTATGAATCGTTGGCCACCAACATCCTGATTGCAGAATCTTGCGAACTGTAATGTCAGATGCAAAATGACCTCCACCCATGCCTTCATGTGAAAGCAAAATGATCTGGGTGGCCTCATGAGGAAGAATACACCGCCGAAGAATTCCATCTGGACCTCTTCGGTACAACTGGCCGGCAATCAGCTGATAAGGTCTAGCCTTAAGATCAACTTCCGCTGTTCCGCCTTTGGTAGTGATTTTTCTGGTTGGCCACGCATTAGATATTCAACAATGTCGGCAACCCATTTTGGTACTGTGTCCACGTAAAATAAGGCAACATCTACTAACTCATCATCGGGTTGGGTGGCAATCTCCTTTCCCTTGATTCATGGAGCCCAATTTAAAATTGTTTCAAGAAATAGAAGATGAAGAGCCTGAACCTAGCATTCATATTCCTTACAGACAGCTAATTGGAAGTTTGATGTACCTAATGTCTTGCACTAGACCTGATGCTATTCTGAATGGGCTTTGCTTGAGGTTATGGAATTCTGTATTCAGCTAACCAAAAAAGTGAGCTACAATGAAATTCTGTATTCAGCTAACCAGAAAAGTGAGCTAACAATGATTGTGGATGCAAGCTTTGCTACCAACAAGGGTTTCAGGTCCACTACAGGAGTTTGCTGTATGATGAACTGAGGTGCAATCAGTTGGATAAGTAAGCGACAATCATGTGTTGCCATCTCATCAGCTGAAGCTGAATATATGGCACTTTCTTATGGTGCCAGACATCTCGTTAAGCATGCATTGCAGGTTGATTGAGGAGGTGAGCTCATTACAACAAGCATCAATTACTGTATGGATTGACAACCAAAGTGCAATGAAAATAGCTGAAGCTCCAAGCTTCAGATCAAGAATAGTGCACATTCCCGTGCATTACCATTATGTCCGTAGGGCACAATTCTGTTGCAATATTTACCTACAGCTGAAATGACAGCAGATGCCCTCACAAGGCCCTTCCAAGAGAATGTTTTGAGAAGCATAGATCGGCAATGGGCATTCAGTCAAGAATATAACTTGAGGAGGAGTGTTGGAATACCAAGCTATATTCTTGGAATTAGCTGAGGCTAACTCTCTGCAAACGTGTGGGCAACAGAGGCTAACTTTGAGGAAACAGAGTGTGGGCAGTAGTAGAGCCCAGCTGACTTGTAGGAAGCAGCTAGCTAATTGTTAACCTCAAGATTCTGCCCTATGTGGCAGCCCTCGGTAGCACCATTAGGCACATATCTTTAGCTATATAAACTAGGTTTTTTAGAAGTACGTTTAGTGCTGGAACACACAGCAGTTTTGTTAGTGTGTAATGTTTTCCTTTTTGAATACAGTGGCAAGAGACTGTGTGTGCCTCAGACTCTGTGCAAAGGCCTGTGTAGAGACTCTGTGTCTCATCATCCTTTCTCCAGTGTGTCATTTCCCTATTCACGTACTTATGTTTTTCAGATCTATGCTGTTAATCTTCTGCCATAATAAAGGGCTGTTTCTTCATGTCTCTTATTGAAGTTCTGATGCTATTCTGAATGGGCTTTGCTTGAGGTTACTGTACATTCTGAAATACAGTTAAGTAGCTGGTTGGCTCTTTCCCTCTGCCATTTTTTATGTACACATACTAAGCTACACCATTTGCTTTTCGCTTCATAACCCTTCATAGCATCAATTGATCCTCCATGGAAGAAGCAAGATCATCGCCATCCCACGCAGCATAACAATATGGCTAGAATCAAGATGCACGTAAGGAAATTCCATTGCATATTCAAGACTCCTACCTTCTTATATCAGCTCTTCTAGTGTTTTTCAGAAGCTTTTACTCATTTTCCAGTTGGCAGCAAACAGGAGCTCCTAAAGAAAAACATTTTTTTACGTGGATGGTCACCACTGTAGCGGCTATCCTGACATGTGAATCCACGCAGCAGGGAAGGAGACCCACGATGCACCAGGTCTAAAAATGGCTATAAGACTCTAGTCATTCTTCATGTAAATAGGAACAACAACAACCAGCTTCTCTTTTTCACGGCTTTACTGCACGGGCCAGGAACAGATTCAAGCACACTGAATTGTGTCCACAATGATTCCGCATATAATGCGCTTCCAGGAATGGATTGTTGAACGTTGTATTGTAATCACAGATCAGAATAGAGAGACATCAAGATACTCTAACTACATACTATATTAATGATATGCGTGAATGAGGCATTGCCTCTAGATACTGTTTGAGAGAGACGATGACAGAAGGGTCGCACCGTTTGGGAACCCACACAATAACTAGCTATATAATAAGCGTGTTCACATATATATGTCACTTAGATGATATTTACTTTAATACTCCTCCTTCAACTAGATCAATTATCATTGTATTAACTTCTAAAACAGAACATTTAAATCACAAGTAGATTTCAACAAATCTAAATCTTATGGGAAACATGCTTCCATTGAAGCCACAACGCTTTCAAAATTGCATATGATGCTCCTTTTAGTGCAGCTACTCCTCACGTATAGAAATCCCACCCTAGACACGTAGCCACTCCGCCATCCATCTAACTCCCAAAAGGACTGGTACCAGGGGATAGAGGATATAGAGAAGCCCCAACTTATATATGGGAGAGTTCAAGGCAAGCCGTTACTTATGGGATCTTGAGAATTCTCAAGGCCTTCACTAGGCGCTCAAGCACGGCACTTTCCTGTGCGTGGCTTGCAACTAAACATTCCACAACACCCCCACTCAAGCAACCACAGGCAAAGGAACCTCCCACTGGCTCTGATACCATTCAAAGAATGTGGGCCACAGTGCCATGCACACACACGTACCCACACGAGCCACGTACTGGGATCCCACAGACGCCTAGCCACCCGCCATCCGTCTAACCCCAAAAAGGACTGGTACCAGGGGATAGAGGATATAGAGAAGTCCCAACTTATTGGGAGAGTTCAAGTCAAGCAATTACTTATGTGATATTGAGAATTCTCAAGGCCTTCACTAGGCGCTCAAGCCCACGACACTTTCCTGTGTGTGGCTTGCAACTAAACATTCCGCAACACCCCCAAGCAAGCACAGGCAAAGGAACCTCCCACTAGCTCTGATACCATATTGTAATCACAGATCAGAATAGAGAAATAAGAGTCTCAGAGAGATCAAGATACTCTAACTACATACTATATTAATGATATGCGTGAATGAGGCATTGCCTCTACATACTGTTCAAGAGAGACGACGCACCGTTTGGGAACTCACACAATAACTAGTTATATAATAAGAGTGTTCACATATATATGTCACTTAGATGATATTTACTTTAATACGTTGATCCTCCACTACCTTGATCCACTCAATGCACCAGCAACATATTGAAGTTTTTGTTCTCATACTTCCCTAACCACCTTCAATGATTCATTGTTGGAATCTATGGACTGTTTTCATATTGATTTGCATCTCTGGCCCTTCTTCCACTCTTGCAGAACTAACAAGCTGCATTTGTGTTCGTTTAGCCACACTCAAATTTTAGATTTGTTTCTTCACGGGTGGCTTTCAAATAATTGTGTGGAATAAACAGAGGTTGTTGAAGGCTTTCAAAACTGCTGCATAATCTTAAATTTGTGCAAATTGTCTCTACAGAAAGATGTAGTGCGCCTCTCACGCTAGAAAGGCAATGTAGATACCAAGGCAATTAATCTTTTTTCACCTTGTACATTGTTCACACAGATTTTGCATTCACAAGCAAACAAGTCTCTCTCTTGTTCAACATTTCTTCTCTACACATAAATATGAACTTGCTTTTACATGCTGAGATTTACAGCAAATAATATGCTTCCAAATTCTACTCGAAACAAGAAATGCATGCCAAGATCATTCAAGGGTTAGCCATTCTTGGCTTTGATACCATATTTAAGTTAGAGATCCGAGCACAGATTCAATCATTTCAAAAGAGAGGGGGGAGAGAGACCACCATAATGCTCAAGTATTAGCGAATGAGAGGCACTACAATAATGAGAGGAGAGAAATGTATATGTGAGATATTGAGAAGTTATGCCTCTTTCCATGTAACCACATACCAATTAGCCCTATTTACATTGCCACATAACCTTATCTATTAGGCACCTGACTTAATAGTCATTTATGGAGTACATTTCAAGCATGTCTAACATTGGCCAAGTCAAACCACTATACAAAGTATGACCACCAACACGTCGGCAACTCGACAAGGCCAAGATAGAAAGCACAAAACAAAATAGAAAACAATGATCACAAATAAATGCTTAAAGCAATTTATATTTTCTTCAATCAGATAAAAGTATTCATCAAAAGACGGTGATCCATACTAAATGAAAATATAATAAAACTTTAGTGTCATAATTGCAAACATAACTGCACCCATATGAGAAAATAAGAAACTCTTCTTGATATATTCACAATATATTGTAAAGTAATTCGAATAAGTCAAAGGTCTGAAAATATATTGAAAAAAAATATCAAAAAATATAAAGCAAAACTATCAAAGATTGAAAATTTTGATCAAAGTATTGAGAATTATCAAAAACATATACAAAATCAAAAGTAAAGAAAAAATAGAAAAATCTTTGAAGGATATTGTGTTGAAGATAGTATTTGCTAATTTTGGATGCAAATTTAACTTTAGTGCTCAGTAAATTGTGTCGCTGAGACCAACAACTACACATATATGTTATTAAATATTTCCATGACTCGATATGGATGGACTCATCCATCCTGCATGCAATCTTTCCAAAAACTTCAAATGATCAACATCATACACCAAGGCATAATCTCCTCACAATTTTACCTAGGCCTCTTTCAAATGTTGGAGTTATTATCTTCAGAGCCACTGATCTGATAATTGTTTTTAGTTGTCTGTTGATGCCTACATTTCACCACTTGCTATTGAATGTTGTTGACTATTTGAGAATTCTAGTGTGGTGGCCTAGTTGTTATAGATTTCCACAAAATCAATGAATTATGTAGTATAAAAGGTTTGATCGTTCCCCAAGAGAGAGAATAATCTCATCTTTTGCATGGTAAATGTATGTATGATGATAAACATACTAGAGTGTATAAAGTTCACAATGAATACTACAGTGACATAACTGGTTATCCAAAGATATTTGGGTAAATTGGCATCAAGGAACACCAATGATGAAACGATTTGGTCAAGGTCTGTAATTGTAAGATCAGGCTCTTCAGGCATCAGGAAAATAGTCAGAATTGACAACAACTAGCAATTAGATTCATCAAGCAGAATCACATTAGCTAAAAGTTCTTCTTAATCAAACACAGAGAATTAGTTTTTATTGCAGGAAGCAAACAAGACAGAGCCTCAATCAATCCCATTATCTGAACACATAGCTCATTCAGAGTTGAAGGAGTTTCTGCTAAAAGTTATGCTTAACCGCTTCGGCTAATTCCCTGCGCACATTAGTCAGAATTATTACTTGCTGGTGTCGCCTGAAAATCCATGTTAGAGTAACTGAAATTCAGTATAACTTAAGAAATGTGTGTGACACAAACAGAACAGTATCACAATCAATCACAGATCATACAGAGTGTGTTCGCACAAATGATAAGTAATTATGTGAGAGATAACAGAAGGAAAGAATGTTCAAGCTACAAGAACTTGCTCTTCGTTCTCTATTGATACTCAGCTCTGCGTAGAAATGCGTATGTACAATAGCACATAGTGCTATCCTTATCAGAATGTTCTTCAGTCTCAATGTCGCTTACGAACCGTCAAATGTAGGCTCTGAACTTCTATTGCGTCTCTTTAGAACGTCGCAACTTCTACTCAAAATATGAATTTACAAAGTGCGAAATAGGCCTTTACATGTATTTAGGCACTATAGCACATTTTATATACATGGAAATTGAAATTTTTTTACAATATATGACAAAATTTGGATAATGTGAGATCATAAGACTCCACATATCCCCTTCCTCATCTGTGCAGCGGCTCACAAACAATCTGATTTATGTCCTTTGTCGCTTTCGGCTAGCTAGCTTGCTGTGGAAAATAGCCTTGTCTTGGGCTTCATTCTCTTCATTTTCTTGTTCCAATGTTAGTCCTTTTGTTGCCAGGAAATAGTTGTTCTTCTGGTTGTAGTCTTCTTGGAATGACAAATTTGGATAACCAGCCATTCCTTGATTGCTGATTGGTGCAAGGGGGTTATCAATTAATGTATTATTAACAAGACGTGCATACCAACTATCCTCGGTCAGGATTTCAGACATCTCAACAGAAGGGACAGTTAGTGAAAGGGCAGCATATGTATGTTCAGGAAATTTCTCTTTAATGTACAGTTGTTGAATAGACAAGAGGGCATACGAAATGAGAGAAGTAATATTTACATGGTTGTAAGTATAATATGGTCTAGTTATTGGGTTAGTGGAGCAAAGTATATTATTTGCTTTTACTTCCTCCAAATAACAAGAATAGTTAGTTTCCCAATCTGTGTAGATTTCCCACAGATCAGGGAATAAGAACTGATGAGTAACTCGGGAAGAAACTGATTTAGAGTTAGAAACAACTTTTCACATCAAAAATGTTAATTGATTCTAACTTATTCAAATACTCATCCAATGCTGGAAAAATATTATTTTCAAATGTTCTTAAATATTCTAAGATGTATATATACAAGGATCCTGCGACCACATAAATATAGTTAGTTTGCACATTGAACTTGTTATGAATAATGGCAAGGGCGAGGATTCCTTTTTGATGTACAGTTAGTCTAGACCATAAAGTATTTATGTTAGAAAAAGTCCAAGGTTTCTCCCATTGTTCTTTTGTGTAACCAAAAAGTTTAGGTAAGAAAAGGTAATCCATTCTCCATTGGAGTTTTGGACTACAAGAAGGTGGAATAAAAAATGTTAGTTCCTGATGAAATGTCTGAAATTCTAACCTTAGTAGTGAGTAGACAATCTTGTTTTTCTTTATAGCTGCTCCACTTCGTGACGCCTGGGCTTGGTATGGAATGATGCTTAATGCCTCAGGTTGGTCTTCAGTAGCTTGTACCTCTGCAGCATCCTTGGTTTTGGTCTGTGTTTCTCGATCTCTCAGGATCTGCCTGCAGATGGTATCTGTTTGATGGCCTTTTTTGACATTACTGGTGCTGGCTCATCTGTCTGCGTCTCCTGATCTTGTCCTTGTGCTGGTTCTTCTGCATCAGAAATCTGCATTTGGCCTGATTGGAATTTGGCCTCTTCTAATTCTTCCTTCAACTTCTCATAAGCAATCATTTGCAGCTGCAGATATTGCATCTGGAAGGTCTAGATCATCCTCTCCTGGATTCCCTTCCATGCTACCAGATCAATTCGGTACCTACCATGAGATACGCAGGCACCGACTGTGACTTCGGCGCTGATTCGCCACAATATTGCCTCTTCGGCCTGTTTCTTGTATATTTGATTGCCTTTCTTTAACATTTCTGCAGAATTTTGCGGTTGGGCAATTGATTCCTAAGCACTGCTGAGTTCATTGCTCAGCTCCGCATTGCTACTCTGAAGAGTAGTGCGCACTCGTCTCTCCTCCTGCAAAGAAGCCTGTAGGGTCTGAAGTTGTTGTTTGGGCAGTATGTTCTCACTTTTGAAGGAGTTGGACTGCTCTTGCATTTCTTCCAACACTTTGAACGTGGCATCCTGCCTTCCTTTCACTTCTTCAAGCTCTGTATTTTTTCTGCTCAGTTTCGCATTGGCTGCTTCAAGCTCCTCATTTCTATAGGCCAACTCAGCTCTTGTTTCGCTCAGCTCTGTATCTTTTGGGGTGAGGTCTGTTCGGACTCTTTCATACTTGGATTCCAGCTTCCTAGATACCTTCTCCAAGCTAGCAAGATGCTGAATAGCTGCCCGAGTATCTGGCAGTATGTGTTCCAAAAACTTTTTGATATAACGTGGCATCGAGGATTGGTTCCTTGACGTCGCTTTCGCTGCCCTGCTGGTCATTAGAAAGCTGCTCTACTCCTTGTGGTTCTGGCTCTTGTGGTATTTCAGCCTGATTATGCTCCTGATCAGAAGTGTCCTCTGCCTCCTCTTCCGCATTACTATTTCCTTCTTTGTTGGATAATGGTGTGTATTGGGATGATGGCAAAGTCATCCTCACCGTGCTCCCTTGACTGGATGATGATGATGTGGCTGCCTTTGATGTCTGCATCTGGGATTCCACCTCAATTGATGGTGCTAGCTCTGGCAGTACTGGTGCAATCCCGATATCCTCCTGCACTGTCAGCACACCAGCATGCATACATAAAATGCCCATCTGCTGACCCAGCCTGGAGAACTGATTAGTTTTTACTAATTTACAGAATTGCTTGAAAGCAATCTGTCCAAAGGCAATTTGTTCTCCATTTAAAGCTCTCAGCCATATTGGTATTTGAAATTGTGTACTCTTGCTCCGGTAAGAAGATAGAAGCAAGAGCAAATCGAACGAAGCTCTTGAGATTGGGGTCTCTTATGTAAGAGAGTTTGTATCCCCGTTACTCAAGATAAGCCTCTTCTTGAAAAGCTCCGCTCTCCGCAATGAAATCTGGTTTAGTAACTGGCATATTGCCGTCCATAGGCAATCCTAAGGCACGACAGTAAAACCCCTCGGTGATAACAATCTCTTGATTGCGGATGGTTGTGGAAATATGTCCTTATTCTATTTCGCCCAAATTGTCGATCAGCTCATAATATAAATCAGTAAGAATTACTGATGGATTGAATTGAAGAAGACCTTCAATTCGCGCTCGAACAACTAGTGGTTGTAATACTGGTATTACTGGCTTTGGGTGCGTTTTGAATACAATCGCCATAGTGCTTGCAGATGTAAACGAGCGATGGCAGACAAGAGCTTGATCGCAACAATTTGCAATTCGGAGAGCAAGAGTGATGGAAAATGGTAGCAACAACAACTGAGTTGTTTGAGGTTTTAGGCGTATTGATGGTATTTCGACGGATTAGACTAATATTAAATGGAAGCGTAACCTTCGTTTTGAAGGTACATACTCAATAATAAAGTGGCTAGTCCTAAAAACAAAAATAAATAAATAAATAAATAAACAAAATACACGAATACTTCGCTTGGTAAATCAAAGCAAAAATTATTATGCGAAAAATGCGAAGGTGTCTGAAGGTAGAAAATCCTAAAAAATGCGAAAGTAAGTGTCGCAATTTCCGTATTTCTAAAATGGTAAATTCCAATGTAGTGACGAGTTTTTCGCAAAGTATAAAATGTTGCGAAGGTCTCGGGTTTTCCACAATACAAATAATGCAGTGCCGCATTTTCGCTACAATGTAAACTAGTTTTGGCATTTTCGCTAATACTTCGGTAAAAAAAATAAAAAATAATAATAATTGGACAAAAAATGACGGCCTTCAAAAACTGATATATCGGACATTAGTCATAGTAGCGCTTCACCCTTGAACCATTTACTCGAGTGTCAAGTAAATGTCCTTGGAGATCAGCTAACTGAAGTGATCCATTATTAAAAACTTCTATAACTTTATACAGTCCCATCCATCTGGTATGTAATTTTCCAGGAAACAACATGTGTCTATTATCATACAGAAGCACATAGTCCTCTTGTTTGATTTTTATTTTCTTGATGGATTCATCAAAAAAAAAAATTCTTTTATTTTGAACTCATTCAGTCTCGATTAATGGTTGGTTCTAATAATTCTAAAATCATTTTTATCTTTTCGATGTCGGCTTGTATACTATCCTTCGAAATTTTATGCCCTAAAAGGATGCCTTCCCTCATTCCAAAGTCACACTTAGCTAGATGCAGTTTAAGAGATGTCTCTTGACATCTTCTCAATGTTTTCTCTAATGCATCTAAAAGGTTTTTAGTTGATGAATAGACACAAAAGTCATCCATAAAAATTTCTAAAAACTTTCTTACAAAATTTTGAAAAATATTTGTCATCATACGTTGGAATGTGGCAGGTGCATTACAAAGACCAAAGGGCATTCGCGTATATGCGTACGTCCCCCAATCAGTGGTGAAAGTAGTTTTGGATCTATCTTCCTCTTTTATAAAAACTTGGTTATAACCTGAGAATCCATCAAAAAAACTATAACGTTCATGTCCAGCTACCTGGTCAAGAATGGTATCTGTATACGGCAGAGGATGATAATCCTTTGTTGTGGTAGCATTTAGTTTCCTAAAATCCTGACAAACTCTAATCTTGCCCGTCTTCTTCTTAGGTACTATAACTATTGGTACCCACTCACTGCTTAGAACATGATATATAATACCCGCTCTAAGACATCTATCTAATTCGTCTTTTACTAAAAAGGAGTACTTTGGATTCAATCTATATTGGTGCTGCCTAACAGGTATTGTTCCCTGAATGAGATCTATTCTATGTTCACCCCATTTAACTAGTATACCTATTAAATCATCCATCGACCAAGCAAACACATTTTGGTATTTTTGAAGAAGCAATATATACTCTTCACGTTCTTGGTCCGATTGGTGTTTATGTAGATTCAAAGTCTTACCTTTATTAATTTCTATTTCTATATAATCTGTTTTATCTACCATCCCCTTGGCCAGACTTGCTCTGGTTCCATCCAAAACTTCTCTCGACTTGGATGTTGTCGGTATGTCTACTTCCTCATCACTCTCATAGCATTCTATGAAACTGATCCATGATCTAGCAGGTCTAGCTAACTCCTCACCCCATCTCAAAAGGTGACCCCCTATTGGACTGGTTGTGAGAATACCTGAAAAAAATATCTGTTTGGTAGACCACTTTTGAATAGCATCTGCTTGATATAACCATGGTCTTCCAAATAATATCGAATAAGGTGGTGTACCTACTGGATTTATGACAAGGAAATTCATAACAAACGTCTCTGTCTCTATAACTACATTAATACCTTTTAGCTTGCCTACTGGTATACATTTAGTCGCGTCTGCTAAATGGATTTTGTGATAAGTGATAGGCTGTATCTGGTTTTCTAATCCTAATTCTTTAACCATTGTTTTTGTTACTAGGTTGATACTAGATCCTGAGTCTATTAGTATTCTATCTATGGTCTGATCTCCTATGATCGCACTAATCTCTGGAACTCCACAATCTCCTCTATCTACATATTCTACTCTATTACTGTATGCAGGTATTCTTAATGTAACTAACCTCTCCCCTTCCTCAGTCCCTACTGACTGAAGCCCTTCTTCCTTTGAAGTATAGCTCGAGGAAGATGTAGGTGTCTCACCTTCGTACTTATCTTTTCCCATGATATGGAAATTCTTTTATGACTTTTTCCTGTCAGTGTCTCCATTTGGTCTCTGAAGGTAATCTCCTTTTTCTTCCAGTGGGTTATAACATCGGCCTGATAGAGCCATGGTCGTCCTAATAACACTCTATATGATGATTGTCTCATAGTTTTTAATATTATAAAATCCATAAGAAACTTATGGTCTCCAATATAAAGTGTAACCTGGGATAGTTCTCCTATTGGTGATCTTCTAGTTGCATCGGCTAACCTTAAATGTCTTAAAGTGGGTGCTATTCTATGATGAATGCCTAATTCATATGCCATTTTTTTAGTCATTATATTTACACTAGATCCGGAATCTATGGGTACATTATCACTACTTAAATCTCTATGGCAGCCATTAATCATTACTTGAATCTCTGGTTGGCCTTCATCACCATAATTAACTAATCCTATGTTGACTACTGGTAACTTTGCTTTTCTTCTCTTTTTATTTTACAAAAATTGCTTAATTTCTTTTTTATAATGTTTATTATCGTCTAATAACTGTTTAAAAGTTATATTGGTCATTCTAGAAACAAGGTCTTCGACAATATTATAAGAATGGTTTCTAAGTGGCGACAGATCTCTAGATATCTCGCTACTTATAACTGGATCTGAAAATGTCACTTTTTTAACTTGTCAAGTTTCTTCGTCTAAAAGCTTCTTAGCTTATGAACTAATATCAACATCATAATGCTTGCCATTAGACTTATCAAGCTTTAATTCTTTATTCCTAAGTGATTCCTTTGGCTTTTTTTCAACAGAGTTAAGTCGAGTCGACAATTTAGTGGAATATCCTATCTCCCTAAACTATTTAAGGAATGCTGCTTTTAAAGCGTTCCAAGTATTAATTGTTTCCGGTACTAATTGACTGTACCGATTCCTGGTCTGCTTCCGTAGAAGACTTGGCAAAATTCTAACTTTATCCTCGTTCGTCTACTCTTTGTTTGCTATGGTAATGGATTCAAATTGCGACATATAACTATGTGCATCTTCAGATGAAGATCCCTTAAAGAAATCATATCTGATTTTTGTAGATGTGGGTGGCACTGGATTCAGGTGAATCTGTAGAACTAGGTGTTTCAACGGACTCAAATGAATCTACAAATGCTGTAGTAGCGTGTAAAAGATCATTAAACGCTTCAGGTGTTAATCTTGTTCTAACTGGTGAGTTTTGCAAATTTTGCAAATACAAATCTCTAGACTTCCTATATGCTTGTAAATGTTGTGCACGCTCTAAACGTTTATGTTCAATAATTGCTTGAGAGTATGTTCTTGGCATGCATTACATGAGAAAGATTCGTAGATGTAATACACTTAAAAATATTGCAAAAGGTGAAATTCATCTCCTCGACAACGGTGCCAAATTATGTGGTGGCCTAGTCATTATAGATTTCCACAAAATCAATGAATTACGTAGTATAAAAGGTTTAATCGTTCCCCAAGAGAGAGAATAATCTCATCTTTTGCATGGTAAATGTATGTATGATGATAAACAGACTAGAGTATATAAAGTTCACGATGAATACTACAATGACATAACTGGTTATCCAAAGATATTTGGGTAAATTGGCATCAAGGAACACCAATGATGAAACGATTTGGTCAAGGTCTGTAATTGTAAGAATAACTTTATCTTTCAGGCTCTTCAGGCATCAGGAAAACAGTCAGAACTGACAACAACTAGCAATTAGATTCATCAAGCAGAATCACGTTAGCTAAAAGTTCATCTTAATCAAACACAAAGAATTAGTTTTTATCGCAGGAAGCAAACAAGACAGAGCCTCAATCAATCCCATTATCTGAACACATAGCTCATTCAGAGTTGAAGGAGTTTCTGCTAAAAGTTATGTTTAACCGCTTCGGCTAATTCCCTGCGCACATTAGTTAGAATTGTTACTTGCTGGTGTCGCCTGAAAATCCGTGTTAGAGTAACTGAAATCCAGTATAACTTAAGAAATGTGTGTGACACAAACAGAATAGTATCACAATCAATCACAGATCATACAGAGTGTGTTCGCACAAATGATAAGAAGTAATTCTGTGAGAGATAAAAGAAGGAAAGAATGTTCAAGCTATAAGAACTTGCTCTTCGCTCTCTATTGGTACTCAGCTCTGCGTAGAAATGCGTATGTACAATGGCACATAGTGCTATCCTTATAGGAATGTTCTTCAGCCTCAATGTCGTTTACGAACCGTCAAATGTCGGTTCTGAACTTCTATTGCGTCTCTTTAGAACGTCGCAACTTCTACTCAAAATATGAATTTACAAAGTGCATAATAGGCCTTTACATGTATTTAGGCACTATAACACATTTTATATACATGGAAATTGATATTTTTTTTACAATATATATGACAAAATTTGGATAATGTGAGATCATAAGACTCCACATCTAGTTATCACTATTGTTGATTCATTGCATAGATTTGCAAATATTTATTCAAAGAAATTTCTCACGTCACAAACTACTAGCAACATGGTCACTCCATAAATTTAGCATGGAAACTAAATCCTCAAAGTGAGTTTGGCATTTGGATCAAGACTACTCAAGAATTTCATCTATCCATGTTGATATATGTTGATGCTCCAATGAATTCTTTGCACTTATTAAGGTCACAAACACATGATTGCCATATGTGCTACAAGTTGGCAAGACTATTCACATTGATCCAAGGCACCTATGTGCACTCATTAGAAATACCAATGAAGTGAGGAAGCTGAAACTACATTGAGACCAATTGCATGCAGACATTAGACAATTTAGCCAATAGAAGGGAAGAAATGATCAATGACTATGAAGCCTCAACTAATTGAAAGGAACTATTTGGATTAACTACTATATTCCTTTGCTAATCTTTTATGGATCACTTGTAATAGCTTGTTGAGTTAAAAACTACTATAAAAAATGTTGTCATTAGTAATACAAATTCTATATAATATGAGAACAAACATGAAAACATATCTTCGACTAATATTGTCTACATGGATGTGATAAAATAGCCTTAAGAATTCATTCAAACTAATAAATCAATACGGTTGACTCTTCTTTTACATTTATTTATTAGACAAACATTGCTTAGAGAATATCATCATATTGCAAGGGCATATTTATCCTTATAGACTTTGTAAATACTATGATGTTTATGCTCAACTAGAATGGATAAAAAAAAACTAGTACTAGCAACAGTAAGGATACTTATAAGGAAATTAGTCTCATTTAGTTCTAATCATTAACTTTGATGGCACTATTGATCAACCATAATACCCGATGAAACAAACATCAATACTTACTTTTGAATTGTTTTTAGTACTTATAATCAATGTGAGTGACACATCTTGCACAATTTAAGTCTATCCATTGTTCATTGAATCAAATGTGAATAAAGAGATTTGCATAGTTCCTAAAATACTGTGTCTATTGTGTGGTCTTGTATGTGAAACATAGATTCTTATTGCATGTATGTTCTAATGGATCTTTCAATGTTCAATTTTGTCATGTATAATTGTATTTTTATGTTTAGAGACATGTTGAATATTATGCATTATCACATGTTTATAGCTATAATGTCACAAATGATGATGTAGTAGACTGCTTATCGTACTCATATTGATTGTGAAGTTGTCGATAGATAGAAATTCTATTAATGTGATATCGATCTTACTAGTGAATCATATGAAAAAATGTGCACAAGATCAAAAGTAATGGTCCAGCACAGTGATGGTTGATGGATAGAAATTCGATTGTGAAGGACTAAGATTTAATATTCAAATTATTTCTTTGAGTAAAACTTTATCTATAAAAAAAACTCACTACGAAAAACGCAAACTTATAAGTAGTTTGTCATGTACCTATTTTTGACCAAAATTTGATGATAAAAAATCTGTATTTGTAATTGAATGCTGGATTACCAATATGTTTAGTTGGCATGAGAAAGGAAGACAAGATCTATACCTAACATAAAGAGTATAAAATGGACTCTTATATAAAGTATTCCTAGATGTCAGTCGAAGCTAACATTATAAAATGACCAAAATAACAATCTCAATAAAACACTTTTTGATGACTTGTGAGTAATATAACACCTATCTTGTTTGTTCACTACGAAATGATAGTCTTTTGAATGTACTTCTACTTATGATATGGCATGCCATATCAGTGTTTCATTACACTAGTTGGGTAGCACAATTCACTCTTCATCTTCATAATTGATTATGCAAGTTAAATTCATCCCTATAAAAAAAACATTACGGAGGCCTAACTGACATCAACACTAAAGATGTCACCATTAGATTCACACCCAGTGGTACTAGAGCACAATCCATGCTCATCCTCAAGCTTCAGAGTATAGAACAACATCCACATCACTTAGGCTCTAGAAAGCACCTATGGGAATCCCAAAGTACCACTATAGTGCATGCGACACAAGGCATGCCTTTTCTACAAGTGGATGATCCTATGGGCTCTAAGATCTATTCTAGCTTCAATCAGTTGATAGCAGAATTGATGCCATGTAATTAGCCATTGCACTATCCACCTATCATTGGTTGTTATGTCAATCAAGATGTTCATCCCTAGTTTTCCATTAGCTGGACTAACTCCATTCATAGTAGATCTTGAGTTGATGTACATTTCAATCCACTTAATAGCTAACTTTGCATGACTTTGATAGTCCGAGGTTAGATGCAGATTAATCCTAGTTACTCTAGGGTGCAATATATTGAAGTAGACTCTTGTTTCTACTTGAATATGTTTTTTCAATAAACATTGGACAAAACTCAAACTCTTCATTAATGTGCACATATTCAGTGGAACTACCATAGGAACTATTCATATGAAGACTTTCTCACACAAACTTCAATTACGAACTTTGAAGAGTATCAATGTCCAAATATAGCTAACAGCTTGTTCCAAAGGCTGTGAAGTATAGCATGCAATGTAGTGCTCCTAAGAATGTCTTATGGAAAGGAAAACATCAATTCAATCGTATATGGAAACTTGGCATTCATATAGCAGTATATGACAAGGATCGTCATACCGAGTTTTCATTTGTATATTAGTGGTGTTAGAAGATAAGAAAAGATTGAACTTTGATGCCAAGAATTGAAAAGTAGTACAAGCTTGTGCAAAATCATTTCCTCAATCAAAGATGAGGATTTTTTGCTGAAACCTAACCTGCCAAAAATGAAGGTTTTCAGTATGATTTGTTAGAGTGCAGTCCAATTGTTATGGGATGGCTGGACTTTTCCTTCCAATCCTTTTGAATTCCATTGTTCAGGGGTGGTCTTTTCATTGTGACGAGGATGGCTGACAAGCTAAATCTTTTGTTTGTGTGGGTTTAGACTCGCGAAGATCTGTCTGAACAGGAGGTAGTTGATCATCACATTCATCATCATCACCACCACCATCACCATCATCATTGGGTGAGGCTTTTGATGTCACTTCAGCAGCATCTTGTTGATTTGACTGTTTCTCTTTTGCATCTTGGTTGGGCCAGTACTCATCTGTAGTGAGAACCTGCACATGATTAGCACATAAGACTACTTGTATCATTAATCATTCAGCATTTTCTCCACTTCTACGCACAACAGGTGTCGTTTGAAAGAGGTAGTAGAAGTTTAAGAATGTATAGAACGAACAAAATCTGCACTGTTGCAATTTGTCCATAGAGATACTTCGACGGATTTTTTGATACAATGCAGCAGAAAGTTGGTTACAATAGCCAAGAAAAACACACTGCCGAATAATCTTCTAGGTGAATGATTGGGCTTACCCTCACTTGAAGCTGCAAAAACTTCACATAAGTAATAGCTTTTTCCAGCATGGTCACCAGATCAACCTGCAGCAATGTAATTCATAGCATGAATATTGTCCTTCATCAAGCCATGAGACCTGACGACTAACCAGATTAAAAAGAGTAGTCTCTATATGACCAACCTTGGAGCCATTTGGTATCAGATTTTGCAAAATTTTGAGTCTTTCACTTATGCGCTCGCGGCGGTGCTGCAAACACAAGAGAAAATATCAGCTGGCTAATGAAACAAGATGAAGGCGTTGCAAATGCCAACATTAATGAATAAGATCTGATCAAAGAACGTCACCCTTTCACGTTAATAAACTACTGACATGATCAGTTGGAATAATATATGATCTTTAGCTGCATGATACAGTAATGGTTATTGCATCAGGCTAACTGTAAATTACAGTGCACACTGCATGATGCTGTGGTTTATATCAAAATCCACGCAGTAGGTATGACGATGAGAACCTTCAGAAAGACATAACTTATTCTCAAAGCTAGCTTGTAGAGATTCTCATACATGCACGCTGCACTGGAGTTGTTTCTCTTAAGTCTTACCCGTGCAGCAATACTCTGCGGATCATTAGCGCTTCCTTGTCTTGCTCTAGGCTTGAGATTTGTGTTGAGAGCAGGGCCTAGCGTTTTTTTCCCAGAAGACGATGGCTTAAAGCTAACTGCATTTACCTCATCCCTTGTATCTACGTCCTCGTAGCCAAGTGATGTCCAGGAGCTCGATCTCTTCAAAGCTCCATTTTCCTAATAGCAGTAAAAACAACAGTATTACAACCAGCAGAGATGAGGAGAACCAGTACAGATGGAAGAGATTTGGTTTTTTTAATTCGATATTTTATCACTCTTGACAAGATGCAAATCAACTCCTGAGAAGACGTTGTCAGGTTACGTGCAGGAACAGTAATTAAGCGAATTATTGCGATCAGTCGAGGACAAACAGTGCTCTTACTACATGCATCCGTTTATTGTCAGATGATGTGTGCTCCATATCCGTGTGCAGTGGTCTTTTTAACGATCTCTGATCTTGAGAGAAACCAAGCACCAGAGATGATTTGTGCATTGCTGCATTAAGATTTTGCCAGTCGTTCTGCATTGAAAGAGGAAAATGGCTCTTAGACTCTTCCTTCCAGTTCAAACCCACATTGGAAGTTGCATAATAAGAGTCTGCCCAGTTTGCTGTCGTTTCAAGAGCTTGTCTTCCATCTACAGAAACCATAGGATTTCTAAGGAATTCGAAACTGTTTCCATTGACGCTGTGCGAATTGAGAAAATAATCTTCAGGAATAGCTGGTGAATGCAGCCCACTTAATCGTAGATTGCTAGCATATTGAAACGTCGGTGGGCTTTCTAGATCTTCGTTGCTCAGATAGATAGCTTCAGAATACGTGGGCTTGATGTAAGTATCAGCCTCCAGACCACTCGGAATATATCGTTGCGATCGGAGAGAAAGAGTATGTGAATCATCTAAGTAATTAAAACCCATTTGCATTGGAAAATCTCCTGCTGTTTTCGGAAGTAGAGATGCATTTGCAGTTACATCTTGACTGGACCCAAGCTTTGAGGTCAAATCTAACATGGAGGCATCTAGGCTTCTTTCTCGCTCATCCTCTTGCGATTGAACTGGCTCGATCGAGTAGCCATATAAGCCAGGCGTAGAGTCTGCACTCAGGAGATGGGGTGACGCAAACAAGCTGCCAAGCGATGCATTGGGGTGGTGGAAATTGAGCTCCGATTCATTTACTCGCATGGCATCAACAAAATTTACCGATGAACTTTGTTCTTGCCATGATCTAGCCGTAAATAATCTCAGCTGATTGTCCTGATGAGGAGATGTTTGCATTTGCGTAACTGTGCTCAAAGATAATTCGGAATGGTGCCCATGAAAGCACGAAGAATCGAATGAAGCTGCTACCATCATAGATTCATCGCTGAGCTCAGCTTTATTCAAGCCTATTTGCCAGTTTTCAAATGATCCTGCTGCAGCCCAACACCTTTGCAGCGGCACGGACGTTGAACAGGATTCGGCATGCATGCCACGACGCGAACAGGACTCATCCAGAAAGGGGACTACTGTATCGGATAATATCACAGATGAAGCCGATTTAGGAGAAGTAGCTGATTGGCTTTCCAAGCCCTGCTTTCTCTTGGAAAACTGCTCAAATGCTTGAAGCTCCAACGTCACGCTGGGTTTACTGTTTGCTCCATCCTCCGTGCCTTTTCTCATACTGCTGATACCTTTATGGAGATCGATTGGCCTGCTCATGATTGCCATAAACTTTCTCCTGGAAAATGATCGACACGGTTGTGAAAATTGCATTCAGCTATTTTTGTCAGTCCACAAACCATAAAACAACTGATGTTGTCGCTGCCATACTACGAGATATAGTCTTTTCACATTTCACAGACAAAGTCAAACAAGAGTTCTCCTTGATCTTCACGAAGCCTCTGGATAATGCATATACAACATCAAAGAGTGCGAAGCAGACTTGAGAATGACATATAGTAAAGGTAGTTTATTTGGTGTGTGTTTCGCTTGGATGGAGCAACAGGAGGCCTAAGAACTTCAATCTCTGCCGATCTACAGAAACTATCGCTCTTTATTGACGTTGATAGAAATGTTGGAATGAGCAGCTATTGTGATTGACGTAGAAATTGTTAATTCCAACGCTGAATCGAATAATATTGCAATAACTTTCAGAGACTTACAAACTACTGCATGCTCGTAAGTTTCAACTCATTTTGGAGGCAAGGCCCTTATTTTCTCAAGTTTGGAAACACAAATCTACAAGCTTGACTGCATACGATCAGATGTTATACTAGTGAACTTGTTTGGAAAACTTTTGCATGCTGCGATGGCAAAGTAGGTTTTATACCAGTATTGATAAGGATCGAATTGTCGTAGTCCAAAAGGCTATCAAGACATGATGGGCTTTCTGGTTAGCTGCAGTATATGAAAGGAACTGCCATTAGGTACAGCAACATATAAAGAGCTTAACCTTGTCAGTAGATAAGGCAAGACGAGAGTTGGGGTGACTACAAGCCAAAACTGATCCCGTCTACCAAAGGCGCTTTAAACCTAACAGGTTTCAACAATAGACGAAGAGCGCAGCAGCTCAGAAACTTAATAGAGACACTAAAAGATACAAAAGCAACAGAGAACAAAAGCTTTACTCAAAGATTTCTACAGCAACTGTACTGATTTCTTGTGTGTGGATTTATAGCACTAAAAAAGAAGCAACTTTAGGAAAGGCTTAACCTAATTCCCAGAAGAAGTTTCAAAGGTTTTGCACGAGATCTGCAATGAATGTCTATGTCACTTACAAGTCTTGAACATTCCACTTGAGCATATAATACTAAGAACGTTATAAGCTAATCGTATAGTCACTCCAGTTTCTGGCTTGCATTGCAAGTAGAACCGCCATCTCAGTACAGACGTGGGTGCTAGAGACAGTCTAAATGCCATCATTGACTTTTAATGCATCACCATCAAAGACGTTACGCTGCTGATGATTGAAAAACACTAAAATACTAGCAAATGGCCTAAAGCCTTGAATTTTGAAGCATTTCGGAATTTGGTGAAGATTCTTTGTGGCTGCAACGCTTGATTAGACTAAGCAAACAAGGAATCCTGTAGGTCTAAGAAAATATTTGCCATATAAGAACAGCTTGTCACAGCAGTATGTAGCCAGAGTGTATATCGTAGACTAGTAATTAAAGCCAGTAAAATTGTTTGGACTTCCTCTGGCATATATAGCACTCCATATACTAATATTCAATCCACGAATGTCCTCATAGTGTGTGTAAAAGTCTCCTTATTGCTGAATACTATGTATAAAAGCAGGTAAAATCTACTTTCAGATATAAAATTTTGAGGTCAATCCAGGGATGAAGAAAACGTTTTCAGCCATATGAACAGTTTTTTAGTTGCAATATTGTGAGGAAATTGGGGGACTGGGTATCACAGATACGTGTACCTGGATGCATAGGGAGGAAAATGTGAGCCATCAGAAGAAGTTTCACTGTTGTAAGCCTTTGACAAAATACAAACCAGCATTGAACTACTTCAAGAGGAATCGTTTTTAGCTAAATATTGTAGAGTACATGTATTTGGATGCATATGAATAGGAATGAGGGACATGTGAAATAAGAAAAGATTTTCATGAATTCAAAAATTGGATATTTTGGGGTTGATTTCTCAAAAATAAATTATGGCATGGCCATTGAGTCATAGACATAAATGAACATACTTAGATGCCTTGGATTGTACATCACTAGCAAATCTTTCCTCGAGCATAAAAGATAGTCAGGCCATGCCCTTTTCATGGATAAAATAGTTTATTTGCACCACACATGTTTACTTCAGACTTTTTATGAGCCGTTATAGGCATGTAAAATCTCTTGATGGCTATAATTTGCTTCTAGAATTTCTATATTGAAGTACTCATAGTATGCCCATAGGTCTTCAAAGTAGCATGCATAAGACAGTCTCTGGACTAGCAAGTCTCTCAACTCGATAGTCGACAATGACTCGACACAACACTTGTCGACACAACACTCGACATCGACTCAACAATCCTTGGACTTCGACAGCGACATCATAGCCATTGACACCTTCAAATTCTATAACTATGGTTATCTTCGAAACCTACTGATGTGTCGATTAGTTGATTGGTTCTATTGTGACAAATGATTCGAAATACGATGCTCTTAATCAGACTTCTGCAGTGCTAAATTCACGCAATAGTCTGATAGTGTCTCTTGACACTTCAAGCTGTCACTCATACTTTTGCACCCGATAGTCGTATCAAAGCTTGTGTTGATTGTCAAAACATTTTCAGTGTTATTATTCTTCTGGACATTAGAATACTCAAATTAAAGCCAATTGATTTGCCAACGTGTCTAGGACTTAAAATCAGTAAAGATATGTGTCCTTAGACACTTGTTGAAATCTCTAACATCAAAAAATATTCACACCACTCATTAATCTTCATTTTCTTGTGTCTTATCAACTAAGTCGAAAGTGCAGAATCACGGCCGTTGTTGATGTTGGATTTCAATGCTCAGCCTCAAATCCATTTATTAATGAGCATCCTAAAAAGCCATTCCACTACTACAAAAAATGATTATAGCGACGAAAGTTTGCGATGTTTATTTAGTAAAAAATAAACGTCACTCCGCGATTATTATAGCGACAAATAGATCATTTGCTAATTGTCACAAATAAACGTCGCTTTGCGATAGGATGATCATCGCTCTGCGACATAACATATTCGACGCTCGGCGACATTACAGTTTGCAACGAATTAGTTTCACTTTTCTTACGTCTAGCGATAGTACATACTGACTGTCGTCGAGCGCGTTTGGCACCGAAATTTTTTTCTAAAAAAACGACGCCTGAGCGAAGCTTCCAATACCGTTGCCGCGCAACAATTAACCTGAGCGACATTTCAGCAACTAAAAAGCAACGCTTAACCGTCTCTTTTCTGAAATATCGTCGGTCGATGCTGTAACTATTTAGCAGACTATAAAACCCGAGGAATAGTTTGTTTGTAGCGACGGTTTGGCGACGATTCCTGAATGTCGCCAGGTGATGGACTGGAAGAGCGACGTTTAAGCAATGTTAGAGCGACGATTAGACGTCTCCATGTATGTACGTCGACACTGTCATTAATTTGCAGACTGTAAAACCCGAGGAATGGATTTTTAACAGCGACGGTTTGGCGACGATTCCCGAATGTCGCCAGGCGATGGAAGATGTAAAACATCGCTAGGCGACACATAGCGTATATTCTTATGATTTTTTACAAATTTTCCTTGAGACTGGAACTTCAATTGAGAGAATAACCATGGAAACACTCAGAGACAAATGGAGGATACAGACCTGCCAGAAGATAGAATCTACCAAGAAACCAAAGATGAAACCGTCAATGGCAGATACAAGTGACAAAAGGAAAAAAAGACACTCGGAAAGCACTCGAGCATGCAAGTTGTGAAGCTACTGGGAGCTCTCCAATTTTGAGAATGTCAACCAATTGCAGCAATAAGACATTTTGGTTAAACTGCAGCAATTTGTGAAAAATAGTTTTTGTGATAAAGACTGGCGACAATAAGCACTTGGTTTTATGTAAGCGAATGAGGATCTACGCTTTTTCAAGTGACGATTGAGGATGCCGATGCAAAGTAGAACGACATCATCCAATATGAGTTGCAGTGGGTCCTGCAACACATTAGGGGTGGGATGATGTTGGCTGATTCTGACGAATTCCCAAGATACTCGGACGGAGCAACTCAAGAGCACCTCTCACCTTAGACCGAGGAGGTCTCTGAGAAGATGAGACTAATGAAGACTGAGAGCCGAGTATGAGAGCCAAGAAATACTAGCTAGGAAAGACATGCAAGAACTGTGTAAGCTTCATGGGGAATCCCGGAAGATGGAATGACCATGTAGGAACTAGTATCTCTAAGCAAATGTAATGAATGCAAGTAGACCCCTCTTAAAGAAAGTAGAGTGAGCCACCTTTTGATGGTGACCTTTAGTGGAGAGCATTATTCCACTTGTAATTTGTGAAATGTGGAAATTCCACTAGGATGCCACCTAAGGAGCTCTCTTGCTTATTTAAGAGACTCCCTCTTTTTGAAGAGAAGCTTTTTGTGAATTGTATCAACTCCATGCTGAAATGAGAAGAGCCTTCACGAGTTTGGTGCATCCATTGAGCTCCTTGATCATGCTTGTTTCTTGAGTGATGCATTTATGATCTTGCCCTTCCCTCCTTTTGTGTGTGTGGTTGTAGAGTGGATTAGATTTGCTGCTTAGAGTGGATTAGTTTCTTTCTTGTTTGTGGATTAATGTAGGAGCCAGCATTCAAGTAAACTAAATAGGCTGGATTTGTGGTGTAGTTCTTGCATATCTCTTTACAATCCAGTTCTTGATGTTCTTGGGATGTCCAAGAATCAATAGACTGGTTGGTTTCTTGATTCTTGGACTTCTAACATGTTGTAGATTACTTCTTGGTTCTTGTTTTGTCAATTTATGCAACTGTAGCTCAGTTTAGTAATGCTTAGGATCTGATTTAGTTTATTTTTAAAAGTAGATAGCTGTAGAATCTTCTAAATGTTCATATGGGCTGCACTCTAATCTGTGAATGAGCGTTCTTGGCTTGCATCTCTGTTAGAATGTAAGTGCGTTCAAGAGAGTTTGACCCTGAGTAGTCCTCTGACAGGCAAGACAAAAAAACTATACCACAATGACAATCTGTCCCCTTTGCCTGGTGTGGCATTGTAAGATCAAGAGCACACATAACAAATGCCCTGAAGTCTGGTAATAGGCAGAATACCAAGCCATAGAAGCTGTAAACAAGAAGAAAAAGAACCGTAGTAAACAGATCCTCTGGATCAGAGGATCTATCAACAATAAACCATGATCTGATACATAGATATTATATTGGTATTGATATTGTTAAGTTTTTTTATTTCAAACATTGTGTTAAAGTACGTGTTTGTAGTGTTATGTCTCATTCTAAATTTTTTTTCTTTATTCCTATACAGGATGCTATTGAAATAGATGCCTTTGGTATGAGACATGAAGGCGTCCGAGGTGTATCAACCAGGAGAAAGGATGTGTCTCTATCTCATTATTTGAAAAACTTTCAAAATAATGAGATTTGTATATATCATTCATCTTTTAATCCATATGCAACCACTGTGATTATGGCCATCAAATGATTATTAGTTTGTTTAGGAGGCCATAAGTACGCAAAAGGAATGTCATATAAAATAATGTTTGTCAAAAGGGATTTGGCAATTAAAATGTTGGGCTATACTCCCAATGAGACTACAAAAAGATCATCTGCAATAACCCTTTATTTGGGTTACATTGATATGAGCAAAATAAAAAATTTAGAATTTTTGGATCCATATGAAAGGAGATTATTCCTTCATGACAATACCATCCGTCTGAATCTTGAAGAGGATGATGATGATAATTAAACAATTTTATGTAATAAATTTCTAATATATTACAAGGATCTCTCTTTTGTTATGAATTTGAATGCCTTTCAAAAAATCGTACCATTTGGCGAGTTTTTAGCTTGATATCTAAATTGTGCTCTTCTATAAAACCACTGAAAAAGTTGAACTAAATATTTATTTCTTGAATTGTGTCCTCCATGATTTGTAGCTCTATGAAATGCTCTCCTTGCTTGCCAATGAGATTTTTCCATTCCTTGTGATGACTAGATACTTAAGCTCCCATATTCCTTCGCAAAATAAGTTTCATGATGAAGAAGGATGTATTGCAAACAAGAATTTTGATTAGTTACATCAGTAGAAAAAAATATAGGCCTAAATGAGATAAGTACCAGATAATGATATAGATTAGCACCATGTAATGAGTAACGTTGTCTTTTCCCCAACAATCATGCACAAATTTTACAAATGTGGTGCAATGATTTTGCAAAGTCCTCATATCTTCTGTTGATAGGTTTTCCTTCCTATTAACACCTATGAGTTTGTCTAAGTTCCACACTTGTCCCTTTTCCACTCAATTACTTCCTTCCAGTGTTTCTGTTGCTTGAACAATTTCTCTCCAATTTTCGTATCTAACACTTGATTCTTTGCATGTGTGATTGTATAAGAATCTTCTTGCTTTAACACCTCCAATTGATGGCTTATTAGGAATGTTTCCTTTTTTTTCGGAGAGTCTATCACTTTTTTCAATCATGACATTCCCTTTATGTAGTCCTGCATTTGACAGAGCTATTTCCAACCTCCTAATTGATGCTTTAGCCACAAACTCCAATTTATGATTCCATGCTAGTAGAATATGCAAGTAAATAAGTTTTTCAATAATACAAACCTCATCATGCAATGTGCATATGTGAACATTTTTTAATGGAATTGGCAGAACACTTTTCATATTTGGATTTTTCAGGTTTTCATGTTGGGCCAGTGTTTGACCATTCCAAATTCATATTGCAGCAATCCTTCATGCAATAAAGACATGGATGCTTTGATGTTGCCCCATGAGAGGCATTATACATACATTTTAATGTTTTCAAATCCCTTGCAAGGTGCCATTGAATTTGAAAGCTTCCATGGTTTTTGACTGTAAATTTCTCACCCTCTAATTGTCTCTTTATAATCTCGCCATAATTTGTTAATGAAAATATCCATGAAAGTATTTTATGGTCCTCTTTCAAGACCTGTAGAGAAGCAAGTAAATAAAAACTGGCAAGGTATGAAATGCTAATAACAATATTACAAATGAAAATTGAAATGTATACCCGGAATGCCGCCAACCACCATGATATGTGATTTTTCGATTGAACACTAAATGTTCAATCATCTGTATTTGAAATTTTGTTCATCAAAGTGACACTCACTCATTTTAACTTTTGACCTTTGATGACTTTAGATTCATCCAATTTTATTACAATGATAATCTTTCCATTTACTTGATGTTTGTCTAGTTTATAGAATCAAATAATGTATTTTAGAATATTTTCAATATCAAGAAAAATATTATTGCAATTGTTGTAATTGAGCTCACCGTATTATGATTTGTATACTTCAGTTATATGAAGTGGTTGGCCAACTACTTTGAATATTCCGTCATTATAATAATTTCTTGCTAATCTTACCCGATATGGACGCGGAAGATAAATTTTTTTTACCATCACTTGGAAAAAGCTTCTTTAACTATTCTAAAAAAAGTAGAATAAGCATTTCTGCTAATTCCAAAAACATCACATGCACCTTGTATCACATTTGCATCCAAGTATAATTGAACCTTAATCAAAACATGCTCTGCAATTTCATTTTTCATTTTGTCAAACCGAGCATTTTTCATCATTTTCTTTGCTGATTTTCTTGTTAACACATGACTTAAAGATGATCCAATGCATGAACGATCTGTTAAATAGTTCTTTGCCACCAACATGATCTGCAACAAACATAAGAAACCCAAATTATGTTTAACAAATAAATAATTCATGTTATCAAGTGCAAATCAAACTTAAATGACATATACAAATCAAATAAATAGTTTATATGAATACATATTTGAATGTTCGAATTCTTTTTTTCTAATTGCCGCTATGTGTAGATAAGTCATCAATATTCTTCATCGGTACTCTCTTTCTTTTCCTTTTCATCATTGCCTTTTTGATAACTTTTATATCAACAACAGATTTTAAACTCTTGGATCACAACTTTTCCAAGGATTCTAACATTTCTTGGTGATCTCCAAAGAGTAGTGACTGTAGCATTCAACTCTGACATAACATTCTTGAGTGCATTGTTTTCAGCACTAGTGTGTTGCACATAATGAAACAATTGCTGATTTTCACATTGCAATTGTTAATTAGCAAACTGTAATTGTTGATTAAGACATGTTATGCATTCCAATATCACGCAACCTTTGACAATATCCAAGTAATCCGCTATTTCCTTCACATACAAATCTAAGAAGATGAGCTACGGACTTAAAATCTGGACACAAATTGGTAGCTGGATCATTAGGACAAATTGATCCATCCACCCACAAATCTATATTCATATGATTATTGATTCTCAATTCTCTAACTATTGCAACAACATTCTCTACAACTTTCAAACTTTTCTTAATAATTGGTGTCCATTGCATAGGAAGAGCTACATGCAAATGGAACATTGCCATTGTTGAAAGCTACAATCCGTAAATGCTTCAAATTACAATTAATCAACACGAATAGATCTATCATACCTTACTTTTGTAATGTTTATGTTGCGTTGATAAATCATAACACCTCATATTTCACTATAAGCATACAATGATTTCAAAAGTTTTGCTACTCCCGCTTCAATTTTTGCATTGAGCACATCAAGATTTTCAGTCTTAAAGCTCTAGTCCTGAGTTTTGGAATGAGCATGCAGAGAATTTATTACATCTCATTCTTAACTAACTTTTGTCCAAAGTTAATCATACCAGTTAAACGTCGGACAAGGCCGAAAACTCAAAAAACGATGACCAAAAGTTACCGGTTCACATTCTCTCTCTCTCTCTCTCTCTCTCTCTCTCTCTCTCTCTCTCTCTCTCTCTCTCTCTCTCTCTCTCTCTCTCTCTCTCTCTCTCTCTCTCTCTCTCTCTCTCTCTCTCTCTCTCTACGTAACCTCTCTCTAAAGTGAAATTTCTTAAAGGGCCCATTTTGAGCCCATATTTCCTCTAATGACTGTTTAATCAAGCGCAAATCAATTTTCTCATCAGTCTATTTGTCATTTTATTGTATAAGAATCAGTGTTCTCGCCAGTAAATTGTTCTAATAATTAGTCGCAAAAATGTGTTTATTGCTGCCATGTGATGATTCAACCATGGTGGGTGTGTGGTGGCTACAAAAATCCGTTAATAATGCACTTATCATGACGGATGAGTCAATGACGACGACTGAAAAGATAAGAGCATGATACTAAATGAAATCAAATGAATTCAAAAAAGATCCAGAGCCATTCTATCTCAATGACTTGACCCACCTCTATAAGTTTTGATTTGATGCTTTGCGGCTTCCCTTGCTAGGCTTTCGTTCAGATCCAGGCATATTTTTTTCATCTTAGTTTTTGAAGCCACTGTATATAGTGCTGAATCTTGCAAGATTTGATCAGGTGAGAGTATATATGGGTTGGAGCTACTATATATATAGTGCTAAATCTTGCAAGATTTTATCAGGTGAGAGTATATATGGTGGCTACAAAATCCAGGCCATCCATCGTTGCTCTTCTCGATTGATCTTTTTTGTATCTATGAGCAAAAATTCTAACAAAATGACATTAATTGTGTGATCATGAGCCTCTTGTGCACATTGGTGTGAAACTTTAGATATGTCTTTAAGAATATGTTTCATGAGTAATTACAATGAAATTAATTTAATTACAAATATTTTAATAGAATAAAAAAGAAGAGAAGTGTGAAATGTTGTATGAAATGTTGAGATATATAAACACAAAAAATCTCTACTAGCAACAATTGAATATATATTTTAGTACAATTCAATCAATCTCATATACAGACAATTCCTCATTTACATCATCATTGATATCTCGCCATTCATCCGAGTCAAGCTCTAAACGTAGTTCAAGCCTACGTATACTTCTCGATATAGGTGCTTGCAGTTCATCTTCTTGATCGTTTGCATCACTTTCACACTCATCTAGTAGTCTAATTCTTTAAAGGATTTCAAATAGATGGTCTACTCTTGTTGGAAGATTAGAAGTATCATCATCAATATTTTCATTGATTTGCCACTTTCGGCTCTTAGGTCATTGTCAATGACATCCCAATCGTCATGCTCATTTGGCTCCACGAGATAATCAATTGTTTCTTCCTCTTCATTATGCAGATTCTCTTCTGAACGATAGCTTTCATCTTCTTCGTCATGATTGTATATTGTCGCATCTTCAAGCTCAATATTTTGGAAAACATTTTTTTTCTTGTCTTTGTTTGCATGACAAATAGCCACCTCATATTCGATGGATCAGGATAAAGGGCTATCTGCAATACAAGTGAGTTGGAGAATGAATCTAGTGTGCTCAACAATTGATTTATAATTAAAAGTACCAATGATTGTTACCTATTCACAATGAATTGGTAAGACCAATGTCTCATTGGAAGAGAAAAGGATCTTTGTTGAATCAAGAGCATATAGTCCATTTGAATCCAATCATACAGTTGCATGTGGCCCTCGACATATGTAATTTGAAACCATTTGACATCGAACAAAAAGATCTTGAATGGTTTCAACATAGTCAAGGTCACTTTCAACCAAATTGGTATCCCTTGCACTACTGCAATTGGCTTGATGAAACCTTGTCATCACCCCACAATCAAATGTCGTTCTTTTTTTGTCGATGCATTCAATGCGAAAGTGTTGTCCACTAGACCAAGGAGCGGTATGCCGCCTATACTATCATATTGAAAAATGCATATATCAAATAACATATTCTTGAATAATGTGTTACAATGCCAAAGCAATTATCATATAAATAATAAATAATGAGTCTGAGTTTAGAGACAAACATGCCAACTACCACTGTGCGCAAGATCCCACTCCAAATTTGATATTTGTTTTCCACCTGCACAAGCATCATTCACGGCTTCATATAGCCAAGAAATGTTGCATTGATCTGGGAGCTTTTCCAATTCGGATGGAAAAGTCTGGCCCCTATGTGACCGACGCCACCGCGTTCTATCAATATTCCGTTGATCTTTGGATTTTTCGTATACATCAATCCAAGATGACAATTCTTTTGTCTTGTATAGCATGATGCAAACATTTTCTCTCATACACTCGAAAAATTTAGCACGCGTTTCTTTTCCTTGTGGAATGCTCTCTTGTTTGTTGCTCTCTTCACTATCATGCCATAGTCTTGGAGCCCCTAGATTTAATTGTGTCAAGTACTCTGTAATGTAAAACAAAGACTCTTATGCCATCCAACCTTCCACCATACTACCTTCTACACGCCTTTTTGGCAAATAAAATCTTTTAGGACTTTCA
The DNA here is from genome assembly GCA_029204225.1 of Diphasiastrum complanatum. Lineage (NCBI taxonomy): Eukaryota > Viridiplantae > Streptophyta > Lycopodiopsida > Lycopodiales > Lycopodiaceae > Diphasiastrum > Diphasiastrum complanatum. The sequence continues at coordinate 33,318,813 of CM055095.1, forward strand.
TAAATTGCTCTAAAAAAACATCCATCTTCCACTCACAAGGCCCGCTAGCTCACCACATCAACAAAGATGAACCAATAGGTGAATTTGGATGTCCATGAATGATGGAGGAAGGCATCTCTCGAAAGCACAAACAATCTCAAAAGCTTTGAGATGCATGCGTCCTATATCTTCTGTATTTATGTCTTTTGAAGATATCCACCTGCATATTCGTCGCATACAAAAATAGAAATGCGTCAATAATATACATATACATGCGAAATGTGCTCATTTGAGTGACGTTAAGACTCACGAGCAATATCTTGTAATAGTCGACAATTCTGAAATAATGTTTCGTATATCTTTGGTGAAACACCCTTTCAATGCCACCGAAAATACATGTTGTCAACATAAATAGGCTGAAATATAATTGTCATGACATTTTATGCAAATAATCTTGATTATATGCGTCACTAATTAAACACATCAAGTACATATACCTGTATCATCTTGTGCTAATCATGAGACTTTAATCCGGATAATTTGTTGTCTGCGATAAATGCCCCTCTTATAGACCCCGCGTATCCAATGGTAAATTGCATATGTATAACTGTCTTTATATGCGTACTCTCTTCCTTCGACAAAATCCACGATGCACGAGTTGATCTTGACCTTGACTCTTGTCCATCTTTAGTCCACAAGTGTCGCATTCAAAACAAAGATTTTTTCGACCCTGGGTCAGGTTGGATCGGTTAGGATTTCTCCAACCCTTCACTAAATTATCTGGGGGTGTTCGACACTAGATTGAGTCGGATCGGGTCTAATCTCTCCGACCCCAAAAAATTTGATCCTCAGCATAATTTTTGACCCAGTGTAAATTTTTTGATCCTTTGTATAAAATCCAGCCCATTGTAAATTTTGATACTGTTAGTCAGAAATACGACCCAACGACTTCACCTTGACAGTCCATCTATGTTATACATGTATTTACAATTACAAGGCGATTGTAATTAATATAGAAAATAGCATTCAATGCGAGTTAGTTGTACATATTTTCAGTATATGTAGTCCTAGAATCTTCATCCGAAAACTTCTTCTGATATACAATTACTACTGAAATTGTAATAGACAAGATATACTTCTATTGCCAGTGTTATCACACACAATGATCAGCTGAAGTAATTACTTCAAGCATTGTACTCATTGTTGATATTAATCAGAGTGCAATTATCTGTCTTATTATTGTTATAGTTCACTAAAGTTTGTTGAATCAATTCAGTTTGAACATTCTACTACTGATTGTGGTGCTTCCGATCCACGCACCAGCTTCCGCTCATTCCCACTAATTTTTGACATGGTATTAGAGCGGGCATCCAAGTAATTTGCTTCTCATTGCAGATTATTAATCTTGTTTCTATCAAGACAATGAACTAGCAAGCGTGTAGCCAACAATATTCTGAAATCATTGTTACTTCCAATGATCTCGTTCAGCCAGAATAAATCTGTCTGCTCTAATCGAAAGGCTTGGTGGAGGGAACTATCATCTCTGGAAGTTCAAGATGAAGGTCATGCTATTAGCCAAGGAACTGTGGGACATTATTGACGGCACAAAACTCAAGCCAGAGGGTGAAGCAGCTACTATCACCAAGTGGAGACTGAAGGATGGCAAAGCTTTTGCCATGATCACTCTGAACATAAAAGACACCCAAATCAGTCAGTTAAGAGCTGATCAGACTGCTAAGGATGCATGAGACATCCTAACAACCCTCTACGATATTAGGGACCTCACCTCCAAACTCCATTTGAGGAAGAAATATTTCTCCCTGAGAATGTTTGAAGCACTAAGTGTTTTGAGTCATCTCAACACTTTTCAAAATCTCATGCAGCAAATGATTGCAACTGGCTCAGAAATACAAGACTCCGATGTTGTTATGAATCTATTATTGAGTCTTCATGAAGCTTATGGAAATTGGGTCATGGCAATTTCGATCTAGGATCATCTAACTCTATCAAGAGTAATCTCATTACTTCTACAAGAAGAAATCAGAAGATCAGCTTCCTCCTCAGGCCTAGGATCGGATCCACGAACACTATATTCAAAAAATGAGAAGTTTAGATCCAAAAAAAGAGCAATATATAGTCTAGCTTGAATTTAGCTCTGGGTCAAATTTTGACTCAGGGTTGAATTCAAACTCTTCATCCTTCTAGACAAAGCATAAACTATTCTGCAGATACTGCAAGAAAACTAGACATGAAATCAAGGACTACAATACTTTGAAATATAATAATAACCACCTGCCAAACTAGAGTTAGGCCCAATATGGCCACATATACTGACAAACCCAGGCTATGCCCCTGAGTATAGCATAATGAACTCAAAATCACTGTACAAGCTAATTTCTTCCTACGTGTGGCTACCCGGCTAACCCAAGTAGCCGTCTACGGCATCAGTGCCCGATCAATATATCCTAACGGGTCACGTCCAGAACACAACCATATATAGTAAACCAAATAAACTGTACACCAATTACATCATCACATCTAGAGCTTACATAGAATGTATATCAGATTAACTCTGATTTCTAATCGTGTGATCTTCATCTACAATTTTTCCAACAACAACACTGAGATCTTGGGAATTGTGCGATGGACGACTCAAGCTTTGCAATCTAGGGGTGGAGAGAGGAATCTCTACTTCTACCCTTGGAAGATTCACATTTATGCACAACTGCAGGTGGTGAGGGAGATGAAATATCACGCTCCTACACATGGTGTGCCCTCCTTGGCTTGCTTTGCTTTCTATTGCACCTAGGAGAACATGACTTCTCTCATTAGGCTTTGGCCTAGTTGTGAAAGCACTCTTGAGTACATGATCATATGTGTTCTTAAGCCTTATGACAAGTAACATATCTTTCGACATTATGGTGACTCTCTTTTCATGCATATAGATGATTAACCAATGATATATTGCTTCTTGATGCTCCAAGCAATGGCTAATATACCTACACTAAACATAAAATTAGAAGTGCATCTCTTATCATCAATATTGCTTTCCCAATCAACATTTGAAAAATCAACTGAAATTGTCTTGAATGGTAAGGAAGATATGTCTTTAGTAGAGTTTTGGAGTAAAAGATTGTGACATCCCCAGTTTAGGTGCCTTAATACTTTTCTTAGAAGGTCAATCGTGGATGGATGCAAGATGGAATCCGTAGTCCTCGATAATATTATGTAGTACTGGTAAAGAAAAAGCTTTTTTGTTCTTACCTTTTTAGAAAAGAAGCTAAACATTTGGTCAATCTATTTGTGAGAGTAACCACCAATAAACATCCTATTTTGCTAGCTGCTATTTGAATTTTAGTTTCTCTGACAGTATTTTCACGTTGCAAGTAGAGAATCTCAAAAAGACTATTACCAAAAATCTACATAGAAGTCCTCATAAGTTGTATGGAGGGCCTCTAGTGTTGTGATGTTCCACCTCACATCATGCGAGAAAGATTTGATAACTTCTCTCACAAAGCGATAGAAGAGAGACTTGGGAATCAAAAGTTTTGTTGTTCTATTGGAAGCATTCATATATCCCTGAGATATGGGCATCTCTTTTGGCTATTCTCACCCTTGTAGGTTTAATAGCCGGACTACTAGAGGCACAAACGTAGTTAATCTCATTGTATGCTTTGTACAAGATGACATGCTCATGTATCACAACGATGCAATGAGAGGACAGTGAGCATGAGAAGAGGCTGAGGCACATGTCGTGACAATACAACTCTGGGATATCGATACGACATGGGAAGGAGGGTACTCTAGAGGAAGATATAGGCATTCATACATTGTGGCGATATGCGAGCACTATATGCACATATTACAGGAGCAAACATCTAGAAAAAAAAACCCAAAAATATTGCAAGGAGCACTTATGTAGGGGTGGAAATTTTCAAATAATTATGTTCTCATGTGCGATAAAAAATTCTAGATCATGCATCGGCATGGAAAGATTCTCATGTGCATGTGTCATGATATTTTGCCATACGATTCTAACAATGATGATATGTTTGCCATACGATTCTAACACATGTACATGTTGCCTTCGGCTTGAGCCACATGTCCATGCGAGAGATACAACCAAAATTTTGCATGTGTGAGTAGTACAGTAGGCTTATGCGCCATGTGTGCATCATGTGCCATTTGTTGTGACATTATATAGCCACTAGACTTCACACACATGTCATCTTTTCATTCTCTAACACGTGTCCTCTTGTTATTCCACTAAAATCTGGCACGTGCAGAATTCTAATCGTTGAATTGTCTACATGTGTTTGGTTCAATCGAGTTCCAAGGCACTATATATATTCCACTCTACTCATTTTTTGGGTTTCACATTTTCCAGACCTGGAGGGCATGGTTTTAGACTCATTCTTTCCAATATCACCATGATGTGAGAGAAGTTGCCTTTTGTTGTATCATTTTGTTGAATTTCACACGTGTGGATTGTCCACTACATGTACTTGTGATCTCCTAAGGTGTGTAGATGCACCAAGATCAAGACTAGATTGAGATTCAAGATCTATCTTTGATTCTATGGCAAAAACACACTACTACATGCATTCAATCACTTCCAACTCTCACTCACACATGTGGGAAGTGTTCCAAAAGTATTCTAAGTAAAAACAAGCTGCTCTCCTTGGGTAGAGAGAGAAAAACCATCATGAACTCTCGGGTAGAGAGAGAAAGCTAGAAATTCAATGACACTCAAAATCCACTCAATCTCAAAATCAATTAGATCCAAAAGGAGGAGTACAATGATACTAATAGATTCATGAGCTGCCACTATGCTTAACTATGATTGGATCACACTTTGCCACCTCTTAATCCTATTGGACCATTGATCCATGCACCTCTAAATTCTATTGGACTATATTCAAGCACACCTCAATTTTCTATTGGACCTCACAAGGTTCCACCTCTAAATCCTATTGGACCTCTTAAGCTTCATCAAACAAAAGCATGACACTTGTCTACACTCTAATTGGCACAAGTTTGGCTCTATTTTGGCTCAATATTGGCATTACAAGTGGAAATGGATAATTTGCCATCTATGCCAAATTTGACCCTATCAACATCCTACACCTAAATGCTTGACTATGAAATTCTATGAGACCCCTATATCAAACATTTTGATTTACTTTACAATTCTCCACACGTGGGAACATCCTCCACACATTTGAGATTCACTTACAAACTTCTATCATAAAAAATACCAAGCTAGATTTTTGCCAATTTCTCACACTCCTAGATCACTTGAGAAGTTTGTAAATCTTTTTGAGTGGATCCTTTGGTATGCATAAGAAGTGAAGATCAGCCAAGGGATCCATCATAGCAGCACCCTCACCATATCCATGATAAGATCTCTTTGGTAGAGATCTCTTGCCAATGCCTTTGAAGAGTGCTCCACCAATATGCCACTATTATCATGGGCTTCCTCCATGCTTGATGATGATCTTTGCCTTGAAAGTTCCACTTGCATGATGGCTCCACCATAAATAGAGAAATCCGAGGCTTCCAAGCCTCATAAGGATCATGGAGATCAAGATCATAAGATGTGAAAAAATGATGATCATCAAGATTATGCTTTCTAGCTTGACTAGTCCATATCCATGATGGATCTAATCTTGATATCAAATACTATCTTGATCTTTTTTAGGCTGGTTACTCTCTCAAGGATGTAAGTGTCCACTTTGGATGCTACACTTAATCTCAAGAGGAGTTTACAATTTGCCTCAAAACATGTGAAAACATGATTTTCAAAAAAGTGAGTAACAAGCTCAATCTTGTTCTTACTAGAACCAAGAGCATACTTTTGATAATACAATATCTTGCTTTCAAAAAGTATTGGAAACATATCTAAGTCAATAATGACAAGAAACATGTCCATACCATAAGCATCATACAAAACTAGTATAACTTTTCTTGAACTCTGAGATCCAAAAAATTCAATGAAGCAAGATAACATATCAAGCAAAGGAAGAGAAGCATATATGAATGTGTTGTAGTAGATACAACATGAAAGATGCCCCTCTTTGCCATGTAAAGTGAGCCATAAAGACTCGGCCATGCATCTTGAAGATCTTCTTGAAATCATATGAAGAAGAGACTCCTCCTCACACCTCGGCCCCATCATAACTTGAATACCTTCAAAAGAGATAACTTGTGATGCTTCTTGAGAAGCCTTGATCTCGGCCACTTCCAAGATTGAATCTTAATGCAATATGACGTCTCTATTCACAATCACTTTTGAAATAGAGAGTGTAAAGACACTAAAGGCCTCCTTGATGGATGAGTATCCAATCATGATCCATGAGCTTGGATCATCCTTCCTCCTTGTTTACAAGGGAATATGTGCAAAGCAAGCACTACCAAGTTCACTAAGGTGATCAACCTTAGGCTTCATCTTGAATAAACCTTCATATGGTGCTATTCCTTCAAGAGCTCCAGTACTCCTCAAAGCTTTGATCTTCAATGAGAATTGCTTCTCAACATATGCTTTGAATAATAAGGAATAATCATACACCATAATACTTGAAGAGAGAAGATATGTGCATCTTGTGTGATCATCCTCCTTTGAAATATTGGACATATAAGAAACATCAACAGAGTTTGCACTCTCACTTGGATACAGTTTGTAGATGCCTTCAAATCTTGATCCATATGCAAGGATCTCACCATCCTTCTTGATCACACAATTTTCAATATTGAAATTGACATCAAAGCCACTATCAAGAAGTTGGCCAACACTTAAGATGTTCTTTGTAAGCTTTGGGACAAAAAGAACATTGTTGAGAAAGAGATCTTTGGAAGATGCAAGCTTCAAGTAAATCATCCCTACTCCTTCAATATTGCACTCATGCTTACTTGCAATGTATATGGTCTTCTTGACTCCATCATAAGGCATAATATATGAAAAAAAGTGCTTGGAGCCACACATATGTGAAGATGCTCCACTATCAATATACCATGAGTCATCCTTGTTGAAGGTGGAAGAGGAGAAGCTTGATGCCATAAGAGAGCCTTATCCATCACTTGCAATATAGTCTTCTTTCTCATTGGCGATGTTGGCTTGATTGAGTTGATTCTTCTTCTTGAAGCAATTGGTGGCATAATGGCCTTTCTTGCCACAATAAAAGCACTTGATCTTCTTCTTCTTGAGATTTGAAGTAGAAGCATGATAGGTATTCTCCTCCTCCTCTCCATCTTGGTCTTTAGCTTTGTCATTAGAGAAGTGATGGTGTTGCTTCTTACTCCTCTCTTTGTGCTTGGCAAATAGAACTTTGCCATCATCATGATTGAGTGATAGCTTGTCCATCCTCAAGAGTTTGTACTCTTGTCTTGATTCTTCAGAAATAAGCACACTTTAAAGGGCCTCCAAACTTGGCAGCTCCTCCTTAATGGCATAGGATTGGATAAGGTTGTCATATTCATCTCTCAAGCCATTGAGAATGACTTGGACTAGCTCACTTTGATTGATTGAGTCACCAATACATGCAAGCTCCCTATGAATATCCTTGACTCTCAAAACATAATTAGATGCATTCTCATCACTCTTTTGACTACTTTGAAATATTTGATTTCTAAGAGTGAGGAGCCTACAGGTGTTCTTAGCCTCATAGATGGACTTGAGACAATCCCAAGCTTCCTTGGATGTAGAACAATCACCAATCTCCCTCAATATCTCATTAGAGACATTCATCTTAATGTAGTGGAGAGCCATCCTAGCTCTCTTCTTGTATTTTTGAACTTCTTGAAGGACTTGAGGCTCCTCCTCAATCCCAAGTACAATGTCCATCACATCTTGGAGTATCAAGATGGACTCCATCCTCAACTTCCATATTGAATAATTGGAAGTAGACAATCTCTCACTTGGTTGCAACAAGTATGAACTCATTGAAGTCATGTAAAGTGGAGATAAATAAAAGTGATGAACAAAAAATGTTGCTTCTCTCTCACTATAGGATCCAATAATGGTGTGGTACCATCTCCTATGCAAGATCTTGCAACAAACTGTGAGATGATTCTCACTAGCTATCTCAATCTCTCCAAAACTAGATCTACCTCACATCAAATGATGGAGTATGGGCAAAGTTAGGATCAAACACTCTTAGCATGTGTGAAATACACTAAGAAACCAAATTTGACTCAAATACAATGATATTGCATGAAACAAAATGGCTAAGATCTCAAAACAGTGCCTAGATCACATATAGATGAGATTGGTAAGCATTCAACTGTGATTTTGGATCAAAAAAGCAATCTTTTGACCAAACCAAATGTGTCCACCCAGGTCTAGGTGCCCTACCTAACCCTCTTCAAAAGCTTATAACTTTTGATTGGCTCAACCAAATGGAATGAAACTGATTGCATCAAAAACTAGACAAAAATAGCTTCAAAAGAAGCTATCTAGCAAGATTTTTGGATCAAACATGAAAGAGAACTCCCAAACTGAAATTGGATGTGCCTCACACGTGTCTGAGCACCTGATTCCGTACAGTACCAGGTCAGACCCAATCAATGTCCTTTTGATCTCTTTTGATCCAAAATTGAACAAGATAGCTAGGAAAATGGGCCTTGACAATTTCTAGCTCAAGATTGATGAATAGTTTTCACTCAAATGGATCAAAATGCATGGTAACCTTAGGTAGGCTCTGATACCATGTTGAATTTCACACGTGTGGATTGTCCACTACATGTACTTGTGATCTCCTAAGGTGTGTAGATGCACCAAGATCAAGACTAGATTGAGATTCAAGATCTATCTTTGATTCTATGGCAAAAACACACTACTACATGCATTCAATCACTTCCAACTCTCACTCACACATGTGGGAAGTGTTCCAAAAGTATTCTAAGTAAAAACAAGCTGCTCTCCTCGGGTAGAGAGAGAAAAACCATCATGAGCTCTCGGGTAGAGAGAGAAAGCTAGAAATTCAATGACACTCAAAATCCACTCAATCTCAAAATCAATTAGATCCAAAAGGAGGAGTACAATGATACTAATAGATTCATGAGCTACCACTATGCTTAACTATGATTGGATCACACTTTGCCACCTCTTAATCCTATTGGACCATTGATCCATGCACCTCTAAATTCTATTGGACTATATTCAAGCACACCTCAATTTTCTATTGGACCTCACAAGGTTCCACCTCTAAATCCTATTGGACCTCTTAGGCTTCATCAAACAAAAGCATGACACTTGTCTACACTCTAATTGGCACAAGTTTGGCTCTATTTTGGCTCAATATTGGCATTACAAGTGGAAATGGATAATTTGCCATCTATGCCAAATTTGACCCTATCAACATCCTACACCTAAATGCTTGACTATGAAATTCTATGAGACCCCTATATCAAACATTTTGATTTACTTTACAATTCTCCACACGTGGGAACATCCTCCACACATGTGAGATTCACTTACAAACTTCTATCATAAAAAATACCAAGCTAGATTTTTGCCAATTTCTCACATCATTTACCATCTCTCGCATGGTTCCGCTACTCCAACTTTGGTGTATCAGCACAATGCATCTAGGGTCGACTTTCTGTCTTGCCCTTCCCTTTTCTCGTGTGGCTACAATATCCCATTTCGATACTTACGTTCAAGTCTAGTTTACATGGCATTCTGAGCTAGTGTGTCTGAGGATAAGTTCCATTCTTCATTGACAAAGTTCCTTCAAGATGCCAATGTTGTGAGTAACACAGAGAAATTCAAAACATATTTCAATATGTCATTTGACATAAAGAGATTCGTTATTCAACATTGACATTATTTTTTAATCTTTATAGATAGCTTTATGATTGTCTAAATTAGATCATGATGTTGATTGATGGCCTATGATTTTTTCATTTTAATGACCTAGTCCATGGTCAACCAGATGCATAACCATAGATTCACAAAGCTTGTGGAAGATTTCAAACAAGTTGTCCACTGTGAGCAACACAATAGTTCATTTCATTTTGTGTAGAAAGACATGGCTTTCATTTTTTTATCTTTGTCTTGATTTCTAATGACATTGAGCCTTCCAGTGCAAGCACTCTAGCTCTTCTGTCTTCCGATGTTTCTATATTTTATGAGTCTCTCCTTGTCAATGAGGTCTTAGACGATGAAGAGGAGACACAGTTCGCTTCATAGAATGGCCCGACACAAGCACGTCAGCTGTCAATTATTCTTTTTCAAACATGGGGCCAGATGATCAAGGTAAGATACTTTTTTTGCATTTGCCTATGTATTATATGGATAATACTTCTTATTTATATTCCGTGAATGATATTGTTATTGTTATCTATTCGAGAGAAGATGAGATCCTTTTCCTTTTTTCTAACATGATTAAGGAGTTTTTGGATTATCATTCACATGTGTGGAGCCTGTTTCCACATGTGAATCATAGGCATAGGTTAGCTTGTACATGTGAATCACAGGCATGGGCATAGGTTTTTCAAGTTATGTTAGCCGATATTTTCACACGGGAAATCGGCCTAATATTGAAGTTTAAGTTCGCAATAATTGAAAAAACCGACATGTAAAGCCCAGTTATTAGAGAAAAATCGGCACAAATTTGCCTTAGGTCTGGGTCCCAACCCGCCCCTAAAGTGGCTAGACACAGTTTAAAAGTAAGAAATTGACTTTTAAAAAAAAATCGTCAAAAATATTTTGTGGTCAAGTTTTGTAGACCGTGCCAAGAGTGCCGGTCCACATAGAATTGGGTACCAACCCGTCCTAAATGAGGCTAGAGCAAATTTTGCGAACTTAGAAATGGCCGGTAAATATTTTACGGCTTTTCAAAAAAAAGGCCAGTTGTAAAAAATAGTCGGTATGACCATGCTAAAATCTCACCATGAACTAGGTCCATTTTTATTAATATATGATCACTCAATGTAATTTTCAGGGAAACCGTGTTGTCGTGGGAGCCCTAGTCATGAATGCCAAAAAAGTCAACCGTAGAAGAAAAAAATCGAAAAAGAAAAGTTTCGGGTAAAAACGGGACCAGGAAATATGGATTCAGTGTCAAGGAGTCACAGAAACCCTAACAGCAAAGTTTGGGCAATTTACGGGCAATTAACGAAATGTGTGGGCCAAGTGGTTACCCAACAGGCCAAAAACCCAGACAAATGAGCAGTAGGCACACGACCCTTGAAAAAACGGAAAGGTCAAAAACGAAGATACCCAAAAAAAAAATGAAAGTCGCCTACTAAAAATAGGGGTTGAAAAAGGGCCTCACCCAAAATTTGAATAATAAATGCCAAAACACCTTGGAGGCTATAAAAATTGGGAGGTACACCCACTAGCCATTGACATTTTGGGCTTCTAGGGTGTACAAAAGGGGAAACTTGAATGGCCTTTGACAAAAATGGCATCTTGGCTAGTTTTGGAAGAGAGCCTTGAATGCACCACTCTCCCACTCTCTTATGGAGGCCACTAGGTGTACTATCAAATGGGTTGGGGGCAAATGGCAAAGAGGGCTTGAAGGGCATGAAGAATTACAAGATGGCATTTTGAAGGTGGACACTTGGGATTTACTATAAAAGGAGACCACTCTTTGTGTTAAGTTATAGTTGGATGATAGTTGGATAATGATGTGATAGTTGGATGATAGTTGGAATTTTGGATAATGAGATGATGTTGATAGTTGCTAAGTTGAGAGTGGAGAGTTTGATGAGTTTGATGTGATGTTGGTTGAGAGTCTTTTTGATGAGAACTTGTTTGCTTGAGGATGCTTGGAAGTTAGTTCCATTTTGGTGTAAGTGATTGTGAATGGTGGTGCTCTATGTTAGGGTTGTTAAAATGTTAGTACTTGTGTATGTTAGTACTTTTGTGTGTTAGTATTTTAAGGAGTGGGTATGTTTGAGAGTTGAGAGTTGTAGTTGTCTTGTGATTTGGGAGTGATGTTACTTACTATGTTTGCTTGCTCATATTGAGGAGTTGAGAGATTGTGGTTGTTTGTGTTGATTGCTTGGACCTCATTACTAGTGTGAGTTCATAGTTGAGTGCTTCAAATTACTTGGAGAGGATGTTTACTTGTTTTTGTTGAGAGGATTGATGGGTGAGAGTGATTTCTATCAAGAAGGTCTTGCTTGACATCTTGACCTAAAATTATACTACATAGGATGTTGAATGATTTGGATGGCTCAAGAGTGACTTCAAGAGGTTTTATGCTCACTCTTGAGTTAGTTGCTATGAAAAATGGCTCAAAATCATCTTCAAGAGATTTACTGTTCAATTTTGAATTGTCTTTGGTCAAGAAATTGATAAAAACTATAGAGCTTGCATGCAATAATAAGAGCGTGTTTACTAACTTTGAATAATATTAGTTACCTATCAAGATCTTAGCTAAGTACACAGATCTCAAACAAAGCATTGGTTGCTTGTTCAAAATGTAGCTCAAAATTGTAGGTCGTTGGCTACTTGTTCATGAGCCAATTAAAAAATGTGTTGTTGATTATTTGTTTAACAAATGGTTCAAAATTGTAGATCGTTATTGGCGACATGTGCAAAAGCTAGTGTAAATATATAGGCTACCAAGTAGTTCTAAAAAAATATATTACAATAAGTTGTAGATTAATGCAAGTTGTATTTGTATAAGATGGAAGTCTAGAATTTTAAAGTGAAAATCAATTTATTTTCATGATATTTTATGTTTCTATTCCATAAAGATATGAAACTTCGTCTTGTGAAATATATTATGAAAATGAAACTTTGACCAAGTTGAACCATTCACATTTATGATGGATATCTTCTTTAAACTTTGTACACCATACATCTAGTGCTTGACACACAGTTGTTTCCTAGAAGCTTTAACCAAGGATCATTGTATTCTTATATCATCCATTTGTGGGGTTAAACGTGAAAAATCATTGTAGTTTCTAGTTTTATTAAAAAATAGTATGTTTTACTGGTTTCTCTTTAGTATGATCCCTTTTTCATGTTATTTTTAATCAAATGATGATCATGATTTTGAGATAGAATTGTTACTGCTTTGATTCAAATATTTGTCACAATCACTTTCAAGATATGATGATGATGATATAACACTAGTCTTCATTGGACTTTTTGGATGTATTCTTCTCAAAATTCAAGACTAAGTTTTTGACAACAATTGTAATATCTTTTAAAGGTGTCATAGGCCCTTAATGACGATAACGATAGCTTTGTGAAAACGACATTCAATCTGCATAGGCATGGGTTACTATTTAAAAAGTTTGTTGATTGATCTTTACTTTTTAAGTATATTTTCAAATTAACTATTTGATTTTCTTTTTTATGAAATTCAAATTGATTAGAAACAATTTGAGAAAATTTTGATTTAAATCTTTCTAGTCTATTATTGCATTTAAAACCAATCAGTTGTACTATGCCACTTTTATTTTGAATGATCCTAGTACAATCAAAGTTTATTCTCATTTTGTGTGAAAAATTGACAAAATCTAGCTTGAATATTTTACAAGTTCTTGTAAGTATGTAAATATCACACGTGTGGAGCATGTTCCCATTTGTGAAAAATAGTCATAATCATGTTAGATTTATGTTGAGTTAGGCATTCTTGAAATTTTGTAGACATCTATCCACATGTTAGTAGGAGATAGGGCCAATATTGACTTTAGAGGCAAAATGGGCAAGTACACATGTAAAGTCACAATTAGGGCAAAAGTAGGATTTTATGTGGCTCGAGCTAGGTTAGGCTTGTTACATTTGTCATGATGAGGAGATGTGTGACAATTCCCTATGTGTTGGCATGAGAGCTAGTGACTAATCAAAAGCTAAAAATCCACCAAATTGGTCCAATCAAATTTGAGGGCTCATAAGTCACTCAACCAACCAATCATGTTTCACTCCCCTTCACATTATATTACTACTTATATGTGTCTTAGATTCATTCTATATGAGTTTTTTGGAGTTAACGAGAGTTTCTACATTTTGAGCTATTTTGGTTTTCTCTCTCTACCCGAGTATGGGATGTTGGATTCTCTCTCTACCCGAGAGAAAGGCTTTTCCACACTTAGTTTTTTCATCCACAAGTCTCCACACGTGTGAATTACTTTTATGGTTGATATATGTATGTTTCATTGTGCTCTTGCCTTAGATTTGTGAGATAGATCTTGGATTTCAATCTATATATGTGCTTGACCTTTGTGCAATCATCAAGTCTTAGGAGATTCAACATGGTGTGAAATTCAACACGTGTGAAATTCAACATGGTATCAGTGCCTACCTAAGATATGCATGCATACATCAAGAGTGATGCCTTGAAATCAAAATCTAGAGAGTGTAGTTGTATCTCTATGGCTATCAAGGAGATTTTAGGGTGAAAATGGATCAAAAACATATTGGATTGATCCATGCTAGGTAATGTATGGACTTTACTACTCATGCATGTGTGAGATCACCAAAATCTGAATGGTTGGTGTTTCTCCAAGGTAGATCCAAATCAGGTGCTTGATAGCTTGCTAGAAAGCTAGTAGAGTCAAGATTGTGTTGTTTCACATCAATTGGATGTGCCAATAAAAACTTATAGCCATTTTAATCAAGTTGGGTGGGTCACCCAACCTGACATTTTGTTTGACTCATATCTTGCTTCTTTGATGCAAAAACTTAGAGAAAAGCTTGCCAATCTTGTCTATTTGAGATCTAGACAATTTTTTGAGGTCATAGCCACATAGTTTCATGCAATCCAATTGTATTTGAGTCATTTGTGGATGTTGCTTTTGTGTACTTGAGTGAAGTTGACCCAAAATTTGTTCTTGCTCCATCTTGGGATGAGAGTTTGATCTAGTTTGAGAGAGATTGGTAGAGCTAGTGAGATAGGTCTCACACTAGTTGCAAGATCTCAAATTGGAGTTGGTAGGATACCATTATTGAATCCTTTATTGAGAGAGAGAGAGAGAGAGAGAGAGAGAGAGAGAGAGAGAGAGAGAGAGAGAGAGAGAGAGAGAGAGAGAGAGAGAGAGAGAGAGAGAGAGAGAGAGAGAGAGAGAGAGAGAGAGAGAGAGAGTTTTTGATCCATTTCAAGACAATTTCTCAAGACTTTTTGATCCATTTCAAGGCAATTTCTCAAGGAAGATGGCTTCCTTAGGTTCTTATTTGTTGGAGCATGGTGAGAGATTGAACACCTCCAATTATGCCATTTGGAAGGTGAGGATGGATTCCATTTTGGTGCTCCAAGATGTGATGGAGATTGGCTAGGACTTGAGGAGGAGCCTCAAGTGCTCCAATAGGTCCAAAAGTACAAAAAGAGGGCTAGGATGGCCCTACATATCATAAAGATGAATGTTTCCAATGAAGTGTTGAGGGAGATTGACTCGTGTGCCTCATCCAAGGAGGCCTGAGACACATTGCAATCCATCTATGAGACAAGGAACACATCAAGATTGCTCACACCAAGGAATCAAATTTTTCAAAGCTTCCAAAGGAGTAATGAGAGTGCCTCAAATTATGCTTTGAGAGTAAAAGACCTTCATAGAGAGCTTTCTTGCATAGGAGACCACCTCAATCCAAGAAAGCTAGTGCAAGTGATCCTGAATGGGTTGAAGGAAGAATTTGACAACTTTATCCAATCTTATGCAATCAAGGAGGAGCTTCCAAGCTTGGAGGCACTACAAAGAGTTCTCATTTCCGAGGAGTGTAGGCAAGAGAACAAGCTATTAAGGATCAATCAACTTTCCTTGAAGGATGACGGACTGGTGAAAGCATACTTCACAAAGGACATTTCAAGATAGACAAGTCAAAGGAGGAGCGTGATGAGAATTCATCACAAACATCAACAAGTTGCAACACATTGTTCTAGAGGTTGCCCATCCTCAATCATGGTGGAAAATGGTTACTAGGGTGATCAGTCCCTTGGCCTTGTCCCAATCTTTATAGACTCCTCTGAGCCTTCATCATGGACTTAAAAATAAGCCTTCTTTCTAGACTCCTCTGAGCCTTTATTATAGACTTAGAAATAAGCCTTCCTTATAGACTCCTCTTAGCCATTAATTTAGACTTAGAAATAAGCCTTCTTTGTTAACAGTCTTAAGCTTAGAGAGCTTATTGTTCCGATTCTTGTCCTTCAGGCACTTTCATGAGTACTTGCACATACCTTCAAAAAAAGGTCAGTTCTTAAGTCCCGAAGGCTTCTTATTCTTATTCTTGTTCTTCAGACACTTTCATGAGTACTTGCACATACCTTCAAAGAAAGTTCTGTATTCATACCATCAGACATGGCTCATAGAAGCTTCTTAGTTCTACAAGTAATAATACCTACCACACAAATCATTGAAACAATAAGTTCATACAATATCCAAATAGAATAATGGTCATTGGTAGTTTCATGTCATCAAAGTCTTTGTGAAGATGGAAGATGGGAAAGTCTTTATTTCTTTGGGGCTTTTTGCCTCTACAAATTACAAATGGTGATGTGGTAGCAAGAGGAACTAGATGTGAGAATCTTTTCAAGTTGGAATCTAATCTTTGTTGTGAGAAATTGGCAAAAATCTAGCTTGGTATTTTTTATGATAGAAGTTTGTAAGTGAATCTCACATGTGTGGAGGATGTTCCCACGTGTGGAGAATTGTAAAGTAAATCAGAAATGTTTGATATAGGAGTCTCATAGAATTTCATAGTCAAGCATTTAGGTGTAGGATGTTGATAGGGTCGAATTTGGCATAAATGGCAAATTATCCATTTCTACTTGTAATGCCACTATTGAGCCAAAATAGAGTAGGAGGCCAAACACATGCCAATTAGAGTGTAGACAAGTGTAATGCTTTTGTTTGATGAAGTTTAAGAGGTCCAATAGGATTTAGAGGTGGAACCATGAGTGGTCCAATAGAATTTGAGGTTTGCTTGAAAATGGTCCAATAGAATCTAGAAGTCAATGGATCAATGGTCCAATAGGATTAAGAGGTGGAAAAGGTGTGGTCCAATCATAGTTAAGCGTAGTGGTAGCTCGTGGATCTACTAGTATCATGGTACTTTTCATTTGGATCTAATTGATTTTGAGATTGAGTGGATTTTGAGTGTAAGTGATTTTCTAGTTTTCTCTCTCTTCCCGAGAGCTCATGATGATTTTCTCTCTCTACCCAAGGAGAGCAGCTTGTTTTTACTTAGAATAATTTTTTTGTGCTTCCCACACGTGTGAGTGAGAGTTGGAAGTGATTGAATGCATGTAGTAGTGTGTTTTTGCCATAGAATCAAAGATAGATCTTGAATCTCGATCAAGTCTTGATCTTGGTGCATCTACACACCTTAGGAGATCACAAGTACTGTTGTGGATAGTCCACACGTGTGAAATCAACATGGTATTAGAGCCTACCTAAGGTTACCATGCATTTTGATCCATTTGAGTGAAAACTATTCATCAATCTTGAGCTAGAAATTGTCAAGATCCATTTTCCTAGCTATCTTGTCCAATTTTGGATCAAAAGAGATCAATAGGGCATTGATTGTGTCTAAGGAATCAGGTGCTCAAACACGTGTGAGGAACATCCAATTTTAGTTTGGGAGTTCTCTTTCATGTTTGATCCAAAAATCTTGCTTGATAACTTGTTTTGAAGCTCTTTTTGTCTGGTTTTTTATGCAATCAGTTTCATTCCATTTGGTTGAGCCAATCAAAAGCTATAAGCTTTTTAAGAGGGTTAGGTAGGGAACCTAGACCTGGGTGGACACATTTGGTTTGGTCAAGAGATTGCTTGTTTGATCCAAAATCACAGTTGAATGCTTACCAATCTCATCTATATGTGATCTATGCACTATTTTGAGATCTTAGCCATTTTGTTTCATGCAATATCATTGTATTTGAGTCAAATTTGATTTCTTAGTGTATTTCACACGTGCTAAGAGTGTTTGATCCTAACTTTGCCCATACTCCATCATTTGATGTGAAGTAGATCTAGTTTTGGAGAGATTGAGATAGCTAGTGAGAATCATCTCACAGTTTGTTGCAAGATCTTGCATAGGAGATGGTACCACACCATTATTGGATCCTATAGTGAGAGAGAAGCAACATTTTTTGTTCATCACTTTTATTTATCTCCACTTTACATGACTTCAATGAGTTCATACTTGTTGCAACCAAGTGAGAGATTGTCTACTTCCAATTATTCAATATGGAAGTTGAGGATGGAGTCCATCTTGATACTCCAAGATGTGATGGACATTGTACTTGGGATTGAGGAGGAGCCTCAAGTCCTTCAAGAAGTTCAAAAATACAAGAAGAGAGCTAGGATGGCTCTCCACTACATTAAGATGAATGTCTCTAATGAGATATTGAGGGAGATTGGTGATTGTTCTACATCCAAGGAAGCTTGGGATTGTCTCAAGTCCATCTATGAGGCTAAGAACACCTGTAGGCTCCTCACTCTTAGAAATCAAATATTCCAAAGTAGTCAAAAGAGTGATGAGAATGCATCTAATTATGTTTTGAGAGTCAAGGATATTCATAGGGAGCTTGCATGTATTGGTGACTCAATCAATCAAAGTGAGCTAGTCCAAGTCATTCTCAATGGCTTGAGAGATGAATATGACAACCTTATCCAATCCTATGCCTTTAAGGAGGAGCTGCCAAGTTTGGAGGCCCTTTAAAGTGTGCTTATTTCTGAAGAATCAAGACAAGAGTACAAACTCTTGAGGATGGACAAGCTATCACTCAATCATGATGATGGCAAAGTTCTATTTGCCAAGCACAAAGAGAGGAGTAAGAAGCAACACCATCACTTCTCTAATGACAAAGCTAAAGACCAAGATGGAGAGGAGGAGGAGAATACCTCTCATGCTTCTACTTCAAATCTCAAGAAGAAGAAGATCAAGTGCTTTTATTGTGGCAAGAAAGGCCATTATGCCACCAATTGCTTCAAGAAGAAGAATCAACTCAATCAAGCCAACATCGCCAATGAGAAAGAAGACTATATTGCAAGTGATGGATAAGGCTCTCTTATGGCATCAAGCTTCTCCTCTTCCACCTTCAACAAGGATGACTCATGGTATATTGATAGTGGAGCATCTTCACATATGTGTGGCTCCAAGCACTTTTTTTCATATATTATGCCTTATGATGGAGTCAAGAAGACCATATACATTGCAAGTAAGCATGAGTGCAATATTGAAGGAGTAGGGATGATTTACTTGAAGCTTGCATCTTCCAAAGATCTCTTTCTCAACAATGTTCTTTTTGTCCCAAAGCGTACAAAGAACATCTTAAGTGTTGGCCAACTTCTTGATAGTGGCTTTGATGTCAATTTCAATATTGAAAATTGTGTGATCAAGAAGGATGGTGAGATCCTTGCATATGGATCAAGATTTGAAGGCATCTACAAACTGTATCCAAGTGAGAGTGCAAACTCTGTTGATGTTTCTTATATGTCCAATATTTCAAAGGAGGATGATCACACAAGATGCACATATCTTCTCTCTTCAAGTATTATGGTGTATGATTATTCCTTATTATTCAAAGCATATGTTGAGAAGCAATTCTCATTGAAGATCAAAGCTTTGAGGAGTACTGGAGCTCTTGAAGGAATAGCACCATATGAAGGTTTATTCAAGATGAAGCCTAAGGTTGATCACCTTAGTGAACTTGGTAGTGATTGCTTTGCACATATTCCCTTGTAAACAAGGAGGAAGGATGATCCAAGCTCATGGATCATGATTGGATACTCATCCATCAAGGAGGCCTTTAGTGTCTTTACACTCTCTATTTCAAAAGTGATTGTGAATAGAGACGTCATATTGCATTAAGATTCAATCTTGGAAGTGGCCGAGATCAAGGCTTCTCAAGAAGCATCACAAGTTATCTCTTTTGAAGGTATTCAAGTTATGATGGGGCCGAGGTGTGAGGAGGAGTCTCTTCTTCATATGATTTCAAGAAGATCTTCAAGATGCATGGCCGAGTCTTTATGGCTCACTTTACATGGCAAAGAGGGGCATCTTTCATGTTGTATCTACTACAACACATTCATATATGCTTCTCTTCCTTTGCTTGATATGTTATCTTGCTTCATTGAATTTTTTGGATCTCAGAGTTCAAGAAAAGTTATACTAGTTTTGTATGATGCTTATGGTATGGACATGTTTCTTGTCATTATTGACTTAGATATGTTTCCAATACTTTTTGAAAGCAAGATATTGTATTATCAAAAGTATGCTCTTGGTTCTAGTAAGAACAAGATTGAGCTTGTTACTCACTTTTTTGAAAATCATGTTTTCACATGTTTTGAGGCAAATTGTAAACTCCTCTTGAGATTAAGTGTAGCATCCAAAGTGGACACTTACATCCTTGAGAGAGTAACCAGCCTAAAAAAGATCAAGATAGTATTTGATATCAAGATTAGATCCATCATGGATATGGACTAGTCAAGCTAGAAAGCATAATCTTGATGATCATCATTTTTTCACATCTTATGATCTTGATCTCCATGATCCTTATGAGGCTTGGAAGCCTCGGATTTCTCTATTTATGGTGGAGCCATCATGAAAGTGGAAATTTCAAAGCAAAGATCATCATCAAGCATGGAGGAAGCCCATGATCATAGTGGCATATTAGTGGAGCACTCTTCAAAGACATTGGCAAGAGATCTCTACCAAAGAGATCTTATCATGGATATGGTGAGGGTGCTGCTATGATGGATCCCTTGGCTGATCTTCACTTCTTATGCATACCAAAGGATCCACTCAAAAAATTTACAAACTTCTCAAGTGATCTAGTACCTTTCCAAGCTATTTTTTGAGGAGTGTGAGAAATTGGCAAAAATCTAGCTTGGTATTTTTTATGATAGAAGTTTGTAAGTGAATCTCACATGTGTGGAGAATTGTAAAGTAAATAAAAAATGTTTGATATAGGGGTCTTATAGAATCTCATAGTCAAGCATTTAGGTGTAGGATGTTGATAGGGTCAAATTTGGCATAGATGGCAAATTATCCATTTCTAGTTGTAATGCCACTATTGAGCCAAAATAGAGTAGGAGGCCAAACTCGTACCAATTAGAGTGTAGACAAGTGTAATGCTTTTGTTTGATGAAGCTTAAGAGGTCCAAGAGGATTTAGAGGTGGAACCATGAGTGGTCCAATAGAATTTGAGGTTTGCTTAAAAATGGTCCAATAGAATCTAGAGGTGAATAGATCAATGGTCCAATAGGATTAAGAGGTGGCAAAGGTGTGGTCCAATTATAGTTAAGCATAGTGGTAGCTTGTGGATCTACTAGTATCACGGTACTTCTCATTTGGATCTAATTGATTTTGAGATTGAGTGGATTTTGAGTGTAAGTGATTTTCTAGCTTTCTCTCTCTACCCGAGAGCTCATGATGATTTTCTCTCTCTACCCAAGGAGAGCAGCTTGTTTTTACTTAGATTAATTTTTGAATACTTCCCACACGTGTGAGTGAGATTTGGAAGTGATGGAATGCATGTAGTAGTGTGTTTTTGCCATAGAATCAAAGATAGATCTTGAATCTCAATCTAGTCTTGATCTTGGTGCATCTACACAACTTAGGAGATCACAAGTACATGTTGTGGACAGTCCACACGTGTGAAATCAACACTTGTGGAAGTGTGTTCAAGAGGAACTTGGATCATCTCAAGGAGGAGAAGGCAATTGGAGTATCTCAACCTATGTTCCATGATGGTAGGGCTCATGAAGATGGTGATTTGGTAACAACACATGGAGAGCTATTGCCAAGGTATTTTACTTCTCATCAATTTCCTTATCTTGTTCATATGGATGATCTTATTTCATTAAGTAGAAGCAAAGATGGTGTTTTTTCATGTGACTTCTTCAATTGGAGGTATCTCTCATCAATGGTGCTTGATAGGAAGATCACAATACTTGATACTTTGGGGATATTTAGATCCATATGCTTTGTCAATATTTCTTTTTTTGAAAGGATTAAGGAGGATCTAATCTCAATCAATAGGATGATGATAGAATTCTCAAATCTTCCAAAAATTCAAGTGCATGATGGAGATTTGCCAAGGCTTGAGGAGTCTTCTCAACACCCATTTCAAGGAGATCTTCAAGAGGCAAGGCCGAGTCTATGTGGCTCCCAATTCATGGCAAATAGGGGCATTTTTCAGGTGGTATCTGTGAAGGATTTCAGATCATTGATGATCCAATCCATGTCCTTAATCTTTGGCTACAAAAGAAGAAAATCCTACCAATCTCACCATTGTAGAAAAATCATCATCTACACACAAAATGAGATGAAAACTCTAATAGAACTTGAACAAACATGAATCAAATGATAATATACTATTGCTATCCATACAAAACCAGCAAGCTACTGTATTTCACACGTATGGATCCAAAAATAGCAAATATAGACCATTCTACACATAGAATTGCATGCAAACACAAGTATAGTGCACCAATGAATAGTAGAACCCAAGAGAACCATATATAAGCATGAAATGAGATAGAGAAGAGAGAAGATGTGTCTCTCCATGAGTTTCCTCCTTTTATAGTAGGTCCAAAATCTATTTGGCCATT
This sequence comes from Diphasiastrum complanatum, assembly GCA_029204225.1. Lineage (NCBI taxonomy): Eukaryota > Viridiplantae > Streptophyta > Lycopodiopsida > Lycopodiales > Lycopodiaceae > Diphasiastrum > Diphasiastrum complanatum. The sequence goes on from CM055095.1 coordinate 33,341,301, forward strand.
TGGTTTTCCCTCCAAAATGCTAACCCTACTATTAATGGGTGTAGATTCAAAGTACCCAACATTTAAATTTGAATCTACTAAAACTCGCATTCTAAATTTTCCACACTTTCAAAAAGTATTTATTCAAATGAAATTTTGACTAATGAACTTTGAAAAGTGTAAAAACAAAGTTGGCCTCAATTTGCCAAATATGAAAATATAACAAATATGATCAAACTAGTTGAATCTTTCACAATATCTAGTCCAACATATTCACTTTTTCTTCTCTTCCATTATTTGATGTACCATCTTGCTTTATTGAGATTTCTATATCTCAAAGTTCAAGAGAGGCAATGCTAGTCTTGTATGATGCCTCTTGTATGGACATATTGCATGTCTTCAATGGGTTAGATATGTTTCCAAATCATTTAGAAAGCAAGTGGTTGTGTCATCAATTGTATGTTCTTGAATCTTGTAAGAGCAAGTATAACATAATCTCTCATAGTATGAAAAATCTCGTTTTTCATTATGTGACACAATTTGTCAATTCTCATGAGCTTAAGTGAAGCATCCAAAAAGGACACTTACATCCTTGAGCAAGTATGTAGCCTCAATAAGATCAAGATAGTTGTTGATTTCAATATTAGATCTATCATGAAAAAAGTTCATAGTATGTGGACTAGTCAAGCTAGTATGCAAAATCTTGGCAATCAACACTTTTGTCCATTTTGTGATCTTGATCTTCATGGTCATCATGAGGCATGTAGGCCTTGGATTATGCTCATTCAAGGAGTTGGCAATTGTTTTCTACCAAAGAAATCCTATGATGGATTTGGTGAATTTGTTGCTATGAAGGACCCCTTGGCCGGTCTTCACATCGCATTTATACCAAAGGATCCACTCAACAAGTTTCACAAGCTTCCTATTTGATCTAGTATCTCATCAAGCTAGTTTTTGAGGAATGTGAAAATTGGCAAAATCTAGCCTGAATATTTTACAAGTTCTTGTAAGTATGAAAATCTCACATGTGTGAAGCACATTTCCACGTGTGAAAAATAGTCATAATCGTTGAGTTTAGAGGCAAAATGGCCAAGTAACATGTAAAGTCATAATTAGGCCAAAATTAGGATTTGATGTGGCTAGGCTTATTACATTTGTCACAATGAGGTTGGATGTGTGACACTTCCCTATGTGTTAGCATGAGAGCTAGTAACCAATCAAAGCTAAAAGTCCACCAAATTGGTTCAATGAAATTTGAGGGCCCGTAAGTCACTCAACCAATCATATTCAGAGGAGGAAAGAAGGGGTTCAATCATGTTCCATCCCCTTCACATTAGATTACTACTTATATGTGTCTTAGATTCATTCTATGTGAGTTTTTGGAGTTAATGAGAGTTTCAGCATTTTGAGCTATTTTGGCTTTCTCTCTCTACTCGAGTATTTGATTTTGGGTCCTCTCTCTACTCGAGAGCAAAGCTTTTTCACACTTAGTTTTTTCATCTACAAGTCTCCACACGTGTGAATGTACTTTTATGGTTGATATATGCATGTTTCATTGTGCTCTTGCCTTAGATTTGTGAGATAAATCTTGGATTTCAATCTGTATATACGCTTGACCTTTGTGCAATCATCAAGTCTTAGGAGATCATAATCACACTTTTGGGCACTCCCACATGTGTGAAATTCAACAATTTGTTCCTTCTATATCAATTGTTACTAAAGATTCAAATTGACATATATAGCTATCAATATTGTTTGAAATTACTCCTCTAAAATGATCTTTCTTGTTTTTTGTTCTAATTTTGACTAACAAATCTCATTTCCATAGAAGTTGCCAATGATTCAATATCTTCACAAAAAATTGGTTCTCTCCTCGAGAATGTTATTTCTAAAATCTTGAAATCTTAGTAATGATAGAATATAATTCAAAATTTGTATCATTCTTGATTAATGCAAGAAGCGGTGGAATGATAGATGAGAATACTTCAAGGAAGTCATGATAATAACTTGCAGTCCCCACAAAACTTTTGAGTTTGTAAGACCTTCATGATTTATACTATGAAATTACAACCAAAAAATATATATATTATTTAAAGTAGGTACACAAAATTTATCCAAGAAATATCACATTCAAAGAAAAAATAGAAATCCTTAACAAATGGTTGAGATAAATAATGAAACCCACAAGTAACCCATTCATCAATAAATATGTACTTTCACTTGTCCAACATCTCATCAACTCTACACCTAGCACATATACTAGTTATGTCTATACACTTACCTATCATCACATGTATCCTCACATTTATCGCTTATCAACCCACGCAACTATAGATACTAGAAAACTCTAGCCTCCATAGCCACTCAAATATCCAACCCACCCAAAAGTTTTCAATGATATGTTTCTTCCTTGTAATTCATGATTATTTAATGACAAATCCTCATTATGAAATAAGATGATTAAATTCATTGCTTCATTCATTCTTTTTATGTGTCCTTATGCCTAGTTGAGTGCATACATATATTTTATTATTTGAGGACATTACATAGATGTTGAAATTTTCTTCTTCAAACAAGAACCAAAATATAGGCAATCAAGACCATCTCAAGAGATCGTATCCAACTTCGATCATTTGAAAGTTTCTTTATTTGTAATTTTTTAGAAGACTCTATTTGTCATGTGCAAAGCACTTTCCTCAATAAAGATTGCTAATCATAAATTAACACAAGATTAGATGGTAGGTATATTAGTATGGGACTACGAATGTGCACATAATTTTAATTATACATATAAGATGATATTTATAGCACATTTCTTATGAGACACTAATATTAATCATATAGTTAGTTAATAACTATCCTTTAAAATCGCATACAAAATGGAATACATATGAATTGGACATCATGCACGCACAAAGAAATGTTCTAGTTATAGAAAATATAAATTGTTGACTTTCAATTGGTTTGATATTTCAAAGTGCTAGAAGAAATTATGGCTTCACATTAAGTCACATACGATTCATACTTTAGGACAGTAGAAATCATAAGGTTTACAAGATTTTTGGAATGAAAAATACATTTGAGCATGTTGAATATAGATGGTATCAATGAAAGATTGATCATATACAAAGCAACACTTAATGAGCCAAATTAGAGTGTTTAATGGTAGTCATAGACTTTTGGTGGCTTAAAATTTTCATAATAATCTAAATAAAAACATGTGTCACACATGAGTGTTGAATAAGAGGCACCCATGTTGCTCATAAAATATCAATTTAATAATACTTATGCTCATTAAAAGTATTTAAACTAATTGGAGGGTGGTTGAACATTAACTAACCAAGTTATTGGTGTTTACTTAGGTATATAAGAAAACATTTGATTGCTTGGAAAAACATATCTACACGTGTGTTATCACTTCCCATTTAACATTGAATATGCACCCTTGGTATATGGGCTTTCAAGTATGTTTCAAACAAGTGGTCATTTTCTAGCCAAGGCCATGCCGACAACAAGCATAACCATAATACAATTGATAAATTAAATGTTAAGAAAATTTTGAAATAACACTTCTTTGGTTAATCATTTTGAAAATGCTTGTTGTGTTACAACAAAAAATTCTTGTTGTTCTAGTTTTCATGTGTGAGCTCAAATATAGAGCGCAAGAGCATCTTGATTGATTTTTCAAGCTAGAATTTCTGTAGCTAGATTCTTTGTATCCCAAGGTGCTCTATTGCTCTATTATCCAATTATAGAATTATGAGATTCTAGCAAATATGTTTAGTAAATGTGCACTATAGTCAATGTTCCTTTATTATAGAAACAATATATAATATGGTATAAGTTTTTGCATTTAAGTACAAAATTAGGACATTAGCATGATGAATAAATGAGTAGCATGAAGAATAATGCATGCCATGGACCTAGCAGATTTCATTTAATCTACTTAGCCTTAGGAAGTAGCCTAGAGATTCATTCACTACAGTCATAGCATGTTATTTAGATTATAATAAATAGGGATTTGTTAACCTAATTAGACTATATTAATTAGATGGTCAAGTAGAGGTTGCATCATAGTGGGCTTATCCTTATGGTATATTTAGCCCTAATCAATGTGAAGGATTGCCAAAAATTGGCAAATCTAGCTTGATCAAAAACCATGTAGAACTTTGTAAATATTGTGTATAATTGGGTTCCACCCATGGAAGGCCAAGATGCCACATGGCAACCCACTCCTAATGTAGGTTAGTTCAAGTCAAGAGAGTTGGTCATGTCTATGTGGTGGTCATCCCTAATTTATAGGACCTACACCTAAGTTTAAGGTGAAAATTTGACCAACTAGCTACCTACCAAGCATAACTCTAGGATCTAGGCTAGGGTTTCATTTTAGGTCAAGAAGAGTGAGTTAAATTCCTTATTACATGCTAAAAAATCCACCTAACTTCAAGAAGGAAGTCGAATTTGCTATGTGTTCCAAGCTCCCATAGAGAGAAAATAGAAAAATTTTAGAGCTCATTGGCAATCTCAAGCTAGTTCACTATGTACATTGAGTTTTTGTGATCCAAATGAAACCAAATCAATTTCTACTTGTTTCTTAGGTTGAAGACCGTACTACTGCCTGTAGGATACATGTGTGGGCTCGGATTTCAATGTTTATCAATGCTTTTGATTGTTAATGCTTGTTGTTTGTCAAATTGCCAATCTAGATCAACTTTTTTGTGTCTAGTTTTTTGATAGATTGTTAAGCAAGCATCCAATCACTCTTGTGGATCTTTTGTAGATCCATTTATGGTCCTAAAGTACAATACTTTCACATGGTATCAGAGCCAAGTACAAGAGCATAAGCCATTGATCTATTGCAAATCCATTTTTAGCAAGTTTTGGTGCTAAAAACTAGTATTAAGAGGGTAAGCTAGAATCTTGATTTTGGTGAGGAGATTTGATCCCAAACTTGATAGGGGTCCAAATCCATACTATCCACATGCGTGTGCACCTCTGAACCTGCATTTAATGCATGGTATTCATTTGATCCAAAAAAATTCAATTTGTGAGTTTTTTATGTAATTTTTGGTGCAAATCTTAGGATAAGCTACCAAGATTGAGTGCCATTGATTAGATTTGACATAGGTCATGAGATCTAATTAATCTAGGCTGAAATCAGATTCTCTAAACTTGTTTTACAGGTCTTGAAAGTACATCAAAAAGTGTGAGGGAGATTTAGTCATGTTATTGTCCAAAAATAGCCAAAATTGGCAAGATTTGATTGTAAGTAGATTTCACATCATCTTATCTTCATTCCAACTTTGTGAGAGGGTGTTAGAACTGAGATTATAAGTCCATTTGTTGGATTAGAAATCTAATTTGAGTGAAACACTACAAGAAAGAAACCTTAGTGAGTTTCTAGAGACAATCAAATCCATTTCTTGGCAAGATTTGTTTAAAAGTAGTTTTCAGTTCATCTTATCTTCATTCCAGATTTGTGAGAGAGTGATAGAACTGTGATTATAAGTCCATTTGTTGGATTAGAAATCCAATTTGAGTGAAACGCTACAAGTGGGAGACCTTTGTGAGTTTTAAGTCAATCAAATCTATTTCTTGTTTGTAGAAGTCACTAGTAAGATGGGATCCGCTGGAGCATACCTTCTAGAAGCTAGTGAGAGATTGAATTCTACAAATTATGTTATTTGGAAGGTTAGGATGGAGTCACTCTTAGTGCTCAAAGACCTTTATGAGTTCTTGATTGAAGATGAAGATGAACTTCTAGGTGCACAGGAGTTAGCTAGATACAAGAAGAGATCTAGGCTTGCACTTCATTGTGTGAGGATGAATGTGAGCAATGATTTGTTGAGAGAAGTATTAGCATGTACTAGTGCTAAAGAGGCTTGGGAGTCTTTAAAATCAATCTATGAATCTAGTAACACTTCTCATGTTTAGAAATCATATTTTGCAAAGCATGAAAAGAAGTGAGGAGAGTGCACAGGATTATGTACTCAGAATCAAGTCTCTAAATAGGGAGTTGGCTTCCATTGGAGAGAAGATTCATGATGGAGAGCTTGTACAAATTGTTCTTAATGGCCTAGGAGATGACCTTACAAATTTGGTCCAAAGTTTTGTCATCCAAGACACTTTGCCAACTATAGAAAAACTTCACAGTGTATTAGTGGCTGAAGAGTGTAGGATGATCCATGCAAGATCTAGGATGAGGTCCTTGTCTTTGCAAGATGGTAATAAGAAAGCCAATTTCTCATTCAAGGGCAAAAAGAAGACCAATGGAAAGAAGAAGCATCCAAAGGAGGCCAAAGAAGATGATGATGCATCAAGCTCAAAGGACAAGTCAAAGCATAAATACTTCTTTTGTGAAAAGAAGGGACATTATGCATCTGAATGCTACATGAGGCTAAGAGCACAATTGGAGGAGGACAAACAAGGAAACCCTGCAAAGGAGGAGGAGGAGGATGAAGTAGATCTATTCTTGATGGCATCTACATCCTCACCAACAAGCAATAGCAATTCAAGGGACAATTGGTGGATCGACAGTGGGGCTAGCTCCCACATGTCTTGTGAAAAGAACTCTTTCTCAACCACACTCTCTCAATGCTGCTAAAAAGTTTGTCTTTACTGCAAATGATGAAGAGTGCAGGATAGATGGTGTTGGCACCATCTCTTTGTGTCTAGAATCCTCAAAATACATGGATCTAGAAAATGTCCTTTATGCACCATCAATCTCCAAGAATATGCTTAGTGTTGGTCTAATCTTAGAAAGTGGTTTGGATGTCCACTTTAAGCATGGTGTTTGCTTCATCCTGAAGAATGATGTTTGCATTGCAAAGGGATTTAAACATGGAAGATTGTTTAAGTTGGAAGCTAGTGTTGCTTTTGAAAGAATGAGCTTGGCAAAGGAGGAGATCACTCAAGAGGAGATCTTGGCAAAGTGCGATCTTGCTTGCATTGAGGTTTGGCATCAAAAGGAGGATTTAAAAAGTGTCATTAATAAATGGCCAAAAATAAAAGCCTTTGGATAACACGCAAAAAACGCACAAGAAGAAGGAATTCCTAGCATAAATGGGTAGGCAATTCCATCCAGATCTTGAGGATCAGCCTCAAAGCATGAGAGTTACAAGTGAGTCCTCAATGACAATGGCCGAGTCATCAAATTGCATGCAAATTGTTCATTCAAGTGTGCATCTTGCAAGGGTGGTGAGCATTGGAGAGTCTACTTACTATCTTTGAATACTTTCTGGAAAGTAGTAGTAGACATGAGGTGACTTGTTTCTTACCTTTAAGATTCATGGTGTTTACTACTTTGTATGACAAGACAATGAAATGAGATGCTTTGAAATATGCATTTGTTGTTAATAAAGCAATTTCATTGGATAACTATTTTTGTAATAGTTTGAATAGATTCATAAAAGATGAAACATCGTTTGTATTGGAAATCTTTGGATCCACATGCTCTGTGCATGATCATTCCAATGTAAGGACCAAAGATTATCCTATTTCAATGATAGGAATAATGGTAGTGTTTTGCTCTTCAAGTATAGATTGTAGAATCTACTTGTTTTCCACCAAAGAAGTTGTCAATGGTGGAAATGTGATCTTTCAAAAAGATTTGTAAATTTGAAGAAGCAACTCTGGATCAACACTTTATTCAGTTCATTGATGGTTTGGAGTCAAGTCAAGTGGAGGAACAAGCTCAAGACCCGAGAACTCCAAGAAGAATCTTGAGTATCAAGATGGAGCCATCTAGGCTCAATCATATGGATCAAGTAAGGCAAACTGTATTTGGCAACACTGTGTATGCACTTAATAGTTTAATTGATGCATCTTCAAGTGCACAAAATGCCTTGGAATCCATGTCTTGGCATGATGTATACTTTTTGAAGTGTGCTACATGTATATAGACACATTTGTGGAACATCTTGTAAGGGATCCTCTAAGAGGTGGTGAAAGATCCTTCATGGACATCATTCTCTATTGGAGTCTCAAAAGTTCCTTGTTTGTAGCTGGATTTTTTAGACACTTTTAAAAGCTGTCATTCATCTATCAAGAGAGTTGTAAATAGATCAAACTAAATTTGAGGAGTGTGAAGAATTGCCAAAAATTGGCAAATCTAGCTTGATAAAAAACCATGTAAAACTTTGTAAATATTGTGTATAAATGGGTTCCACACATGGAAGGCCAAGATGCCACGTGGAAGCCCACTCCTAATGTAAATTAGTTCAAGTCAAGAGAGTTGGTCATGTCTATTTGGTCGTCATCTCTACTTTATAGGACTTACACCTAAGTTTAAGGTGAAAATTTGACCAACTAGCTACCTACCAAGCATAACTCTAGGATCTAGGCTAGGGTTTCATTTTAGGTCAAGAAGAGTGAGTTAAATTCCTTATTACATGCCGAAAATTCACCTAATTTCAAGGAGGAAGTCGAATTTGCTATGTATTCCAAGCTCCCATAGTGAGAAGATAGAAAATTTTTGGAGCTCATTGGCATTCTCAAGCTAGTTCACTATGTACATTGAGTTTTTGTGATCCAAATGAAACCAAATCAATTTCTACTTATTTCTCAAGTTGAAGACCATACTACAGCCTGTAGTACACACGTGTGGGCTTGGATTTCAATGTTTATTAATGCTTTTGATTGTTAATGCTTGTTGTTTGTCAAATTGCCAATCTAGATCAACTTTTTTGTGTCTAGTTTTTTGATAGATTGTTAAGCAAGCATCCAATCACTCTTGTGGATCTTTTGTAGATCCATTTATGGTCCTAAAGTATAGTACTTTCACAATCAAAGTATATTTGGATCTTCATCACCCATTTTTTGTATTTAAACTCTCTCTCTCTCTCTCTCTCTCTCTCTCTCTCTCTCTCTCTCTCTCTCTCTCTCACACACACACACACACACACACAACCCTCATTTTCCCTTTCTCTTTTCCCATGCTACATCTCTCTCAATCTCACTACATCTTTCAAGCCATCGTTTGGTATCAAATCTCCAAGTAAAATAGTCTAGAGATTGATTTTTTTTTTAATGTTTTGAGAATCCCCAATATTCTACTTTTGAGTAAACCATTTTTTGTTTTATATGTCGTACACCCACTTTGTATGTCGTAGCTTACTTAATCAATTTTGTATTATATAAGTGTACTATAAATAATGTCATTGCCCATAATGAAGACTTATATGTCAATAGTATTATATGTCATCACAATTGCTCTTTTATCAAAGATAAATTATTTGGTCATTAAAGATTATTTGTGGCAAGTCATGAAGTAACACCAAGTTTTGCATTATCAAATGAAGTGTATACAAAATTATATGATTTAGTTTCATTTTGTTTATGATAGGTTGGCATTAGAGGCGTTCTAATCCCAAAAAGACCCTTTGTAAAGATTTTTTTTATATTTTTTCTCAAATTTTTCTTACACATGGACCAATCAAAACACTCAAATTTGAAATCTACGTAATGTAACTTTTTGAGTCTAAATTTTGATTCCATACTAAAAATGGCATAACTTTTTAGTGGTAAGTCCGAATTTAGCAGAGTTTGGTGCATTAGAAGGCGCTCAACAAGGGCTTTCAATGATATGTTACATGCATACTTTTGAGCTATGATTAAAAAGTTATGGCAAGTCAAAAGTATTAGTGCTATAATATTCTAATAATAAAAAAGACATCTTGCACGAATTCTTAAAGGGTCTTTTTGGAACTCAAAACTCCTCTAATGTGCATTATCAATCCACAAAATTCCAAGATTGCATTAACAACCACAATATTGAAACTTTGTAAGAAAAAATAATAATCTTCAATTTTTTATTTTTTTAAAGCTATGTGCACAATGCACTCAATTTCAATTGTCAGAACATGCCTAATCAAATTGACACTTCTATAAATCCACCTACATTTATTGATGCACAAATTGAGAAGATCTATTCTTCACTGCTAGAATTTTATCACTGTCCCGATTCTTTTCACAATCACAATGTTTTTTCAAAATATTTTGATTTTTTATAGCAATGTGTGCAATGCACTCAATTTCATTGTATAGTATCTTGCACAAGTTGTTGGAACATGCCTAATCAAGTTGACACTTCTACAGCTCTACCTACATTCCTTGATGCAATAAATGGAAAATTGAGAAGATCAATTCTTCACTACTAGAATTTTATCTACTGCCCCATTTCTTTTCACAATCACAATGTGTTTGCCTTTTTCAATATCTAGTCTATATTTTCCAAACTTTTGTGAAAAATGGTGCATCTTGGTTCATTAATCACTCACTAAGATCTATCAAGCATTGGAGGTTTAATGGAATCTATGAGATACAGCCTCAAATTTTCACTACAATTTCACTAGTGTTGTTAAATTGGCAATTTCTCCTTAATATTATATGATCACAATGCAAGATGCATTCATTACAGGCTGAAGCCTATGTGGAATAAAAAATCAACTTAATAGCATTTTACTCGAGCAAAGTCAATCATAAATAGATGCTTCTACTCAATCTTGAAAGACATTTTCAATAATTAGCTCAAAATTGCATCTCAAAAACTATATATAGAATTGAGTCTCATCAAAGTGATAATGAATGAGCTTGGATATGAGTATTAGAATATTCCCTCATTATTTCTTGATCTAAATCTAGCATCTAAACTGCCAATCAAGAAATCTTCACTTGAACTTTTGATGATGGAAGTGACTTATGTGAATTGCCTCTAAATTTTTCAAAATTGGCCTATAAAATAGGAGCTCGATTTTGGAGCTCAATTACACACATGTGAATAGCTTAAAATCACTTTCAAATCATCACCTAACTATGTACAAAGGTGTCAGCCAACCATAATGGACGGCATGTGGCACATGCCATGACATCTAGCTAGATATTAGTTATTATCATGCTCCTCCTTAAAGAATGGTTAGGTTTTTAGCATAGAGTGACTAGTAACTCCAACTGTTGATCTAAACTTGTATAGGCTGGCAAGAATCAAAATTGCATTTCGATATTCATCAGTATTTGGGACATGAACCATTGTTAGATCCTCTCCTCTATAGATTAACTCATAATATAGCATGAAAAAAAAAGACCATGACATTCTCTCATGGATATTTAGTAGAACATCATATCATGTCATCATCAAAAGTCACATGGAGGGAGTTCCCGGTAGTGTTCAATCAAAGAATGATATTTGGTGGTTGGCAGCTTTTCAAGTATAGTTGCTCTATTGCAGTTTCTATATGGATAATCATTTCTATGTTGATATTATGATACAACAATATTTCGTCTCTCTTCTAGGTGTAAAAGAAGACCATGACGTTCTCTCATGGATAATTAGTAGAACATCATATCCTGCCATCATCAAAAGTCACATGGAGGGAGTTCCACTTAGTGCTCCATGCATTGACAGTTTCAACATAGAGTGGCATTTGGCAGGAGACCTAAAAATGTTAAAGTGCATGGACAACGTTTCTCATGGAGCTAATTCAAAGCACCATTGTCTATACTACATGAAGACAACAAAAGACATGACAAGGAGTACAAGAATATCAAGAGATCGAAAATATCCAAATTGGAAATCTGTACTGCCGATTCCTATTTCTAATGTTCATATTTGTACATTGCATGCAAAGGTTGTGAAAAATTAGCAAAATCTGGCTTGGCTATTTTGTATTTTCTTGTTTATGAGTAAATCTCGCACGTGTGGAGCATGTTCCCACATGTGGAAAAAAGTCCAAAATAGCTTAGTCATGTTGAGTTAGGGGCACATAAAATTTAGAGACATCTATCCAATTGTAAGTAGGTGATTTGCCATTTTTGGCATTCGAGGCAAAATAGGCAAGTACACATGGCAAGTTATGATTAGGCCAAAAGTAAAAAGTGATGTAGCTCGAATTAGGTTAGGCTACTTACATTTGTCATGATTAAATTTGGTGAGTGACACATCTCCATGTCTTGTCATGAGAGCTAGTGACCAATCAAAAACCTAGAATCTCTCAAAATGGTCCAATCAAGATTAAGGCCTCATATGTCACTCAACCAATAGGATTTTGAGGGAAAGAAGGGGTCCAATCATCTTACACTCCCCTCTACCTCGAGTAGCTACATATAGGAGATCAATCCACTTGTATTGTAAGTTTTTGCAATTATGAGAATTTACACTATTTTGGTCAATCTTGAGTTTCTCTCTCTAGCCGAGTTTTCTCACTTGGATTCTCTCTGCATTTCCACACTTAGTTTTTAGTTGTACAAGTCTTCGCACATGTGAATATACTTGTCTTGATGATTTATACATGGTAGAAAGTGTCCTTGCCTTAGTATACCCTTTGAGAATCCACTATTGAGAGAGAGAGAGAGAGAGAGAGAGAGAGAGAGAGAGAGAGAGAGAGAGAGAGAGAGAGAGAGAGAGAGAGAGAGAGAAAGAAACCTTTTGATCCATTGCAAGATAGTTTCTCAAAAAAGATGACTTCTTTAGATTCCATTTTGTTGGAGCATGGTGAGATATTAAACACCTCCAATTATGCCATTTGGAACGTGAGGATGGACTCCATTTTGGTGCTCCAAAATGTGATGGAGATTGTGCTAAGACTTGAGGAGGAGTCTCAAGTGCTCCAAGAGGTCCAAAAGTACAAGAAGAGGGCAAGGAAGGCCTTACATATCATCAAAATAAATATTTCCAATGATGTGTTGTGGGAGATTGGCTCATGCACCTCATCCAAGGAGGCTTATGACACATTGAAATTCATCTATGAAAAGAACACATTGAAGGATGATGGAGAGGTCAAAGCTTATTTCAAGAAGGACAAGCCAAGAGCAACATCAACATTTCAAGAAGGACAAGTCAAAGGAGGAGATTGATGAGGAGTTGTTACAACTCCCTAAGGTCTCCAACTTCCTTGAAGGTTCCGCACACCCCGTACTAGTGACAACGCATCGTGTCTGCCCATCCATAGGGTCACAACCGACCCACCCCCATGTTGATTTTCACACGTGTGGACTGTCCACTACATGTACTTGTGATCTCCTAAGGTGTGTAGATGCACCAAGATCAAGACTAGATTGAGATTCAAGATCAATCTTGAATCCTATGGCAAAAACCCACTACTACATGCATTCAATCACTTCCAACTCTCACTCACACGTGTGGGAAGTATTCAAAAAATAATCTAAGTAAAAACAAGCTGCTCTCCTTGGGTAGAGAGAGAAAATGCATCAAGAGCTCTCGAGTAGAGAGAGAAAGCTAGAAATCCAAAAACTCACAAAATCCATGAAATCACCAAATCAATTGATTTCAAAATGAGGAGTACAATGATACTAGTAGGTCCACGAGCTACCACTATGCTTAACTATGATTGGACCACATTTTGTCACCTCTTGATCCTATTGGATCATTGATCTATGCACCTCTTAATTCTATTGGACTATATTCAAGCACACCTCAATTTCCTATTGGACCTCACAAGGTTCCACCTCTATATCCTATTGGACCTCTTGGAATTCATCAAACAAAAACTTTACACTTGTCTACACTCTAATTAGCAAGTGTTTAGTCTCTTACTCTATTTTGGCTCAATAGTGGCATTACAAGTGGAAATGCATAATTTGCCATCTATGCCAAATTTATTCCTATCAACATCCTACACCTAGATGCTTGATGTAAAAAACATAAGACCCCTATATCTAACATAGATAATCTTTTTCAATTCTTCACACTCCTCCTAAAAAATTATCTATGAAGATTTGAGCATTGATCTTGATATAACTCCAAGATTAGATCTATGCTTGATGAAAGCACTTTTGCTCAAAGGCTTGGTGAGTAGATCGGCAATACAAGAGGACGAGTTGACATGCTCCAAAGAGATTTCTCTTCCAATAAGCTTTTCTCTCACAAAATGGTGTGCCACTTCTATGTGCTTGCTTCTTGCATGAAATATGGGACTATTGGCAAGAGCTTGGGCCGAGATGTTATCACACTTGATCATTGGTAGATCATCCTCTTTGATGCACTTTAGTTCCATTAATAACCTCTTGATCCAAAGCACTTCTTTGGTAGTTGTAGTGAGTGCTTTGTACTCGGCCTCACATGAAGAGAGAGATATAGTATCTTGCTTTTTAGAAAGCCAAGATATTAGATTGCCTCCAAGAAAGATAGTGTATGCACTAATAGACTTTCGATCCATTTTGTCACTTGCAAAGTCCGAATCCGAGTAGCTAATAATGGATAGATCTTCACTTTTATAGAGTAGACCATAATCACAAGATGAAGATACATATCTTAAAATTCTCTTGGCCATCTTCCAATGATGGATCTTAGGTTCTTGCATAAATTGACTCAATTTGTGCACACAAAAACTAAGATCGGGCCTAGTAATGGTAAGCCAAATCAAGGAGCTTACAAGACTCCTAAAAAGTGTGATGTCCTCAAAGGATCTTTCATCACCTTTATTAGGATCTTTTACAATTTGCTTCATTGGAGTATCTATGCTCTTAGAATTTTCCATATGAAATTTTTTCAACATAGAGTGAGCATATCTAGATTGGCATATAAAGACATGATTTTCATAAAAATCAATTTCTAGGCCTAGGATGTAATGTACCTCTCCTAGATCTTGCATTTTAAACTCACATCCAAGTGCTAGCTTGGTTTCATCAACTAGCTTGATACAACTTCCACAAAGAATAATGTCATCAACATAAATTAGAAGAATGACAATATTGCTATCAACAAACTTTAGATACATGGAAGGATCATAGTCACTAAGAGTAAATCCTAGTGAGATAAACAAAGAGTTAAGTCTTGAATACCATGATCTTGGTGCTTGCTTGAGTCCATAAAGACTTTTGAAGAGCAAGCACACTTTGGACTCATCCTTGATGAATCCTTGAGGTTGTTCCATATAGATCTCCTCCTCAAGATAACCATTTAGAAAAGCATTGGATACATCTAATTGGAACACCTTCCACTTGAAAAAACAAGCAAGAGAAATAAGAATTCTTATTGTCACCATCTTTGCAACGGGTGCAAAGGTCTCCTCATAATCAAGACCATGGATTTGAGCAAATCCTTTGGCACATAATCTTGCTTTATGCTTGTTGATGGTGCCATCATGATTGAACTTGATCCGAAATACCCACTTGCAACCAATCACATGCTTGTTGGAAGGAGGATCCACAAGCTCCCAAGTATTGTTGGTGATCAATGAATCATACTCTTGCTTCATGGCATCATACCACTCCTTGGTATTGAGTGCCTCTTGTACATTCTTTGGCTCTTCATGAGAGACATAAAAAACATAATTAGTGGAATCAAGATCCACTTGTTTGCCTTTGTCAACATATGAGAGCCTCTTAGGCTCGGATCTATCTCTCATGGATCTTCTTGGTGAAAAAATCCGAGGAGAGTCTTCTTCAAATCTTGACCCCATCACATCATGATTGTCTTCAAAATCAATAATTGATGATGCATCATAGATTTCTTGATCTCGGCCTCTTCAAATGATGAGTGTTGATCTTCATGAAAGACAACATCTCTACTTTCAATAACTTGAGAAGTAGAGAGTATAAAGACTCTATAGGCCTTCTTGGTGGATGAGTATCCAACCATGATCCCTTTGCATGCACTAGGATCTTCCTTCTTCCTTGTTTCCAAGGGAATATGGACAAAGCATAAGCATCCAAAAACTCTAAGGTGATCAACCTTAGGCTTCTTCAAAAATAAGATTTCATATGGTGACTTTCCTCCAAGAGCTATATGTGGGAGCCTATTTCAAAGATAATTTGCACAATTAATGGCTTCTCCCCAAAAATCTTTGGGCAAAGATGCCTCAATTCTCATAGATTTTGCACATTCACATAGAGATCTATTCTTTCTCTCGGCCACTCCATTTTGAGATGGAGAGTAGGCACAAGAAAACTCTCTTTTAATGCCTTCAAGCTCACAAAAGTCTTGAAATTTATTGGAAATATATTCACCACCTCCATCACTTCTAAGAGCTTTGATCTTGAATGAGAATTGCTTCTCTACATAAGCTTTGAAAATAAGGAAATGATCAAACACCATAGATTTTGAAGTAAGAAGATATATCCAAGTGAATCTTGTGTAATCATCAATGAAAGTAACAAAACAAGTGGCTCCTCCCTTGCTTGTAGTTGATGAGAAATGCACATCCGAGTGGATTAACTCCAAAGGATGCTTGCTTTTGATAGAAGATCTTGTAAATGGCTTTTTGTGAGATTTAGCAATAGCACAAAGCCTCACAAGGCTTGATCTTCTTGGAGAATGAATTTGGCAAGCCAATAGATTTGGATTCTTTGATCATAGAGAGCATGGATTTGTAGTTGGGATGTCCCAACCTCCTATTCCATAATTCCTCCATAGAGAGCTTGTTCACAAGAGCAACATTACAAGAATTCACATACTCATTTGGATCTAGTTTATAGATGCCACCAAATCTAGATCCTAATGCAAGTATCTCATCATTCTTCTTGATAGTGCAAGTATCAACATTGAATTTTACATCAAGACCATTATCAAGCAATTGGCCAACACTAATAAGATTCTTGGTAAGCTTAGGTACATAAAGAACTCTAGAGAGAGAAAGAACTTTAGAGGATGCAAGCTTCAAGGGAATGTTCCCTATGCTTTCAATAGGACATTCAAAATCATTTGCAGTGTATATTGATTTCTTCACTCCATCATAAGGTGCAATAGAAGAGAAAGAGTCCTTGGAGCTACACATATGTGAAGAGGCTCCACTATCAATATACCATAGGCCGTCCTTCTTGAAAGGAGTAGATGAGAAACTAGAGACCATAAGAGGTCCCTCTCCATCACTTGCAATAGTGTCTTCCTTCTCATTGGTAATATTGGCTTGCTTGAGTTGATTCTTCTTTTTGAAGCAATTGGTGGCATAATGACCTTTCTTGCCACAATAAAAGCACTTGATCTTCTTCTTCTTCTTGAGCTTGGATGATGAAGCATTTGAGGAATCATCTTCCTCCTCATCTTTGTCTTTGGATTTGACTTTGTCCTTGCTTGAGGATTGTTAATGTTGGTTCTTGCTCCTCTCTTTGTGCTTATTCTTGGCAAAAAGAGCTTTGCCATCATTATGAGTGAGAGAAAGCTTGTCCATCCTCAAGAGCTTATACTCTTGTCTTGATTCTTTTGAAATTAGCACACTTTGGAGAGCCTCCAAACTTGGTAGCTCCTCCTTAATGGCATAGGATTGGACAAGATTATCAAATTCAATTCTCAAGCCATTGAGAATGACTTGAACTAGCTCATTTTGATTGATGGAATCACCAATACAAGCAAGCTCTCTATGAATATCTTTTACTCTCAAAACATAACTAGATGCACTCTCATCACTCTTTTGGCTACTTTGAAAGATTTGATTCCTAAGAGTGAGAAGCCTAGAGGTATTCTTAGCCTCATAGATAGTCTTGAGACAATCCCAAGCTTCTTTGGCTATTGTACAAGTACCTATTTCCCTCAATATCTCATTAGAGACATTCATCTTAATGTAGTGGAGAGCCATCCTAGCTCTCTTTTTGTATTTTTGAACCTCTTGAAGAACTTGTGGTTCTTCTTCAAGGCCAAGAACTATGTCCATCACGTCTTGAAGGATCAAGATGGACTCCATCCTCATTTTCCAAACTGAATAATTTGAAGTGGTCAATCTTTCACTTGGTTCCAACAAGGATGAACCCATTGAAGACATTTGAAGTGAAGAAAACTCAGATGATGAACAATAAATTTTGTTACACACTTTCAATAGGATCCAATAATTGAGTACTATCTCCTCCTATGAAAGATCTTACAACAATTTGTGAATTGATTCTCACTAGCTACACAAATCTCTCTAAAACAAGATCTATTTCACATCAAATGATGGAGTATAGGCAAAGTTAGGATCCAACACTCTTAGCACGTGTGAAATACACTAAGAAACCAAATTTGACTCAAATACAATGATATTGCATGAAACAAAATGGCTAAGATCTCAAAACAGTGCCTAGATCACATATAGATGAGATTGGCAAGCATACAACTGTGATTTTGGATCAACCAAGCAATCTCTTGACCAAACCAAATGTGTCCACCCAGGTCTAGGTGCCCTACCTAACCCTCTTCAAAAGCTTATAACTTTTGATTTGCTCAACCAAATGGAATGAAACTGATTGCAACAGAAACTAGACAAAAATAGCTTCAAAACAAGCTATAAAGCAAGATAAATGGATCAAACATGAGAGAGAACTTCCAAACTGAAATTGGATGTTCCTCACACGTGTCTGAGCACCTGATTCCGTACAGTACCAGGTCAGACCCAATCAATGTCCTTTTGATCTCTTTTGATCCAAGATTGAACAAGATAGCTAGGAAAATGGGCCTTGACAATTTCTAGCTCAAGATTGATGAAAATTTTTCACTTAGATGGATCAAAATGCATGGTAACCTTAGGTAGGCTCTGATACCATGTTGATTTTCACACGTGTGGACTGTCCACTACATGTACTTGTGATCTCCTAAGGTGTGTAGATGCACCAAGATCAAGACTAGATTGAGATTCAAGATCAATCTTGAATCCTATGGCAAAAACACACTACTACATGCATTCAATCACTTCCAACTCTCACTCACACGTGTGAGAAGTATTCAAAAAATAATCTAAGTAAAAACAAGCTACTCTCCTTGGGTAGAGAGAGAAAATGCATCAAGAGCTCTCGAGTAGAGAGAGAAAGCTAGAAATCCAAAAACTCACAAAATCCATGAAATCACCAAATCAATTGATTTCAAAATGAGGAGTACAATGATACTAGTAGGTCCACGAGCTACCACTATGCTTAACTATGATTGGACCACATTTTGTCACCTCTTGATCCTATTGGATCATTGATCTATGCACCTCTTAATTCTATTGGACTATATTCAAGCACACCTCAATTTCCTATTGGACCTCACAAGGTTCCACCTCTATATCCTATTGGACCTCTTGGAATTCATCAAACAAAAACTTTACACTTGTCTACACTCTAATTAGCAAGTGTTTAGCCTCTTACTCTATTTTGGCTCAATAGTGGCATTACAAGTGGAAATGCATAATTTGCCATCTATGCCAAATTTATTCCTATCAACATCCTACACCTAGATGCTTGATGTAAAAAACATAAAACCCCTATATCTAACATAGATAATCTTTTTCAATTCTTCACACCCCATGCACTGGAGCTATCGACATAGTCATGCCTAGTTGAGCCTCCTACGATAACTGGTGTCCCATACCACCAGCCATCGCACTCGGCTCTCCCTAGCACACATCTCCTAGCTTGGAGATACATCCTAGCTCATGCACATGCTCTCCATCCACCAACTCTTGGGTAGACTGAATGAATGAAAAGAGGGAAGCCCACCACTATATAGGCATAGCATGGTGAGTCCCACCAAACACAGTCCTGTCAATGATACTTGACCACCTAGGATGGTGACACGTGGCATCCCAAGATGTCGATAACGCCAGACCTGCATCATGCCCCTTGCGAGGCCGTCATTGAAGGGCGTATCATTATGGTACATAACATCTCCCCCCCCCCCCATAAAAACTTCTTTGTATGGGAAAAAATCAGCGAATCTAAGTCTTAAATCATCCTCCTTCTCCTACGTGTCCTCATCATCTGACTTACCTTTCCAACGAATCAGACGTTTAGAAATCAAACAATTTCTCAGTTGATGTCATCAAGTATCCATGATCCTATCTGGTTCATGGGGTACAAAAGCAGTCAAATCATCCAATAGCACTAGATCATCTGTAGGAATCAGATCATCTTTTCCACCAAGTCGCTTCTTTAAACGACTAACATGGAATACATGATGAACCTTACTTCCAACAAGGAGTTCTAGTCTATATGCAGCCCTACCAATTTTGTTAACATAAGATGTGGTGGCCTAGTCGTTATAGATTTCCACAAAATCAACGAATTACATAGTATAAAAGGTTTGATCATTCCCCAAGAGAGATAATAATCTCATCTTTTGCATGGTAAATGTATGTATGATGATAAACAGACTAGAGTGTATAAAGTTCACAATGAATACTACAGCAAAGATATTTGAGTAAATTGGCATCTAGGAACACCAGTGATGAAACGATTTGGTCAAGATTTATAATTGTAAGAATTACTTTATCTTTCAGGCTCTTCAGGCATCAGGAAAACAGTCAGAACTGACAGCAACTAGCAATTAGATTCATCAAGCAGAATCACATTAGCTAAAAGTTCTTCTTAATTAAACACAGAGAATTAGTTTTTATCGCAGGAAGCAAACAAGACAGAGCCTCAATCAATCCCATTATCTGAACACATAGCTCATATAGAGTTGAAGGAGTTTTTGCTAAAAGTTATGTTTAACCGCTTCGGCTAATTCCCTCCGCACATTAGTCAGAATTATTACTTGCTGGTGTCGCCTGAAAATCCATGTTAGAGTAGCTGAAATTCAGTATAACTTAAGAGAACTTGTTCTGAACAATGGCAAGGGCGAGGATTCCTTTTTGATGTACAATTAGTCTAGACCATAAAGTATTTATTTTAGAAAAAAGTCCAAGGCTTCTCCCATTGTTCTTTTGTGTAACCAAAAAGTTTAGGTAAAAAAAGGTAATTCATTCTCCATTGGAGTTCTGGACTACAAATGGAGTAAAAAATGTTAGTTTCTGATGAAATGTCTGAAATAATGACCTTAGTAGTGAGTAGACAATCTTGTTTTTCTTTACAGCTGCTCCACTTGGTGACGCCTGGGCTTGGTATGGAATGACGCTTAGCGCCTCAGGTTGGTCTTCAGTAGCTTGTACCTCTGCAGCATCCTTGGTTTCAGTCTATGTTTTTTGATCTCTCAGGATCTGCCTGCAGATGGTATCCGTTTGGATGGCCTTTTCTGACATTACTGGTGTTGGCTCACCTGTCTGCGTCTCCTGATCTTGTCCTTACATTGGTTCTTCTGCATCAGAAATCTGCATTTGGCCTGATTGGAATTTGGCCTCTTCTAATTCTTCCTTCAGCTTCTCATAAGCAATCATTTTCGGCTGCAAATATTGCATCTAGAAGGTTTGGATCATCCTCTCTTGGATTCCCTTCCATGCTACTGGATCAATTCGGTACCTGCCATGAGATACGCAGACACCGAGTGTGACTTCGGCGTTGATTCACCACAGTATTGTCTCTTCGGCCTGTTTCTTGTATATCTAATTGTTTTCTTTAACATTTCTGCAAAATTTTGCAGTTGGGCAATTGATTCCTGAGCATTGTTAAGTTCATTGCTCAGTTTCGCATTGCTACTCTGAAGGGTAGTTCGCACTCGTCTCTCCTCCTGCAAAAAAGCCTGCAGGGCCTGAAGTTGTTGTTTAAGCAGTATGTTCTCACTTTCGAAGGAGTTGGACTACTCTTGTATTTCTTCCAACACTTCGAGAGTGGCATCCTGCCTTCCTTTCGCTTCTTCAAGCTCTGTATCTTTTTTGCTCAGCTCCGCAAGCTCCTCATTTCTATAGGCCAACTCAGCTTTTGTTTCGCTCAGCTCTGTATCTTTTTGGGTGAGGTCTGTTCGGACTCTTTCATACTTGGACCCCAGCTTTCTGGATAGCTTCTCCAAGCTAGCAAGATGCTGAATAGCTGCCCGAGTATCTGGCAATAGTATTCCAAAAACTTTTTGATATAACTCGGCATCGAGGTTTGGTTCCTCGACATCGCTTTCGCTGCCCTACTGGTCATCGAAAAGTTATTCTGTTCCTTGTGGTTCTGGCTCTTGTGGTATTTCAGCCTGATTATGCTCCTGATCAGCAGTGTCCTCTGCCTCCTCTTTTGCATTACTATTTTCTTCTTTGTTGGATAGTGGTGTGTACTGGGATGATGGCGAAGTCATCCTCATCGTGCTCCCTTGACTTGATGATGATTATGTGGCTGCTACGGTGGCTGCCTTTGATGTCTGCATCTGGGATTCCACCTCAATTGATGGTGCTATCTCTGGTAGTACTGGTGCAATCCTGATATCCTCATGCACTGTCAGCACACCAGCATGCATACATAAAACGCCCATCTGCTGACCCAGCCTGGAGAACTGATTAACTTTTATTGATTTACAAAATTGCTTGAAAACAATTTGTCCAAAGGCAATTTGTTCTCCATTTAAAGCTCTTAGCAGGTATCCCATATTGGTATTTGAAATTGTGTACTCTTGCTCCGGTAAGAAGATAGAAACAAGAGCAAATCGAACGAAGCTCTTGAGATTGGGGTCTCCTATGTAAGAGAGTTTGTATCCCCGTTTCTCAAGATAAGCCTCTTCTTGAAAAGCTCCGCTCTCCGCAATGAAATTTGGTTTAGTAATTGACATACTGCCGTCCATTGGCAATCCTAAGGCACGATAGTAAAACCCCTCTGTGATAACAATCTCTTGATTGCGGACGGTTGTAGAAATATGTCCTTCTTCTGTTTCGTCCAAATTGTGGATCAGCTCATAACATAAATCAGTAAGAATTACTGATGGATTGAATTGAAGAAGACTTTCAATTTGTGCTCGAACAACTAGTGGTTGTAATACTGGTATCACTAGCTTTGGGTGCGTTTTGAATACAATCACCATAGTGCTTGTAGATGTAAACGAGCGATGGCAGACAAGAACTTGATCGCAACAATTCGCAATTCGGAGAGCAAGAGTGATGGAAAGTGGAAGCAACAACAACTGAAGTGTTTGAGGTTTTAGGATGTATTGATGGTATTTCGACAGATTAGACTAATATTAAATGGAAGCGTGTCCTTCGTTTTGAAGGTACATACTCAATAATAAAGTGGCTAGTCCTAAAAACAAAAATAAATAAATAAACAAAATACACGAATGTTTTGCTTGGTAAATCAAAGCGAAAATTATTATGCAAAACATGCGAAGGTGTCGGAAAGTAGAAAATCTTGAAAAATGCAAACGTAAGTGTCACAATTTTCGTATTTCTAAACTGGTAAATTCCAATGTAGTGTCGGATTTTTCGCAAAGTATAAAATGTAGTGAAGGTCTCGGGTTTTTCGCAATACAAACAATGCAGCATGCTTCAGCATTTTCACTAAAATGTAAACTAGTTTCGGCATTTTCGCTAATACTTCGATAAAAATAATAATTGGACAAAAAATGACGGCCTTCAAAAACTGATATATCGGACATTAGTCATAGTAGCACTTCACCCTTGAACCATTTACTCGAGTGTCAAGTAAATGTCCTTGGAGATCAGCTAACTGAAGTGATCCATTATTAAAAACTTCTATAACTTTATACGGTCTCATCCATCTGGTATGTAATTTTTCAAGAAACAACATGTGTCTGTTATCATACAGAAGCACATAGTCCCCTTGTTTAATTTTTATTTTCTTGATGGATTGATCAAAAATTTCTTTTATTTTATTCTGAACTCGTTCAGTCTCGATTAATGAAAGACGACGATCCTCTTCCAGTTGCGTCAAAGAAATCATCTGCTCCCAGAGACTATCGTGTTCATCCATTCGCTCTTTATTACTAATGCGAAACGTCGGAACTTCGAATTCTATCGGTAGTATGGGATGCATTCCATACACAAGATAATATGGAGTCTGCCTAATTGTAATCTTTTCAGCAGTTCTATATGCCCATAAGACAGATGGTAACTTCTGATCCCAATCAAAAGAATGTGTTTCTGTTACTTTATTCAAAATTTTACATAGAATTCCATTGTCCGCTCCGTAAGCCCATTTGCTTTTTGATTATATGGAGTGGTTTGACGATGTGTAATAGAAAAATATGACAACATGGCTTCTATGGTTTGATTAAGGAAATTGATTCCCCTATCGCTAACGAGTTCTAAGGGACAACCATATCGCGTGATAATATTTTGGAATAAAAACTTTGCTATAGTCTTAACATCGTTCTTAATTGTGGCTTCGGCCTCTACCATCTTGGTAGCAAAGTCCGTGGCAACGAGTATGTAACGACGACGAGTTTTACGCGTGATCGGTTTAATAGGCCATACAAAATCTATCTCTCACTTCTCAAAGAGCGCTAAGGGAATAATTGGAGTAAGCGGCCAATGTGTTGCGAAGCTGGGTTTCCCCATCCTCTGGCATGCATCACATTTTTTAATGGATAATTTAACATCTCTATAGATGGTAGGCCACCAATATTTAACATTGAAAAAAAAAATTGCAGTGTTTTTGAGAGCATAGTGACCCCCCGAATCTTCCTCATGTAATGCACTTATTACATCTGTTGTCTCGGTTGGTTCTAAACATCGGAGGAGACTATCGTCAGCCTCTAATTTATACAATATACTATTTACAATCGTGTAAGGTCCTACCTTAGAAAGAAAAACAATTTTTTGATGTTTATTAAAATGTTCCGGATATATCTGGTCCTATAAAAAATTAATAACGTCCCTATAAATTGATGTTTCTGATTGAATACGCATTATATGTTCATCTGGAAATTCATCAGAAATGGGTTCTATATACATAGAACTTTTTAGCCCAATTTGGAGGTCTAACCCCAGTGGCTTCTGCTAATGACTGTTTCAATTGATCAAAACCTTGCTGATGGTCCTGTGTCCAATGGTACTCAACAGATTTTTTTAGTAAACTTGTTAAAAAAGTTACTATTATAGCATAATCTTTAATTATCCTCCGATAGTAACCTACATGTCCTAGAAAACCTCTAAGCTCTCTTAAATTGGTTGGTTCTAATAATTCTAAAATCATTTTTATTTTTTCGATGTCGGCTTGTTTACCATCCTTCGAAATTTTATGCCCTAAAAGGATGCCTTGCCTCATCCCAAAGTAACACTTAGCTGGATGCAGTTTAAGAGATGTCACTTGACATCTTCTCAATGTTTTCTCTAATGCATCTAAAAGGCTTTTAGTTGATGAAGAGACACAAAAGTCATCCATAAAAATTTCTAAAAACTTTCTTAAAATTTTTTGAAAAATATTTGTCATCATACGTTGGAATGTGGCAGGTGCATTACAAAGACCAAAGGGCATTCACGTATATGCGTACGTCCCCCAATCAGTGGTGAAAGTAGTTTTGGATCTATCTTCCTCTTTTATAAAAACTTGGTTATAACTTGAGAATCTGTCTAAAAAACTATAACGTTCATGTCCAACTACCTGGTCAAGAATGGTATCTGTATACGGCAGAGGATGATAATCCTTTGCTGTGGTAGCATTTAGTTTTCTAAAATCATGACAAACTCTAATCTTGCCCATCTTCTTCTTAGGTACTATAACTATTGGTGACACTCACTCACTGCTTAGAACAGGATATATAATACCCGCTCTAAGACATCTATCTAATTCGTCTTTTACTAATAAGGAGTACTTTGGATTCAATCTATATTGGCGTTGCCTAACAGGTATTGTTCCTTGAATGAGATCTATTCTATGTTCACCCCATTTAACTGGTATACCTATTAAATCATCCATCGGCCAAGCAAACACATTTTGGTATTTTTGAAAAAGCAATATATACTCTTCATGTTCTTGGTCCGATTGATGTTTATATAGATTCAAAGTCTTACCTTTATTAGTTTCTATTTCTACAGAATCTGTTTTATCTACCATCCCCTCGGTCAGACTTGCTCTGGTTCCACCCAAAACTTCTCTCGACTCGGATGTTGTCGGTATGTCTACTTCCTCATCAATCTCATAGCAATTCTATGAAATTGATCCATGATTCAGCAGGTCTAGCTAACTCCTCACCCCATCTCAAAAGGTGAGCCCCTATTGGACTGGCTGTGAGAATACTTGGAAAAAATATATGTTTGGTAGACCAATTTATAATAGCATCTGCTTGATATAACCATGGTCTTCCACATAATATCGAATAAGGTGGTGTACCTACTGGATTTATGACAAGGAAATTCATAACAAACGTCTCTGTCTCTATAACTACGGTAATACCTTTTAGCTCGCCTACTGGTATACATTTAGTCGCATCTGCTAAATGGATTTCGTGATAAGTGATAGGTTGTATCTGGTTTTCTAATCCTAATTCTTTAACCATTGTTTTCGTTACTAGGTTGATACTAGATCCTGAGTCTATTAGTATTTTATCTATGGTCTGATCTCCTATGATCGCACTAATCTCTGGAACTCCACAATCTCCTCTATCTACATATTCTACTCTAATACTGTATGCAGGTATTCTTAATGTAACTAACATCTCCCCTTCCTCAGTCCCTACTGATTGAAGCCCTTCTTCCTTCGAAGTATAGCTCGAGGAAGATGTAGGTGTCTCACCTTCGTACTTATCTTTTTCCCATGATATGGAAATTCTTTTATGACTTTTTCCTGTCGGTGTCTCCATCTGGTCTCTGAAGGTAATCTTCTTTTTCTTCCAGTGGGTTATAACATCGGCCTGATAGAGCCATGGTCGTCCTAATAACACTCTATATGATGATTGTCTCGTAGTTTTTAACATTATAAAATCCATAAGAAACTTATGGTCTCCAATATAAACTGTAACATGAGATAGTTCTCCTATTGGTGATCTTCTAGTTGCATCGGCTAATCTTAAATGTCTTAAAGTAGGTGCTATTCTATAATAAATGCCTAATTCATATGATGTTTCTTTAGTCATTATATTTATACTAGATCCAGAATCTATGGGTACATTATCTAAGATGCAGCCATTAATTACTACTTGAATCTCTGGTTGGCCTTCATCACCATAATTAACTAATCCTATGTTGACTACTGATAACTTTGCTTTTCTTCTCTTTTTATTTTGCAAAAATTGCTTAATTTCTTTTTTATAATATTGGTTATCGTCTAATAACTGTTTAAAAGTTATATTGGGCATTCTAGAAACAAGGTCTTCGACAATATTATAAGAATGATTTGTAAGTGGCGACAGATCTCTAGGTATTTCACTACTTATAACTGGATCTGAAAATGTCACTTTTTTAACTTT
This sequence comes from Diphasiastrum complanatum, assembly GCA_029204225.1. Classification (NCBI taxonomy): domain Eukaryota; kingdom Viridiplantae; phylum Streptophyta; class Lycopodiopsida; order Lycopodiales; family Lycopodiaceae; genus Diphasiastrum; species Diphasiastrum complanatum. The sequence goes on from CM055095.1 coordinate 33,368,233, forward strand.
TCTAGTTTCTTCGTCTATAAGCTTCTTAGCTTCTGAACTAATATCAACATCATACTATTTTCCATTAGACTTATCAAGCTTTAATTCTTTATTACTAGAAATTTTTACTAGCTGTTCTGTGCTTTTTTTTGTCGCGTTTTTCACAGTTTTCACAATTTTTGTCTTAGTTTTCTTCGTATCTTTAAGAGTTAAAGAATCTTTACTACTTCTTGTAGTTACTTTATTTATTTTTTCCTCTAAATCTGGCCATTGATGAACTTAATCTAATAATTCAGACTCTACTTCTATCCTCTGAACTATCATGTCAATGTTAGTCTTAGATGGCCGAAGGTCGTCTTTCCTAGGCGAGTTTACAAACCTTGGTTTAGACCGTGGCTGTTGTGGCTAAGGATATTCAGTAGTGACATGCCCTTCGCCTTTACAGTTAGCGCAGAGCGGCACATATCCTGCTGATCTCCTGGGTTCAGGGCAATTAGGTGAATAGTGACCCGGGGCTCTGCAATTGTAGCACGAACCCCTTACTCTGGTTGGTGGAGTGGAATCTCGTGTTCCGCCCCTTCGCAAAATAGTGTACTGTTGACCAGTATGCTGTTTCGGTATCATAGTTTTTTGGTTAGTAGGAGTTGCAGTATAAGCTACCTCTTCATGATTATTAATCGAACAGAGGAATAGTTCCTCTTTTAAATAATTAGTCTGTAAACTGGGATAGTTGGTCTTAGAATGACCTTCCTTCCCACACGCGGTACACCAAACATTGGCGTTAGGCTTCGCCTTCTTTCGCTTGGCTTTAACATCAGATATTTGGACCTTTAGATCACTCATTTCTCATGTTAACAACTCAACACTTTTCCTTAATGGATCTATCTTTTCGGATTTCTCCATTCTTTTCTTTCTTTCTGAGTTCCTATTCTTAGTTTTCCTATAAGAAGATTCTTCTTCCGATGAAGAAGAATAAGATGAATACTCAAAAGATTCTTCCATATCCACTGAGTCAGATTCTGATTCAGACTCAGTAGATGTTTCAGATTCTTCTGTTCGTTTAAATTTGTATTTTTTACTACTTTTTCTTTCATTTCTCCGTCTACGAGACATTCGAGAGGTTTCGTAATTCTCGACAGAGGCAATGACATCTTCCAAAGAAGTCATCAAACCTTGTTGACAATAACGATCCATTTTCTTAGGCAAACCACCCAAGAACCATTTATTTTGCATAGGAACTGGATACTGGACTCCTAACTTTCCTATTAAATTCTTAACCCTACGAGTATATTTCCTAAGTGATTCCTTTGTATCTCCCTAAACTGTTTAAGGAATGCTGGTTTTAAAGCATTCCAAGTATTAACTGTTTCTGGTACTAATTGACTGTACCAAATCCTAGTCTGCTTCTGTAGAAGACCTGGCAAAATTCTAACTTTATCCTTGTCCGTCTGCTCTTTGTTTGCTATGGTAATGGATTCAAATTGTGACATATAACTATCCGCATCTTCAGATGATGATCCCTTAAAGAAATCATATCTGATTTTTGTAGATGTGGGTGGTGCTGGATTAGCCATATTAACAGATGGTGGTGAACTAGATGAACTTGGAGGATCTGAATCTAAACTTCGCTCAGACAAAGAGTCTGAACTTGGTTCGGAAGTAGGATCAGATGAATCTGATTCAGGTGAATCTGTAGAACTTGGTGTTTCAACGGACCTTTCCTCAAATGAATCTACAAATGTTGTAGTAGCATGTAAAAGATCATTAAACGCTTCAGGTGTTAATCTTGTTCTAACTGGTGAGTTTTGCAAATTCTACAAATACAAATCTCTAGACTTCCTATATGCTTCTGAACGTTGTGCACGCTCTGAATGTTTCTGTTCAATAATCGCTTGAGTATGTTCTTGGCATGCATTACATGAGAAAGATTCGTAGATGTAATACTCATAAAAATATTGCAAAAGGTGAAATTCATTTCCCTGGCAATGGCACCAAATTATGTGGTGGCCTAATCGTTATAGATTTCCACAAAATCAACGAATTACGTAGTATAAAAGGTTTGATCATTTCCCAAGAGAGAGAATAATCTCACCTTTTGCATGGTAAATGTATGTATGATGATAAACAGACTAGAGTGTATAAAGTTCACAATGAATACTACAGTGACATAACTGGTTATCCAAAGATATTTGGGTAAATTGGCATCCAGGAACACCAATAATGAAACGATTTGGTCAAGGTCTATAATTGTAAGAATTACTTTATCTTTCAGGCTCTTCAAACATCAGGAAAACAGTCATAACTGACAGCAACTAGCAATTAGATTCATCAAGCAGAATCACATTAGCTAAAAGTTCTTCTTAATGAAACACAGAAAATTAGTTTTTATCGTAAAAAGCAAACAAGACAGAGCCTCAATCAATCCCATTATCTAAACACATAGCTCATTCAAAGCTGAAAGAATTTTTGCTAAAAGTTATGTTTAACTGCTTCGGCTAATTTCCTGCACACATTAGTCAGAATTATTACTTGTTGGTGTTGTTTGAAAATCCGGGTTAGAGTAACTGAAATTCAGTATAACTTAAGAAATGTGTGTGACGCAAATAGAACAGTATCACAATCAATCACAGATCATACAGAGTGTGTTTGCACAAATGATAAGAAGTAATCCTGTGAGAGATAACAGAAGGAAAGAATGTTCAAGCTATAAGAACTTGCTCTTCGCTCTCTATTGATACTCAGCTCTGCATAGAAATGCATATGTACAATGACACATAGTGTTATCCTTATAGGAATGTTCTTCAGTCTCAATGTCGCTTACGAACCGTCAAATGTTGGTTCTGAACTTCTATTGCATCTCTTTAGAACGTCGCAACTTATACTCAAAATATGAATTTACAAAGTGCAAAATAGGCCTTTACATGTATTTAGGCACTATAGCACATTTTATATATATGGAAATTGAAAATTTTTACAATATATGACAAAATTTGGATAATGTGAGATCATAAGACTCCACATAAGAGGAATTCTGAAATCTAAAACGACCCTTTGTAAAGATGCTTTTTATTTTTTTTCTTAATTTCATCCGCCATGTGGCCCAATCAAAATGCATATATTTGAAATCTACGTAATGTAGATGAAAATAAAAAAGCTATAGAAATAAACTTTTAAAATTTGAAGTTTGCCGTCGGGCAGGATGGGAGAATGCTATTGGTAGACAGTGTCTGCCTATGCTAACTACAATTGAGGTGGAAGATCATTGGAGCTTGAGTTATTTTACACAAGAGCTGGTCTTAATGCAATGAAATTCTACCTGAACACTTCAGATTCATTATCAATGGAAAGCTGATAAGATTTTATTGTGATTTACAAATCAATCATTGATTATATATGTAACTCTATTCAGAGAATAAAGAAATTAACAAGTTGCTTATCTTTCATGCAGATACGAAAAAGACAGGAAAACACAACACCCTGCAAGGATCTTCCAACAGATATCAACATTGTAGAAAAACAATGAAAAGTCAAATATTCAATTGTACAAACTTATCTGTATTCAATAAAATATCACCCAAATTTGGTAATTTTGTACAACTATGCAAATATTTCTTTTTTTGTATTCACTATATGTCGGTTTTTCACTATATGTCTATATTTCTATATCAATATGAAACTATGTCTATCTATTTAGCTTAGAATCTGAACATCATCTAGCTTAGAAGGCCCAGCATCAGTCTTTGGTCCTAAAGATGAGCTCCTGTCAAAATCTGTACACTTCGCCAACTGTATAATCACGGAGGAAAACTGCAATAAACAATATATTAGATGAACATTTGTCGTCCTTGATGGCCTGCAGAAAAAAATTGCCGAGAAGCTTCAATTCATTCATAGAATCCCTTGCAATATCAAATTGCAGCAAGGGGAGACCCGCCTCTATCACTGGATCGCTGATAGAAGCCCTTCAGTCCTTCATCTGAATACAGTCTGGGATTCGAAAGTTAAGCCCAAAACCAATTTCTTCTATTTTGAAGAGAATTGGCATGCCGGTATTATCTATAGCATCCGATATATCTTTCTCAAATTTTAAATAATCATCATAATCTAAATATTATACAGGTTTGAGATTAACGGGAGGAGGGGGGAGAGTATTGACAATGGAGGGAATGTCTAAAATTTTTGTGGCTGAATTGACCACAGTATCTAAGACTACTGGATTTACAATTGCATCACCTCCAGATGAGGAATGTTGGAGGTCCATGCGTCGGACCTTTTTAGAAGCATGAGCAAAGGATTTCTTGTTTCTTTTAGGGGCAGGTTGCTTGTGAGGCCTCTTTGTGGGAAGGTTAGTCCTGTCAAGGGGTTCGTCCCTGGGAGCAGAGGGTTGACCCTTGTGAAGTTTACAAAATCTCTCCCTCATTCTATACAAAATATGGAAATCTTTTGGCATTATGGTGACCCGCTTAGCATGGATTGAAAGCAAAACATAATCTTAAAAAAAAAGTGCTAAATAGTCCTGCGCGGACTCCTGCAAGCACTGCAATGCTCCAGGTGTGAGCTGAACAAGGCTTTGCAGACTATCCCTGGTAATGTGACGGATAGTTCTGTAGAATGGTGCTCTTGGTATCAGGAGCAAGGTGGATCTATGATATTTCTTAATCTCAAAGAGCCATCTGCTCCTATTACGCTTGGTCTGCCGTGGTGGATTAACAGCAGGGGTACTAGTGGATACAATGCCAAGAGAGAAGAAATCCCTCCAGTTTTGTTTGACCATAGGCATCAGGCTAGTATCAGTTTTGTGCACAGTTATTGTAACAGTGACGAGAGGATGGTAACCAGGCTCGCAGAGGTGCAATATGTACTGATGTATTGGTCTTGTGCAAGGGTCGACAATGAAAAAAAGAGATAATGAGGGAACGGCACACAGAAGCGATATGTACGGTAGTAGTATCACTCTTGTGCGCACGTAGAGAGACGAGGCGATGAGGGAGCAAACGGGACGTGCAGAGAAGCGATGACACGAAAATCAGACGAAAAAAAGTAAAAATGACCTCCGCGCTCGCGACCATGTACCCTATTTTTTCGCACGTGTGACCCAAACCATCCAATCAACAATTGCCATGTGGCATTCACACGTGTCTAGAGTAGACGAATCAAACATGGACATGTGCCATGATCCGACGAATCAGTTCGTGACGTGTGGCCGTTATGAGCGAATTGTAGGATGACACGTGTCGCACGTGTGAACCTTATAAGCGAATTGTAGGATGACACATGAACAGTTGACATTTTGACTCGCACGTGTGAAACAACTATAAATGTCATGATCCCTGAAAAAAAAAATTTCGTCTTTCTCGGGTTTCACTCATATTGGATCTCTGCACGCCAGATTTTCATATGATTTTCATCACATACCGCTTCTCTGTGTGCCCTGTTTGCTCCCTCATTGTCTTGTCGCTCTATGTGCGCACAAGAGCGATACGTCGACCGTACATATCGCTTCTATGCGTGCATAGTGTACTCCATTAATCTCGGTTACTTCCCTCTCGCACAAAACCGATACTAGGCAATGGCTTCCTCGTCTGAAGTCCTTGTTGTCCAGTTTTCTCATTGAGTTTGGTATAACTGAGTGCATAGAGTATTTCAAGTCCCTCTTCCGGCCTTTCTTACATGTGTTCAGTACAACAGAGCAGAATCCGGATGTTTTTTATGACCAGTATATCAGATTCAGGAATATAATCAGTATCTCTCTAATCTCTACGTGTAATTTGTCGTTTAAGCATTTCACTGACCTTGTACATACTTTTCCACATTATAAACAGTGGCTAGACAAGATGTACACTAAACTTTTTGAACACTTTAAGAATTCCAGTGAATGTAATTGTTGTAATCGAAAATGTCGTTTTCTTGAGTATCAAACCAAATTTGTGTTTTTCTTGTTAGTACAAATCCCAGTAGAGTCAGACACATCGATTCTTGATACTGAGATCTTTTCATCCTCCACTACTGAACATTCCATAAAGGATATTAGTCATTTCTTGGTTGATACTCCTGATAACTTACACTGATATTTGAGTGTAAATACTGATAAGTTGAGGGATGCTTTCATTGGCTCTAATGCCAATATTGAGGACAAGATTGTTGATGTACATTTTAAATTATTTTTTGATTTGCCGAAATATTATAATTAAGATGTGTATATCACAACAGGAGATCTATGTATTTTTTTCGATTATCAAGAGGATGAGGTGCTTTGTCTATTGTCAAGCACCATTTCTGAGTTCTCTGACACTGTTGATTTTGAAACCGAAGACTTGGTGCCGAGCATTGACTATAATCATGAAGAGGATATTCTGACTGGTGAGAAATGTTTGTCCTAGGGTATGGCAAATGTTAGTGATCATGGACAAAGTCTTGCTTCTGATGAGAAATTTATTTCATTCCAGGCCCCAGCTAAGATTCCCTCATCCATCAGTTATGAAATTTGCAGATGACGCTTCTTCAATAGGTGGTCACAATATAGATCATCCTGATGATAAATGTGTAAGTTTAGAAGTTTTACTGTATGTTTATCTGATGTATGTGTTCTATTAAATTTTATATACTAAGAACTTCAATTTTGTAATTGTAGAATACACTTTTGATCGATGACTTTGCTACTCACATCGAGAGGGCTTCAGACAACATTCATCATCTTTCCACAAGAATAGTGGTCTCGACCACTACTTGAGGCACTTTCAGAAATATGAAATTTGCGTTGCTCATTCCAAACTCAGTCTAGTTGGAGAGATTATGATAATGGCTGTGAAAGCCGTATCTTATTATCTAGGTGGACATAGATTTGCAAAAGTAAATAAAATATTTTTTGTGAAGAGATCGTATGTTTTGAACATATTAGGATTTGTAAATGAGAATATACCATTAAGGAGTTTCCATTATTCATTGTATGCAACGTATATAGAATTGAGTGGTAACAAGGACAATGCGCATCTTCTGGATGCATATGCAAGTAGAGAGTTACTGCACAATAGCACGACAATTGGACAAGATGAAATATCAGATCCCTCTGAATGAAACTTTGTATATATTGAATATCATGAATACAATTTATATTTGTAGCATCTTTGTAGCTCTGAATTTTAGCTTCTTTGCTGCTCAATGAATTTGCAAGCTTTTCTCAATTGTCGTAATTTGAAGATTTGGTGATCTATCGAATTTAAACTATGCGGTAGAACACTGAAATAATTGGCAAATATAGTTTCGTTTATTATTTGTTCCTGCATGTTGTGTATTTCGATGAAATGTTGCCCGTGCTTGCCAGTGTGACTTCTCCATCCCTTGTGATAACCAGACACTTAGGCTTCCATATGTGTTTGCAAAAACTCATGTATGATCTCTTAGTATGTGTTGCACATGTCAAAATCGTAATGTCAGTCTTATGCTTGGATCAAAATATATTTTGGAATTGAAAGTTGCTCTGAGCATGCATACTAACCATGTAATGAGTGATGTGATTTTCTCCCCATGCTTTTGATACTACATCAACAAAATCGACACAAGTCTTTTGTAGAGCTCTCTTATCAATATCAGAAAATTTGTCTTTTCTTAATATTTAATCATACTGTCAAGCTTCCTCCATACATCATCTTTCAGTAATCTTGATTTGTCGATCACTCCTAAGTCCTGAGTGGCAGCAATGATATCTTTCCAGATTGAGTGTTGAATGTTTGAAGCCTTACCAGTATGGTTTGATAGGAATCGACGTGCTTTTGCTCCTCCGATGTTTGGCTTAATAGGCATATTTCCTAACTTTCCAGAAAGTTTTTTATCTTTTTGTATTTTGACATGTCCCTTATGAAGTCTTGATTTCGATAAAACATCTTCTAACCGACAAATAGCTTCCTTCGTTGATGATGTTGGCTTACTATTTCACACAAAATCTATATGAAGATAAACGAGCTTCTCTATTATCCTAACTTCTGCATGAAGAGTGCAAGCATGCACATTTTTCAAGGGAATAGGCAATGCTGGCTTCTAGTTTGGATTTGCATTTTCTCTAGTAATTGCTATACTTCTATTTACATCTTTTGTCATTTTCATGCAATATAAACAAGGATGTTTTCTAAGGTTATATCATAAAATGTGACCATGTATGTTAACAAGTGATTTAGATCAACAAAGAAACTGTATGACGAATTATATGATATGGATCTTCCATCAGTTTTATACACTTCCTCAATATGAAATGGGGTACCAATGATTTAATGCATACCTATGTTCAATGTATTCTTGTTTGTCTTCAAGTGATATGACCTAGGATAGGGACTTTTTTAATTCGAACTTGTTTAAAATCTTCTCTAATAAGTTGAAATATTGTTGAATATGCTTCTCTGCTAATACCAACAAAATCACAGGCACCCTAAACCATAGTCTTATCTAAAATTTTCTGAATGTCCAACATCAAAGACTCTGCAATTTTGCACGTTACATTGGAACTCCTATTGTTCATCATGATACACTCAGTGGATTTGCCTGTCAATATTGAGCCCAACGACATTCCAATTGAAGCATTGTCCTTTATATTATGATGAGCTACTAATGCAAATCTGTAAAAAAATCAGATAGTGAACAGAACAACACAATAGCTGAAATAAAACCATATGTCATTAATCAAGTTACAACTTGAATGTTCGAATTCTCCTATTTCGATAACCTCATTTTGAAAGGGTCTGAATAGCCTTGCAACTTTGCCGCTTTCGCTTCTTACTCCTAGCTTCTTTCTTCTTAGCCTCTTCTACATCTTTCAGTAATTGTAAGTTTTCCATATGAATAGATTGTAAGATTGATTGTATTTGATCTAGTTCTGATTTGATATCGAACGCTATCTTCTATAATGATTCATTATTTCTTTTAAGTTGTTCATTTTTCTCTAAAGTCTTTTGGACATGACAATCTCTTTTTTAATAAAAAGAAGATATGCGTATCAACTCACATTCTAAAAAGTGAATTTTTTTCATAGAAAACTGATTTCCATAGTTTTGCAATCTCTCACAATATCCTAGTAATCCAGTATGCCCATTGCATATCCATATTACTAGATGAATTATTGAAGAGAAAGTGGGATGAGTCAATGTGCTAGGATCTTGAGGATACAATGTTCCGTGCATTGATGTATCTTTTAAAGATTAAACGGTTTTTATGAATTGTTGTTTTAACATTACAGTTTTTGGACCTCACGACCTCATTCGTATGAGCGGGTTCGTAGGTAGCCAATCCGTGAGTGTTTTTTTTTTATGATGATTCTACACATAATTTTATTAATGATGCTAAGTTGGTGCAGAAGCTGCAGTTGGCAACCGCACCAAGTGACCACAAGTATGTGGTTAGGATGGCAACTAGTGGGGAGCAGCAGGTCTGGAACCACTTTGTCCCCCACGTGCCGTTGAAGATTCAAAACTATGTACATAGTTTATCTTTTCATGTTATGAATTTTGATAAGATAGACTTAATCTAGATAAAAAGTGGTTTTATGTTAGGAATGAGTCCTTAAAGAAAGATTATGTTTCTCATTGTATCTCTTTCTTGCATAATGACTCATTGGTTTGTCTTAAAGGCGATGAGCCTGATCTATCTTTTGTGATTGCTCATAAAGCTAATCAATGTATTCTGGATTATGAGTATCATTCATATTTATGTTATCTGAAAGATGAATCATACATGGATGCTTTTAGTACTCATAATTTCAATGTTGATGTTTCGTCTTTCTGTAATGTATTTCTTTTTCTGATGTTAGTCTAGAATCTTCGCCTCAGGGCAAAATCTTTAAGAGACTTAGGGAGGAATATAATGATATATTCCCTGAGCAATTGCCTGAGGGTCTTCCCCCCTAATGAGGAGTAGACCATCACATAGATCTTCTTTCCAACAGCTCTCCTGTATCGCTTTTTCCCTACAGGATGAGCTCGAAGGAAGAAGATGAAATTGCTAGTCAACTTAAAGAGTTATTACGTAAGGGTCATATTAGACCTAGTAAATTCCCTTGGGGAGCTCCTATTTTGTTAACCAGCAAGAAAGATGACACTATTTGTCTTTGTGTTGATTACAAAAAGCTTAATAAAAAGACAATTAAGAACTGTTATTCCTTATCTCGGATGGACGACTTAAGGGACCGATTGAATGGTGCAAAGTATTTCACCAAATTAGACCTTAGGTCGAGATACCATCAAATCAGAATACACAAGAGGTATGATTCCAAAACTGGTTTTCGTTCTAGGTATGGCCATTACGAATTTTTAGTTTTACCCTTTGGTCTAACTAATGCCTCAGCAACCTTCCAACAGATGATGAACGATATTCTTCGTCCATATCTAGAGAAGTTTCTCATGGTATGACATAGCAAAATAGGCAAGTACACATGGCAAGTTGTGATTAGGCCAAAAGTCAAAAGTGATGTAGCTCGAGTTAGGTTAGGCTACTTATATTTGTCATGATTATATTTGGTGAGTGACACATCTCCATGTCTTGTCATGAGAGCTAGTGACCAATCAAAAAACTAGAATCTCTCAAAATGGTCCAATCAAGATTAAGGCCTCATATGTCACTCAAACAATAGGATTTTGAGGAGGGAAAGAAGGGATCCAATCGTCTTACACTCCCCTCTACCTCGAGTAGCTACATATAGGAAATCAATCTACTTGTATTGTAAGTTTTTGAAATTATGAACTTTGTACACTATTTTGGTCAATCTTGAGTTTCTCTCTCTAACCGAGTTTTTCCACTTGGATTCTCTCTCTACCCGAATGAAAGGCATTTTCACACTTAGTTTTCAGTTGTACAAAGTCTCCACATGTGTGAATGTACTTGTCTTGATGATTTATGCTTGGTAGAAAGTGCTCTTGCCTTAGATTTATAGAATAGATCTTGATTTTCAATTTATGTGTAATCTATGTGCAATCACCACATCTTAGGAGATCAAAAGCACACTTTGTGACATTCTCACACGTGTGAAATTCAACAGAGGTGCGTATAATAAAAAAAATAATATATCTTCACATATTATTTGCATGGAATACCAAGCCAGAATCATTTTTGAAGCAAGTCATTTTCAGATTAGAGGATGTTTTGTCTAAAGCGGGCTTACATAAAGGTCGTGCTTAAATAAAAAGAGACGATAAGCTTTCAGATAAATTGGGAAATATTCCATGCAAACCAAGCATTGGTGGATCTAAAGCTCGAAGATTTTTATCAAACTATTCTATAAAAAAATCTAGAATTCAATACTCAATTTGGAAAAAGATAATAACTGCAACTCAAGATTTTGTAGAACGAGGTTCAATTCACCTACTCAAAGCAGAAGTTTGGAAGAAGCTTGACAACATGGTGTAATATTTAAGAAAAGATAAATTTTCAAATATTGATGTGAAAATGATACAGAAAACAACCAACGAATTTGTTGATGCAGTTCAAAGTGCATGGGAGCTGATCACATAAGACATTATATGGTAAGATTTCGATACAGTACACAATGATTTTGATTTATAAAATGCAGCACCTATGATGACATCATTCAACATTCTTTGCAAAAAATAGTGGAAGCCTCAACATATGGCCATCATAAGAAATGGAGAAATAAAAAATAGTAAAAAAAAGTTCAATTTTTTTTTGGATTTACAGTTCTTTCAGAGATTTATAGAGGATTGCAAAAATATGACATCACCTCTTAATTATTCAAGTAAAGATAGAGTTAATAAAAAGAGGAATATAGGTCAACCTAGTCTACCTATTGAATAGAATGGAAAACTAAAATGTTTTGAAAAATTCAAAATTCTGATTGTTTCTACTCCCATTTTATAGATCACGGATCCAGATTCACATTACCTTGTTAGAATTGACACAAGTGATTCAAATATCAAAGTAGTTCTTTTACAAAATAATAGATCGATAGTGTTTGAGAGCAATAAATTCACTGGACCTCAGTTGCACTATACAATTCAGAAAAGTATTGTGATTCATCTACATCCATGCGTAACAAAGCGCAACAAGAAAAAAAAATATGACCTTCACAGAAAAATAAATTGAATAGGCCAACAAGAAAACTAAGAAACATAAAGCTTAAATTGATGTCATGATGACCATTCTCCATCACCCTAAGGGTCAAATGAGTTGATTTGAGCTTCTCAATTTCAATTCTGTGATTCAAGTTGTTTCTACCTTCTAAGTTGCCTAAGAATAATTACTAAAGATACACCAATTTGACATCTCTGTACTCAAGTTATTTTTTCCTACTCAGGTTAATTTTCTGTTCACTTGAGTACATACCTAGAACCAATACTTTCAAGTGTCATATTAAGCATGGATGTCAAATTAAACGTAAAAAATCAATTGAAAGATCAAACTATCAAAATTTTAGAAGTTAAGGATCTTAATTCTTTTGGCGATGGATCTTATGACATTTAATTTTAGAGCAATATCCCCACAAAAAAACAAAAGGATCAAATTTGAAATCTTTCGAGGCTAATGCCACGTTAAGGAGAGAGGAACAAAAGACAAAAAATGAAGCACGCACCACGTGGACCATTCAAAATATATAACCCTTCGAAAATACCACATAATCTAAAAATATGAATGAAACTTTTTTATATAACAAGATTGATTCTATCAAATAATAAGAAACAAGTTGTTGATTACACAACATTTTGGCTTCTTAGTTAATGACGACAACAATCACAATTTTATAACAAATTTATGCCAAATGATCCAAAGTTTGAAACTTCATCTTAAAAATTACAATCTTCATTCTAAAGGACTTGTTCATCAAGAAGATTTTCATTTCACTCCATCCAATTCCATCTTCATATAAAAATATGGTGACCAAAAAGAAAAAAATGATGTAGAAGCTTAAATTCTTTTTGAAAATTGTGGATATTCAAAGTGCTTAACAAAGATGTATTGTAGTATTCAAAAAAAATATTTATTTTGCCAACAATTACAATCATGTTAACAAAATTGATTAATAAATTATTTTGTGGACATTTTTTAATTTGTACCTACTTGAAATATATATTAAAAAAAAAACACTAAGTATAAAAATAATGAAAGTAAAGAGAATTTTTATTTTTACTTTTTTAAAACATTATTCTATTATAAATATTTTAAATTTTTAAATTTTTTTGAGATGAAGTTATTTGTATTGAAATTGATCAACTCAAATTGCAACATGAAAATTTAATATAATTTTTTAGAATTTTTAATTTTTTAAAAAGAGTACTTTATAAAAATTTATATAAATATAAAGAATCTAAAATTTTATAAAAGTAAAATTTTTAAATAATTTGAAATCGTTAATACAAAAAAATAAGCTGTATGTTTCTTTTTGAGTTGAGGGACATTTTCATAAGGAGACTTTTCTAAAGGATGTTTGCTTAATGTGGCACTCAAGGAAGTTGCCTTGTCTTGTCCCACAAATACTGATTTTGAATTATGAGAAGAAAAAACAAGGTTTTTTTTTCCCTTAGAAAGTGCCTCAAGAATGATGCTTAGGCATTGGCCTTGCTTCGAACTCTATTAAATGAAAAAAATATAAATTGAAACACTAGTAACAATGAAAAAGAAAATCTTATCCATGTTAAGCATAGAAGCTAAATTTAATAAATCGAACTTTGAGATTCAAGGATACTTACAAGAGTAACTAGAGCCTTATCAAACTAAGTCTTCACAGCCTCATCCTTGCAAAGGCATAATTTCAGCATCAACTCATCTAAAATGTAGATGGAATGAGTCTTATCAACCTCTTTAACAAGTATTTTCAAAATACTCTCGAATATAGTTGGGTCTCCACTTCATTAGCTAAAAACGAGTGTGTTTAGAATATATCAAGCTCTGAATTGAGAGGCATTAGTAAAAAATTTTCTATTATGATAGTTTTATGAAGTCGCCAATTTTTTTATCACTATGTTCTTTTTTTAATAATTGCACGTCTATTAAGCTTCTTGGTTGATATTTTTTTTAAAGTAATTTTGATTGTTTCTAGAGCTTATAATTAGTCAAAGACCGTCATTGATGTCTGTCTCATAAGAGCCATCATGCTCTGGTTTAAGAACCCTTCTGCTTCTCAACGCACATTTTGTGAATATGATAAAGTTTCAATTTTATGTTGCAAGGAAAAGAACCATGCAAAAACTAATTATATGCCTTCCATTTTTTTTAGATATTCATCTTCACATAGATAGATTAAGCATATAGTTGTTTGAAACTATGGGCCCCATGGAGCAAGGTCAAGCCTCTACATACAACAAACTTTTGTTTGTGTTGTGGGCAAACTAATTACATCAAGGTACAACATTTGCACAATTGTGCCAACTGCATTTCAATACCTAGTAGAGTCACTCACAAATGGGGCTCTTAAGGCCAACGATTCTAGCTAAATGTCTTCTTATTGTCTACACCCACGTACACAAATGGAATTGAACTCAAGCACTCAAGCGAGGACATAAGCTATTAACCACCAAGGCAATTTTAAAGGATGAATCTACACACACACACACACACACACACAAAGTAGGTCCCCATGTTGTGATGTGGTGACAATTTGCAATGATAGTGGCTATTGAAGGCATTTTTGGCTATATAGTAAAGTTGCTTTTCAAATATGGCCATTAAGTCCATCGCAGCACGGTGCATAGGTAGAGTGGTTGGCGTGGCCAGGTTGTATATGTTGTGTATAACCTACTAATTGCATAACTTTGTATACAAAAAAATAAAAAATATGGCCATTACCAATGACATGCAATTTTTATTGCATACTATTGAAAAAAAATCTCAACTCACATGTAGAGGCATCACAACATGAAACTTGAAAATTTGAAAGCATAGTAAAGGCATATCTTTTGGAGGAAATTAATGAGACTAGATCCATACATACGACATGTATATTATGTCTTTGCCCATATGTACAAGCCAAAGGGAATCAAACGTATGAGCTCGAAGGAAGAGAGTTATTTACCAAAGCTACACTTCAAAGATTTAGTAAAGCTTTAAACACGTGGTACCTAAGAACTTGACATAACTCCCAAGACTAAAATACTCAAACCCTAAATGATTGTGTTTAAATCCCTCATCTACAAATTGTGTGTGTGCGTTGTTTAGGTTTCAAGTGCAGTGTGATTTGTGCTTATTCGAACCAATATGGCAAGCCCATTGTAGAGCTTGTAAATCTACATTCATAATGCTATATCTATCTAATAGCCATTACGGTAAAATGAATTGCTTTGAAAGTGTCAAGATCACTTGCAAAATGAGTGAAGTATTGCTAATGAAAAAGCGAAATAGTTTAATGCAGATAAAATTAAACTTCAATTACTCTTCTAATATTGATATGAAAAATTCATCACGATTCTCATTGTCAAGATCAATTGCAAGTAATGGACATGGAAAATAAACTAGTTTCATGGATTAGAAAATGAAGTAAAATAGGCCGCAAGCGATGCCCCTTGTTTCTCAAATTTCAACACTTGTCGTTGCGATCCAAGAGAGACAAAAGAATCATAGCGAAATTTATTCGGTTGTTTTGAACTTTGAACTCGTCTTAGAAAG